>OZ010584.1:32929859-33017359 GCA_963932145.1 Acanthosepion lycidas | reverse complement strand
CTCTAACTTTTTGTCCTTGAGTAACAAGGGTACCTCACAGGTTTCACGTACGATTACATTTTCAAGTCTTCTTTCACTGTTCTTTGGACTGTCATAGCTGAAACTCCTCCCTCGCATGCCAAACGTCTTATGGATTGAGTGGGATCTTTTCTAATTGATCTCTTTAGCTTTAAGTTGAGATGATAATCCCTCCTCGTATTGTGAACTTCCGATCCAGTTTTCCTCTCTACTATTCCCTATTTTCAAAACTTATTCACCGTTCTCTTGATGGTTCTTGAATGGACTTTGAAGGTGGAAGCCAGAGTATGAATGTTGGTACCATTACTGAAGGCCTAAATGATCTTTTTCCTCTCATCACTGCTCATTTGGGAAGATAGTGGAGTTGACACAAAAGGATATTAACCTGTTCTCTTTCTAACTGAATAACTCAAAGTGTTTTTCAGTGATGCTTACAAAAAATGGTGTCAAGATGGCCAAACGTTTTATCAGAAAATCTGGAAAAAAATATCAATTAGTTTAGCGTTTTTAGATATTAAACATTTTGTAGACAATTTCTGCTGTTACACGATTTGGACAATTTTTCTGTTACACCCGGTATATATATATATATATATATATATATATATATATATATATATATATATATATTTGTCCCGCACAGACAAATTATGACATGTAGGCAGCCAAAGCAGCGTGTAAAAAAAAAAATAGGAGAACCTTATTTGTAAGATTTCCCGGAGAGAAAACTGGGGTTTCAGCGGTTTCTCTGTGAACTTGGTGAGGTCATGTGTTTTTTTTTGTTTTTTTCTGCAAGACCTACTGCTGTGTGCAAGGCGTCCCTTCTTCTTCGGGTTTCACATCGCAACTGACCTTCGTCGCTCAGTCCTTTGACGTTATTCACCAAACGTCACGTGACCCTCGAAAGGGAAATAACTGCATTTTGTGTTCCTATAATATCTTCTTTAAGAGCATTTGTGCAAAACTGAATGCAATTGCCCTACGAAAAGTAATGCAAGCATCCTCAATTAAAGTTTGAACTCGGTCCGCCAATTCTGTTTTTTTGTGCTGGAAACCCTAATGCCAAACTGCACCTCCATTGAAATGACAACGAGCAAGTTACAAATGGTGATGCGATTTTTTTAAAACCTTTCAGTGGAATGCTCGAAAACACGATTGAATTGCTTAACATTTTCTCAGCTAAATTCTGTTTCCTTCTTCCTTTTGTGTGTTTCATAACGATTTCCCCTAATGCAACAACATGTATTAAGTTTGTTGGACACGTTTTACAGAATGTGCAGACAGGCCTAAAATAGCAAACTACTTCTCAGGACTTTGATGATGAGAACTAAATGGGGAGGAGGTGAACTCCGTGCTTTCGATATAAGTCCAAAAAGGCGCGAAGACACGAATTCATGTATTAGAACATGGCTTCTGCACCCGGATTGCTTAGTGGGACAAACCTGCACGTGGCGATGAAATTCTAGCCAATGAGTTGCCATGCGTTCTCCAGAACGCTTCCCTCTTCCTGTCGTTCTCGTTTTCTTCAAGAAACAATGATACAACTACAGGCCTTCGTATAATAAAGCGATAAAAAAAAGAAAATCGTCTGTTGTTGATGCAGTCTATAATGTAGAACATCGACATAAATACCAACTCACGCTTGGAACCGTCAGTTTTTCACCAACTAGACGCAGTTCCGATTCCCGTCTGCATCAGTGTAAACGGAACTGGGAAAAAGTCTGGTTGTGATACCATGAACAACCATGTATAAAAAGTGAAAACGTGGTTTTATCTCAAAGATTACTCTTTGTTGAACCAACAAGCAGATAGTTTGAAGTTCGGTTCTCTGAGCGACATTCACTTTGAACAGCGTGTGGGGAGTCTGGAAGGAGTGGATGGGGTTTTTTGAGGTCAAGTGGCAATAAAACCGGAGATGGAGTTTATCCGGATACTGGTCTATATTAAGCTTGAGATCAGTGAGAGTTCTGGTCTGCCTTTGGCAGGCGACGAACTTTGTCGCGTGGTCCCTGTGCCGTCCATTCGTATTTCCAGCCACACGTCGTGTTGAGTAGACGGACCAGGAGTTAGCAGTGGAAAAAAAGCTGACATAGCAGAAGTTGTTCCAAGTATCACCTACCTACCCACCTAGACATACAGGCAAAGCCCTGAATAGAATATCTACATAATATATCTACATATGGGAGATAAGGTTCGCGCTTTTATTTCCCGACATGGCCTTTGACCTTTATCGAGTTGCCTTGTGATCAGGAAGCAGACCCTTTCCCAGCATCAGTGATCGAAAATTGAAATCCAATGTAGGAGTAATCATTGGCCGGTCTGTTGGAAGCTTAAGCGAGGGTCGCGATGTGTGTTTACACGGTGTAAAGTCACAAAGGAACAGAACGGGAAATGATCACCTCGGCGAGAAAAAGAAAACACGAATCCTGTTTTCAATATAATGGGTTCTTTATTCATGAATTACCTTCCGCTGTCGGATGTAAGTGTCACATCTTCGCTAGCTGCTACTTCTGTCTTCTACCTAAGCAGATTAACTAACGGGCAAGATTTTTTCGGTCGGCGATTACTCAGTCTCCCTCCGTCACTACATCTAAGCATGACGTTACTATGATTTTGAATGCTGTTGTCTAGAAGGCGGTCTAACTATATAAGCTCATGACTGGAATTCTCTAAATTCTGATTGAGTGGCACTTGATTCAGAAATTTTCTATTTATTTATCTATTTTATTTCATATTTCCTATTTGTTGACAGTAGATGTTTGAAGATTAAAATCGAAATCTAACATTTTCAATCACGATTTTACTAGTAACGCAGTCATAATAAACTTAGTACCCATCGAGTCCACTAGGCTACGTGAATATCCTGACCAACTGATCGCGGACACATTGTCACTTAATTTTTAAATCCTACGTTTTTTGTCAACTCTGTCAATAAGTCTAACTTGAAACTTACAGGGTCTCACCTTCCAATCTGTCAAATGCCAGGTTGAAACAAAAGTAAAATACATTTTTGACACAAAAATGCAATCTTTTCCCCTTATTGTCAATCACACTGATTAACATAACTTTAAGTTATATTTCATATATTGTAGAGGCAGGTTAGACGGAATGCTTAGCGGTTCGAATTGAGAAATCGATAGATCCAAGTTCGAATTCCAGTCGAGTTCATTGCATTCACTTACGTGTTAATACCCTTGGGAAAGTTATTTACCCACCAACTATGGGTAAATAGGGCCCTATAGAAAGAGAAGGAAAACTGATTTAAAACCAGCCTGGAGAGAGTCAGGCTCTCTTGCCCATGAAACGCCACTACCACTGTGGGTGCAGTAGACATGATGTCCCTACGATCCTAGGGGAGGGGTTACAGGATTTGTAATCATGATAGATTAGTTTTTTAAAAAATTGTTCACATAAATTTAGTTTATTATTATTCCGCCATCAGAGTATTTTCTTTTACATTGTATGATTTGACGTCACGTCAATTTTCCTTATGAAAGATACCGTTTTCTTTTTTCTTTTTGTTAGAACCTCTAGCCAAAAAAAAAAAAAAAAAAAACCAAGATCGTTTTTTTCTTTCTCGAAGCAAAACAAATTTGAATAAATAAGACATATCTGGAAGAATTTAACACCCGATAATTTTTTAACCTTCCGTTTCATTTAAGGAAATTATGTATTGGAGAAGGAACCACTGATAAAAACTGTAATTGGATGCGAAGGAAATAGTGACCGAAAAGTCTTCTTAAACACTTGTATAAAATTTGACTTACTCTCGAGTTATTATACTGGATACTTCGCATTTGAAATAAACGTCCCAAAAATGGCAAAACAATGTGACAAAATATATTGTTCACAGGAATTTAGTTTGATAGCAGACACGGAGAAGAAATTATAAAACCTCCTACAGAAGGTAGCAACGGAAAGGGAGAAGAAAAGACTAAGCATAAACTACGACAGAATGCCTTACCATCAGTAAAAGGATGAGTCCGAAATACGATTTGCAGGTCGAGAACACTAGAATCAAGCAGACGCGAAAGCTTAAATATCTTGGAATCGTTTTGAAAGAGGACGGTAAGTGCGACACTGTGATCCGTAGACGTATTGGGATGGCCAAGGACACAATTCAAAAGCTAGCAGAGTATTGCGAGACAGGAGGATTTCTTTGGTAACAAAGAAAAGAATACTGAGCTGTTAGGTGACATCTGTTCTTCTTTAGGGCAGCGAATGTTAGACGATTTCCTCAAAAATGAAGAAGAGACTCAAGGAGATGTAGTTCTACAGAAGGTTGTTAAGGATATCATGGACCGAGCGTGTGAGCAACGATAAGGTCTTTGAGAGGATGCAAACAAGGAGGAGACTCATACTTAACATCAGGAAGAGGATTACGAGGGAGGAGGGCCTGGAGAATCTGATACTCACGAGTCGAATAGAGGGAAAGAGAGACAAGGGAAAACACCTCGTGACATAACTAGCGGGCATAAGCAAGGGGATGACAGAACGTGGTCTGGGGGGAGGTGGCACTTGTTGAGAGCTGCAAGGGATAGAGAGATGTGGAGAGCCATGATCGCCTACGTCCTGAAAGGACATGGTACATAAAAAGAAAGATTATTCAGCCATTAGAGAATTTTCTTTCATATTGTATGATTTGACGCTTCTTTCACGTCAATTGGGGCTTTCCCCATGAATGATTACAGTTTTTTCCCCACCCTCCCTTAATTTGTTAGAACTTCTAGCCAAAAAAAGAAAAAAAAAAGAAGTTTTTTTCAAGCGAAACAAATCTGAACGGATATTAAACCGCATGGGGTAGAATTTACCATCCCAATTTTATGATCGCACCGATAATTTTTTAATCATCAGTTTCATTCAAGGAGTCTGCGTGTTGGGAAAAGGCCTATTGATGCTAACTCTTAATCGATACGGAAGGAAACAGTGACCCCAAAAGTATTCTTTAATTGTTGTTTAAAATTTTACTTAATCTCGAGTCTTTGATAAAAGGATACATGAATAAGTTGGGGTAGATTATTTTTAATCTTATAAGCGAAAGTGTTGGAATGGTCAGTTTTGTCAATTTAAATAATCCCTTTCTAAGAACGAAAATGTTTCTTAAACATTTCCACAAAAATAAATAAATTGAGGGTTGACCTAAAGGCGAAGGGGATTGTTTTTTATTTTATTTTATATTTTTATTTTTTTTAAAGTTTGTATTTTTTATAAGTGAGGGTGTGCAACTATTAGAAGCCCTTTAGTACCTTTTCTCACTGGGGATATATGTGATGATCGTTACGTTTTGGGATCATTTGACTGAACGGGAGAAATCTGAGCTAATTCCCAAATCCAACGAGAATATTTTCTTTGTCACGTATTTCTGAGGGAGATTTCATCGCCCAACACCGCCTTGTGTCCGAATCTCTGTCTAGCCTCCTGTAACTTTGTACAAAGGCTCATGTTTACATAGGTCTTATTTCTACGTCTGGGGCACAACACACACGATATAACTTCAGCCAGCTGTTTTTGGATGACGTCTGGTTCTTTCCAGGTTAGACCTTCATCTCATCCAAGAACATTTTGTCAGATAATTATATCACATTTGTGTGGATGTGTGAGTGGGTGAATGAGAGCTTACAACAGATAAATGTCGGTATATTAGAAGTGTGAATTTGTTGCGAAACGCGGAGATGAAAAAAACATGTGTCAGAATCCTGCGTTTGCGCACTTAAGATTTGTAAGCGGACGTGACATTGCCGAAAATGGACAAAATAAGTCACAGAGGATGTAACCGGATTTGAAAAATGGTGGCTACATAATTCCCTTCATTGCAGAGATTGTTGTCCAAAGTGCGTGAAAATTTGTGGGAACAGGTGAAGCATTTCATGCTTTAGTGATTATTCCACGGGTAAAAAAGAAAGTAAGAAAGAAAGACGAGTTAACAGAAATGAAAGGAGAGAAAGATCGACAGAATTATAAGTAACAAAAAGGAGAGGAAAGGAGGAGAGTAATTACAATAAAGAAAAAAGAGAGCAAGGTTAACAAAAGTACGAAGGAAAGAAAGGAGAGCAAGGTTAACAAAACTGCGTGGGGAGGGAGAAAGGTAACAGAAGTGCAAGGTTAACAAAATTGAGGGGTAAAGGAGAAAGGAGAGTAATTGCAAGAAAGAAAAAGGAGACTAAGGTTAACAAAATTGCGGAGGAAAGAAAGGTAACAGAATTCCAAGGTTAACAAAATTGCGGCGTGGTGGGAGAAAGGAGAGTAATTGCAAGAAAGAAAAAGGAGAGCAAGTTTAACAAAATTGCTAAGGAAAGAAAGGAGAGCAAGTTTAACAAAATTGCGTGGGAAAGAAAGGAGAACATGGTTAACAAAATTGCGAAGGAAGGAAAGAAAGGAGAGCAAGGTTAACAAAATTGCGAAGGAAGGAAAGAAAGGAGAGCAAGGTTAACAAAATTGCGAAGGAAGGAAAGAAAGGAGAGCAAGGTTAACAAAATTGCGAAGGAAGGAAAGAAAGGAGAGCAAGGTTAACAAAATTACGAACGAAGGAAAGAAAGGAGAGCAAGGTTAACAAAATTGCGGGAAATGAGTGCGTTTTATGCGAATCAGTTGTTGAAGTGGGAAAAAGCAAATAACAGATTCGATAGCAACAAGAATCAGTGGTGGTGTGAAAGGGAGGAGAGGAAAAATGAAAGGATTGAGTAGAGGAGAGCAAAGATGGTGGGAGTAAATTCGCAGAATTTCAAGAAGAAAAGCATCATGCCGAAACAAAAGTAAGCAAGCGACTGATTGAGTAAAATTATCGATCTCCGCCTCAGTTTGATGAGATTTGGGTCATTTGAATTCTTTGCGTCAATCAAACTAAGAACAGAGGGTTCGATTATGTTTTGATCTGTGATGTGCGAGGCTAGCTTTATTCTTCTGCTAGATGAACTACATTTCACTGTTTCTCACGTTGTTTGAGCAACGATTTATTTATTACTTACTGTAGATTTTAACATGCGTATCAGGATCACACTAGACCAGCGTTTTCCGACGTGGGCGCTAGCGCCCTCCTCCCCACTTATAGGCTCTATTATGTTGAAAGGGGGCACCGGGAGGTTTTCTTTTATTTTTTTTTGGGGGGGGGGTGAACATATGGGGGGGGGCATTTATCCAATTTTTTTTTTTCAAATTTTCAAGAATTATTTAATATTGGCTACAAAAGGAAATTTCTAAAAGTTGTGGAAAGCTATCAAACATTTCTTCATGGCTTTTCAAACTTCTAAAATGACAATGTGATTTTGACGCATCTTACTAAACAAAGAAACCACTTGCAAATTACAAAATGAGAAGATCTAAGGTTACTTCTAAGCAATATAGACCCTAGAGTAAGAGGCTTAGCCAGTAAGCACCAAAGACGACCATTGCATTGAAAACATTGAGATAAGCTATCAAATTAACCTAGAGTAAGAGCCTTAACTAGTAAGTACCAAAGTCAACCATCGCATTGAAAACATTGACACAAGCTATCAAATAAAATATTTTTTAGCATTTAATCATTGGCATTTATAATAGAAATGAAAACAATATTGAAAATATTTTTGCACTTATACCTAAGTGTTATCTTGCTATGAAAGATGAATTCAGTATAATATTGTAAATTTAATTTGACGTGGTGGGAAACACTGCACTAGACCGAGAAATTTAGAAACAGCATGCTGTACTGCTTGGCATTCGCACCGGAAGCTGCAATACGAACATTTCAGATTATTTAGGTATCAATCTAAGGACAGTACAAAGAATTTGGAAAGAGTTGGATGAGTCTAATGGTGATTACGAAGGTCGGAAATCATGCCGAAACAATAGTAAGTAAGCGACTGACTAAAATTATCGATCTGATAAGAAAAGACCTCCGGAATTTGTTGGCGAGATCCAAGCCATGATTGAAAATGATCCCTTCATGTCAATCAGGGTCAATAAAGAGGGAGGTAGTGCTGCCCTGGATCAAAGGGGTGGTTGCTGGAAGATCCTATGTCTTGCAACAGGACTCTGCTCTATGCCACACAAGCAGAACCCAATCAGACAATTTCTGCGACCACATCACCCCTTACATCTGGCCACCTAACTCCACAGAATGCAACCCCCTTGATTAGTATGTTTGGGGCGAAGTTGAGCGAGAGACCAATGAAACTCCATATAACACCAAAGATGAACTGAAGGTAAGGATTATGGCTGCATTGATCAACTTAAACAAAGAAACCGTCCAGAAGAATTGCAGGAGATTCCGAAGTCGTCTGTTGGCCGTGTTTGAAGCCAATGGCGAATTTATTGAATAAATTTACTCTTTAGTATTTCAAGATATTTATGTGTAATTTATGGAATTGTATCTTGTAGCCGATAGATTGTACTACAGTGTTTAACAAATAAGAATCGGGCGTTTATTTCAAATGCGATGTATCCAGTATAATTACTCGAAAGTAAGTCAAATTTTATACAAGTGTTTAAGAAGACTTTTTCGGTCACTTTTTCCTTCCACATTCAATAACCGTTTTTATCAGTGGTTCCCTCCCCAACACGCAACTTCCTTAAATGAAACGGAAGGTTCAAAAATTATCGGTGCGTTACTAGAAGTGGGATGTTAAACTCTTCCAAATGCGGCTTATTCATTTAGATTTGTTTTGCTTCGAGATTAAAAAAAAAAAATCCTATTTTTTCTTTTGGCTAACGAATTGAGAGAAAAAAAAAAAAAAAAAAAAGAAGAAAGGTACCATTAATAAGGAAACGCACAAGTGACGTGAAAGGAGCGTCAAATCATGCAATGTGAAAGAAAATACTCTGATGGCTGAATAATGATACACTGAATTTATGCGAATAATAGTTTTTGTTACAAAGAAAATGCTGGAATTTTTTTTTCAGTAATCTATCACGATCACAAATCCTATAACCCCATAGAGTCGTAGGGGGATCACATCTACTGCAGCCACAGTGGGAGTAGCGTTTCATAGGCAAGACTCTTTCCAGGCTGGTTTAAATCAGTTTTCCTTCTCTTTCTATAGGGCCCTATTTACCCATAGCTGGTGGAAAGAGATGGATTCATACCTTTCCCAAGGATATTAATACGTAAATGAATGCAATGAACTTGACTGAAATTCGAACTTGGATCTATCGATTTCTCAATTCGAACCGCTAAGCATTTCGTCTAAACTGTCTCCTCAGTATATAAAATATAACTTAAAGCTTTAAAATAATCGGCGAGATTGACAATAAAAGAAAAAGATTGCATTTTTGTGTCAAAAATGTATTTTACTTTTGTTTCAACTTGGCATTCGACAGATTGGTAGGTGATACACTAAGTTTCAAGTTAGATTTAATGAGTGTGACAGAGTTTTGGAAACACACACACATGTATATATATATATATATATATATATATATATATATACACACACATATTTGTGAAATTGGAATAGATTTGAATAGTGAAATTAAATCAGAGCATTTTGTTTACTGATGTGGAAATTTGATCTAGAGCAGAAGTTGTACCCACTGAATCTGAGTCATCAGCAAACAATGGAAATGGTCGAAATAATTTTCATTGATTAAATTTGAAATAGAGCTGAGTAAGCTGGAAGGAACTTTGGAATTCACGATTTTGGTTGAAGCAGCCAGAACCCCGTGAAAATTACGTGCGAAGTAGTAGGGCCGAGGGTTAACAGCCTGGTTCATAAACGCGTAGTTATGATGAAAAACACAGAGAGGCGAGCGTTGAGACGGAAGAGAGAGACAAAAGAGAATTAGCCCGGGCAAGAGTTGTGCTAGAGACAGTGGAAAGTCGAATTGGAGACTTAAGAAGGAGAGAAAGTGACGTCAGAGGTTGAAATGAAGCGCCCGCTAACATGTACTGTTGATATAAGTACTGCTGCTTCTGCTACCACGAATATTACTACTACTGCTAAGGAGGAACGCCACTATAAACTTTAAGCCCCACACAAAAATTTTATTCCCCCATCGCAAGTCGTATATCGTTCCGAGACAATTTAACAAGTTAATCATAACACACTCTGTCTGTCCAGAATCCAGTATATGCGGTTTTACGTCACTTACTTTTCTTTTCTGTAACCTGTTTTCTTTTCTCAACTATTATTTTCTGCGATATAAAAGACATTAACAATTCAATCACTGAATAGTTGTTTGTCCGGCTTTCTGCAGATATTAATTTTTTTTTTTTTTTGCTGCATTCTGAATTTCTTAGTGCAGACTCTCCAGCCATGTCTACATCTTCAGTCGACCGTGAATGGATGAATATCACTTCTGCTTTCTGGATCAAACCAAACACAACGTGGACAGAAAGCAGGATTAAACCAGTGGACCAGTCGAATAACCTACGGATGCTCAGGGGACCTACGGCCACTCCCTTAAGTTCGGTTAGGACCGAGTAGACACCTCAACCCAGAGAGTAAGACGTTGGAGGCTGAGGCGAAAGTGTTAGAGTTGACAAAAACGTAGGATTTAAAAATTAAGTAACAACGTGTCCGCGATCAATTGGTCAGGATATTCACGTAGCCTAGTGGGCTCGATGGGTACTAAGTTTATTATGACTGCGTTACTAGTAAAATCGTGATTCAAAATGTTAGATTTCGATTTTAAATAGCACACTGTAAACTCTTTAGCAACTTAAAACAACAAAAAAAAAAAAAAAACACGAATAGTTTCAGATAAGACTAACTTGCATCCTAAACCTCAAAAGGCCTGGTTTTCATGCACATTGGGACTGAAATGGTTAACACCTCAGTCGCAGAAACTTTGGGGATTTAAGATTTTTTTTTCCCATGCAATACAAAGTTACAAGTTAGTGCAAGAATATTCTGGTAAGATTCTGCCACGAGGTTTGGACCAAGACTTTTTCAGCATTTCTTTGGACATTTCATCTTTTTATAATAACTAGCCACATATGTTGTTGGAACAATAGATCCATTCCTGTTTGGTGGGCAACTTAAACATATACCAATATGAAAAAATCCGGGCTGCACGTTAGCATTTTGGCAATATTCAGTAGAGGTTATGTGAAGAACTTGCCGTCTTGAGTTATTTTCTTTTATAAGTGCAGCATTACACAGAAATAAGGTCAACCACAACTTTGGAAAAAAAAAAAAAAAATGCCACACATACTAAAAAGAGAAAATAATTTTCTGTGTCAATATAATGATCTACATCTTTAGAGTTAAAATTAATCTTGAACACACACGAGAGAGAAAAAGACAGAGGGTGGGAGAGAGAGAAAAAAAAAGACAGAGGGTGGGAGAGAGAGAGAGAGAGAGAGAGAAAAAGAGAGGGTGGGAGAGAGAGAGAGAGAAAAAGAGAGGGTGAGAGAGAGAGAGAGAGAGAGAAAAAGAGAGGGTGGGAGAGAGAGAGAGAGAGAGAAAAAGAGAGGGTGGGAGAGAGAGAGAGAAAAAGAGAGGGTGGGAGAGAGAGAGAGAAAAAGAGAGGGTGGGAGAGAGAGAGAGAAAAAGAGAGGGAGGGTGGGAGAGAGAGAGAGAAAAAGAGAGGGTGGGAGAGAGAGAGAGAAAAAGAGAGGGTGGGAGAGAGAGAGAGAAAAAGAGAGGATGGGAGAGAGAGAGA
This sequence comes from Acanthosepion lycidas, assembly GCA_963932145.1. Taxonomy (NCBI): domain Eukaryota; kingdom Metazoa; phylum Mollusca; class Cephalopoda; order Sepiida; family Sepiidae; genus Acanthosepion; species Acanthosepion lycidas. Next base: position 33,005,761 of record OZ010584.1, on the reverse strand, counting down.
GAAAAAGAGAGGATGGGAGAGAGAGAGAGAAAAAGAGAGGATGGGAGAGAGAGAGAGAAAAAGAGAGGATGGGAGAGAGAGAGAGAGAGAGAAAAAAAGAGAGGATGGGAGAGAGAGATAAGAGAGGGAGGAAAGGAATTCTTTATCAAGAGTTCCAAGAAGTTGGACTTCAAACATTTCCAAAATAGAAACCATCATCTAAAATTGGAATGAAAATAGTGATTTTGTTTTTTTGATGGATTCACCATCAAAAAACAAAAAATTCAAATAGTGAAAATTAATCTCTAAACACTTCAAATACCTTAGTACATTGATCAGTTAAAACAAATTTAGTAGAGGAGGTAAGTAAATTAAACACAAGATAGGTAGAAACAGCAGCAACAACTAAAATGAATAGTACATGTAACTTGGAGAGAAAATAACGAAATAATCAAGGTGTTGCTTTTTCACATTACCTTGAACAAAAGGTTACAAAGGAAACGCCCATCAGTACTAGAAAGAGCTATAACAGTTAGTGGATCTGAGAAGCCTATATTCCTGAAAAATATTTTATCAGTTTTAGTCTGCAATAACACTATTCAGTCAATGAGTGCCGAATATTTCCTTATAAGGAAACTGCTAATCCCACTATTACCTTTGTCAATAAACCTCATCAAAAGGCATAGAATCAAATAACAATTGTCAAAGATACACAATCTCCCTATTGTCATCCTCCCCATTTGGCGTTGTTGTATAAACTAAGCTTCCAGTATTTGGAAACATAAAACACTCTTCCAAATACGGAAGCTGGGAGAAAAAAAAAAAAAAAAAATTGATATTCAATGAAAGTTTTGAAACAATGTATTAAGATTCGATAAAATGGAGACCCAGAATTCAGGCCAATGAACTGTTTAATTAATCCATTCCCTTTATACTTTTTATTTATTTTTTTAGGTAGTCAATGGTATCAATAATTTCATTGATTATTCCTGGTATTATATAAATCGCTTTTTGCTCAATATCTTTTCATGTTCAAAATTTTATGCATTTCAAAATAGAAACACCTTCTTGAAAGAAAGATCACTAACAAAGCGACAAAGATGGCGTCAAAGACGATCTCAAGACCAAGATGAAGCAAAACAATCACTTAGTAGACAAAGGTATCCGAGTACATCACAAGAAAGGCTTGAACGAACAAGATGGCAGTGTAAGAAACATAGTAGTAAGAGAGCAGATCAATTAAACGGTTTCTTTTGCTCGGGATCTAATTTTGTCTAAATAGATATTATATTTGTATAGATTACCAAAATAACTAAGGCAAGTAGCTGTTCATAAACTTACCACCTGAAGTTGATTCACCTCCCTTACTACAATAGAGCATGACACAAAGATATAGATATACAATGGTCAAGTTTGAGTTCCATTCAAATCCCTTACATTCACTTACGTGCTAATACCTTTGGGAAACGTATGAATTTTTTTCCCCTCAGCTATGGGTAAATAGCAGGACAGACCAGGTTCTATAGCCATGGGTGACAACTTACTGAGGGAAAAAATTTGCTTAGTCATGTATCAAAAGATACATGATCACCCAAGCATGTATCATGCATGACAGATAACTGACTGAATTATTAAATAGTAGATAAGTATAGCATTATACTACTAGTAATTGTACTTAACCTATGATAAGTGCAAAACAACAAACCAAGCAGAAACTCAGATTTTTTCTTTTTTTTTTTTAAACCAGTTCTGACAGAAAAACAAAGTATAGGGAATCTTATATGCCATCAGACATCAAGATTGAAAAAGTCAATATAACCTTCTTAGAAACCAATCTCTCAATTTTGTTGTTCTAATTGAACACCAAGAGGTGGATACTTCTGATTAGGCCAAACATACAGTGTCTCATTCCTGTCTCAATTTACATGGTACCCAACCAAGAACAGAGCTTTAAAAATAAAACAAACTTGGCAAGTTAATGATTTCAATATTTATTTTAACAAATAACATGATTTCATTGTACCAAAACCACACATACTCCAAGCAGCAGAAATTTTTATCCCTTCCATACACACAAAGAAAATTTTTTTTTATCATGTTTCATATTATGATACATCACATTATCATAAAAAAGAATATAAAAAAGAATATATAAGATATTAGGTTGGTGCAAAAATAATGACGTAATAATGTCGTTTTTTGACATTTTTTAACGTCAAAAAACGGCATTATTACGTCATTATTTTTGCACCAACCTAAGATATATAAAAAAAAGAAAAAAATTTATATATATATATATATATATATATATATATATAAAAAAAAAAAAAAAAAAAGATAAAAGTAAAACAAAACAAATATAAAGAAAAGGAAAGATTAATAATATTTAATAGCATAAAAGTAAACAGAGAATCCACATTGGAGTTTAACCAAAATGTCTTGACTATTCTCTGAGCTTTATGTGAATTTCTTGAAATTAAAAAAAAAAAAAAAAAAAAAAAAAAAAAAAAGTGATTCATGCACTCTTATAAAAATTTCTTTTTTTTTTCCAAGACCAAAAAGACAAATCAAGAAATATATCTGACTTTCTGGGATGAGGAGGTATTATTTAAACGCAAACTATTGTTCTCATCGTCATCGTTGCCATCACATTTCAGGCATTGTGCCCTCTGGCCTTCATCAGGGGTATATTGATTAAAGTTAATTTTGAACTAAACCCCATTATTTAATCTACAGCAGTAGCTTGTCCTTGTTCTACTGCTCATATCAAGAGATAATGTGTTTAGTTCTTATTTTTAGTACTAGATGAGACATCCCTAGAAAAGAGTAGCAGAATGAGAACAATTTAGCCCCATAGATCCAGTTCTAAATTTCCTTTAGTTTACCTAGATTGATATACACTTTATGAAGGCCAGAGAGCACAATGCCCCAAAAAACATTGTGATAACAACAACAAAGATGAAGACAATAGTCCACACGTAAATAAATCTGAAAATGTTTTTAATTAAGTGCATTCACAATATAAAACACAGTTTATAAAAAAAAAAAAAAAAAAAAAAAAAAAAAAAAAAAGTATCAAATAAATGATATACACATACATACTATTGTTAGCCAATATAGAAAAATATAACATTGTTGTCTGCAGTCGGGGTAGAGATGGAAGGTTGTTTTACAGTGTGGTAGGCAAATACAAGACAAGCATACATTAACAATCCCGGGACAGAGACACACATGCAAGCATACATACAAGTAGACACAGGCAGATTCACAGGCAGGCAGACATCCATTCAAACAAATTCAGAACGTTCTAATACTACCTAAGATTAGGTAACGGGATTGTGTATATAGATTCATTGTCACTCCCACACAACAGAGTGTCATCTTCAATGTCCAATGAATTCGCAGAAAGCCCACCACCGCTGCTGTCCAACAAAGCTACAATATCAATCTTGTGCCGTGCTACATCAGATGCCAGCCAGGGACTAGCACTGGAAATTTTGGTTGACTGACTGCTGACACCTGCACCCAGAGACATAGAGAGGTTTCCGATGCTTGCACCTGGAAATAAAAAAAAAAAAAAAATATGAAAATAAAAAAAATATAATCGGTAGAGAAATTATAGCAATTTAGTTGAAATAATGAATACAATACAGAGTTGTTAGCTGCACTGAAGTGTCTAATTTGGCACTGAAAATTCCACCCTATGAAGAATGCTACAATAAGGTTAGTGTACTTGTCAGAATCTTACTGGCTGTCGCTTGTACATTTCACTGGGTGGCCATGTGGCAAAGTAGGCTTTAACCCATTAAAGGCAAATAGGAATTGCCATCAATACAAATCAATGAAATCACTGCTACATTGAAGATGTGACACTACAACTGGGGCACCCACACAGAAGACATGATTTTATCTCAAATGTTACAGTTTTATGGCCAGCAGATAATCTTTGAAGTTGGGTCTTCTAAGTGGCACCATCTTGACTGAAGTAGAACAAAAGAACAAATAAACAAGAGCATTTGAGGTCAAGCAACACTATCGAGGATTTGGGGAACAGTCGACCAGATTGTTCATCTATTGAACTCTCTGCCTTGAGTAGAGAGGAACCCGGATGAGGCTTTGCCGAAGGGCAAAGTGTCGTCTGGGGAGGTAGACAGGCCCTGAACACGTTTATGTGGGTTCTAAGGGAATATTTTTGGCCAAGCCTATGGACTCTGAGAAACCACAGTAAACTCGGCCTTGTGTCACATACATCCCTCGTTGGGCTGTTAAATATTAACACTATTGAGGATTTCCAGCTACAGTCAGTTCCGGTGTTGCCTATAGCAGGAAACTGACTGTCCCTCGGGTAGTTCCAAATGCCACTAATGAAATAGGTAGAGATTTGAGATATATATATATATATATATATATATATATATATATATATATATATATATATATATATATATATCTCGGATATATATATATATCTCAAAGATAAAATATTGATAAGTGACACTCAAGACAACTTCTGCCATGTCATCCTGACCGTGTCGAGTGTCACTTAGCTACCCAAAGACATGAAGGAAGTGAAGCCCTGAATAAAACATTTAAATATATTGAAAACAGGGTTTGTGTTTTCACTTATCACCATGGTGTTCATTTTCCATCTCCTCATAAACGTGAAGCGGATAATATCCCAGTTTTTTGTGACCACAGACGCGAGTGAAAATCGAGACAAAACTTGGAGTCGTCTTTTAGCTGTTCAGGGAAAAGCTTGATGATGGCCCTTATTACAGGTTTAAAAAATGTGTTTATCAACAACTACCCATGATATCACAGAGAACCAGAAAATTGATGCAAATAATTGTTTTGTGAGAAAGTATTCATGATTCACTATCGTGAATAATGTGACACATACCCAGTGGCAAGGAAATGAGTGGCATATCAACCTCTACGGGTTATTTAATGCAGAAAAATATTTTGAGCAAAATTGTATGCCTTCAACTACAGATAAAATGTATTGTTGGTCATTTTGCTATAAAAATGTATTTTTATACTTTTATAGTGTTTTGTTTTAGCTGGGACCCTAACAAATGATGCCTCTCTGAATCAGGGCAGACCAGGGAACAACAGCAATTAAGAGATGGTGCCATCTACCTAAAAACCACCAATCTGCCGATCAGAGGCCTTGCTGCCAGATGTAGTTTATTGTCCTACCCAGGACTGCATTTATTGTCCTACTAGAGCTGTGGTGTAATGGTTAGCAAGCTCATCTTGCTAGATCAATTACAACTGATGAGTTTGATCCTCACTGGGTGCCCCATACTATTGACTTTGTTTCACATCTAAGCTAAGCTACACTTAGAAAAATCACCATTTATGGTCCAAGTAAATGTCAGGGTTTAAATTATTCTTTCCAAGAGTGCAGATATATCAACTTGAAATTATATAATTACTCAGATTTATTTCAGCACTATTTAAATAGACTGGTCCATTCGTGAAAAATAGGAAATCATCTTTGGGGAAATGGGCTTTGTAAATTAGCATTCTATATACTTTCCTTCGGCTGTAACACTTGTCAGAATAAAAAAAATTTTTTTTTTTTTTTTTTATAGATTTAGGTGGGAAGTCATGTTTATTTTCCCCCCACCAAATTTTTTCTTTGTTTTAATTTTTTTTTTTTTTTTTTTATAAGTGGACTATTTTAATTAAGTGGTATATATTTTTTTTTATTTCAAGCAAATATCTAGTTAAACCTATCAGCACAAAGCAACTGCAAAGTTTGAATGAAGCCAAACAGTAACAATTCTGAAGTCTTTATTTTTTTTAACAATTTGAAAAAAAAAAAAAAAAAAAAAAAAAAAGAAGCACTTCAATCAAAATAAAAGAAAAGTGAGAATCCTAACAGCAGATAACATGAAAAACAAAAGAAAACAAGGGAGGCAACTCTTGATTAACGTTTCAATGAAGTTCTAAGTGACTAAGATGAAACAACAACAAAACTTGTAAACGGAGTTGTGCAGATTTGTCATCTAAAGCCTAAGACAACATTTACTAAATGGATATAGAAAAATATTTAATTTTTATATTTCCTATCAAAATAATAATTATCCATGCAATACTGTCCCGCTCATCACCCAACAAACACACACACACAAAAAGTTGGTTAAGTTTGTTTATTAACATTGAATTAACTGCCATATCAAAATGCATTTCAAATGCTGTCGGATATGGTCAAGTGGTTAGAGACTGGTTGATTGATCACTGGTTCAATCCAGTGATATCTTTTAAGACTCTTTATTCAATTATTTTTTGTTTTGCCAAATTAGTTCACATGCAAGGCAATAAAGCCACTAAGACACAAGAGGTTAGGGAGTGTTAAGAAGAGACGGTAATAAATAGAACAAGCATTAAGACAGAAGATTGACATTGATCCTCAAAAATTTAAATGCAAAATTGACTGGAAAGCAAAAAGCCAGAAGTGTAAATTCTTAGCATAGAACTTAACAGTTACATGTAGGCATTTCAAGTGTAAAAGAATGGGACCTTGCCACCAATCCATTAGGTTGGTGCAAAAATAATTTCGTTTTCTCACATAGTAACATATGTTAGAAAACGACATTATTTTGGCACCAACCTAATAGTACTGTGCTTAAATTCATAAAATTAAGGTACCAAAGAGGAAAGCCCATCAGAACAATTACCATGAAAATTTTTAAAGAAAAAAAAAAGTGGCGGGGCATTGGGAAGCTATGTTATAATGATGGGAAAGTGACAAACTGAGATGCCAGGTTAGAACCAATAACATTGCAGATTCTTTGTACATTTTATCAAGAATTTCTAAATGCCTAGCAGAAGTACCAGACCAGATGTAGCACCAATATTCGATGCAAAGACAAATGGTAAGGGATTAAAGCACCTCTTGTTGTACAATAGGGACCGTGTACTTTCCGTTATTCCCTACTACTATGACAATGGACTGCTCCCACTTTATAAATATAGCAAATAGTAACATTAGAGCAGAATTTGATTTACTAAAGTTGTTCCGTTCTGTGTGATTATTTAATAAACTTCTTTGTTTCCTCTACCTAGTCTTCTGTTCCTTCAATATTCTCTAATTATGGCCTTTCCAATTCTCGGCAATTTTGAACAAAGGCAACATTATAACACCTCTTTCTAGTCATTCAGACTAATAAATACTGGAGAAACAATCCTAGTTGCTTGTTACGTAATAATATTTGGACATTAGTATTATTCCAAAGAAGAAGCAAAAAGAGAGACTAAGGGCGATAACTCCAACAAATTTATCCGACAGCAAATTTGAAATGCATTTTTGATATGGCAGTAATTTAATTCAATTTCATGTTTCAAAATGTTTTTATTCAGTCCAAATAAAACCGAAAATTTTTTTTTAATTATTTACTTATTCAGATAAGCAATAAATGTTGCTACCTTCCCATGGCTGTTATATCTTTCTATTTGTACTTTTTTTTTTTTTTTATGTATTCATTGCTTCCTTTTCCCCACCCACCAAAAAATCTGAAGCCTTGCATGTTTTATCCATCAAAATTCAAACTCTTATTCCACTGAATAATGGTACTTTCACTTTTCATTGCCTGTACTGAAGGGTTTTGTGTGGGAGAGAAGTGCTAAAAAAGGAAAAGGTCACATATCATGCCCACCACTGACCAACAAAAGCACAAAATTCAGCATGAAAATAAAGTAAATCTGTAATATATTAAGTGTCAATTTTAATACCTCCACCAAAAATAAATTGCAAGAGTTTGCACTCAAAACAAACTGCTGACATAACAATATCACACTGCTTATATTATGATATTGGACTTTAGAAGAAACAAGAAAGGGGAAAAAAGGAGACAGAGAGGTGGGGCTGGGGGTGTACATTTATTACCCTTTCCCCGGTCAATGACTATCAGTTTTGCAAAATTTCCAAACGTAGTAAGCAAAAGTTTTCTTCACCTGTTGGAGTTCCTGGATAAGCAGATGTGTTCGTAGATGCATCCCAATGCCATAATGAACCATCCTCTGAACATGTGAAGAGATGATTTGGGTAATTTGGATGGAATTTCACTTCCCACACTAAGAAACAAAGAACAAAAAAAAATTAAAATGGACATAAAATGTAGAAATAACAAATTGTCTGTTCTAAAGTCTTACAACTGGAATATTTTATTTTCTTTAGACAAAATAACAGCAGGATATTAAAGTAATATTCCACATGTCAATTAAAAAAAATACTTTAAACATCCAAAAGACAATTTTCCCTACCATTTTAAAAAATGGAAATTTTGGACATTTTTAAAAAAATTTTTTTTGTTTTGAAAAATGAAAACATTTTATAAAACATGCATGCAACAAACTATTTCTTATTTAACAGTCAAAATATTTAATCCTAGAAAATGGCTAAATGTATAGCCAAAAGCGCTCGGATAAAAAGAACATTCGGAAAGTTTTTATATAATTTATCATCTGAAAAGAAAAAAATTATTAGATTACATGAGAAATTGTATAAAAAACTAAATAAGAACACCTTGTCTGCCATATTTAATGAAATGTGCATATATCTTTATTACACACACACACAGAGTGCAATGCATATAAATTGTTGATAATTTATTTTTTATTTCGTGCATGTACATTGCTTTTGTCAACTGCAGAGACATTTGGGCACGAACCGTGAAAAAGAGCACCATGACACAATTCAAGAAATTTGGAAACAGCATGATGTACTGCTTGGCATTCAAGTCAGAAGTTCCAATACGAACATTTCATAGTGTCTGGGTGCCAACCTGAGGACAGTTCAAAGGATTCGGAAAGAGTTGGAGGAGTGATATATCCAGTCAACATCATGGTGTTTGGAGCGATCACTAGTGATGGAGACGTAATGTCTCCATTCATCTTCCCACATACTCAACACAGAAGCCTACAACATGAGGAGATAGTGCTGCCCTGGTTCAAGAGGGTGGCATCTAGAAGACTATGTCTGGCAACAGGACTCTGCACCATGCTACACAAGCAGGAGAACACAGTCATGACTGTCAAACAATTTCTGCAACTACATCACCCCTTAAATCTGGCCACCTAACTCCCCAGACTGAAACCCCCTTGGAATATTGTGTGTGGGGCACAGTTGAGTGAGAGACCAACAAAATGCCTTGTAACACAAAAGATGACACTGAAAGCGAGGACTATGGCAGTATTCATCAACTTAAACATGGAGACTGCCCAGAAGTATTGCAGGAGATCCCGATGTTGTTTGGAGGCAGTGGTTGAAGCCAAGGGCAATTTTTATTGAATGAATTTACTCTTTAGTATTTCAAGATATTTTTGTGTAATTTTGGTAGTGACATTAAGTGTTATTTTCATTTTTGCATAATGAAGACGTGTGTGTGTGTGTATATATATATATATATATATATATATATATATATATAGACACATGGACTAAAGATAAGAAACTGAATGACAAAATGAAGAAATCCTCTTTAACAAGCTCCATTCTTCAAAAGGACTTCAGAGCATGTTTTTATTAAATGTTATAAATAACTGTAGAGTGAGAACAAAAATCAAATGTCAATTCTAATTAGAACTGACAAAAATGCTGAAGATGCAAAAGATATTCCACACACACACTTTAATTTTTAGTGGACACCAGTATTTGAGTAGACTCCGTAAAGCTTCACAGTCAAGCAAGGTTCTATTTGACTCTAAACACATTTACTCCTTCAGATTTTTGGAAAGTCATATCTGTAACTGATCAGTTTCATATACAAAACAGAAACAAAGCAATTCCTAAAGAATTGATGGATTTTATTTATTTATTTATTTTAAATCATTTTTTTAAATGTTGAGAAAAAAAAAAAAAAAAAAGTGTTTGTTTTGTCTACCAACCAACACCCATGAGAAAACACTGCTTTTTAATTTAATTGTAAGTGGAGAAAAGTTTTCCTATTTCCATGTAAAGCAACTGATTAAACACCATAAAAATTAATTGACAAAACACCAGTTCTTACTTGGTCCTGAATGGCCTTCTAATAATGTGACGGGGGTTTGTTGCTGACGGAGATCCCAGAGACACAAAGTTCCTTCTACAGCACCAGTGGCAACAATATGTTGTTGGCTGGGATGCTTGTCTACACACATTAAAGCAATATGCTCACCACTTCTGCAAATTAAAAAAAATAAAAACATGATTAGTTAAGGCCTCCGTACTGCTCAGATGTAGATTGTTTGCTTGAAGAACTGCACTTAGATATTTGCTCTTTCAATTTTAAGATTGAATAAATAAATAAATAAATAAATAAAAATGCTCCACTCAGAGCAGTGGTTCCAAAACTGGGCGTCGCGTCTCATAGGTGCAGCAGAAGAGGACAGCAGGTAAGACAAAATGATTGAAAAGCAATCAAAGATCTAGAAACAGTTTTAAAAAATTCATATGCCAAAAATAAATGATTTCAAAAATTAAAATATGCATGCATGAATCTCATAAATTATAAATAATTATTGACCAATTTTATCATTGTGATATTTTTGCATTATTTGAATCCACGGTTATCTCCCCTTAAACATCAGTTTTGTTTTTTAGTTCATTTTATTTTTATTTTTAAGTGTACTTTTTATCACATAAAATTTGATGAGGCATGAGCTAACTTTCATTCTGAAAATGCAGCCCAGTGATAAAAATTTGGGGAAAAACCGATTTAGAGCAACTAAAGTTTATCAAAACATTCTAAATGAGTTGCAATAACACTAATAATTTTTGCTATAATCATATAAGAAGCGTCATAATTAATATGTCCACTGCAACTTTGGATAGTTGAACCTTTATATCAGCTGTTTTTCTTAGAGTTACTGTAAAAAAAAATTGTGATAAATGAAATTAATTTTTTAACCGATTCATTTTTTTTTTTTTTTTTTTTAATGGCTTAACACCTTTTGCAGGTTAAAATTATAAATAAATTATTTGTAGATTATAAGAATTCTTTGGAGATATTAATAATTAGCCATACTTATCAACCCATAGCTGGAGATAGAAGAGGTGTTTTCATACCTTTCCCCAAGGATATTTGTGGAAAACTGAATTGAACCTGACTGGAATTGGAACTTTGTTCTCCCACTAACAATTCCAGGTTGTTATCTATTCCATCACAAAAGCACCATCCAAGCTAACAGCACCTGGAATTCCCAAGGCGGTCAGCCATCTAGGTACAGACCAGATTTGACATTAAGCAGTGTTTCAATGAGATATAGCCATAAGCGAAATGAAATTAAATTTATTAAACTATAAAGAATGTCACTGATATCTCTCTCTACAGGTAATCTATCCACCTCACTCTCTCTCTCTAGGTAATCTATCCACCTCTATATCTCTCTCTCTAGGTAATCTATCCACCTCTATCTCTCTCTCTACACGTAATCTATCCACCTCTATATTTACCACTCCCCCAGTCCAATGTGACACATCTGTGTAGCTGTCATAAAATATTACAATTGAAGATATATTTTCTGTTAAAAAGAAATCATGACATTATGATCATCTATTTTTAACAGAAAAGTGACTGTCTACAAATCAAATTGAGATCTTTTGTGAGACTAAAAAAAGACAAAAAAAAAAACACCAATGTTATTAGTAGTAATGTCCACATTGTTAGCCGTACACCAAGACAACATTAACAGACATTTCAATATAGCTTTACCATAAATATGTCAGAGGGCAGTACCTCAATTTGTAGACATGTTAAAGCTACATCAGAAATGTACAATTACATACAATCACACATGTTTATATTCAAACATGCCCACTTAACCATAGGAACCATATTTTCAATACACCCAATAATTTAAATCTAAGCTACAGTTAGAACTGAATTCCAATGAGGACATTGACAAAATTCTTTAGTTTGACTCCAGCTGCAGGTTTAGGAAATATATCTACTATATTTTATTCTGATACATAATATATACAAGTTGTAGGGCATAATTCTGTACCTCTGACTTAATCAAGTGGTATCTTGTCAAACTTTATTTTTATCTTTACTTAAAATCAAACCAGAAAACAATCATCTACAAAACTCTCTGCCTTTTTTTTTTTTTTTTATTTCACACATGAAATTGTGCTCTTGTCATTTTAATTCCTACATTTTTCAGTTTCATTATATCATTTGTATAACTTTCTTGATACAGATTTCAATGAAATCTATATTGTTGACAAACTGCAGACATCCCTTTCATTTAATATCAAATCTTGTACCATCAGGACAGACAAACTCAGCAAAATTCTGCCCAATTTTAACAACCATCTGTGTCAATGGATGCAAACAGAAAAAATATCCCGTTTGAACGATGGCATAAAAAGCCTACCTTTCAAGACAACTCTATGTTCCCATTCAAATCCATCAAAAAAACATGGGCATAAAGGGATCTTATTTGTTCTGCTATTGTCTGCCAACTTGAGAAAGCATCTTTCAGAGTTTAAAATGTTATGGTAATTTATAAATTGCAACAAATCTAATATGACATTATTATTATTGCCAACATTTATATTGTATACTAGCTGAAATGCCTGGCGTTGTTCAGGAACTAATTTTGTCTAAATAAAGACAAAATTTACATAGATTATTAAAATGACTAAGGGAAGTAACTGCGCATTAAATTAGTACCAAAATTTGATTTACTTCCCTTACTAAAAAAAAACAAAAAAAAAAAAACAAAAAAAAAAAAAAGAAAGAAAATTTTTTAAACTTAGGAAAACTAAGAACAGTCAAAACAATATGAACAAGAAAATTACGAACTGAATAATGTATTTTGAAGAGACCATTTGAAAATGTCAAGTTACTAATGCTGGGACTATGCTCCACAATACTAACTATGAGTTAACGTTTAAACAAATCCGGTTTTCTAAGAATCTTGTAAACAAACCTATAACCTAATGAAACTAAAAATAAATACACAAAAGTTATTTAACACTTTCATTCGATCGTCTCCCATAAATATCAGCTCTCAATGTTCAACCAGCAGTATAATATATGACACCATCATCATCACAAATAACGCAGGAAGGTGAATAGTGAGGACTTGTTACTTCTGCCAGCTCTTCTTTGCGCAATCAGCAAAGAAAATACAAGTTTTACAATCTCATTTTCATGGGGTTTTTTTTTTGGACAATGAGAAATTAATCATAATGGTGTCTAGTAATTCTGGTCACTCATTTGAGAGATAAACAACCCAGGTTATTCTAGAGTCTGAGGGATAAAAATGACAAAAAAACTAGAAGAAATGCAAGACAAATCGGATATTGAAATTTCTGACACTAATAGGAATAAACTGACGGATTCAGGTGAGGACAATGATGTTGACACACATGTCAGATCACGAGTGGACAAACAATCTCTACAATGTGAATTTACCAGCAATCAGATCTTAATGGACAAACACAATGTCGAAGGTTGCCAGACAAGTGGGCTATTGCTGTGGAGTAAAGAACACCCTCGTCCCATCCTGATGGCTATGAACTCGTCCAATAATATAAAGAGTTCCATGGTATGAGGTTAGGAGTATTGGAGTCAGGCTGACAACAGACTTGTTGAACTCTCTGCCTTCAAACAGAGACGAACTGAGGCAAGGCTATGCCTACAGCAGTGTCTTGTCTGGGGAGGTAGACAAAACCAACCCCATGTATGCACCAATTATACAGGTGTTATGGCAATAGCCTAAGCTACGCATTATGTATAGAGAATACTTTAATGGAATACATTATACCAAGTACAAGTGCATGTTATAACAATAATCTCACAATAGGAAGTTATAATAACGATTTATCTTTGTTTTCAACAGATTCTTTTTATGAGACTTTGGCAACAGAAACAAACATGTTATTTCCCTTTCTTGTAATTCACTCATTTTATGTGAATGCACGTGGCCATATATATATATATATATATATATATATATATATATATATATATATGTGTGTGTGTGCGTGTGTGCATGTATGTGAAATTTGAAGGGTTAATATTATGTAGCTTAGGACATATTTATACTTACAGTGATAATGTCTGTGGGGTTTCATGAGGGTTATGACGGAGGTCAAATATCTTTAATTGTCCGGTTGAGTTAGTTGTTAATATTTCGTTTTGTCGCAAAAATATCAAACTGTTCACTGTACAACTGTCTGCTTTTTCTGAAAAAAATAAATTTGATGAAATTAGTTCATTTTACAAACCCAAAATACACAACTTTAAAAGATAATGACTAAATTTGATAAAAAGAAAATTTAATTAAACAAAAAATAAGATTGCTGGTTGCCTTAAATGCTGAATATGGAAAATGGTAGCAGCAAGCCAAGTTTGAATTCTAAGTCAGTACTCACTTTGTATTAGTGCCCTTGAGGCAGACATGAATCCATCTCTTCAACACCCCCCCCCTATCACCGCCAACAATCCAGCTGGAGATTAAATAACAGAGCAGCCTGGCAACCAGTCTAGAAGGACACTCATCAAGTAAACAAGGAGAAATCATAGCAATATACAGATATTAAATTAAAGGGAGATGCAGAGAGTCATGACCACCTACATTCTGAACAGGCATGATACTTAAGTGGGGGGGGGGAATACAAGCAAATAATTCCCAGTAATCCAGTCAAACTCTGGTAGCACTGAATATTAGATTAAATATTTTCTTGTTTTTCAATTACGCAAGCTGTTGCAAGTAAGTTTGCTGCCCACGGTATAGCCTACACTTGTGGCCTTGTACCAGATTAAGTTTTAATAAATTTCTATATTATTAGGAAAGACAATGGTATCAGATACATACAACAGCAGATAAAACATATGAATCTAATGTATTTGCAACCGTTTCAAACCATTTGTTTAGACAACAAAAATTGAATAAATTCAATAACACATTGATGCCCTCTGTCCAAAAAAAAAAAAAAAAAAAAAAAAAAAATTTTTTGAAGACAAAATAATACTAAGTTCTTAGCAGTTTCAAAGTAATCCTACAATTTTAAAGGAAAAAATAAAGTCAAATAAATTTTGCTTTTACCCCCCCCTCTGAGCCCCGCTGTGGAATAACAAAGGAGACAGGTAATTTTATAAAACTGACAAAGTTAATTATTCCAACTGGAGACTTAAAAAGCTAAAAATTGCCTAATAAAGAAAAAGGAAAATTGTGTCAATATTACTTACCAATTAATTTGCTGATTTGTTTGTTTTCAATGTTAAGTACACATATTCGTCCATCTTCACCACCAGTTACCAATAAGTCATCCCTGGTGGTAATACACGTACATGGACAAGGGAGAGCACCATAATAATGAACCATGTCCCATTCTCGCAGGCACTCAATTGTCTGAAGAACAAAGAAATGCACAAGAATTCTCATTTAGTATGAGTCAGATATTAAATTTAAAATACTGTATATGTCAGTGTACAAGGTGACTTTTTAACCTTAAAAGGTCCCCACCCCCCAAAAATAAGGAGCAGTCTTATATTCTAGGCATAAAATGTGGTTTATTGCAATTTGTTAGCATCAAAGATTTTTGACGGTAGGCTAACCCCTACCTTGGTAACTATTGACAAATATTTTCTACTGAAACTTAATTTACATTATTATAATGAAATAAAAGCATAGTGTAATAAATAATATGTAGTATGGCTTCACTCATTTAAGTTATCGTAATAGCCTACTGAAATAATGCACCCATTCATGAGGGTATTGTAGATTTTGGTAGTTAATGGATTGCTACCCACCATTTTTTTTCATTAGAATTTGAGTGAAAAGAAAGTATATGCTTACTGAATTTATTTAATAAATTCAATACACTTTAAAATATTTTTGGGGGGGGGGTCTTGTACAGCAAATACAGACCAAAATGCACATTTTAACTTGGAGTGGAGGAGAGGATCTTATGTGCTCAGTTACCTCATACATCAGCATATGCAGTAATAAGAGGGGAGGGGGTCTTCTATGTCTAATCTAAAGAGTAAATCTAGTTTGACTTTCAATGTACAAAAAACTTTATAAAAATTCATGGCAGAAAGAGAAACTTGTTCTATTATTGTTTCAACTGTAGTAAGTTTTCAGGTTAGTTGAGCATGAAATGTCCCCTCCTCTGTGTGTGTGTGTGTGTGTATATATATATATATATATATATATATAGAGAGATAAATAAATAGAGTGATGGGACCATATCAATATTTTTACCGATTCCGATACAATTCTCGATACCGTTCTAAATTTACGATACGATTCCAATACCTACAATTAAAATTCATTATTTTTAAGCTCTACAGTTGGTTTGGGAAACTTAATCAACAAAGTACATTTATTAATAAAACATTTAATAGAAAAATGAATTCAAAAGCTTATGAAATAAAGTTAGATATCCTTTTTATTTTATAAAAATTGAGTAAGAGTTTAATAAAGACGACAATTTCTTTACATAAATCAAACAAGTACAGTTGATACATTGCTTTACTTTGGTTATTATCAGAAATTTAAAAAAAAAAAAAAAAAAAAAAATAACTTCCAAACTACACTTTTCTGCTTGGCATTGGATACACTTGCTATAATTGGGGTCTGAAAATAATAAATATCAGTTACAATTAAAATTTTTCACTGTTAGATAAAAAATGTTTCTAGTTTTCTCATGTGTATAATTTGTAAAAATTCAACTAAGGGTTTGCTAAAATAAAGAAGGGTCTATTTTTGCCCACCTTATCTATATATTTTAAGTTTTAACAAGCAAAAGGTGCCCTCTAAATATTATGCAATCACCTTAAAATATATATATATATATATATATATATATATATATATATATATATATATACACACACACACAGTATTACAACAATATGCTAAGCAAAAAGATATCATCCTATGTATTGCAGTTTAACTCGTGCATATATTTCAATAAAGTACAAAAAGTACCTAATCCTGCAGGACAGTGAATAAAAAATAAATTTTAAATTTGCTTAGACATTTAACAAGAATTAAATATGAATTATCACAGCAAGGGTCT
Source organism: Acanthosepion lycidas (assembly GCA_963932145.1). NCBI lineage: Eukaryota > Metazoa > Mollusca > Cephalopoda > Sepiida > Sepiidae > Acanthosepion > Acanthosepion lycidas. The sequence goes on along the minus strand of OZ010584.1, from coordinate 32,988,756 downwards.
TCAAGCTTATCTAAAAAAGTCATTTTACTGTCTAAAATAAATTTTATTAATATTTAATAATTTCTAAAAAGATTCAAAAAGTTTTTTATTTTTCTTAAAAGAAAAGAGTAAGAGTGCAACAACAGTAAAAAAAAAAAAAAAAAAAATTCCTTGATTTTTTTTTTTAAAGAGATATAAGCAATTTTAGCAATCTTTACAATCTTTTAAATTTAATATTAAGTTGAAAGCTAAATGTTGATATCCAACTTGATCATTTTATAAAGTATGAGACTCAACTGTTACAAAGCATTGAAATAAAAGCATTAAAAAATTTTCATAAGGATGAGAACAACTGTAAACGTGTTTTTTGCATGGAATTGAGTTTTCTGTTATTTATTGGATTAAATTTTACTAGTTTTATCTTAAAGATACTAAAAAAAAAAAAAATGTTAAAAGTGGAAAAACTACAGCTTAATCATGCCAGATAAAAGTGGGATAAAATTACTAGTTTTTAACTTTTGTATTTTTTTTTTTTTTTTTTTACACCACTTATAAAACTGTTTGGATCCAAAGAGGAATAAATATGAAAAAAAAAAAAAAAAAAAAAAAAAAAAAAGAAATATTTTAAATGCCAGGTTTAATTATGCCAAAGAAAAATATTAGTAAAATAAAATTAAATACAGTTTTTGATAGAAATTAAATTTTAGGTTTTTTAATACAAACTTGTGTCAAAAAGCTTTTTTTCAGGGAACTTCAAATAAAAGATTTTTTTGTTTCTTGGGGTTTTTTTTTTTTTTTTTTTTTTAAGTAAATTAAGATGAAAATTGTTATATTTTTAATTTCTATTAAGATCGAAAAATTCGTAAAAAGTTGCTGAAACCTATCCTCCCAAAATATATTGAATAAACAAATAGTTGGTGATGGGCCCCCCAATCAGGCAAAAAATTTATATTCATTAATGAAAAACAAAATTTTACAAGATAGTAAGTAGAAGACAGGTGGGGGAGTAACAATTCTTGCAGATTACTATTCATTTAGACCTTCCCTCAAACACATTTTCAGAACCAAATAATCATGACCTTTTTTTTTTTTTTTTTTTAAAATCATTTTACAAGTGGGATCCTGTTCATAATATAAATGCAGTGTCTAATCAATCCCTTACTTCATAAAGAGTACTTTGTTTTTATTTACAAGTGTCAAGATTTGAAAGAAACTGCTTATTTCATTGACAATTGCATACTATTATGAACTAGGAGAAAAAAACATCAGTAGTATTCAAGCAGTTTCAAACTTGACATTTATAAATAAAAACAAAGTACAGATAACTCTTTAATACAGGGATTGATCTGATAGTTTATATTATGAAACAACCCTATTTCTAAAATGGAAAAAATTAAAAAAAAAAAGTAAATAAAATAAAAAAATTTGATTCTACTAAAAATCACACCCCACTACCACAAAAAATTTCCCTATTTTTAGGGGCAGTCCAGTCAATTTCATTAGTAGCTGCATCTGAAATTCTTTTTTTTTTTTTTAAATTCCCGGCTCTTACAGAATGCACCATATGTACTCTTGTGAAAAGGTGAAAGAAAAAAAAAAAAAAAAGACCCACCACTGGCATCACACTGGACACCTTTGAAATGACACCTAAACTTAGAACTCAATGAAAAGTAGGTACCAGGAAATTGGTACCTGGGGACTTTATCAAAATAGGTGAAACACTTTTAGTACATAAGTTCTTAAAGGAAATTCAGAACCAAATTGACCACCCATAAGTCCAGTACCTTACTAGTTACCATCCCATCCAAGCAGGAGCTTATTTGCTTAAGGACTGATCCAAACTTTTATTTAATGTAAAATAGTAGGACCTTACAGACATTTTGCTAAACTTCATTTTTCCAACGTAGCTTCCTCTACAAAAAAGAAAATGTAGCTAAATTCTTACCCGTGTGCTTTGGTTGTGTCTGAATACTTTGACAGAACCCATAGAAGAAGAAGAAACAATTAGTTCTTGATTGAAGTACTGAAAAAAAAAAAAAAAACAAAAGAAAAAAAAACAACACAAATGAAGATAGACATTGATGAATAATACAGTTAGTTATTTTTAAGGAATGCTATTCACACAAACCATTGGACTCTTTGAAACAATTTTTCATTTTAATTTTGACAATGCTTTTATCTACAGCAATGGCAAAAAAAAAAAAAAAAAGATAACATAACTATACTAACACAATTAGTCTTTAAGGTACTTAAAAGGTACTTAAAGACTAATTCATTATAGAAAATATTTACACAATATGAATGCTGTATATATCTGGGTTTTTTTTAAAGCTCATTTTCATTTTCTAACAGCAACAAATATCACAATATAAGAATCAGATGTTAATAGCCATTAAAAATCCACTTTACAGATTAAATTGAAACAGATTTGATTAAAATTAGAATTTTTGTCAATAGACTGGCCTACTCATAAAAGAGTCATCGAGTCAAATTCAACACGGATGTTTTTCAAATTTGGTACACTTATAGTTTCATGATAGAAATTGAATGGTACCTATTTTACATATCTAGGTTAAAGAGTACCCAAGATATGGCCTTTGAACCCTTGCCAAAAAAGGGTATTTTTGTAAATAGTCAAAAGTTTAAATATCAATATCTCAGTTGTTTTTTCACCCACATAGCAAAAATATATACCATTTTAAAGTACTTGGATAGATCTAGAAGTTGATCTATTTATTTTTTTGTTTAAAGGTCTGATAAGATAATTTGACCATGATCATTAATTTCTCAAAAATCGTTTTTTTAATTTTTTTTTTTTTAATGTAACAGATTTGTCTGCTTTACTGCAAGATATGTACAAAATTTTCTGGCGGACTTTTGACTGTAAGTTGAATTACAAGGGTTTTACTGAGTTGGACCAAATTACAAAATGGCAGATTTTGGTATTTGCCACTATATGCTAACATTTTCATATCTCCCAATATGGTCAAGTTGTATATGTTTAGAAAGCTCTTTAAATGCTGATTAATATTCACATGAGAACTATGATCATAAAATCAAGAGAATTTGTATTATTTGTGGTTAGATGTGGACGAATTTGGCAGGAAATAAACATTTTTGGTGTTGTTTACATTTGTATTATACAACAAATAGATTTTTATATAAAAAAGTGACAAAGAAAATATTTTAAAAAGTGCCATGAATTAATGTTAAGATAACATAAAATATGAAAATATGCAATAAATGATGCTAATGATTAACAAATTTTTATTCACATGATACACTAAATAAATGTACAAAAATCAATTTTTTTAGTTACTTACTCTCCAAACTGTAAAAGATATTGGTGGCTTTTCATACTAGTTGGAAATTCTTCACCAATACAGGAAAGCCAAAACTGTTGTGATTAAGTAATTTTTAATTTCATATTAATTTTTTTTTTTAAATTTATGTTTGTGTAATGATACATAATTATTACTGATAAAGCCTCAGTGGGTGAAAGTTATTTACTACAAAACAATGAGATAACTTTTGAGACATTATATAATTTTGGCCTTAATATATAATACTAGTATAAATAATCAAGAAAATTTTGTTACTAAAAAAAATACTTGAATATTTTAAGCCTCTTCTGAGTTTTCATTAGTAATTTTAATTGATTATTCTTTGAATGACTATTAAATTTACATAAATTTTCTTATAAAAGAAAAACTATTTGGTTTAATTTCATTGCGTATAAAAGCATTAAAAAATGACAGAATAATGAAAAAATACTGTTAAGAAAGGGTTAATGTTCAGTTTTTCTCCCAAGGAGATAAAATATGAAACTTTTTACAATTTAACAATATTTTCAAAAGTGGATACACTAACGACTTTCATGCTGTTTAATTTGTTTTCAGTGTCTGATTTTTTTTTTTTTTTTTTTTTTTTTTTTTTTTTTTAAATCATTAGATTTTGCTGAGATTGCTATCACAAATTTAAATAAGAAATTCATTTAAAATTATAACTTGTACAAGATTTTCGTTAGTCTTATATATGTTCATAGAATGTGATTTCATAGAAGAGTGTCTCAGTTAAAGAAATATTTACTGCCTTATCATAAAATTACTATGAAATAATTCTTGTTAGATATAAATTTTTTTTTTTTTTTAGACAAAAGCTGAGAAAAATATTTTTTTTCTGAGACATTAATAATCTTTTACTTGTTGAATCAAAATGGATGCATCAACAATACTTTCATCAGAAAAAACATGCTGCAATATATATATATATATATATATATATATATATATATATATATATATATATATAAAAATAATAATAAAAAAAAGGATAAAGAGATATATCAAAAGAATTTGCTGATAAATTCAAACAAATTAAATTGACCCCTGGTAGAAAAATTTGCACCCATTGTTGACTAAAATTAACGGCATTACCTGAGTTTTCTGAAAGTACTTCATCATCAGCCTTCTAGCATTTTCGTAGATACTGAAAATGAATTGCAACTTCTTAATGAGTCATTGTCAATGATTGGTGAATCACCAATCAAGCGTCAAAAACTTGAAGTTATGAAGAATAAAATGTAGGAAAAATTAAAGGAGCAGTATGAAAGAAAATTAAATTGATTTTGACCAAAATTTCTTATCAAGAATCTACCAGTGTAGAAGAGCACAGAAAAATCTGATGAAAGTGAAATTGTGACATAATTAAAAGAAAAATTTGCAGTTTGTGAATACAGATCCCCAAAAAGTACAAATTTTGACAATACTTCCAAAAAGCTGGAGTATCCAAAGAATTCAAATAGAATTTAGTATAACAACATATATAGCGAGACAAACCAAAAAACTTGTAAATGAACAACGAATACTAAATCTACCTTATTTGACAAAGTTACGTTTTATAAGAGTGAAGAAGTCAACAGAGTGATGCCTAAAAAAAAAAAAAAAAAAAAAAAAAAAAAGAGACTATAAGACAATCTTAATGAATTGTAGAAGAGTTCAGGAACAAGTATCTTGTACTCGGTAATCAGAAAGCAGCATACTAATTATTTAAATAAATAAATAAATTAAAAAAAAAAAAATAGTTTTTCAAAATTTGCTGAGCTCAGACCAAAAGAATGTATCCTAGCAGTCGGTGCTAGAATACAAGGTATCTGTGTTTGCACAATATATCAAAATATGAATCTGATGATTGTGGGGCTCATCTTGGTACTGACTAAAAGATGAATAATCTCATTTAACAGATTACCATCAATGCATAGCTGCTGTCACATACAATGAAGCAACCTCTAACTGTTACTTGGGTGACTGCTCAACTTGTAGCAATTTGATGAAGGATTTCGTTTTATATATTGAGGAAATTCTAAATAAAAATCTAATAGATGATTTCATCTACAAAAGAGCGGCTATCAATTGATAGAACCACACTGCGAACTGTATCACAATCCACAGAAGAATTTATTTTTGTGCAGGCCTTCAAAGCTTAAAAACACGATTTCATTGGCAAAGAACAAACAAAATTTTGTTCTAATAAGAAAACTTCTTTGATGGACGGTGAAGTCATAATTGTTGTAGATTTTGCTGAGAATTATTCATTTATTTCACAGGATGCTGCACACAGCTTCCACTGGAATAATTCTCAAGCCACATTACATTCATTTGTCTGTTATTACAGAAATGACAATGACTTACATTTTCCAAAAGTCCTGCTTTCAACTAATATCACAAATTTTGCAATTAAAATTTAATTTCTCTAAATTTCATGAAATTAAGTAAGTAAAATTAGTATATATATATATAAAAAAAAAAAAAAAATAACTTCATTCATTTGTGAATAAATCCTGAAAGTTTCCGACATTTATCTGATTTCTTGCAAGAATTTCAAACCAAAGTGTTCTTTGTCAGAAAAAAAGGCGCTAAAAACACCCAAAGTAAACTTTGGCCAATCACTGACATAAAAAAAAAAAAAATTTTTAACCAAAATTTCCAATGGGCAAAAAAAGATTAAAAACCTTAATAAAATAAATAAAATACTTTGGGCTTCCTCTTAATAATAACAAACATTTTGACAATAAAACATTGATTTATAAAGTTTGGGGTATTTTTTTCAGCAGATTAATGGAGGCATCACACACACAGACATATATATATATATATATATATATATATATATATTAGGTTGGTCCAAAAATAATGACGTAATGTTGTTTTTTTTGACGTTAAAAGATACGTCAAAAAACGACATTATTACATCATTATTTTTATACACACACTTTTTTTTTTTTAAATTGGTTTAGAAAAGGATCCTGTTCATAATACAGTTTAAAATCAATACCTGATTTTTTAGAGTTATTGAACCCAGCTATTCTATATGAAAAGCTCACTTCATATCGGGCACATGGTGGAGTAGTATTAGGTTGGTGAAAAAATAATGACGTAATAATGTCATTTTTTGACATTTTTTAACGTCAAAAAACAACATTATTACGTCATTCTTTTTGCACCAACCTAATAGATAGCAGCTCAGATTGAAGAATCAGAGAGCCAAGTTTGAATTCCAGACAAATCCATTACATTCACTTACTTGGGGAAAGTATTAATCATCTTCTCCATCCAGCAATGGTTCTGCACAAAGCCTTCACCACTATAATGAAATCACATGCGCTGGTGACTGGGTTGTCAGTTCCAAGAGACTTAACAGCTTGACCGAATATGAATGAGACAATCCACCATTATATATATATATATATATATATATATATATACACACACACACAGATGTACATCTATATAGATATATCTATGTATATCTATATAATAGGGGTTGGACATAATAATTGAAACATGTGCAAATTCCACTCCTATATTTCAAATACCTATTATATTAAGAACTTAACAGGTTATATCTATTGTAAATACATTTATTTATCTAATTTACTGTCTTTGTCTTATTTATTTTGAGAATTTAGTAAAATTTAAGTTAAATGAGTCACCTCTCTGAGTTCAAAAAATGGCAAATTGTTGGAGCTCACATGGCAGGAGCCTCGATCACTAAGGTTGCTGAACTGTTTGGTTTTTCAAGAGCTACCATATCAAGAACTATGACAATTCGAGAAACAAGGCAAAACTTATAGCAACCGTAGCAATTCGGGCTGGACTTGCAAACTTACTGACAGGAACCGACGTGCATTGAAATGCAATGTGTCGAAAAATCATCAGACTACTGCATCCAAAGTGACTGCCGAGTTGAATAATCATCTGAATAGTTCAGTTTCTACTAAAACTGTTTGTTGTGAGCTCCATAAGGTTGAATATCATGGAAGAGCCGGCATAAGGAAACCTCTTCTCTCCATTCGCAACATTCAGAAGTGGTTGAAGTGGTGCAGAGATCACAATGCCTGGTCTGCAGATCAATGGAAACAAGTCATATTCTCAGACGAGTCCAGTTTTTCTCTCTTCCCAACTTCGGGGCAACTTTATGTGTGGAGGCAGCCCAAACAAGCTTACAACTCCAACTGCCGCCTTCCAACAGTAAAGCATGGTAGTGGATCATTGATAGTTTGGGCCACTATATGATGGAAATGTCTCGGTCCAATAGTTGCACTGCATGGTAGAATCGACAGCAAAGATTTTTTGGGTGATCATGTTTATCAAATGGACCAGACTTTATCCCCTGATGGTGACTGCATCTTCCAAGACGATAATGCTCCAATACATACCGCTTGAGGGGTTAAGAATTGGTATGAAGAGCATGAAAGTGAGCTAGAACACATGGAGATATCAACATTATTAAACATTTGTGGTGCATTTTGAAGCAACAAGTTAGGAGCCGCTATCCTCCACTGTCGTTTATTAAAGAGCAAGAGCAAGAGCAAGTGTTAATAGAAGAAGGACTGAAAATTTCTCTGGATGAAGTCAGGAAGCTGTATGATTCCATTCCTAGACGTATTAAAGCTGTCTGTGAGGCTAAAGGAGGACCAACTCCATATTAAATAAATTTTTTTTGAATTTAACAAGTGTTTCAATTATGTTGTGTGTGTGTGTGTGTATATATATATATATATACACACACACACACACACACACAAAAAAAAAAAAAAAAAAAAAAAACTTCATGAATAAATTTAAACCAGAACTAAATAGATCATAACCCCACATGCACACATACAGTGATCAAACCACTCGTATGCATGCACACACGCTCAGGTGTCTGTGGAACACGAATATATATATATATATATATATATATATATATATATATATATGCATGTATTGACAAAAGCAGGGGACTACACACAAGCACACTCGCAAACTGCACACAGCTTGGGAAGTATGTGTATATATGTGCATGCTGATTCTTTGTAACTTGGGAAGTATGTGTATATGTATGTACATATGTGTGTGTGTATGCCAAGATGATTATATATATATATATATATATATATATATATATATATGAGAGAGATGTAAGTTTGTTTTATATTAAATTTTCTGAATTTTCACTTGTAAAATCTTTTTGTGTCAGGGAATTTTTTGGGAAACATCTGCAAACATTGGGAAATAATTATCTTAAATTAAATGTATATTTTTATTGTATATTTTTTATTTATGTAAATTTTTATTTAATTAAAAATGTATATATCCATTTATCCTTTCTTTGAAAAATCTTATAGGAAAAAAAAAAAAAAAAAAAAAATACTAAAATGGTTTTTGTATGCCAAACTGCTAAACCCAGATAATTCTGTAAAAAGTCAGGGATCAATTTTTGTATCAAAATTATAAAGGAAATGATAAAATAAATAAAAATAAAAAGAAAACAGTAGATATTTTTCAATTCTGACAAATGCTGCACTTTGAGAAATGAATGTTAATTTATGAGTGGACCAGTTAATTTGAATAGTGCAGAATTTTCCCTTCCAGATAAACTTATGGTAATAATAATCACTGTACAAACAAATGAAATGAACTCATGGACCTTTCAGCTTTCAGAGCCTAACCATTAAGCTATACCTGAAATTACTTTTAATTATAACATCTATATCTAATAAATGCGAATGTTAGTGTGTCACACTTTTTCAACTTTACTTTTAGAGGCTGTTTCCCAACATAGCATACAATTTTGGAATCAGGCTGACTCCATGAGCAAATTAAAAACTTTCCGGGCCAGAACCAGAATCACAATTCTGGATTCCCAAATTTTCAATACTGTGATCGTTTTCAAATTCCACAATCTTGGCTTGGATAAAAGCAATTAAAAGAGACCCCAACTTTCAATCGGTCATGTTAGAGAAATTTTGGATTCCTAAGTTTTCATTGCTGCAATTGTTTTTTTGGTTTTTTTTGGTGATGAAATTTTTCTAACAATTTTTATAGCTTGGAAATAAATTTGGGAATAATCAAAATTGCAAAATCCAGCAAAAGTCACCCATGAAATAAAAAAAAAAAAAAAAATTGTACAGAAAGTAAGGACCTACGTGTATCAAATTGTCCTTACATTAATTGGCGGCAGAAAAATTATTAAACTTTTAAAAGGTAAGCTTAAATATTAATGCAACACTTAAATGCAGCGATCAATTTTGAGTTATTCTTTAGTTTATTGTTGCTTATCACATCCACTCCTCCTTACCGATTGTAAGCCCTCTGCAGGAGCTAGCTTAAATGCCGCCTGATAGCTAGTTTTTAATAAAAGCTAAATGTAAAAAGCTCTTAGCTACTGCTTAGAGTTTTTGACAAATGGCTTCATCTGTAAGTTTTCCATGAAAGTTGTTCCAAATTCTCTTAATTACCAACATATTCGAGTTTCAAACAAAAAGATCAAGATAGTTATTCTTTCAGAATATTCCACCATGAAACCTGCTTATACCAACCCCATCTTTTATTAAATATTCAAATGCAACACTTTGTTTGTATCCTTGATTCAGGGTTGGCAGAAAATTTCTTGAATATTTAATAATAAGGGTGTCTCTGGGTGGATTGCATATGGAAAAAAAAATAATTATTGTTTGTAAATTAAAATGGTATACAGTTTTGATTGTTATTTTGGTAAAATTGGAAGCCCTTTGTGCACAGAAAAATTACAACTTGCATCAGCAGAAACATTTATCATTTAATTCTGGAATGAGGAATCAAATTCAGCATCTACCACTACTCATTCTTTTAAAATATTGTAGGTTTTAGATTATATATGTATAGGATTAATACAAATAAAATTTGTCACTTAGCTGATTGAGGTTATATTCAGCATTTCTATTTTGGATTTTTGTAGAGGAATCCCCCCCAGCAATCAACTGCTTATTTTCTCCATTTTCATATTAAGTTAAAAGATAATTTATGCACTTTTTATTAGTGTCAGGTTGATTATTTTCATCTTTCATTGTGTGTGTATATATATATATATATATATATATATATATATATATATATATATAAAATGGTTATTTCTCCTTTTCATCATCTTTCTGGTCTCTTCTAATGGTTTTACACCTTTCCTTTCTTTCAACTGAGTAAATCTCAAATGTTCTAGAGCAGGCATGGGCAGCCTTTTTTTTAAGCAGTGGGACGCATAATCCATGGCTCATCACAAGGTTGGCTCCACTACTAAACAGATTCAAGGTAATTTTCCATAGAAGATACCTCAGCTATTTTCACGACAGAAAACCATATACCTTAGAAATTATAGGAAAGTTTTATTTTTTAGAAAATATTTTATCATAATTAGAAAATTGAAGTCTTGCTATATTATTGCTGATGACAGTGTAATTAACATATGCTGCTGTGTTGGATTTATTTCTAATTTATTTATTTGAAAGTAAAAAAACATGTCTTTAGGCAAAAAAATTATTACGATGTTTTCCATTTCAAAAGCAAAAGATGTTTACACAAATCATCTTCCTTGGTAAAAATCTCCAATGGTTTAAAATGTTGACAACTTTAGTTTCCACAAAATTTTACAAAATTTAAGAAATATTGTGCTTAATTATTGTTTATGTATGAGAGAGTGTGTGAGTGAACAAGTGAAAATGAAATAAAAAAATTTTTTAAGGTTATTTTCTTTATGAAATTAAGTGTGCCATTCAGAAAGACCGAAAAGGCCAAATGTGACCTGCGGGCCGTAGTTTGCCCAGGAGTGATCTAGGGTTTCCTTGAGTTTGAAAAATCTAAGTGTATCCTGTTATCTTAATTTTTTTTTTTTTAATTAATGCTTAAATTACATGGTTAAATACTTATGTCTTCATTTACTCATTATTTCATTTTTCGTATTTGATTTGGTGGCATCTTCAGTATTAGGGTATTAATTATAGGAGGTTACGTTTATACTTTTATTGACTGTTGTTTGAATATGTACTTACAGCAATTCACTACTTATATTTTTTAAATTTTTTTTCTTTTTATACTGCTATGGTACTGGTGTAAATTTTCTTCTGTATTCAGTTTTTGTGTGTGTCTCCATGGTGTGATCATTTTGCCATTTTCGCTTTTTTTTTAAAAAAAAAAAAAAATCATCACTATCAGAGTTAATCTGGTTCTGTTTCCGCTTCAGACATGTGACCTATGGGCATTTTATTTTTTTTGTCAGGGAAGATCTATATTGTTTATTTACGTTTTACACACACAGTTTATATTATATTTACTTGTTTATTTTTACTTATTTTATAATTAGTGTATAGATAGCAAAGGGTGTGTGTGTGTGGAGGCTGGACGTAGTCACCAGGTAGTGTTGAATACTGTCAGCACTTTCACATTTCAGACCAAGTGTTACAACTACTTTAGCAAGCTGTATAAGTAGATAACAAGCAAATTAAGTGGCCTGCTAAAGCAGTGGTGACAATTAATTTGAACACCAAAATTAAACTGTCAAACAGTCACCACGCAGTGTTGATTCTTACGTCCACAGTTTCTCTCTCACACACACACTTTAAAAGTATTTTTCTTAAATTCATGTGCATGTGATATTCAGTTTTGTGTATCAATTTTATGGATAGTGACAAATGCCAAATTTGATTTCCGGCTCTAGAATTTTACGATCAATGATGATAAATATTTCCATAAAAACTACCTTCAATAATAGGCACTTGTCCATAACAAATTTCCACATTATGTATATAAATGCATATATGCCCAATATGACAATATGAGGCTTATTTAATCAAATATACCTTAAGGTCAGTAACATCCCCAGAATGTTTAATACTGGCAAGTAATCGTGGCTCCATATCCACTGATGTGTCTTCCATATCAAGTGCATAGATTTCATCTTCCAAATTGTTCTGGCCCACACTCCAAACAGACAACTGACGCTCCTGTGGAGAAGAAAAAGAAAAACAAGATGTGTCATTTTAATTTCTTCAGAAATTATAAAAAAAAAAAAAAAAAAAAAAAAAAAAAAAAAAGTAAGTAAGTTTGGGTGGAGCATGTGGGGAGACACAGAAGGAACACAACACATATTTGCATTATTTGTAGGCATGAAAAACATCTGAAGAAAGTGAACATATGTCCAAATCACTGATATGGACCAGACCTGTCATACTACTTTTATAAAGTTATTGGTTTCAGTTTAAAAAAAAAAAAAAAAAAAAAAAAAAGGATTATACAAGCATTATTTCCAAGGATCCAGCAATCCAGATTTGATATAGTTTATACAATGTTAACGTTAAATCAGATATGTTGAAATTTTAAGTTTAAATTAAAACAGAAACTTATTTAGAAAGGTTTGTCTGTACACACAAGAAATCATAAAATTTTGGAGGAAAAAAAAAAAAAAAAAAAAACCACAAACACAAAAAAGTAAAAGTGCAACTTTTAATGTCAGCCTCTTCAAGTAAAAAAAAAAAAAAAAAAAAAAAAGAGGAAAATAGGTGCTATGTATTGTGATGACAAATTCTTAAAAATTGAAATATCAAACCATGCATGTTTACAATCAGAAAGATCAGGTTTTAACTTCTTAAAAATGATCAGACAACACTAATAGCTATCAAGATAGGTTACAAAAGACTTCATTAAGACTTCAATGATAACCATTTTAACAACAAATTTTTACTACAATTTAAAGATGGCAAATGCAAATTCAAAATAACACTTACAGCTTTCTTGATAAAAGCATCAATGATGCACCATAAGCACCTGAATTCACTTTTTTATCATTCCACCCCAAGCAAGGCAATAAAGCCACAAAGATGCAAGGGGCTACTGAGTGAGGTTTGATTGTTTTTTTACTAGTGTATCAACTCCTTAATGGGTCATTTAATGCCAAAATTTTATTTTCTTGGGAGCATTAATAATTTCCTTTTACAAAAAAAAGGTATTGCTGGTATTTTATACTATTATAATGTTTTCACCGAAGTTTGGGGGTTAACCAGCAGGTGCTACCAACCCAGGTCAGGGTGGACCTGGAACAACAGCAATTAAGAGATGGTTCCATGCTTCTCAAAACCTTCAATCCCTGATCAGAGGCTTTGCTGCCGGATATAGTTTATCAGCATACCCAGGACATACCAGGTGTAAAAGAATGTGATAAAAAGAAAACATTATTGCAAGAGAGAGAGAGAGAGAGAGAAAGAAGAAAAAGACAGGAATTAAGACAGAAGATAATGACTGACATTGCATTGAAAATTTCGCGGATCAATGTTGACCAGGAAGCAAAACGTCAGTAGAGAGTTTCTCAAGCGAGAGAAGAAACTGTTAGCATAGGACCTAGTTACATCTAGCCATTTCAACTGACAATGCTTATCTTTGTAAAGCAGTCAAGTGTCAAAACAGAGCATGCATATCGATAAAGTATTTTATGATACATGAGAATTTCCATAAACTTAATTATAGCCAATTTTGTAGACTCAAAATCTGTCTTAAAATTTATTCTACACACACACAAATTCCAAGCAACAAACCAATGAAGCATTTTGCACTGTTGAGATATTTCAAACTTTATTTATAATGTTTAATAATTGAACAGACAATATATTGAGGTGGATCAATTTATATTTTAACATATATATATATATATATATTAGTATTTTCTTGGGTATAATACAATCCATTGTTTCTGAAGCTAAAAACAGAATAAATTACATCCTTTAGAATACAATCCCACAATAAAACCATCCTTACCCATTGTTTTGTTTTTTTAAATTGTACCATAAAATCCTAATGTCATACCCACATAAATTATCATAATATTTTGCAATTTAAAATTATAAGTACCAGTCTACACTGTATAGTGATATAATTATATCAGGGGTTGTTTACATATCTATTTTGCATTGTTTTATTTTTCTTGAATCATTTGAAGTTTCCAAAGTGGATACTTTGTGTCAACAAATGGGCGGGGAATATGCAACAACCACACAGTGTGCGAATAATCACCCCATTTTTCAAGCAGGAAAAAAAAAAAAAAAAAAAAAAAAAAAAAAGTACATAATTTATACAATAGTTAAGTCTTTGTTGTAAGATTAATGTTATCAAAGACATGATAAATCTTGTTTATTTCATTTATCAATTTTTTTTTAAATCAATTTTGTCGAATTTCCATCTTCAAAACAAAACGCGTTTAATCACACTGATTGCAAAAAGAACAAACATTACAGACATATCAAATACCTTTTCTAAACAATTGCTATCAACACCTGCCTACTTTGTGTTTTATTATCTATTGTGCTAAGTGTGTTTGAAATCTTGCTGTTTCAAACAAAAGGTTTTTAAGCCAAGTAAAAATCATGTACTTGTGTATAACACCCCCCTCTCTTTTTTTTTTTTTTTTTTTTTTTTTACCTTTCATTGCCACACAATATCTCGTATATCACACACAAGAAAATACAGCATTCAAATATTAAATCATTATCAGTACTATTCAGTTCCATATAGCTTCAGGTGTTATAATGGCAGATTGAGATTGACAATTCTGAGGCATTCTTTTAAAGCCATGCTTCAGCAAGCTCAAGAATTGGAAGGAAATGAAACAATATCTGAGCACACCGCTCTAAAATTGGTTCAAGTGTCTTGATGGCAGTGACTTTGTCCTTTGAAAATGGCTAGAATCATACGGCCACTATCAATCAAGAATGATTTTTTAAACTTAAGTTAGAGGAGACCCCAACCACCAGCACTCAAAAGCTTTAAAGGCTAGGATTATTAAAAACCCATATAGAGATATAGAATTACATAAATAAACAAGGTAAAAAAAAAAAAAAAAAAAAAAAAAAAAAAAAAAAAAAAAACACAACACACAAGAGTTTCTATAATGTTCCCTTGAACTCTCAATTGATTAAAGAATTCTTTTGATACACCCCCATTAAAATGCTTTCAAACACTTTTACAACCAATATTGCATTCAATATTTTCAGCTGACATGAAACAGAAAGAGTATATTGAATCAATTGCTAAGTATGCAACAAAGTTGATTTACTATGTTGTGCTAGACAATATTTCCTCAACAGAATCTGTAAGTCTATCATTTGTCCTTGCTTTGAATATTGCTGCCACATCTGGTCCATTGCTGCTACTATATAGTTAGAGGTTCTTGATAAAATCCAAAGAATAATCTGCAATGTTATTGATCCTGACCTGGCATCTAGGCTTAAGTCACTTTCCCACCAATATAACATAGCTTCTCTAAAACTATAAATATTTTCATGGTAATTAGCCTGATGAACTTTCTGCTATGGTAGCTAGACTTTATAAATTTAAGTGCAGCACTGGATTGGTGGCAATGTCTCATTTTACAATTGAAACAGCTATAGATATAACCGTAAGTTCTATGCTAACAGTTTCTTCTATCACACTTCCAGCTGCTTGCTTCACAGTCAAGTTTGATCTTCAAAAATTTAAATGCAATGTCAATTGTTATCTTGGCTTCTTAATTCTTGTTCTTTTATTACCCTCTCGCCTAACAGTAGTTTTTCTCATATTCTTTAACACTCAGTAACCATTTGTGTCCTAGAGGCTTTATTGCCTTGCTTGGTGTGAAATGATTAAAAAAAAAAAAAAATAAAAATACTCTAAAAAAACAATACACTTGCCTCAGTGAAGAGTAAAATAGCAAGGTTATGATAATGTTTAAATCTAAAGTAAAATTTAAAACAGCTTGAGTGCATCATACACAGAATTTTTTTTTCCATCTTTTAATTCCTTCAGTCTCTATCAGGTCACTCTACAAGTGATACTTATACCATGTATGCATTGTCTGGTCAGCAGTAACAAATCTGATTCGCCCACCAGGCTTTTCTGGTGAAAAAGATGGCTAAACTCATAGCAGGATTAAAAGCAGAAATCTGTCAAAGGGTGGATAAACCTTCATGTAAGGTTATGGAGGTATATTCACTCATACCATGTGGTCATAAAAATCAGTCTTATGTTCACAAGGAAAAACAGTAGAAAACAAACGCATAAAATAACAATAAGAAAAAATGGTAAGTTGTATGGTAATTTTATACAATTTTATTTTTGTGTGTGTGTGTGTCTGTCTTACATTACAATTGTGATACGATTCATGTTATAAAAGGGATTAAGTTCCTCAGTAATATCACAAGTCCCATCACAGAGGGAAGTTACACATGTATTGTCATCCAGACAGTCCTTGGGCAAAGAGTTTAAATCCAAAGTATTTTGGTGGGATGTCTGTACTTCTGGCAGGTACAGTCCCACTTGCATGCTGGGAGTAATTTTATTGTTTTTATTTATTTTAAACAGGGTTTAAATTTTATTTTACATATAATTTTCATTATTATTTTATATTTTATTTTTATTTATAATAATAACAATGCTCCCACAAGGTCAACAGCCATCTAACACAATGTAGCTCTATATGCAGCAAATGCAATGATGACATGGCATTGCTGGATGGATGGCTTCCAAGACTGAAGTCAATGGCCTGGGTGAAGGGTTCTGTGACCAACATGAATCTTCAAGTTGGACTTCAGCTCTGGTTTTGGTCAGATCTGCTTGCCAAAATGAATGAATACCTCTCTCAGGTATGTAGAAGGAACTGATTAAGAGCTCAGCTGTGCAACAACCATACAACCACACCCAGTCAAGGGAATGATAAAGACGAGTCAAATATTTTGAATATAAATTTTGTATGATAAATATGATTTTATCTTAATATTATCAAACTCTGTAAAATTAATACATTTTTTCCCCGCCTTGCTCAAGTAATTTTGTGGGACCCCCCCACCTTAAACTCGGTCTTGGCAACATTCCATTTGGATAACTATCCACTTGAAGGCCGAAGGGTACAACGGTCGAAACGTCGTGAGTGTAATAACCAAGAGATGAATATGCTGGTTCAAAACAGCAAAAAATAATCGTGATGATTCCTAATTTAAAAAATACTTATATAGCCCTATATAGATTCAATGTTTCAAAGACATAGTTCTTAGTAAAAAAAAATATATAACATTTAAAAATCATTAATAACAAAATCACATGTAAAAGGACTTGAACCCGCCCTTACCGTAGATAAATTTTGGTTTGGCTCAGTTAATTACATCAAGAATTTTTTTCCCCTAAATATGCGAGTGAAACTATGAAGTATTTTTTACTTTCATGTGGGCTGAAGTTTATTAATCGAACGAAATTAATAAACAGATTTTATTTTGAGGATCGCCCATTTCATTTTTAATTTTTTTATTCTACTGAAAATTGTGACCTAAAATTATTTTTGCAAAGTCTTAAAGCAATTAAATCCCTTAAAATTCCATTGTATTAGAAGCGAACAGGGGACTAAATGAACAAGTAAAAAAAACAAAAAAAAAAAAAAAAAACGAATGCTTTTCTAAAAATATACCTTCTTTTTTTAATGAACACATACGACACACACCCACAAAAATATAAACACACATAAAAAAAAATACGGAAACCAAACAAAATTTACAATCAGTTTAGGCAAATGACTAAAAGGAGAGAAAAAGAAAATAAGCCACTAAAATTATAGAAAAAAAAATCAATCTTCCAGGCACTGACCAGTGGCTACCATCAATCACCATTTTAAAAACGTTGGTAGCACCGATAAACGTAACTGGCTAATCGATTGAACATAATAAGTTAACGTGGTAGGGAAAGAAAACCCGTTTTTGCTTAAACAAAGAAAAGAATTTGCAATCAAGTAAGAAAGAATAAAGTATTTTTTGAATACTATTTAACAGGGGCACGGTTCAGGATTACAATCCTAGCTGGACAACTAGCCACTTGATCAAAAGATCATATAATGAGCGAAAGCACGTGTGTGGTTCGGTTACAGTTTTAAAAGTACACACAACGCCGCATGGATAAGTTTTACTTTTAAAACTCTACTATAAATTTTAAACTGAAAATTATCGTATATATAAGAAAAAGAAAGGATATCTAGACTTAGTTAGTAAAAAGATTACCCATTACAATATAGTATTTTTAAATATATATTTAAATTTTTAAGCGAGCGCGCGTGTTCTTCTTCATAGCCACTTAAAGAAGAAAAAGAAAAGGCTTCAGTGTATGGAAGTGGTTGGAGAATCCCAACGTCATTTTAAGAAAATTAAACGTTTTTTTTTTTGTTTTTCAATATTAAAACCAACAAATATTTACACATACAACCACAAAAGCAGTTATTAATATACGATCCGTAAGAAAGCAAAGATGGAATTATAAAATATCTTTTTTTTTTCGTTTAGAAAATTAAATTCAAACGAAATGTCAATTTCTTCCTCTTTAAAGGAACCGGTACACCGTCCGGTAGTAAAAATGGACTACACTACACTCTCGTCGCCAAGCATGTGACTGGAGTTTCACTGTACGGATAAAGACAACGGAGCAACTTCCTACCTCATCATCCCAGCTGCCCGTAGCAAAAACACTCGACTGCTGTAAGGACGGAGTACCGCTTGGTCGCCATCTGATTTTGCTGATTTTCTGTGATACGAACTTCACGTTCATATCCGCCATTTTGAATCATTTGCACATGGCGGGAACATCCGGGTACTTTCATAGCTTCAACCTTACCGCTTCACGTGTTTAAACAAGGGAAACTACTCCAGTTTTCTACAAAGTAACTTCTTGTCGACTTGGGTTGTAACAAAAAAAAAAAAAAAAAGATAGTCAAAATACATTAAAAATAAAATAGGTTTTTAATTAAGAGGTTTAACCCAATGTAACATTGATTCCCTAAAAATGGGTTTAACAGCAATATCATGGGAAAATTGCTGAAGCCCCCTCAGCACGTCACCTTTTTTGGGGACGCCTCAGGTGCCAGTTAATGACCCCAATCTTCTTGTGAAGGAGTGGTACTGCCTGGGAGGATGATCCCTGGGGCTTGAACTTAATAATATTTTGAAACTAAACAGCCAATACCAAGTAAGTATAGAGAGAAGGAATAGTTAGGCATCAATACAAAATGACTAGAAATAAAATTTTAAGAATCATTTTGTTGTGGATAATATCTATAAATTGCAGCATTGCTAGTGTGAACTTTGCTGACTCTTGTGGTCTTACCTAGGATTGAATTCTCCATCCTAGGTTAACAAATTAGACTTCTACTCCTCAGCTTAATAGATTTGTTAATCAGTGGCATATTTTATTTCCCTTTCTGCTAAAGTGGATTTAACCATTAGGCAGTATTTAAGTTTTTTTGAAATTATTCCTTGGTGAAGTTCTCTTTTTTTTTGTTTCATTTCTTTGTTTGTCGTCCATGACAAGAGAGTCTACCACCTGATTTCAATCTATGAGCTACAGGAGGAAAAATGCTATAGTAATGTTTGGGCTATAAATTCATGCCACAGTATAATCAAACTTGCCAATTTTTATTTTTTGTGCAAAATTCATAAGTGTCCACCAGCACAGGCTGAACAAAAACAGTGGGGTGGTGCATGAAACGTTTGAGAAGCCCTGCATTAAGAGCTCTCACAATTTTTATCCCTTTATTTCTCTTGAGAAGAGTTAGAATCATTAAGATGTTTGTTAATTATGACATCATCAATTAACAGTAAAAATGAATCAGCAAACACAAAATATTACCATTCTCTTACAAAAGAAATGACATGGCATAACAAAATAAAATATTTCTGAATATTTATATTAAAGAATAAATTTTAATAAAAACATCTATGTTAGACCCTTACTATTTGAGGAAATAATTCGTCAATCCAAACTTCAAAAAATAATAATTTGAGTATTGGAACTCCAACAAGAAATGTATGTGTGGCATCTGTTGGTCTTGAGAAACCTTGGATCTGCACCCAAAGATTTGGTTTTTTGGTTTGGTTTGTTTTATGGCATATCAACCTCAATAGGTTATTTAATGCTGACAAGATTTTTATTGCTGATAATATTTTTGTTTCAAAATGTATTGCCGGTAATAATATATTGCTGATAATTTTTTATTAAAATATTCATTGCTGGTAATAAAACCTATTTTTACCCATTTTGACAAACCTTTTACTTGTATTAATTCTATATGTATATATATATAAATTAGCAAGTTTGTGTACCATTATAATATTATTTACACATACTCAAACATACTGGTATGTTTTAAATACTCACCAAACATCCTTAAATTGTAAAAGTAACAGTTAAACAAAATCAATATTTAGAGGGGAAAATGTAAGAAAGGGTAAAGAAAATATGGCCATCTTTTATTTGTAAAACAAGCTTAAAAACTGCCCTATCAGGCGGCATTTAAGCTAATTCCTGTGGAGAGCTCTTGATTGGGCCTTCATCACAATAGGTAGGGAGGAGTAAATGTGATAGGCAACAATAAATTACAGAACTTAAAATTGATTGCTGTATTTAAGTGTTGTGTTAATATTTAAGCTTACCTTTTAAAAGAACAACAATAATTTTTCTGCCTCCACTTACTTTAAAGACAATATACGTAAGTCCTTACTTTCCGTACAAACAATTATTTTTATTTCATGTGTGAATTTCATGGATTTCGCAATTAATTTTGATTATTTCCCAAATTTATTTCCAAGTTATAAAAATTGTTATCATACAAAAAAATTTGTCATAAAAAATCACATAAAATATCGCCAAAAACAATCTCAGTAATGAAAATTTGGAAATCTAAAATTTCAGGATTGCAGATCCAGATCAGACCTGGAATGTTTTTAATTTTCTCATGGAGTCAGCCTGATTCCAAAATGGTATAATATATTGTGCTATGATTTCTAGGAGTAAAGTTAAAAAAGTGTGACACACTGACATTCACATTTATTATATAGATGAAAACTACAAGATTCTGCAAAGTACTTGCTTTTTCTACAGCAGACCCCAGGGACTCCGACTCCAGATTTAAATTCAGAGTTGTCTTTCTCCTAGTCTGGTTGACAACCATGGCTACAGAGCCTAGACTGCCTTACTATTTACCCATAGTTAAAAGTTGTGAATTCAGAGTTTTTTCCTTCTCAAACAACAAACCTTCAATGATGTCTTCATAATGATCATCTCAGTTCATGACAACATGTTATGAACTGGATTAAGTCCAACAATTATTAGTAAATGTAATTAGTCCTGATTATTTAAAAAACAGAGTGTTTACTCAAATAAATTGTATCTATTAAAAATAACATATAAACACAAAATATATTAAATAAGTGTTGGACTTCATACAATTCATAATATATATATATATATATATATATATATATATATATATATATATATATATATATTATAAGTTAATAGACTTAAAATATGGTTTTTTGCTACACAGTTCCAACCATGTTTCAAAAATGGAAGCTAAAAGCCCCAAATTTAATTTTGTACTTAAATTAAAGACATTAGTTCCATTTCATCCTCAAGCAAATTTTGGAGTTACCATTTCATCCTCAAGCAAATTTTGGAGTTACTCCAAAATTCGTTTGAGGATGAAATGGAACTAATTGTCTTTAATTTAAGTACAAAATTAAATTTGGGGCTTTTAGCTTCCATTTTTGAAACATGGTTGGAACTGTGTAGCAAAAAAACCATATTTTAAGTCTATTAACTTATAATATTAATGCTCTGTAAATTTACATTGAGCACTATTTTGTAAAAATAAAAATATCTATAAGAACACCGGATTATATATCTTACTGTTATTTCTTTTTATTAATATACACACATATATATATATATATATATATATATATATATATATAATTAATAAACAAAAGAATTCAAAATTAGCTCACATAGGGAATAACCTATAGATATTGATTGTCTGTCTTATCAACCTCAGTGTGGACTGAGTTTGTGTCTATACAGTCAAGAGGGGCAGGAAGTAGAATTTAACTATGAAAGCTAAAAAAAAAACAACCTGTCAAAAAAGTAATTAATATAAGTAATAAGCTTGTCACTTTGTTGATTCATATTATCATTAGCATCCAGAGTAGAGTTCCATAGCCAAACACTCCAGGGATTACACCATCAACTTTTCAGGGAGTATCAGCAATTGACTGTTTATACTTCTCGATTTTCTTTCATATATATATATATATATATAAATGAATAAAGAAAAAATGAAAGTGTGCAATTTCATATATATGTAATAAATATACATTTTTTTCTTTCATCACCAGTAGCACAACACTGTTTTCAATCAGCACCTGAAGACTGCATAGGGCATAAAACTCTAGAGTTGGGCTACAGATGAGGAAAAAAATGTTTATTTATCATTAATATAAATTATAGCTGCTATACTATAGTGACCACTATTTTATTAACACCAGAACTCAATGTGCAATATTTTATATATATATATATATGGATACCCAAGATCCTAATGTACAGCCAGTTAGATCAGGGCTACAGGAATGTAGAACGCCCATGGCTAAGATACAAAGACAAGCTGAAAAGCAACTTGTCAGCAGTTAATATACCACATAACACCCTTGAGCGCTTAGCTTTGGAGTGGGTAGAATGGAGATCAACGTGTTTTAGTGGACTCAGCAATTTTCAATCAGCTTGTCTGAATCATCTTCAAGAAGCAAGAGCAAGATCTAAAAGGTCAGCCAATCTAACAGTGATCTCATCTCACAATCCTCACACCTGCTCCATATGTGGCCTTCTTTGTAAATCACTAGCGGGTCTGAAATGCTACTCAAGATTATCGCATAAACTTTCATAACTGAATCAATAAGCTCGCAGATCCTCATACGTCAAAACCGATGGGAGAGTCCATTATATATATATATATATATATATATATATATATATATATATATATGCTTCAACTCTATACTTAATGTATCTGCCTGAACTGTAAAATTTTATTCATTAGTTAAATCTTGACCCCTTTAAGTCTAAAATTATCCATCTTTACTGTTATCTTACCCTTTATTACACTAATACAACTCTACACAGTAAACTTCTACCTTGAGTGGCCCTTGGCCCTTGTACTGGGTGAACATCAATAAAAAAAATTTTAAATTTAAAAATATTTTCTGGCTTTAAATAACTGCAATGTGTTGATACACCGTAAAAAAACGAATAATCAAAGCTACTACTCAACTCTCAGTTAACAATTTGATCAATAATTGAACCATTTTCTAGTTTTCTAATTTGTCTCTAGTGTTAATTATTGTAATTAGGTTGAATTTGATTACTGAAAAGTCAGATCTTGCAAAATAAAAGGCGAGGTTATCTTAAATTATTAGTTGTACTTACATTTTCTTTGAATTCGTTTGAATTATCGGCACTGTACGTATGTTTATCAATTTCATTTTAAAAAATTTTTAGACTAAATGATTTTGTCAACTGTTTTATTCAAGTTGTTAAAACAGAAATTGAAAGATTTTTTATGTTAGTGAATCAACGGTTTAAATCTCTCTGCAACGGAAATTTTAAAAAGAACCACGACTCAAAGCTAAGAAATCACCAGTTACCTCCCTTGTAATAAAATATCAGTCGCAATAGGTATTAATAAAATTTGTGAAGTAGTAAAGAAATGTGTACTGAACTGTTATGTCATCCGTCCTGTTGTATGGCATCACAGATGAAGAAGAGACTTTGAAGCAACAGAAATGTGGTTCTACAGAAGGATGTTAAAATAACCATGAACTGAATATGTGAGCAAGTTTTTGAAAAAAATGAAAACAAAAAGGACTCTTATACTTAACATCAGAAAGATTTGAAATTTCTAAGGCAGATAATGAGAAAAGCGGGCTTAGAAAATTTGACATATTGAAGGAAAGAGGAACAGAGAAAATCAGTGAATGACCTACCTGACGAACTTGTGTAAATGGGTGTCAGAACAGGGATTAGTAGAGATAGCAAAAGACAAACTTTGCTAAGAGCTACAAAGGACAGGAAATTGTGAGCAGCCATGATAGACCACACCCTGAAGGGACACGGCACTTAGACGAAGAAGTGGTAAATGTCTATTCAACTCCACTTGATAATTAACTACAGCATATTAGTAAGGAAGTTTATCCCACAAATTCAGAGAATCCCATTATTATGACCTTGTGCCAGACTAAGCTATGCTTATTTACACTATTTATATTTGGATTATTGTCCTAATCTTTGTTATTGTTATCACAACATTTCAGTCATTGTACCCTCCAGCCTTCCTCTGCTGTATATTAATCTGAGTAACATATAGTAAATTCTGATCTTAACCCTTTATTTAATCTACAGGGATAAACTGTTCTCATTCTACTTCTCATGTCTAGGGATATTGTCTAGTTCTCATTTTTTAGTACTGATCAGTTATTGCTTACTCGTTTCTAAGTACATACTGCCAACCTTAGGATTGAACTCACAATCACTATAAAATAATCATAATAACTTCACATGGTTGTTTTACTAATTAATGATGTATGACAAATTCTCTGCATAGAATAATACTCAAAGGTTCTTTTTATTTTGACCTTGTGCCAGATTTGGTGATGTTTATTAAATAATTATATCAACTCCATTCTCTGTTCTTGATTTTTAGCAAGTTCATCCCACAGACTAGCCATGATTGGTAACTAGAAGGACAAATCTGAATTCAAAACATATGGACACATAATTGAACAGTAACTAAAGTCCACTCAATATAGCTGTAGTATATACCACAGATTGGCTCTGTGGGTGCTGAAGAAACACCAATGGGTCTGAGCTGATGGGTAGGCACAGAAATGTACAGTTATACTGAAGATGACAAAATCAAACTGATTTGCAGCATGCCTTCAAGTTGAAACAACTCTGATGATGATTCCACAGACTAATCTTCATAAGTGCTCCATTAGTATGGCTTTGTATCAGTTTAAGCTTTGCCTAATAAATAATTATAGAAATTCTATTCTCACTTATGATCATTAGTAATATTATTACATTGACTAATCTTCATAGGCTTCCCATGACTCATAGCAGCTTTCTTCCACAGACTTCCTTTACTTTTTTTATAGTCTGTCACACATACATGATACAAGTAATCAGAAAGACTTCAATGTAAAATAATAAAATATTTAATTATCAAATGCAATTAAAATACATTAACAACAAAGAAATAAAGAGTCAACAGAAAGATTATTGATTACTTCTCATTTAATACACAACTGTGTAGAGCTGCTAAGAAAAGTACTAATTTGTCTTGAAACATGTGACACTTGACTTTAATGTCCGGGTTAACACAATAGTCAACACATATTTGTAACCTCTCTGTCAGTGGCATATCTCTATTTATAGTAAATGGTGGGCTACCTTTTCATTGTCTAGAGATTCATATTCAAACTCCGGTATCAGAGGTAACACTTTTTATTCACATATGACACCTACCAAGATCTGACTCCCTTTGAATGCCTTGATCTGATAGAAGAACTGTATCAATCCACAAACTTGTACATATCTGGTGAAGACACAAATGCCAAATTATTACAGGAGTATGGCAAGGAGAAAATGGGATTCTTTACCATGTGTTCCAAGAAGTAGGACTTACAATAAACCTTTCCCAAACAGAATCTGTGATCTGTAATTGGAATGAAAATAGTCATGGCATAAACTCTATATTCATCATAAAAATTCAGAATGTAGAATTAATAAAATCTAAACACTTGTTGGATTGCTGCCCTCTGATAATAACCACAGGTGGTGAGATATTGAGTTACTGCTCCTGACAATTATTACAGGTGGCATGATATTTGAAACTTTCTTGGTGACTTTTCATAGCGAAAAGACGTATTCTTTTTGCTCCAGCAAAAATGTAGGTACCTCAACTGCAGACATTGAAGGTTGTTTTGAACATTTCACATTTAATTTCATTTCTCGTTTTTCCTTTTGTAAAATGTCCTATCAATATATTTGTTAATTTTTTTTTTTTTTCAAATTCTATGTCTTATTTTTCCTTTGGACTTACACAAGTCCACCAAAAATTGTCTGCAGGTAAAATGTAGCAGGAGCATAAAATTCTCATCAAAGTGTGCATGCAGCACACTTCAGATAACTCAGTGTAGAGATCAATTATAACAAATTTAGGTGGTAAGAAAATTAATTGTTTGATAGGCAGTACCAGGGGTAGTTTTACCCAATGCCGCAAGATACTAAAAAACCAAAATATTAACATAAGATCTTGAGTCATGTGCTTAAATAATCTTGTCAGATCTAAACTCTTATATGAATGTCATGGATAGTGCCTAGTTCATTCAAAAGTGTTGAAACTATCACCTATTTACAAGCATTTTCAAAAATCAATGATTAAAAATGGCTTCAAATAAATAAATCCTCTAGGTCTTTTATCAGATCTTGTCGACTAGCACTACAGATCACAATATATATGTATTATCAAATGACAAAAACCCATCACTTGAAGACAAAATAATTTTTTATTTGGTAAAAAAAAACCTACAAAAAAAATACTTCAAACAGATGCTTGAGATATAGTCACACAACAAAGACAGATGACACAAGCTGGATTTAAAGAACAAATGATAAATTTATTGTTAACACACAAAATTGAAAGACTTACACAAATTAACACTTTCGCTGCTAACTATGGAGATCTTCGTTTTTCTTATCTTGCTCCAGCTGGCTAAGTACGGAAACCTATGTTTTTTGCATACTGCTGGTATGAGTGTCCTGTTGCGCCATCTATCATAAAATACAGAAAATTCTAACTGTTCTATTATGAAAATTATTAGTCAGCCTCCATTTTTCTATATGTCATGGTAGTTTCATATCTAATTTGAAAATATTCCTGACGAAAATGCGGCTAGCATGTGGATGCTCCCAGCACCCATGACCGTATGTCCAAGGGCACCTAAAACTGATCCTGCCAATCGCCTGGTTGGCTGAATGACTTGGTAGAAATTCCACCAACAAATAAGAAAAGGTACCCTTCCAAGCCAAGCAGAGTCTGCAAAAAAGCTGGAAAATGCTCAGAAACAAGGTACTTCTGCAAAAAGTGTGAAGTCCCACTCCACAAAGGACAATGCTTCAAAAGATATCATGTGTATACCCATTACTGATCTGGTAAGTCATTCCCAGGTATATCCCTGAAAATCGAATGCTGTAAAACACACTGGTGCCAGTTTTCTGTGTAATAAAATATGTAGGTTGAAATTTGGCATTTTCTTTAAAAATGGCTGGCCGGATGGGGGCAGCACTGGGCAAATGAGAAGCAGTGAAAGTGTTAAGTGCTTTGTGTGCCAAATGATGTCCAATAACATAATAATCAATGAAAAAAATAATCAATGCGAATGAAACATGCCATTTTACAATAAAGATTATAATACTGGATAAGGTCCTCAGAAAAGAAAACTACATATAAAATGTAGAAAAGGAGAAAATAATTTTTTGTATAGTTTTTAAAGAATTGGTACAATTTTTGAAGCAAAGATCATGGTAACAGCAAAGGATAGAACGATTACACTAGCCAAAGAATTTTCCTTGATGTGGGAGCGATTTTGAGGTTCCTTTCAATTCTCATCTGGTGATTGGCTAATTTCTTCTGTATTGTATTTCTTTCTGGACCATAGCGACCTGGGTCACAGGAATGTTTGTTCATTTGTTTGAATTAAACCTGAGGTGCCCTTTTATTCTCTATAGGCAGGCACCAAATTCACTTCTCAGAATTTGGAGGGAAACCTTTTGATTGGTTCTGGATGAAAAACAAATACAGCTATTTTCCAACAAATCAAAATATACCAAAATTTATTTTTAAAATTAAGCAAGAGCCCAATGCAGCATCTGCTTTCTCTCAGAAAAGCAGATGATACATGCTCAATCAGCTTAAATTTCTTATAAAACTTCCAACAGCAGCAATAACTAAAATGGATAGCACATGTAACTATAAGAAAGAATAATGATATAATCAAGATGTTGACTTTCCACACTACCAAAAACAAAAGGTTAGGAAGGAAATTATCATCCATACTAGAAAAAGTGTAATAGCAGTTAGTGAACATGAGAAGCCTGAAAAACTTTTTTAAGAGAAAGATTGATAATGTTCAACCTTTGTGCCTACAAAAAAATGGTCTTTCAAAAGTGCTGTTTACTTTGTAGGGGACCGTGGCTGTGATGATGAGTATGTAAAACACACCTGGGTAGAATTTCCTGCTAGCCCGTCCAACTACACAAGAAAGTTGGACTTTAATTAAGAAGGCAAAGAGAAAACAAACACAAGACTGATAAATATATGTAAACAAATATATGTCTTAATAACAAGAAAGGTTACAAGTTGCATGGACAGTTGCATGGACAGTGTGCGTGTGGTGAAATATTATGTGTGTGTGTGTTGTGGTGAGTGTTCGTACGTACGTGTATTGTTCTTAGCGTGTTCCCAGAATTTTGGAAACGCTGTATCTGTGAGCGTTCACATTTGCGAAGTGGTAAGGCTGAAAGCCTGAGGCAAAAAGAGACAGAGGCGTAGGGTCAGCGAGTATTTATAGCCAGGGGAGAGAGAGACCCCTGGTGAAGGGTTAAGCAACTAAGGAGGAGATAACTCCGACAACTTTAAAATATGTACAAGTAAAATGCAATATTTATTATTTACTTTTTATATAGATTCATTATTTATTATTTTAAAAAGAAATAAACCTGAAAAGAAATTATTTCATTAAAAAATTTATAAAAAATTACAAAATTTGTGAACCAATTTCAATATCATTTTTGTTATTTACCATTTCATAAATAAATAAATATGAAAAAGGCAAAATTTAACCTTCATGCCCATAAGAAAACATTGTTTAAAAAGGACTTTTTTCTGTTGACACTGCTTTTACTGTATACTAGCAAAACTCCCTCAGCAATTTTTATTTAGAAGATTATAAAAATATATGAACAAATTACAATGCAATATTTATTATTTACCATTTCATAAAGAAATAACTATGAAAACAAGTTTTTTTATTCATAATTTTATAAAAATATCTATGAACTATAGCAAATGAAAATTTAAATAAACATGATTTTTCCAGATATACATTTTCTTCTAAAATTATCTTATATCACAGATTACTTTTATATTATTCAATTTTTTTTTTTTATAATTGTGATCTTGGATTCTTAATCAATAGAAATTCAAGGTCTGAAACTCCAGCCTCACTTCCTACTCTTTTTAAAAAAACATAATTTTGAAAAAATTTTTAAATTGTTGCAAATTTTTTAAAAATGTCAAGAAAATCTGTCAATAGATTATTTATTATCAGCCAAATACTAACTGATGAAGAAATGAAGAGTGGACACTAAGTTCCTTGTCTCAAATTGCGTTCTTTGGAATTGGTTGGCAAAACATTAATTCAAACTTTATAAAATGGTAAATAAAGATTTCCTTTGATATGGTTCACATATTTTTATAATTTAGTAATTTTTATAAATTTATGAATAAAAAAATTATATATTTATTTCTTTATAAATAATAAATATTGCATTGCATTAGCTTTAATTGTATTAGTTTTTAGTATGCTGTAAATATAAGATTATACTTGTAAATAAGCAATCTAATAAATAGTATATAGTATTAGGTTGGTGCAAAAATAATGACGTAATAATGTCGTTTTTTGACGTATTTTTTAACGTCAAAAACGACATTATTACGTCATTATTTTTGCACCAACCTAATATTTAATACTTTTGCTGGAAATTCTCAAAGAGCAACGAAAATATATAAATTCACTTTTATATGCTTGAGTTTTATGAAAATTCTAATCGTCGCTTTTTAAAACAATAAAAGATTGTCGGGAAAGTGAAGATAGCACAAAATAATTGTGGTGTGAAGGAAAAAATTGCCCTATTGACACATCACTTTATTGTGGGCGTGAAGATTAAACTTTGCCGAGTTTTATAAATTTTAACTTAGAGTAATGGTAACTATTAGGTTGGTGCAAAAATAATGACGTAATAATGTCGTTTTTTGACGTTAACGTCAAAAAACGACATTATTACGTCATTATTTTTGCACCAACCTAATATTTGAGTGAATGTTTCCTGCATGGAAAAGGCTAATCTCACAGTCATTGTTACTATTCATGAATTATCAATTAATTTGCTAAAATAACTAGCATTACATATTGCATATTTGATTGTTTATTACTCATATTTTCTACTATTATATTTGTAGAAGAGCCAGTAAATATCATTGATAGAAGCAGGGACGGTTGCATACTAACCATGACCCACTAAAGAGGTGAGCCTGATTGGCGTTCCCTGGTAGTACTTAGTGATCCTCACTATCTTATCAACAGTTGCTTTTTTCTACCTACATTCATATATGTTACAAATTAAACTAAGCACAACTGACAAAGGATGAAAAAGTTTTTGCAGATTTTGATGTCATTCCGTCATCTTTTATTTTGTCATCCAAATCTGGGAATTTGTTTTACTCATGCTAAGTCTAAAAAAAAAAAAACACTATATAAAATTCACTATTTCTTACCGATAATATTGAATGTGTTAAAATCATTCAACTTTTTAACAAGAAAAATCTCAACTTGATGTTGGTTGGTAGATTTTGTTTAGTGGCATATCTATGGGTTTGCAGCGGAACCCGTGGAGGGGGGCACAATATAAAACCACGGCCAGAACGCCCCCATATTGTAAATGATGAGGTCATAAGAGGCCCACTAACATTTTTCGAATTCACCATCTGGAATCTGACAAGTTGAAACAAAATGGACAACAGAACGAGGATATGTATGATTAATGCTAAGTTTATTTATAAAGGAGAGGCCGTGGGGTATATTGGTATGGTAATCAAGGTAATGGTAGTCGAACTGGTTGTGTTGAGGGTTGGACTAGTCGTGTCGATGGCTGGAGTCAAGCTGCAAATGTTCCAGTCGTGTCGATGGTTGGACGTTGAGGTTGACAACAAGATACTGAGGTGTGTTTGTTCAGGTTGTGCCAACGGTTAGAGTCGAGGTGCAGACGTTCTGGTCATGTCGACGGTTGGAAAGAGATTGCTGGTGTTCCGGTCCTGTTGATGGTTGGATGTTACAGTGCAGGCATTGCTGGTTGAGGTCAGTGTCAAAATCTCCCGTAATAATTACAACTGATAGTATACAGGAAAGGTTGGTCGTTGCAGATGATTGCTGCTGGTTGTTGCAGGTGATCATTAGAGTCACTGCAGGTGATCAATGCTGGTCACTGTAGATGATTGCTGTTGGTGGTTGCAGGTGATCGCTGCTGGTCGTTGCAGGTGATCGCTGTAGATGATCATTGCTGGTTAGCTGGTCAGGTTTCAGACTGGACATGTCGGGAAGGAATCGGGAGCTGGCGTTGTGATGTTGTTGAGCATATCGAATGCCTGGTGCTGGCGTTGTGTGTCTGCTGGTTGAGTCCGATATCGAAACCTCTCGTAGTAATTATAACCGTAGTGTACAGGAAAGGTTAAGGACAACATGCAGGCAGCCAGTAGGGATGGAAATGCCAAGAGTCGAACAGACGCAAGGAGCCAGAAGTAAAGAGAGAAAGAGAGGTAGATTCAGGTCACATCCAGTTGGCAGACAAAAAAAAAAATGGGAGCGTAACTTTATACACAGCATGGATCTGCATCCTGGCCACAAAGACCAGGAGCCTGCATATGACTGTTCAGACATCTGGGTTCCCACCTTGAATTTGGTGAGAAGTTGCTGTGTTATGTTAAGGAAGACCAACAACAGACATGGTCTTGTAAAAATTCTAAAAAATCTCTCTAAAAATGAGTTTAGATTTGCTACAAAAAAAACAAAGGTCTAAAAATGCTAAGAGATGTATCATGACTAGTTTCGTAACACAAGTGGAACTAAAAAGTAATTATCTCAATTCTAAAACTAAATTACCGGCGTGTAGGGAACACGATCAAAAGGTCAAGATTGAAAAGTTCTGTTCTCTTCCATTTTAGGTAGCAGCCAAAGGTGGCCGCAACAGGTTATTTAATGCTGAAATGTAAATATTTTGAATGCAATTGGATGCCTTCAACTACAAATAAAATGTATTGTTAGTAATTTTGCTTTAAATATGTATTGTTGGTCATTTTGTTTTAAATATGTATTGTTGGTCATTTTGTTTTAAATATGTATTGTTGGTCATTTTGTTTTAAATATGTATTGTTGGTCATTTTACTATAAAAATGTATTGTTGATCATTTTTTTTCCTTGTATTAGGTGAAAATTAGTAAAACAAAAAAATTACTGGTATTTTTACTATAAAATGTATTTCTATGCTTTCATAGTGTTTTGTTTTTGTTTTGGGTGGGGGGTCACTATTTGCCCATAGCTGGGACTTTAACAGGTAAACCTGGGAAAAACAGTAATTAAGAGGTGGTTCCAGGTTCCTCAAAACCTCCAATCTCACGATCAGAGTCCTTGCTGCTGGATGTAGTTTATCGTCATACCCAGGACTATCAAGTTGATGCTAAAAATTGCTGCAAAATATTGTTGATTTATTTAAGATGGAACGATCTCTTATGACATATCTCTAATTTGTATTTCGATACACTGTATTTATTTACAATTTTTTGAGTTGAATTGTTCACCTACATTGTATATTATCCATTATTGTACATAATTAGGTTACAATAATACAATTATTACTACCTTATGAAAATTCAGATGTAGTAGAATGGGAGTGTGTAGCATAGATTCATGGGGAGGAGGCATAAAACCCTCGCACTGGCTCTGGATAGAAGAGAGAAAGAAGGAAGTATTAGAATAATGAACAAGAAGTAAGTTTATTTTTTGATATAAATATAAGATGTGAATACTCTGAACAGTAAGATGTCTACACTACTCATAATAATTCCTTTTCATCTCAGTGTGATGAGTTGGTGAGTGTGAGGTCAGTTACATGAGACTGGATGTTTTATTTAAGGCATCTGTTTGAGCTTAATGAGAAGTAGGTGACATGTTGTTTTTTAATCAGTTTGTCACACAGAATGTCTTGATTTAGTCAGAAAAATAAAATCATCAGTATTTTATTCCAGACACTAACTCAAGGGTAGTCCTTCCTGTTTAAAAGGAGGTGAAATCAGAGCAGCCAATCGATGTTACAGGTGAGTGGAGATGTGGGATCGAGGATTGTAATCAGTAACACCATCTATTAATTATTGTGAGTAACGAGATTCGTTAAAAGGTATAAACTGGTTCTGCATCTGTAATATTATCGTCTCCATCGGAGTAATGAAAATACAAGACAAAATCTTTCAGTTGTAACGTTACATTTTATTCAACTCCAGATTTTGTCAATTACTGTCAACCAGTATTGTGTGTATGTGTGTGTAGGCCCAGGCCCTAATCTGGACATGCACCTTACATTCTCATGTGAGACGTCTGGAAATGGAATGGGTGTTTATATATCTATATCCAGCATACATTTATTTCCCATTTATGCATACCAGATACAGTTGGGCCAATCTCTGTCAGACTTATGAAAATCTAAGACTGAATCTTTCATTTTATTCAAATGTAGATTTTGTCAATTGCTGTCCGTCAGTGTGTGCATGTGTATGCGTGTGTGGTTCTTGGCCATTGTCTGAACATGGATTCTACATTCTCATGTGAGATATCTGAGAGTTTCTTCTTACCACTTGAGGGGTGTTTATATATCTATATCTGTCATATGGTTCTTTCCCACACGTGCATCCCAGATGCACCTAGGCCAATCTCTGTCAGTGTAATGGAAACATGAAACTGAATCTTTCACACATAATATTACATTACATTTAAATCCTGACTCTCAGTTAATGTCCATCAATGTGTGTGTGGCTCTTGGCTATCATCTGAACTCGAATCTTACATTCTCATGAATATGCAGTTGGGCTGATCATGTGGATCCGCACTCAGCAGCTAGAAGGTCATCTCAGTACTTGAAAGTGCTCAAAAGCAGCTGATGCAGTAGCTTATGCCACCAAGTAGTAGTGGGAAGTTAGTGGGATGATTTTGAAAATTTAAAATGGTTCTCGTGGAATTAAGCATTTAATTACTGATTGAATTGGAACAACAAAACTGAAAGAAAGTACAACTTCAAGGAATGTTCCTATGAGAGCTTCTGTAAAAACAACAAAGAAAAAGTTGCACTATGTTGGTGAGTTAAAGAGCATATAATGTGCATTGTCTAAGCCATGTTTGTCTATTAGGGGAGCGCTAATTTTAGCATCCTATCTCAACCGTGGCATGAAGTGAATGAGAGAGCTAGCCTCCTGGAATTCACATCATGCATGCTCCTAGTTTGATGTTTTTACACATGTTCAAAAGCTTAAAAGGGACCGCTGCTACTGACAGCGTTATCAATGTATGAGTGTCTATCAAAAAATGTTTAATTTTTCATACAATATATGTAAAATTTCTTCACATGCTGAAATACATATTTTTTTAAAACTTTGCAACCTCTTTGTCACAATTCTTAAACAACCATCATATTCTTTTGAACAGGAGTAGAAGTTTATCCCTTGTTTCCTGTTTAGAATTGTGTTTTTGGTTCCTGCCAAAGTCTACTTCAACTCTATACTTCTAACCTCACTGCCTAAACTCTGAAATTTTATTTACTGTTTATTTTTTATTGAACAGGTTAAGATTATATTAATTGGAGAAACAAATTCTTGGGAGTCGGTTCCACAATGCAGTGGTTCAGAGGAAGAAGCTGCTTGAGTGGAACTTACAAAAGGAATACAAAGGAAATGAGTGTGGTTCTCTGTGATGTGCTTGTTATGGTGGGTTTTAACTGTAAAGATTAGGACTAAAGAGTGTAGTTTATCTGAATAATCTCCATGGAAATGGCAAAGTTGATGCCAAAACAAAGGCATTCCTTGATAGACTGTTCTGTAGAATGATTTTTTGGTACATGAAAGCAGACTGGGACAGCTCCAGAACTTACATGGCAGAAACTCATCTCTTATCTTTCTTCAAACACACTACCTCTAAAACTGCCCCCCCATATATGGAATGGAATGTTATACCCCAGAAAAAAAATTCCAAAAGAAACCAAACAGTATTTGAATATCTATTGAGACTCAAGCTCACTCTAGACCTTGTGAAACTCATATATTATGATCTATTGCTAAAGATGCTGGAAAAATGGTCAGTTCCTTGTACAGCTCCAGAAAGTATCTGACTCCTATTACCATGTTTTATCTTTACAAGAATCAGACCAGACCAAAAATGCAATATTGCTGCCAAATCTTCACTTTTCAGCCATGTCAAAGTTCAAAAGCATTTACATAGACTTGTAGGTGATGAATTATTTTCCACCATACAATCCCTTTCTCCACAGACTAAACATTGCTAACCTCTCTCTAATCTATTACTATTTTCATGGCAGATGTTCAGATGAGTTACATTCCTTAGTTCTACCAGTTCAGACCTTCACAGCTAAGAACTATCAGGCCATGTACATGGAATCAAATCATCCTCATTCCCTTTATATTCCATTGGTAAGGAAGAAGTACCATTCAGAACAGACTCTGAGAAAATGCTTCTCCAATCCCTGTGATCCTATCCCCTTCAAGTCTAAGGACAACTGTTATATATATCAGTGTGTCTTAAACAATCTGATGTGGTATACTAGCAGTTTGTTTTTTTTTTCAATGTGCAAGGGACTAGCAAATGAAGCTTTCCAATATAGCTTGTTTCAGGGGGAAGCTATTTTCGACATTTGTCATTTTGAGACTATCTGTACTAAACATGACATGATGTTGTATACAGTCTAAGACCATCTTTGACATAAACATTTTTCCCAGTGAGCAAGAGACCAGTTCCATGTTTGTGCTATTTCTTCTGACCCTACACACTAGCCATGCATGCAGCTGTTTTGTTAAAGACTTACAGTGAAATTCAAAAATCTGTTAAGCAGCTAGATTATGAATTAAATGCTAATTTAAAAAAAAATTGAGTCCAAATCCTCATGGCTATTCCTTTTAACCACAGTCAGATGAATATTTTAAAGGCCAAAGTAGAAATATATGTCCATGAAAATGGCCTTTTGGTATTCCTAGGTGAGCTTCCCACACAGACACACACCACATCAACCTGATGGTGTTGTCATATGTATTTCAGTTCAGTGTTTTGTTGTTCATTATGTCCCATTCGTTAATTGTGTAGCAATGACTTTTAATATGAGTGACTAATTGAAAAATGTATAAAACTAAAATGAAAATGTTTAAAAAAAGGGTCAGATATTCTGGCAGTCTCTAGTGGCGTGAAATGTGTCTACTGTTTCTTTGTTTCCTGGAAACTCTCTGCGTGCCGGTAGACTATGACTTGCATACCGGCACCGATAAGCACTGAATAGCACTGGTCTAAGGTGTGAGCTATGAATTTGGCATTCCTAGGTCTCGTTCTCACAACTGATCGTCATGGTGTTGTCATATGTATTTTATTTCACTGTTTTACTGTTCAGTGTATACCATTTGTGAGTTGTGTACTTTGATG
The DNA here is from genome assembly GCA_963932145.1 of Acanthosepion lycidas. Classification (NCBI taxonomy): domain Eukaryota; kingdom Metazoa; phylum Mollusca; class Cephalopoda; order Sepiida; family Sepiidae; genus Acanthosepion; species Acanthosepion lycidas. The sequence continues at coordinate 32,952,014 of OZ010584.1, read as the reverse complement.
TGGTGTAATGGTTAGAAAGCATGTCTCGCTAGAACAATTACGACTGAGTAGTGAGTTCGATCCTCACTGTGTGCTATTGAAAGTTAGAGAGTGGTGTCCTTTTAATTGAAAAAATGTGACACAGTGACACACTGACATTCGCATTTATTATATAGATAATAACGATCCGAGAAAATATTATTTGAATATTTACTGTATTATTCATTTATACCAGAAAAATATAATAAATGTTGTGCCATTTTTTTTTATTTATATTGATTTTGCAGAAATATATGTCCATGAAAATGGCCTTTTGACATTCTTAGGTGTATTTCCCACAAAGTGACATACTACATAATTATGATGGTGTTGTCATATGTATTTCAGTTCATTGTTTTGCTGTTCATTATATTGCATTTGTTAGTTGTATAGCAATAACTTTTAGCATGAGTAAAAAATTGAAAAGTATAACCATAATAAATATAAAACTAAAATGAAAATGTTAAAAATGATGAGTCAGATATCCCAGCAGTTTCCCGTAGCATGGAATATAACTACAGTTTCTTTGTTTCCTGGAAACTGTACGTGTAACGGCAGACAATGGCTTGTGTACCAGCACCAGGACACATACCTCACTTTAAGTAGCACTGATCTATACTACATATCCTCATAATATGCACTTCTTACTTCCTCCCTCTATGCTTTTACAACAACTGCATTCAGTAATCCTCTACCTTGGGTGGCTCTTGGGCCTTGCATTGGTTGACTAATAGTATATAAAAAATATCATTACTTCTAAAAATCTTGGGAAAAATAAATCACTGTACATGAAAATTAGAAAATTTATACGACTAATACAATTATGAGGTGCTTGGAACGGGAGAAAAATACCTAGGTCCTCTCTATTCTTCAAGGTCCACTATAGGCATTAGTAACCCATGATATACTAACACCTTAGTGAGATGGAAGGAAGGACTAAAATAAGCCAAAGAAACAAATTCCAAAACTGAGTTAAATATGAAAAAATTTTATATACAACACTGAAGTATACAAATATATTATATGAATATAGGAAATTTTGTTCTCTGTGTTGAGCCAGAAAGTTTTTCTTGCCTGAGTCCATCCTTCAAATCTAGAAATCAACCATTTGCCCTTGCATGGAATACTGCTGCGCATCTTAAGATCCTTGACAAAATCCAGAGATGGATATGAAATGTGATTGGCCCTGATCTGGTATCTCGTTTACAGTCACTCTCTCACAGACATGCTGTCGCTTTCCTGTCTTTTTTACAAATACTTCCATGGTAACTGCTCCACTGAGCTACTTTCACTAGTTCCCAAACTTCATGAATTTAAATGTGCTACTAGGTTGGCATCTCAGTCCCACCCTTTCACTGTTGAAACAGTTAAATGTAGCCATCTCTTCTACTGCAATAGCTTCATGTCTCACACTTGCTGTCTGTGGAACTCCCTTCTTCTTACTTGCTTCCCTTATAGCTATAATCTCCAAATCTTCAAATGCAATGTCAATTGTCATCTCCAGATACCTTGATCTATTCCTTGTCCTTCTTTTCATCCTTTCTTCTATCATGCCTCTTTATTCTTGCTCCCACTCTCTGTAAACCCTTGCATGCAAGTGGCACTCTCGTCTTACTTGGAGTGAAATGCTTATATATTAGTTACAATTACACAGAGAAATTAGAGCACATATGAAAAAAGCAAGAAGTGAAGGGACACATAAAAAGTAGGTTTTACTTGTAATGCCCTCAAGATGGACACAATAGAGATCCCACTCCTGATACCAATTATTATAATACATGTATGGTAGCACAGAATAGTAAATGAAACAACAGTACTGACAGTGAGGAGAAAGAAAAAAATGACAAGAATTTAAAATTCCTTTATATTGCTGATACAGTAGATGTGAGCTGGTGTCTCTAAATGTAGGCAAGAATAGACTTGGTAAGGTCTAGAATTGAAGCATTTGTCTGGTTGGTTAGCCAAAGTCATGCTAGTTGTGTTGAGAGAGGTTTGGGATGGATTAGTGAATTCCTTTGTTGAATTTGAGAAGTAAAAAACATTGTCATTTTCAATTATATTTTATATCGATAGGAATTATATTAAAAATTACTATCTATATATTTTCTACTTTTGGTTGTCTTTTACAAAGTTGGCAACCTTAACTGTATCAGTCATGTAAGCAAGGAAAAGATGGTAGTTAGATAAATATTAGGTTGGTGCAAAAATAATGACGTAATAATGTCGTTTTTTGAAAAAAACGACATTATTACGTCATTATTTTTGCACCAACCTAATACAGATAAAAGATCCAAAAAAGGACTATCCATCTCTTTGGAAGGAAAGTATAGAAAAAGCAAATTGTCATTACTCATTGTAAGCCTAAACTAAACTGGATCAATTTGAATTATTACTTTGTTTAAAAAAAACTGAATAAATAAAAATAAAAAATTGATCTGTTCTCAAAATTTCAAATTTTTTCTTACAATGAATCCACTCAAATCTATATCAAAAGCAGCATATCTTGAGTCTTTAAAATAGGGTACTTACACTTAATGAATTTTGCAATTATAAGTAGGCTGATATGCTTTACAAAGCAACATTTTCATTAGAAATTACATAAGGATTCGTCATAAGCCAATATGCATATGATATAAATGTTTATCTCAAATTGTTAATAATAATTGAAAAAGTATTGACATATGTTTATATCCAATTGACAATAAAGTAGAATAGTTTTTTTTTTTTTTAAATTTGTGAATCTGTTTTATGAATAAACTGCAGTCCAGTGGTCAAATTGTATAGCAAATTAAAAACTTTTTGCAGCTGGAAAGTCATAAATGAGTAATAATATTTTTCAAAAATGAGAAAAAATATGTACCATCATGAAAACCTTGAAAGATTTCTTTTGATGAAGATGTGCATAAAAGTGAATATTTTTTTTAGCCTACTTGAATTTTATTCCATTCACAAATCGACATTTATGCGAAAAATACATATGCAACTGCTATAGCATAATTTTTTTCTTTTAAATAATTGTTATTTAAGGTTTTAACTCAAGAACAAGCCAAAAAAAAAACTTGTAGTTAGAATTAAAGTCACGTGATAAGAGATAGCCAATAAGAAACGTTTGATATCCTCCACTCCTGCTTTACATTTTACTTGCCTTTCGGTACAAATATAAACGGATATGACGTCAGAGGCGGCGCCATTCACTTCCGGTGTTGTGGTGGCGGTATAGCTCACTTCTCAGTCTGAGCCACTCACCGCTGGTTGGCTCCTCTTCCTCTGTTCGAACCCTCTTTAGTCGGGTTTTTTTTTTGTGTCCCCTCCCTTTATAAATCCATTTAACTCTCTCGCACATATCTTATATAAACACCTGACTCGGCTTTCGACACAAACGGGCGCCGAGATGATATTACTGGAAATCAACAATCGTATCATTGAAGAGACACTAACGAACAAGTTTCAAAATGCTTTGGACGGGTGAGTTCTCAAGAAATTATTATTAGTGACAAATTTAAAAAAAATGAAAGATTTCTGAATGAAGAGTAGAAGTTTTAAATTAAAACCTCCATCGAAGAAATATAAAAAAAAAAAAATGGGTGGACCATCACCCCTTACACAGTTAAACTCGATTCACGCGAATATCAAGTGTTGATGATATGGATTCTTGCCTTCTCAAGGTTCATAATTTGTTAAAATGGGTGTTGACTTCGTTTTTTTTTCTTTTTTTTTTTAAAAAAAAATGGTTTGAGAGATCTGGTGCCGCTTTATTTCCAATTTATTTCAAAGATGGCAGCTTGCTTTTAAGTCCCATGTGTTGTGTGATTAAAAAACGTCTTCTTGTCCAAAGCTTTTTAAAATCTGTACCTCTTTAAACGAGGATAGTTTTCTTTAAAAACCTGTCTTCTGATGTACAAACGTTTGTTTTAAAATTAAAAAGAAAAGAAAAAGACCTACGTAACTCTTTTCTCGTCTCTAGTAATTGATGTTTTTTAAAAAATCTATTCACTTCATGGTATCGGAATCAAATTAATTAGATAAATAAAGGAAAAAAGAAATGTATTACAATAGTTAATATCATTTTAAAAAAGCATGATTTAAGAAAAAACAACAACTTTAGCCAGACCAAAAGTGATGGGAGGTGATATATCCCACTGGCCAAAAATAAGAAATCACTTTAAAATTTTATTTATTTAAACGAGTTAAATGATTTCACATTTATAATAAACAAAATAAAAATGACCATTTTTTTTTTTTTTGATTACCAAACAAACCTGAAAGCGAAAGGACACTCCTAGTGGTAAATGAAGTAATTGAAGTTTGTATTTATTTTAAATTTAAAAAAATACACCTCCCTAAACTTGTGACTAAGTGATTTTTTTTTTTTTTTCAAGATATACTTGAATTCTTTTTATTTATATAAATATTTGTAATATGTTGTAGACGTTTCTGCTTTTAATTTAAAAAAAATTAAGTTCAGAATGTATTTTGGAAAAAAACTGTTTACTTAGTCTTCTTAACCTGATGACGTACATCCACATTTGAAGTAAAGATTCTTTACTCTTTAAAACTCACGCCCCTCTGATCGATCTCATTACTTTTTTAATATTCTTATAATAAAATAAAATGTAGCCTGAATATAAGTTTTTCTTTTAGTTTATTGTAGTTTAAATTTTCCAACTAAGTTTTGAATCGCACGACACTCCAATAGAAAAAATAATCTTCAAATCTGTTTTTGTCTTCTCATTTTGCACCTACGTTAAAAAATATAAATCTCATTTAATAAATCTTTTAAATGTCTTACAAAGCTGGATACAACACCATACACATTTTTTAAAGGAATTATTCATTGTTTTTACTTTTTTATGGGTGGCTGAGGTTTAAAACTTGATGAAAAAGGAAAGATGATATTGAAACCTCTTAAAAATGAATTGCTATATTGAACTGATTTTTTTTTAATAACCACTTACTGGTCTAAAAATTTTGGAAACTGTTTTAAAAGAATAATTAAAGATTTTTTAAGCTTGGATCATTTAACCGTAACGAGTCGAGACCTGTCATCAAACTGTCACTCAATTTATTGGTCAGATACACAGGCATAATAAGAAAATAAAAACACTATCGCCTTTTTAACCGCAGACTGATTAAGTAAGAAGAATGAATAATCAGGAATAATATTATTATTTATAATAAATTCTTGCATGAAACTACTGGGCCTATCGAATAGCAACCATACCTCATTTTTTGTTTGTGTGTTTTTTTTTGTTTTTTTACGTAAATAAGTGTCCGTTACTTTTTAAATGGTGTGTCGTAGCTTTTAAAAAATGAAATATAGATTGTCCCTCTCTAGTCTATGTTGTCTCAAATTACCAAGTATAGAGTCGAATTTTAATCTTTATGATTAAAATTCGAAGCAAAAAATTGAATCTTCTTTTCCTGCTTGTGATCTGCGATGTCAAGATGAGATTGTTTGTCACATGACTGTGTACACACCTACTCTTTCGATGTTTAATGTTGGAGTTTCTTTCTTTGATGACACTGTCCACTTTTCAGCTCTCACTGAAATGAAAATTTAATTCACCTATGTTGATTTCATATCTGCTTACCTTTGAAAGTCTCTTGTACTGTCAAATTTTGCACTATAAGTCATGCTAACAAAAAAAAAAAAAAAAAAGCTACAGAAGACTACTTAAAAAAAGTAAATGATTTTATTTTTATTTTATTTATTACTCCCAGCCGTTAGGATATTATTAGCCAACCTACAATGGGTGCAGTCAGTTGGGCTGCACAAGTGCCGACCACTGATAGTGAAATAATCCTTTTTTTTTTTCTTCTTTTTTTTGTATGATACAAGGTCTAGTTTTTGTTTTTATATACAACGTCACGATCCAACTTTATCTCATCTTTTTTGAAAGAATTAATTTTTTATATACTCTTCTTGTCTGTTACTATTTCCCTTGGTACTCAGAAACAAAGTCACAAAAATACCAGGTCTTCAATTTCATTTTTAAGGTGTGTCCAAAATATTTTTCGTTGAACCGTATCCCGTAGATTAACACTAACAGTTAACGGAAAGAAAATACCTTTTTTTTTTTTTTTGTTTTTTTTTTTTACAACAGCAGTGTTAATGATCTTTCTGTATTATTTTAGAAATAACGTTGATAATATTTTTAAAAAATGTATCTTAAAATTTGTATATTTGTTTGGATATGCATGCGTTCTACCCCGTAGCCAATGCCTACTGTTAGGGCACGTGTCTATAAGTCTGCAATAAAAACTTGTGGTAGCAATTAATTTTTAGCAGTAGAAAGCTTTCTAAGTTTTCCTTTTAGATTTTTTTAAAGAATCGTCTTTCTTTCACTATCACATATGGCTCTGTAATTTTTTTCTTTTTTCGCTGTTTAATAAAAATGTTGATGAATCAGAATTTTTGTCTAAAGTCAACATCTCTTGTCCATTGTTGTAGTATCAGTGCAGTAAAAAAGGCCCTCCCTATGTTTCAAGTGCCAAGGCCATGCAGAAACAGCAGCTACTGAACCGGTAGATAGATAAGTTATATATAAAAGTCTTTCTTTCGCACTGCCACCGCCAACACACTGATCTTTCATGCACTTGGTATAATTTTTATATTGATATTATAAATTAATGTATCATTATTTTATACTTTTCCCCTCTCATCCTGTGATGTGGAGTAATAATAACTGTAGCCGGCGTTATTAACCTTTTTTTTTTTTTCTTTTTAAGTAATAAAGAAATCTGTGGGTGGTTCTAGCCTGCAAAACTAATTTCTGCTGTGCTGATAGTTTGGGGAGAGCGAGAGAATTCTTTTTAGCCTTATTTATTTCTCTTCCTTCGCACTGTAAAGCCCTTATGAAGGCATTTAGTGTCATGGGTATGGGAAATAAAATTGTCTGGCGAGGTGCTGATAAGTTCCTGACCAAGAAGCCCTCCCGTCCTACAGTATTCTGAAGTCTTGGTCAGATTTTGGGAAGTGGGTTGGGTTGAACTTTGCAACACCCCATCGGATAGGTTCTTTTTATTTCCTTTTTTTAGTAAATGCTGAAAAATCGTATTGTGAGAGGCAAAAAAGCTTTGTAGAAGCAGTCTGTTCAAATGGGGGTGGGGTATATAGCATTATTTTGTAGACATGTCTCTCTCTCTCTCTATATATATATCTATATATATATATCTATCTCTCTCTCTCTCTCTCTATATATATATATATATATATATATATATATATATATCTCTCTCTCTCTCTCTATATATATATATATATATATATATATATATATATATATATAATCTCTAATACGAAATTAAGTTAAATCTAAGGTAAAACAAACACCAGAATTTTTTTTTTTTTTTTTTTTTTTTTTTTTTTGCAGTTTGTCTATTTGTAAAATCTGCAATGACCTGTGGTAAAATGAGTATTGCAAGGTTGGCATAAAAAGCGTATTGAATTGAAGTGGGGGGTGGGTGGCATGTGAACAAATGTACCAAGCATACACGCAGTTTCACTTGAAAATTTCTGTTCTTCTTGACAATGCTGCTGCTGCAAAAAAATAGTCTATTTGAAATGAAGTTTCAATTTTTCATGTGAGAGTAATCAATGTCTTTATTTGTTTTGTTGAAAGCTACAAATGACCTAAAACAGGATATAAAAATAGTTAACAAAATAAATAAATAAAAGTAAAACGTTAGTTTCCTGACTCATTTTAACTTAAAATGAGTCATCAAACTAGCATTTTATTTTTTGTTAAATTTTTTAACTTATCAGCTAGAACTCTCTTTTTAACACTCTTTCCTTTCCCCATCACCCTTCCTATCAGTGGGGGTTTCTCTCAGACGACTGATATCTATTTTGGAAAATCAACCCTATAGTTGGTCACTGGCACAAAATAAAAGTAGCTCACCATTTTTAATTAATATTTTGGTTGAATTAGCTTTTCTAGCATATGATTGTTTTATACAACTTTTAATATTGAAGAAATTCCTCAAAGAAAGACTTTTCAGAATGAGGAATATGATTTATGGAATTGTTTAATTTTTGTTTTCTGGATATATTTTCAAACAGATAAAGAACAATACTCTTTTATCTGTTTGTAAACTGGTAAAAAAAAATTTATCCCAAATTGTCATAAAATCATCTTTTTAATTTGCAGAGAGTGGGCAGTGTTTTTTTTCTGTTTTTTTGTTTTGGTCTTATTCATGTTCAAAGGTTACCTCTAATAGTAAACAGAAATAATTGATGCCATGAAACCTGGTTTACATAATGTTTTCTAGAGCTGAGATTATTTCAGCTTTTGTAATCATAAAACACATCAATGATAGCTGTTCAGAATGAGGCAGCTTTTAACTTTTTGTATAGGAAGCAAATTGGGGCATTATCCAGACTGGCCTTTACCTTGTTATCACAATGGCTTTTAATAATTCAAGGTGATACATATTTCCCTTCTAGATAATAGTCTATACTGAAATTGTCAGCAATTTTCTTTTCATAGTGAAAATTTATCAGTTTTCTACTTTTGTGAAGACTATTAGCAATTACTACATTTTTAATGTAGTATACTTTTGATAAGTAATTAATTTTTTTTTTTTTAACTAATAAAATATTGCATTCTTAATGAATTCGTTTTATGTAATTTTGCCAATACAGATTTTATTTAATGAACCTCTGACAATTTTTCCATATTATAGACATCTTAATTCCAATTTACTTTGCCACTGTGTAAAAGACAAAAAAGAATTGGCTGTATGAAATACTTGAAGGATTTTAATATTTTTTTGCTTTGTACAATTCCACATCATCCCTGGGGTAAAGCCGACTCATATGTCAGCCTTCTCTCTGGCTAGAACATCCCATCTCTCAAGTGGAACATAAATACAATCCATTGGTAAAGATGATGGGGGTGGGGTGATGGTTTTCAGCTCTTTCTATTGTTCCAGGAAGCACTTGACTTCTCCTGTCATGATTTAAGAGTCAGATTAGATTAAAAAAAAAAAAAAAAAAAAGACATATTGCTTCCATATCTGGACTCAAGCTGCTCAATTCTCACTTTCCATTCAGCCTTATTACGTCAAAATTGTTCACGTTTTTTTTGTGGGAAGAAGCCTTATTCTCCACTCAGGGGCTGCTTTCCCACAGATGCAACATTACAAGCTTGTCACTTACTCTGTTGCTATTTCTATGGCAAATATTCAGATGAGCTTCATTCTTTAGTCTCACCATTTCAGATCTTTACAACTAGGACACACAATGTTATGTCCATGAAGTCAAATCCCCCTCATCCCCCCCCCATATTCCAACAGTAAGAAGAAAGTTCCACCCAGAAAACTTTTCCTTCTAAGAACTGCCACTTTGTGGAACAAAATCCTGCGTGGGTGCTTCTCTGAACATTTCAATCTTAATCTCAACAATTCATGGGTCAATCAGTATCTATCCTCTTTACCCTAATAATGTTCACTTCATGTTCTCTCCGTTTTCATTCATATCACGCATCTCATTCATAATTACTATATTAACAGTAATCCTCTAAATTGAGTGGCTCTCGAGCCTTGTATTGATGAATCTTTTTATATTAAAAGGATTTTTTTAAATGTTTTGAAGTTTACCAGCAAGGTCTGTCTGTTTATTTTTTGTAAAGCTTTACCAGTTTGCAGATAAGTAGTCACTTATTCTGATCAAATTTATTTAAAAAAAAAAAAAAAATCTAAAAAAAACTACAAATACCAGTAAATAATAGAATAATATATAGTACTAATTGTAATGAAAAGCTTTAAAAAAAAGAAAACAAACCATGAAGCTCTTATAAAAAAGGCACAATCCACTATCTTTCCGTATAGGGGAAGGCCTCTTAAAATGTGTCTAAAAGTTAATATCTTTGTCATTAGTCACTATCAAATTATGTGACCCTAGATAGACTGTTTATTTTTTTTTTTTTTTTTTTTAAATTTAATTTAAAATGTATATCACCACACATTGCTAATTATTTGACAGATGATGTACTTAATATACACATTTAAATTATAACCTTCCTAAAAGCAAAAAAAAAAAAAAATGAAATTAGTCAGAACTATAATTGTCAGTTATAATTGATAACATTTAACATTCCTGATAATCACTAGCAATGGTTGAAAGTACAAAATCATTATGAACTTTAGACAGTTTCTTTATGAATTTGACCTGGATGTGTGACTGCTTTTATATGCAAACTGGAAAAATATTGAATTCAATAACTATTATGTTTTGGTTGTGTCCTAGATTATTACTATTGTACTTAAAGGAGAAAAAGGAAATTGTTTAGAGCTACATGACCTTAGTTGATGTCATAAATTCTCATAATGCATTCATTTTCTTTTTCCTAACTATAAAATGAAGTGTAGCAGTGCAGTCAGAATGTGGTACGTCTTTTTTTAAACTTTGCCTGCAAATGGCTCCTGCCCAACAAAGACAGATTGAGATATCGTTAGCTCTAAGTTGATAACAAGCAGGTTCCTCTTTTTACACTTTCAAGCAGAAAGAAAATGCCCACTCAATTCCAGCTCGCTTCAAGACACCTACCAGTGAGATTTGTAACAGAGCTATTATTATTATTATATCTGTGGATGTAACTTTCTTTGAAATATTCTTTCATGAAGCAGTTCAGATACAAAATTTACCCTTTAACCCATGTGGCTTAACTGCATTAAGTTATCCTGTAATAATGATATAATGACTTTTTTTTTTTTTTTTTTTTTTTTAGTTTCTTTTGTGAAATAAGAACCTGTGACACTTTGCTATAAATACGGGGCATCACTCAAAAGCTAGTATAACAAAAATTGTATAATTGTAATAAATTGCTAACAGTCATCCACAATTTCTGTCCATATGTAAATAATTTAAATAGTCATCCACAAATTTATATTTGATATGTATCGGCATGGTGCCATAAAGTTAAATATAAATGTTAAGAGTTGGAGGAGGCCAAGTTAGATTTGAAATTTTAAATATTCTTGATTCTATATTTTTATCCACTCCTCTCATAAAAGGAATGTCTTTTAGAACTATTATCTTTTATAAACTTTTTTTTTTTTCTTTTATTATAAACACACTCTATTTTTCTCCAGTTTTCTATTTATTTTCCTCTTCCATAAGAAAAAGTCCATAGTCTTAGACCTTTTTTTGGAATTGGACTTATAAAGAAGCTAATGTTTTGAAAGAAATTTTTCTGACTTTTTCTGAAAATTTATTCAGTAACAGTACACAAATGATGCAGCTTGGCTCACCAGCATCATCATCATCATAGATGGAGGCTAAGAAGACAAATTTAGTCTTCCATTTCGTTTTCAGCTCCAGCAAAAAAAAACAAAAAAAAAAACAAAGGGGCCAAAACTCTCCCTATACTTCTGTGAATGATGCAATAACCCTTTTTTCTCTTCATATTGTTTCAGCATTAAAGCTGATCTTTCAGATTTTTTGAAATGAGGAATTATTATAGAGAGCTGCATGCCAACAAAGTAATAACCAAACCAAAGCCCAATATACTCACCATGACACCCAGTCTGATAAGAGTATACCAAGCACATTCATCACAGCCAAATGTGCCCAATATAGTGAAAGGTTTTGATAAAAAAGCTTAAGTGAAAGGGCAGCTTGCCAGCAGAGTGACACAAGAGGTACAAATATACGAAGCCTAATATACCCATCATGATGCCCAATCTGATAAGTGTATAATAAGCACATGCATCACAGCCAAATATGTGTGATATGGTAACAGGAAATCCAATATACCTATCATGACACCCAGTCTGATAAGTGTATAACAAGCACATGTACCACAGGCAAATATGCATGATATGGCCAAAGGTTTTGATGAAACCAGTGCATGACTGTGCAGGTGGAACCCAGTTAAAAAAATCTGTTCAGGCCAGGTGACCCATTCTGCTTGGATGGCCTATGATTGAGGGTGTTTCCAGATATCTAAATGGACACCTTGACTGCTTTGTCCTTCAAACATAGACAACCCTTTTGACCATGACACTTTACACTATTCCTACTCATGAGCAGAGATTCATAGTCACATTGACCCCTTGTAGGTATATCCAACCAGTGAAGGTCAGGCAACCAACAAATCTGTAACACCAAATGAGATATTTACTGCATCCGATCTTAATTTACCAAGACAACATGTACATGTTAACACTACCAATTGTTTAAAATCTGAAGCCATGATTATAAATATTATAAACATGCATATGTATTCTGACTTATTTTGGTCTAAGACCTGATGTTTTAGCTCTTGTAAGCTCTCTGACCTTCTCCAAATGCCTGTTGTATTTGATAAACTCGGAATTACAGGAATAGGGTTTCAGTCCCTGTTAGAAGGTATCTTGTATCTATCAATTCTTTCGAGTTCATTTTTACTTGTGATACTGCTTTTGCTTTTCTCGCTAAATTTATTTCGCTTCTTGATCCAAGGATTGAAACCCCCGAGTAACTAGATACACATAACCAATACTTATCTCCTAATAAGAATAGATTTAAAAAAAAAAAAAAAAAAAAAAAAGGAAATGTATGTACTTTTCAAAGTACATTTTAGTGAATTTCAGAATTATTTCTTTGCGTCCTGGATATGACGATAAACTACGTCCAACAACAAGGCTTCAGATAATGTTTTTGGAAAAATAATGTTGCCAGCTATACGTTTTTGAAACAGTAATGTTGCTAGCTATGTGTTTTTGAAACGATAATGTTGCTAGCTATGTGTTTTTGAAACGATAATGTTGCTAGCTATGTGTTTTTGAAACGATAATGTTGCTAGCTATGTGTTTTTGAAACGATAATGTTGCTAGCTATGTGTTTTTGAAACGATAATGTTGCTAGCTATGTGTTTTTGAAACGATAATGTTGCTAGCTATGTGTTTTTGAAACGATAATGTTGCTAGCTATGTGTTTTTGAAACGATAATGTTGCTAGCTATGTGTTTTTGAAACGATAATGTTGCTAGCTATGTGTTTTTGAAACGATAATGTTGCTAGCTATGTGTTTTTGAAACGATAATGTTGCTAGCTATGTGTTTTTGAAACGATAATGTTGCTAGCTATGTGTTTTTGAAACGATAATGTTGCTAGCTATGTGTTTTTGAAACGATAATGTTGCTAGCTATGTGTTTTTGAAACGATAATGTTGCTAGCTATGTGTTTTTGAAACGATAATGTTGCTAGCTATGTGTTTTTGAAACGATAATGTTGCTAGCTATGTGTTTTTGAAACGATAATGTTGCTAGCTATGTGTTTTTGAAACGATAATGTTGCTAGCTATGTGTTTTTGAAACGATAATGTTGCTAGCTATGCGTTTTTGAAACGATAATGTTGCTAGCTATGCGTTTTTGAAACGATAATGTTGCTAGCTATGCGTTTTTGAAACGATAATGTTGCCAGCTATGCGTTTTTGAAACGATAATGTTGCCAGCTATGCGTTTTTGAAACGATAATGTTGCCAGCTATGCGTTTTTGAAACGATAATGTTGCCAGCTATGCGTTTTTGAAACGATAATGTTGCCAGCTATGCGTTTTTGAAACGATAATGTTGCCAGCTATGCGTTTTTGAAACGATAATGTTGCCAGCTATGCGTTTTTGAAACGATAATGTTGCCAGCTATGCGTTTTTGAAACGATAATGTTGCCAGCTATGCGTTTTTGAAACGATAATGTTGCCAGCTATGCGTTTTTGAAACGATAATGTTGCCAGCTATGCGTTTTTGAAACGATAATGTTGCCAGCTATGCGTTTTTGAAACGATAATGTTGCCAGCTATGCGTTTTTGAAACGATAATGTTGCCAGCTATGCGTTTTTGAAACGATAATGTTGCCAGCTATGCGTTTTTGAAACGATAATGTTGCCAGCTATATGTTTAATAGTACTGTATATTTAATATATATGTGTGTGTGTGTGTGTGTGTGTATATATATATATATATATATATATATATATACATACACCGTAATTTGGCATTAAATGACCCACAGTGGTTGATATGCCATAAAACCCAACCAACCAACCAACAATTATTTCTTTAATTTATTGAAATTGAACTCAATGTAACTGTCTATATAATATTGATTAAGAATAGCTTCTGAAATAAAATAAGACTTTGAGTTTTGATGTTAATAAAGCAGATGTCCATTTAGTAATCTATTTACTTAATGCATTGTATCTAGTAGGTCACAGATGCAAAACTATGGTTACATTCCTTAAACCACATTTACATTTCATCTTGATAGTTTTGTTTAACAGCATATCAACCCTTTGAGTCATTTAATACTGAAATTTAATTTTCTTGGGAGCTTTGCTAATTTATTTTAACTATTCTATTGCTGGCAATTTTACTATAAAAATGTATGTTTATGCTTTCATAGTGTTTTAACCCCAGTTTGGGAGTTCACTATTTGCCCATAACTGGGACCCTAACAGATGCTACAACCCTGGCTTAGGGTGGACCTGGGAACAACAGTAATTAAGAAATGGTTCTATGCTCCTCAAAACACTCTTGATCAGAGGCCCTGTTGCCAGATGTAGTTTATTGTAATAACCAGGAACCAGATTGTTAGGGAAGGGTCCAAAAGAGATGGAATGGCAATAGAAATCTTTTGACCAATTTTCAAGGCTTTGCACCCTTGATTTCCCATCTTCCTTTCCTGAAATGATTGAAAGTTCCAGGAAGGAATTGGCAAATGGCCACTCTGTAGAATACTAATTAATTTTTCTCTATATTTAAGTATATTTAACCCTTGAGCATTCAGCCTGCCTCATAAATATCAGTTCTCAATATTTAACTTGCGATAATCTGCCCAATGTATACACCTACCATAATATAGGATGATATCCTCACAAATAATGCAGGAAGTCATGCAAACAGTGAGACTTTGAGAACCGATATTTACTGGGTAGGGTTTGAGCATGTTGAATCCAAAAGAATTCAGGAGAAATGCCATTATCCCAAATTTTCAAGAATTTCATTTCTGACTCTGTTTGTGGCTAAATACTGATTGATTGTATGAAGAGCGGTTTTATTTATTATCTGATTGGCATAACCATTTCTTGTGTCTTCCACATGTAGGTTGTAATCGATGAATCTGCTGGTTTTTTTGAGCCTCAGAAAATGATGATAGACCGATAAATCAAATATCAGATTGGGCATTATTCTTATTTACAAGCAAACTATAATTCTACTCTTTTGTTGCTGTTATCACAATGTTTTGGCCATTATCTTCTGGCTGTCATCATGTGTATATCGATTTGAGTAACATAAAATACTGAAATGAATTATTTAATGTATGGAGGTCTTATTCCACTGCCTATATCTTGGTATATAGTTTAGTTTTTATTCTTAGTATGGCTCGGTTATTGCTTGCCTTTTGAGTTCAAGTGCACACTGCCTATCCCTGGAATGAAATGATAATTACTGTTACCAAATTGATGAGCCTGTGCCTTAATCCACTAGCCTATTGTCCTGTGGAGAACTTGGAGCCCTAAACCTAACCTGCCTATTTTGATTGGTATAGAAATAGTATTACAAACTTGTCACCAGATGCACTTGTCAGAGACCAGGGTAAAGTTTGCATGGGGATACAACTTGTTCATTTATTTATTAGATTGTTTATTTACACTATTTATTAATTTATTGCTTATTGGAATGGCTGGCAAAACATTGGCTAATTACCAGTTGATTGGAACTTTATAAAATGGTAAATAATGATTTCCTTCTTGTTGGTTCCCATATTTTAATAATTTGGTAAATGTTTGTAAATGTATGAATAGAAATTGTTTTTCAATTTCTTTCTTTATAAATTGGTAAATGATAAATTTTCCATTGCATTTGTTTTAATTGTATTAATTTTTAGAATGTTGTAAATGTAAAATTCTTGTAAATAAATAATCTAATATATAGCGTTTAAAATTTTAGTTGTACATTTTGTTGTAAATATTTTATTACAATTCTAATCTTCACCCTCACTTTTTAAAATGATAAACATTGCGAACGATTGAAGGTAGTTAAAATAAAAGCTGTCATGTGAGAAACTGTCCTTTTTTAACAATTTTTTTTTTTTCTGAGCACAAAGGTCCAAGTTTGCCAAAAACAATTTAATAAACAATTTAGAATTATTTTACTTTTTAAGTAGATTGAAGAACTTAATTTTGTTGGAAATCTTCAGATGATGAATTATTACCAGTCTTTGCTTTGTTTGGACCAACATTCTCGCCTTGGTTGTTATACTCACATTTCAAGAATAATGCCCTCCACCCTTTTTCAGGTGTCTCTTTGTACTCGGCAACCTTCTCTGAATTTTAAACTAAACCCTTTATTCAATAGATTGTTCACATTTTCCTTTCTATGCTTAGGGGATATTTCATATCATTTAATATTCATCAGTCTTGTTCACTTCTAGGTCATTTTGTTTTACTGAACAGAATTTATAAATTTTCAACACTACCAAACCCAGGTATTGAACTCAACTGCCAGGGAACCAGATATGTTTTAACAAATACTTTAATCTACTAGACCATGGGTCTCTGCCAAGGAGCCATGTGTCTTAGACAAATAGTCTCTATTTGTACTGTAAGTTCAGTCCCTGGGTCTGGTTGTACTGAAAAGTGACCTACTCTGTTTTGGTGAAAGAAACTGACAACTGGTGAGTGTTAACTGACATAGAATACTTCATTTTACAGAATGAAAACCATCTACACTGGTGAATTTAATTAAGTTTGCTTACCCCCCCCCCCACGTCTTTCTTTTTTTTTTTTTTTTTTTTTTTAAGCTGGAGCAGAGGTTCATTCTTTGTTCCCAGGTTTCCAATTTTTTTTTGAAATCTTATTCACTTTCGTTCCCAATAACCCATTCTGTCTTTGTGGCCTTGCTTGGGATGAATTGATTTTTAAGTAGAAAAAAAAAAAAATATCTACCAAACGGCTCAAAGGTGATTGTGGGCTTAGTGATATCACGTTGAAACACTGGTTCTCATACAATCACAGAAGTTAAGTAACATTGTGCTTGGTCAGTACTCAGATCGGTGACTGCTTGGTAATACCAGGTGCTGTAAGCCTGGATGTGCCAGTAATATAATGGATAACAGTTTTAAATTGGAAATTGAAGAGCCAAGATCTGATTCTGGTCTGGTTTGTTATATTCACTTACATGCAAATACCCTTGGAAATAATATGAATCCCCCTTATCTCTCCTCAGCTATGGGTTAATTAGCAGGACTTGTATCACTAAATCATTTGCCCCCCCCAATCTAAAAATATTTTTTGGCTTTAAATAACCTGCAAAAGGATGATAAACTGTAAAAAAAATCAAAAATAAAATCTCAAAGGTGATTGTTCTGATAGCTTTTATCAAAATATACATATGAAGTTAGCATACTAATATACTGGTGATGGATACAGTTACTTCAGTCACTAAATTCTTATAAAATATTTACTATCTTTTTATGGCTGATTAACTGTAATTAAAATTCCTGTAGCATGAAGATATTTTTTTTCTTTTTCAGATTATAGATCATTGTGGTATATTGTATTTTAGCACAGAAAACAAAAGTTGATCACACTAATCATATCTTATTTGTAGCCTAAAAAAAAAAGGCACTGAACCATGTTCTGGTTTGGTCTACTGAGCAAAGAAAGAAGTTCCAATTAACTTCTCCATTATGAGCTTACATCATGAAATAATGTCATAGGTTAAGAGAATTTAACATTCTTTTTGTATGTGGATGACAAACAAAGTAATTTGCTTACAAATAAGTAAACTACCAGGATCTTTGTGTGTGTATATATATATATATATTTATTTTGATACTTTTATTTTATTTTTAAATATTTTACTTTGAGGGTTAGTGTGAAAATTTTCAAAAATAAAACAGTAATATTGTAAAAGATTTTAAAGAAATGTAATTCCAACCCCTATAAAAAAAACTGTTGTAATATTTTGACAAGTCCTCTTTTAAAATTATGATTTTCAGGAAATAATTTGTTACATTAAAAATTAATCACATTTTTATTAACTTCATGGGTAGGTGTCATCGATTGTTTAGCCATCATTTTTGATGTATAAAATTTCTTTTTGTTACCTGTGAGCATTGAAACGTTGTATTGCTGCTAATTTCAAGATATTAGTTTAAGAAACGACATTTCAGCAGGACCCAATTCTATTCTCTTTATTATTGCTTGAATAAATGTGCAGACTTGTACCTGAAAAATGTTATCTTATTTAATGATGTTTGCTTGGAAGTAGATATTCAGCAAAATCAGTTTTTTTTTTTATTTTTGTTTAATGCTCAAATTTCTTTTTGATATTGTCATTTGGGATTAAATACATTTAGTTTCATCAGAATCCTTCCTTGAAATATGAAATGAAGTTTTGATCCTGCCAAATAATAGGAGCAAATAGTTTGTCGAATTAATTTTGCTATAAAAAAAAACAAAAACGTGGATCTTTCTCAAGTAGCAGAATCCAGCTTTCAAATTTGATTCCTTTTGGAAGGTAGCATTTTGTTATTTGATTATTAACTGTATAATTACTGTACTTTATTCAAGGTCTACTTTCAGTAAAGTGAAGCACTCGTTAACCTCTTTTCTGTTAATTCAGGTTGCTTACAGAAATGGTGATTGTTAAATGGATGCAATTTCATTATCCACCCCTCTTACCCATTATATATATATATATATATATATATATATATATATATATATATACACACACACACAGTAAGAGGCACAGTTTATGTGGGTAAATGGAGAAGAAAACTTTTAACCTTACTCTTGAACAGGTTAAGATTGTAGTGACTGGAGATGATTTGTGGGAGTCAGATCCATAATGTGATTTGTGGGAGGAAGCCGTTCAAAGGAACTTCTCACTAACTGAATATGAAGAGAATGAAGGTAGTTCACTGCAATGTGCTTGACAGGGCAGTTCTTAGCTGTGAAGGATAAAACTGGTGGGCCTAAGGAATGTAGTTTGAACATGTTCCCTGGAAATTGATTGGTGAGAAGTTTGCAACATTTTGTTTGTGAAAAAGGGTTGTAGAGTGGGGAAATAATTCCTCACCCACAAAGACATGGAAATGCCTTTGGACTCTATCAAGACTGGAAAGTCAAGACGAGGCAGCTCTTTCCCATATATTGTAGCCTGATCTAGCTCTTGTGAAGATAGATAGCAAGAAGAGGAGTCTGGTACTTACTGAAACAGTATGGGAGAACTGATCATTTCTGCTGGTCTATTGGTATCCCCTGTCTTTTCCTTTATAGTCTTTGCTAATACTCAAACCTTGTCATTGACCTTTTAGTTTAATTCCTACTTTGTTTCATCTGGTTGGATTTTGTTGTCAGTAATTGAGTACATCCCATCTGGTCTACATACTGAATAATCAGGACAAACTGACAAAAGGAGTCAAGTGTCACAGATAAGAACGTGTGTGTTTTGTTAACATAATATATGCATATAGTCATAAACCATTAACATTTTATAGTTTGTCGATGAGAAAAGTAATTTATAGATGGGTCAAGATTTATTTAATGAGTAGCAAATAATTTAAAAATCAGTTATTGACTAAATGCAGATGGTAAGAAGAGTGACTTTATTTATTGTCTAACTCGTGTCATCCTTTCTGCTACCTGCTTTGATAGTAAGTTATTTAAGAAGAATCTGCATTGGTCTAGATTCTTTTTGAGTATCAGAAAATGGTGGCGGACGTAATGGCAATCAGATTGAATATATAAGACTTTATTCTGATTGCTTTAGAAGTTGTAGTACAAATCCATCCTAATGCACTTGTCAGAGGCCTGGGTAATATTTGTTCAGCTGATTTTTAGATGGGTCTTAAATTCAGTTAAATATGAAAATATGGGCTCATGTTATGTCATTTGATCACTTGCAAGTGGCTGATGTCTCATGAAAAATGTCTTTGTCATGGTTACTCTTATACTGTCAGCAAATCGAAGAGTCTTTCATGACAATTCATATATGATTGCAGGAAATAATTTGAGTATGGGAGGAATCTGAAGTCGTTTTGGAAAACACCTTCAGTTTCTTCCAATACCCAAATTATTTTCTGTACAATGCCAAATGTAGAGCCTACAAAATCTAGCTGACTGCAGTAAGGGCAATGATTGTCTTCCTACAACTACTTTGCCTGTATCAACTTTGTTTTAAAAAAAGAAACAAACAAATCCCTATCTCTGATATATTAGCTTGCCTTTTGAGTTTTGGAATGAAATCCAAACTTAACATTCATCAGGTAATTTGATTCAGTTACCCAATGCTTTTTATCCATGATAGTTTGATGGTCATGCATTCAGTCTCCAGATGGTATAATGCAATAAAAAATATCCCCTGGTTCAATGAAAAAGACAAATGACATCATATGAAGATGAATTAACGAATAGAAGATATCCCTAGAACAGGGCTTCTCAACCAGAGGGAAATCCTCCCCCACCAGGGTGGGGGGGTCAGTTTCATAGGGAATTTTTACTTTTTCACAAGTTTTTCATTGACTGTAATCTTCATCAGAATAAAATTGATTTAAATACCCTGACCTTTTATTGAACTTTTTGTTTATTGAAGTATGTTTCAATAATATTTATTTGATAATTAGTTATCTATTAAACCAAATTACCATACATGTATTTGTGTTTAAAAATCCAACAACATTTTCACTTAAGTTTAAAAAAAAATGATCAATGTTTTTGTACTAATATGGGGGGAAAAAAAATAATGATTTTAATAATATATGCTTATTTTTTTGTAAATGCACCTTTTGAGTCTGACAATTGTGGAAAGGGTGTATGTGGGGGGGATTGACATCACCATTGGGTATAAAAAATTTGAGAACCAATGTGGATTGAATAAAATGTTTAGTGTAAAATACTATACCCACTTGAGGGAGGATGGTGGGTACACTAGCCAAAGAATTCTGGCAATACAAACTAAAATGAGAATGCTTATCCAAACAGTTTGGTTTGATAATAATTCCTAATTTCAAAAATTATAATGAAATATTTCGGATAATATTTGTTTAAAAGGAATAATTTTCAAAAGAAAATTGAAAACTGTTACTGTTTGTGCTAGTATTGTGGGGCCATCTTTATATCTACTTGGTGTCATGGCTGGCTTGTTGAATCCAAATATTTATCTGATTCATCAATACAGTTTAAAATATTTGAACTTCGAAGCTGGTTATTCTTCAAGTGATTTATACTTGTGATTTATTCCTCTCTTGTGTGGAAATGTTTGTACAGACTGTCCTTTTATCTCTTATCAGCCACATACTCTCAATACAAACAAGTCTTTAATCTTCATAAAAATATTCACTTTGTCCAAGTACAGTGAATTTTAAATTTAAACTGAGCAGTGGAGTGTACTTGAGAATTTATTTTTGTTTTGACAATATGATCCATGATAAAAGAAAAAAAAATTATTCTGAGCCTCTGTTTATTGTAGAAATCATCTGATCCGTGCTTAATATGTTACTTCACTTTGAAAGCATTTTCTCTATGGCGGAAAATGTCAAATGTCCTGCTGATATTTAATGTTGAAAAATTATCTCGTTGATATTAGATGTAATAAAATTTGATTGTTCAAAAACGTTAACATATAATAAACTTTTTTTTTTTTTAAATTGTCAACAATATTACAAAATAGGTTATAGTTGCATCAAGTACTAATAGTATTTGAAGCTCTGGTATGCACAAGCAAGGTTTTGGACTTTTTTTTTTTTTTTTTTTTTTTTCCAGTACCCATTGACTTTACTGCTACTCCGTCACTTCTTCATTTAGCTTGTGACATTTTCTGCATTAACAAATCTAATATTTCTGGTAGTAAGGGAAAAAATTTGAAACCCTGAATTTAACAATTTTTGACAGTGTATGTTATGTATTGAAAACAACTAAGAAAAATGACCAGGAATTAAAGTGAGTTTAGAAAAAAAAATTGTGCCCTATTCTACTTCAGAGAAATATCTTTGGGGTTAAATATTCAAATTTTGCTTCCAAAATTGTATAGCGTCGGTTCTCAATCTATTTTGCCCGATGCACCTTTTTCACCATAATTCAGGATGTCATTCTCCCCCCCCCCTTTTCAGGATTGTCCAACCCAAAAGGTGCATTCCAAATTATA
>OZ010584.1:32762359-32927359 GCA_963932145.1 Acanthosepion lycidas | reverse complement strand
TTCTAAAAAAGGAAACCTTAAATTTTGAGTGATATTTGTCGGTGTAAAGTACATTAAAAGATTCACATAATCAAATAAACTGATAAGACAATAAAACCATTTTTACCTTATATATTACGAGCATAACTTCATAATAAATTGCCTGTTCAAAGAATAATTTCATATCAATGAAATCAACCTGTATCCATGCAAGCTCAGCTGAAAAAATGTAAACATCAAGTTATGATTGCATTCATGGCAATAGAATGTGCTGTTATTGTACATTATGAGTGTTATTTTGTGATTGTTGATGAAGTATAAGTAAATGGCCATTAGTACACCAGGCTGTTTTGTAACTGTTTAGATATAAGAAGAATCTATATTCACAAGAGGTCTCATGTTGAAACAAACAAAACAATGGTTTCCCTTTTAGGGGATGTGTCTAGGAAAAACCTGATATAGAATCAGTTTTGTTATTTCGTTTATTTCAAATTTCCTAGGATACAGTAAGTAACATTTCCAATAACATCATCTTTATATAATCACTAAGCAGTTGTCTTATACTACAGGTAGAAGATAAATTCATGAAAATTTGCTATATTTTTTGATCTAGTCTTATCTAAAGGTTGCTTTATTGTTATATAGGAATAAAGTGTCACTGCCGACACTTGAGTTTGAATATAGATTGCCAGTGAGCAAACGCAGGCATTCCCATTGTTGAATTAAGTAGACCATGTGACCATAGAGGAATTACATATATAGGAAGTTGCGTGATGTCTAGATTGATCTGCACTTCTATTCTCTATTACTATACAGTTCAATATTCTCCACTCTATTTACTATACTATTTCTCTATTTGGATCACTATATGGATTACTTTTCAAGCAAGTATTATCGAGCAAGTACTATTAGTGCAAGTGCTATTCAAAGACGTCTGACACCAGTATTGTTCAACAGCATATTATATTGGTATCTGCTATTACAAAGTCTCTACTACAATGAGCATTATGAAAGTGACAGAGTATTCATTGATATTACAAAAGTGGCAATGAGTGTTCATTGACATCACAAAACTTATACATGAAAATATAGTGTGTGAGATCAGCTGGATTTAGTAACAGTGGGATTTGGTGGTTCTTGTATTTGATTATTCAAATTTGTTTTGAATTGCTTACCTTTGTATTTATTAGCATGGTATGTTTGTAATTAGAATGTTCGCTTTCTGACCATGAGATCCGGGTTCGAATCTCACGATGGTTGATTTGTAAAGAAGGTGACTTCTAATAGATCTGGAGGAGGCAATCCCAGCATGTAGCACCTTTTGGAAAGTGCCTGAAAACCATACCATAGGTTGTCCTAAGCCTTGTGAGTGAAATTGTATAGACAGAACCCTTTGGGTGCTGTCAGTGGTTGTGCTGACACTGTCACAAATCATTGTGACCAAGGATTTGAGCATACTAGCTTTGTTCAGACCGTTGCTAATGTTAGTTTCTGGGAGAGAACGCGTTATCTAAGATCCACTGAGCATAGTTGCAGTTTAAACCACAGGTGGGATCTGTGACTGTTGAACAAACACAAATAGGCCAGAGCAGTTTTCTGCAATGGGGATTATCTAGCTGCCCTAGTAGAGTGGCATCCTCAGATTCAAGTGGCTGCTTTTAATGAAATGAACATTTGTAATACACAGGAACATGTTGACATTATGGTTGGTTTTAATATATTTTCCTTTGCCCCTATATAAGAGAAAACACTACAGTATAACATATTAAGGTATCTTATTTGATTCATTGACTCATTTTCTATGACTTATCAACCCTTTGCAGGTTATCTAAAGCCCAAAAATATTTTTAGATTATAAGATTTTTTTTAGATAATAATTTAGTGATACAAGTCTTTCTAATTAATCCATAGCTGGGTTGGGGAAGAAGAGGTGGGTTCATACCTTTCTTAAAGGTATTTGTATGTAAGTGAATATAACAAACCCAACTGACATTGGAACTTGGCTCTCTGATTAACAGTTTTTGAGCCATCACCACCTGGTATTCCCAAACTGTCACCCATCTAAGTACAGACCAGGCTAGATATTGCTTAACTTCAGTGATCATTTGGAAACCAGTGTTTCAACATGTTGCTGTAAGCCTTTGCATGTTTGGTAGTCATCCATAACAAAACAAATTGGTATGGGGAGGGTATAAATTAAAGGTTAGTTAAGCTACTTATGTTGATATTTTCATACTCTAACAAGTTACTATAATGGAAAAACTACAAATCCTATTAGTAGACACCACCATACATTTAAGCAATTTTTTTTTTTTTTTTTTTTTTTTTTTTTTTTAAAGTATTACAATAATTTAAATATGTTCTTTGACATATGGAGAATTAAATAGTAATGGTGAGATTAGCTGTTTCCTTATAAGGAAACATTAAGCATTCATTGATTGTACATTTAGTGTTGTTGTCAGATGAAATTTATAAAATTTTTCTCTTAAAGCAGTTTTTCAGGGAAAAGGGGTTTTCAAGCCTCCCTTTTATCACTCTTTCTATTATTGATAGGAGGTCTCCTTAGTGGAGCTAAGTCACATGTGTCACATAATGGCCACTTAGTGGCTGGTCATTCAGTTTGTTTACAGCAGCCAAACTGAGAGGTTGCTTTCTTTGGCCTGGGTCCTCCACAGCCCAGTCAAGGACTAAATCTGCCATCCCAACAGAATACAAGTTCATAGTGGTGTTTCCTTTTGGGAATATATTTTTACCCCGATATAGAAAGAAACTCTGGCTCAAAGTCCTCAATTTTGAAAAACCCAAGACTTGCCGTTTCCTTTTGTGGAATATTTTCTTGCCTGGGACATAGTAGATGAATCCGGCCTCCTAAATATGGTCACTCCAGAAATCACAGAGGAATCTCCATATTTTTTTTTTTTTTTTTTTTTTGTTTTTCTTTACACTCTGCTTGCTTGTAGACATATGGTTCTGTGTGGGACATGTGTATATATGTATATACAGTTTTGTGTGTCTTTATAGTATAAAAGTCTCTCTGAGAACAAAGCATGTTTGTCATTCCTTTTCATTTCAGCCAGTCTGTTCTGTTGGTGAACTATGGTGTTACAGGGATGAGTTTAGTTCATGCCACCATGCTGTGGTGCCCTTATAAAAAAAAAGCAATTTTTGCCTTCAATTTAAAAAAAATAAATTAAGAACAAAAAAATATATTGTTTTTCTTAAGGTGGTCAAGGGGATTTCCCAAGAAAAAATTTGACCAGAGCCCTATGCAAATATATTTTCAAAGAAAAGAGGTAGATGAAAGGAGACATACAAATGTTTATTTAAATCTAGTAACATTTATGTCTACCAGAAATGAAATGCATATATATATATATATATATATATATGAAGAAAAATATACGGAAAAAACAAACAAAAATCCTTATATGCAATTATGCTGTTTTAATGTCAATAAACCATCTTCAGGACATATTAAAACAGCATAATTGCATATAACGATTTTTGTTTGTTTTTTCTGTATATTTTTCTTCATACTGTCAGATCTCTATCCATGTATTTGCTTGTATATATATATATATATATATATGTACACACATTACATAGTAATAATACATTTCATTTTAAAACAGCGGTATTTAAAAGGACTGGTCACCTGAAAAAGGAAAGAAAACTCCATGCATGTCAAAAAGTCAGGGATCAGTTCCATGTTGTATTTATATTGCAAACAGGACCCCCATCTAAAATAATAGAAAAATTCATGTTTTTCTATTGCATGAGTAGAGGAAGTTCTGAATGCTAGGTAACAAAAATTAGTCATGAAAATATTTTTATCTATAAAGAAAATTACTAATTAATATTTATGTCGAAAAGTAAAGGATCATTTTGACATTTTCTGTACATTTTTTTTCAATAGTTGTTTTGATTTTATGCTGAAAAATCTTTATTTTTATACAGTAATACACTCTTGTTCTTTCCACAACATATTCTAAGCTAATAATGTAACGTTTGATTTCTTTTTTGGAAAGTGTTCCACTGCAATGTATCAATTGCTAATAATTCTAGTCATCATAATCTGTCATCTGTCAATAAAAATATCTCATTTTAAAGCATTTGTTTATTTTTATCAAATTTTTTGAAGACTTTACATTAATATTACTTTTTACAATTAAAAAACAAATTTTTCAAATTCTAAAAAGTTGCCATAGTGCCCTCATTTTTAAGGGGTCCACCAAGGCAAGTTTTGCCTGCTCCTATCTTAGGCTAAACTCATCCCTTATCATGGGTATGATAATGCCCATAATGGGACCAATAAATTGGAGAACAAACCGTTCTTCCATAAGTCTCTCAGTTACATCTTGATTGTATTTTCTCTTCATTAGATGAGCTTTCCATTTTCGGTGTTACTGCTGTTGGAAGTTTTCAAGTGATGTAGTTTTGTTTGTGATTCTGTAGTTCCAGTCTCAGATCTGATAAAGGATCATCTTCCTAAACACCCCTAGACGATTCATTCACTTCAAGCTATTTTTAACCATTGATGTGGGGAAAAATGGTTGCATATAACTGATAGTTAAGACATTTTGAATGAGTTAGATGCTATACATAGCATCCACATGAGTCTAGATCTAAACAATACTGTTCTTCTTGGGTTAATGTTTTGCTTTTGTTGCACCATAATAAAAAAATATCCTGTTTTCTTTGTGCATATAAATTATTGGTAATCAAGAAGGGAACAAAAAACAAAGTATTTCTTAGCATTCCTTCCATACATATCAATAGCAAAACGTTGGTTGTATTTATTTATTTTAAGGCAATTTACTTTGAAAAACATTGGGTCCAATGGATATTTTAAAGTTTACATTTCTTAATTATGAATTCATTTAATTAAATTTTTTATGAAAAATTTCCAACCTTAATTGATGAATCATTTAAAAAAAGAAAAGAAGTGTGTGTGATTCATTTAAAAACTTTTCAAACAAAATATTTTTAGTTTAATTGTAATTTTTGTTTTCTGATTGCAAGCATATTTTCTTTATCTGATGAAAGTTTCTATCAAATTTTATTTGATTTAATTTCTCTGGAGAATATAAAAAAGATTTCAAGTAAGTTCAAAATATTTTTTGAAATTCCATAAAAACAAATAGTTGCCGTTAAAAGATCATTTCCTGAAGATTTGTCATAGAAAAATCCCTTTTGACAAATATATTAATTCGCAAATAAGTAACCATAATTTCATCGAAATATGATTTTAAGATCAGTGTAGTTTGCCGACAAGTAATCTAATATTTCCACGTACTGTTTTTTCTTTTCTTTTTCTCTGTGTCTCTCTCCGCTTTTCTCTGTGTCTCTCTCCGCTTTTCTCTGTGTCTCTCTCCGCTTTTCTCTGTGTCTCTCTCCGCTTTTCTCTGTGTCTCTCTCCGCTTTTCTCTGTGTCTCTCTCCGCTTTTCTCTGTGTCTCTCTCCGCTTTTCTCTGTGTCTCTCTCCGCTTTTCTCTGTGTCTCTCTCCGCTTTTCTCTGTGTCTCTCTCCGCTTTTCTCTGTGTCTCTCTCCGCTTTTCTCTGTGTCTCTCTCCGCTTTTCTCTGTGTCTCTCTCCGCTTTTCTCTGTGTCTCTCTCCGCTTTTCTCTGTGTCTCTCTCCGCTTTTCTCTGTGTCTCTCTCCGCTTTTCTCTGTGTCTCTCTCCGCTTTTCTCTGTGTCTCTCTCCGCTTTTCTCTGTGTCTCTCTCCGCTTTTCTCTGTGTCTCTCTCCGCTTTTCTCTGTGTCTCTCTCCGCTTTTCTCTGTGTCTCTCTCCGCTTTTCCTTCAGACAAAATCTTTTGCTCACTACATTGGATGTAAATCATTTTTATCTCGATTCACAACAATAAAATTATATTACAAATTTTGGACATTTTTATTAACACATCCTCTTGTTTTGAAATGTACAAGGTAGTGCCTACTATAAAGTTTTAACTTGATTCTTACAACTGATTATTTATCTTAGTCTGGCCTAATTCTAAAAACCAAGCTTATAGGTCAACAGTTTTTAAACAAGATATAGATTTGATATATTTCACATAGATAGTCAGTTTTTTATTCATTTTTTTTTTTTTTTGTAATAAAGCATCTTGTTTTATGACACCTAAAACATTTTTCAGGAAGTGCCTATCAATTTGTGTTTCTCTCTAATAAAACTATGGGATCTGCATTATGAATTATTGGTGTAAATGACGAGGCTGATGTAGATTTTTTTATGTTCTGTGTCCCTTCAAGGTGTTGGCAATCAAGGATCTACACAATTTCCAATTTTTTTTTTTTTTTTTTTTTTTTTGTAGCTGTTAATAAATTTTGTCATTTTGTTATCTCTCCTAAACCTTGTTTTGCCATCCATTTACTCAAGGTTGCTTAGGTATACATTTTTTTTTTATGTTTTTATTGCCTTCAGTCTGTCTTGTGTCAAATTTCTCAAGCTCTCTTTCCTCATTATGTACCCTAGAAATTTCAACTTTCGCTTTCTGATGTTAAGTATAAGCATCCTTTTTTTTTTTTTTTTTTTTTTTGTTCCCATTTTCTCTAAAACTTTGTTGCTTGCGTTCAGTTTATTCTCAGCATCCTTCTGTAGAACTCCATTTCTGTTGCTTCATCTCTTTATCTGTAAGTAGATTGTCCAGCATTCACTGACATTAAAAGGGCTAGTATACACATAACATACAAAGAAACAAAGAAAACACAGCTGTGTGAGATAAATTGTCCTATATAGCAATGAATTCTGGACAATTTTCTCACCAATGAAGAGGAAACTTGAGGCAACAGATGTTGTTCTATGAAAGGATGCTGAGAACATCATGGACAGTGCATGTAAGTAATGGGAAAGTTTTAAGGAAAATGGATATAAAAAGAACACTTAGTTGAAATTTCTAGAACACCTAGAGGAAAGAAGGGTTTGATAATTTGACACCCATATAGGACATAATGAAGGCTGGGGGTGACAGGAAACTGAAACTACCCTACCTAACAAGCTTGTGTAAATGGATTGCTGAACAGAATGAGAGGGAGAGTAAAGAAACAAACATTGCTAAGAGCTACAAAGGAAGTTGTGGAGATCCAAGATCGTCCATGTCCTTGGGACACGACTTGTACAAGATATGCAATGTCTTTAAAGTAGTGACTAGAAATCAATATCAGGTAGAGGCTTTAGAGAGAGAAAAAAAAAGAAAAGAATTTCTCTTCTCTTTAGATCATTTTCACAAACTGTAATTGGGTGCTCTTTCTTAATATTTTGTATTGTAGTTCTCCTTATATCTTCCTACTTTGGATATGTTTGCAAAGGAATGCAGATAGTCACTACCCCCCCTCCCTCTGGGAATGTAGATTTAGTTACATACAAGTCAAACTTGGTGTACTTCACTGATTGGCTTTAAAGCAAAGGAGTCATCAATAGGAGTGTCTCTCTGCACAACTCCAGCACCTTCCTCCACCCTCTCTCACTGCTGCTGTTAGTCAGGGTGATCATTTTCATGCCATAATTGAAGCCTAGATACATACAGGGATTGAACACACACACACACACACACACACATACACACACACACACACACACACACACACACACACAACTATTGAATTTTATGTTCGTTTCTTTTGTAGAAAATCAATGTCAAACTTGGTTAAAGAATCTTTTACGTATAAATAATGCTGTGAATGAAAGGTCATATCACTTATGGATAAATATTTCTGTTTATATTTTTGGGATGAGGTATTGTAACTATTTACATTGCTTCAGAAGAAGCATGGCACATGGAACTAGAACAGTCTACCTTGGTAGACAAAATAAAGGGTTTGGTTCAAAATTACACTCACCTTAAGAAGGCAGGAGTGTATAATGGCCAAAACATTGAATATGACAACAATCCAAATAATGCAAATAGTGTGAAAAAATATTTGTATTAACCTTCCCCCTCCTTTTTTTTTTTTTTTTTTTTTTTTTTTAAATACTAAATATCATCCAATAGAAAACATGAGAGCCACTCAAGGTCGTGTTTATTTTAACAAGCAAATGAATGAATTGGCGATGAAAATATAAGACTCCAGTATAAACTTGCATACCCAAAGAATGTTACTGGTATTATTTAACTCGGATCCAATTGTCTTTTGTTACTTGGAGAGGAGATGGGCACTGCCAGATAATCTTCTTGCATGAGAGATGCCAAGTATAGCCCTCACATGTCGTTCTGACAACCTATATGATCAACCAGTTTATTTTCTGTCGATTTCTTGTTTTTTGCCTCCCTCAAAATCTTAATTCAGTGCAGCAATATTTGAGATTTCTAAAAAAAAAACAAAAAAATGACAACTTGTGTAAAATCTCTTATTTTTAACAGTAATTCATTAAACTTGGCATGCTGTTGTGTAGTCTGGACAAGGTAACTGCACCAAGACTGAAATGAGAAAACTAAGTGTTAACTGGCTTAATTAATCAGATAAACCCTGACCTGCCCAGTACTGTTGGCGGTTCAGTTTCTAAATATCAATGAAGCCAACAAAAGCTCATTAACAGGTAGACTGGAATGAATTGGTGGCAGTTACATAGCTTCAAACATTGGAGATAATTCCGCCTCAACAATTTCATTCAATCTTTGCTTACATGCTTGACTAGATCTGAAAAAGGGGAAGAAGAAGAAAAAACAACAAACAAAACACTTTAATGTTTCCAGAAATGATGGCAATGTTCGATTGCTGTGTTTGTTTATGGTATCAGTGCACTTTCAATGCATTTTCTTAATGGATTTGTTTTTCTTCTGATCAGATTGGCATTTATTAGGTCGAAATTGAAACCATATGTACACATTTATGAAATTTTTCTTTAGCTACATAATTAACACTGCCATGTTTTAATTATTTTAAATAAAGAAATTGTAATGATAAATTTGAAAATGTTTCCTTTTTCTTTTTCTTTTTTATTGAGAAATTTTCCAATGAAAATAATGACAAAATGTTATGTGTTGACCCATATTAATAGATTTTGACTTAATTCAATCAATTAATCCGTTTGTAATTATCTTAATTTTGACAAATGGAAATGGACTAGCTAAGTCTCTCTCTCTCTCTCACATAATGGCTGGCCGCTTGTATCCGAGGATGCCTGTCTAGTAGGGTGGCCAGCCAATCCCTTTTGCAGTCACCTGTTCAGACACAATGTATTTGTTCAGAGCCCACCTGTGGTTTATACTGCAACTATACTGAGCAGACCTTAGTTAGTTTCTGGGAGAGAGCATTATCTGGCATGATCAACAGTATGATCAAAGCCGGCATGCTCAAACCCTCAGTCATGATGACTTGTGACTGCATGCTAGCACAGCCATCAATGCCTCCCATATAGTTTTGTCTACCCATTTTCACTCACAAGGCTTGGATTGACCCGTGGTATGGTTTTCAGCACTTTCCAAATGTGTTGCATGCTGGGATTGCCTCCTTCAGACTAATAACATCAAAGAGTCACCTTCTTGACAAATCTACCATGATGAGATTCGAGCCCTTGTATCATGGTTAGAAAATTAATGTTCTTATTATTTGGCCATATGCACATACGTGTGTGTGGTGCAGTTCAATTTACATTACATGAATCATTCATACAAAAAAACAGATATAGAAGTGAATGATTTAAATGGCGAGAATACATCTTCGCAAACAAATTTAATAAAGTACATTAACCCTGAACCTGTAGATGAATGTTATGATCCCTGTTTATAAATTCCAGTTGCATAAGGTCTTTAGTTTTTTTACAAGCTTACATCTGTTCATACAGACATCAGGTATGGAAATATACATACATACATACATACATACATACATTACATACATACATACATTACATACATACATACATACATACATACATACATTACATACATACATACATACATACATTACATACATACATACATACATACATTACATACATACATACATACATACATACATTACATACATACATACATACATACATTACATACATACATACATACATTACATACATACATACATACATTACATACATTACATACATACATTACAATACATACATTACATTACATACATACATTACATTTCATTTCATTTCATTTCATTTAGTATGTATGTCTCACTCAATTCGTGTGCTAAAATTTTTATATACCAAAATTTGATTAGTGCATACATAAAACCATTAGATGATTAAAATTGATTTTGATTCATAAATTTAACAGCACAATTTTAAAATTTCAAGATTTTCCAACTTGCATTATAGTTCTTAGGAAATCACTAAACTCTATTGTCTCCTATTTGCACATATTTTACCTATATAAAAATCCATTTTACGGTAAAGTTGTCATAAAATTTTAGGAATTTTATGTTACTTTTTTTTTTTTTTTTATATTTTTCTGTAGAAACTTCAAACTATAAAACATTTACTTTTTATAATGTTAAAAAAGAACAAGTTTTTCTTTTTGAAGTTTTAAAAACTTAATGTTTTCTTGATGCTGTACAATGGCGATTATCGTACACCATGTGCTGTACACTTTTTTTTTTTTTTTTCCTTCAAACACAAAACTACTCAGGAAATTCTGCTTATGTGTTGATCAATTAATAATTATCTGGTTATTTCTCAATTACAGAATATAAATTGAAAAGAATGGTAGCTTTCTTTTCTCTCTCTCTCCTATAAAACTAAGCAAATTGGACAAGTCATCTTGGACTGACATGAATATAGACAAGCATCTTTTTATTCCAATGTCTAAGTGTGAGAGGAAGATGCACAAGGCTACTATTTAACTTCACAACAACTAAACTACAAAAAAGCAATTGTTCTATATTTGGCCAACTTCAGCAGTTAGCCTCTGTTCATTACTCAATTTAGCACTTAATTGATAAACTTTTCATTATGACTTCATTTCAGATTGTTGGTTCAAGAAGATACCGATTGATGTTGCATTTAAATTTTTTTTTTTTTTTTGTAAGCGGCAAGTGAGTAATAAACCGGCAGGGTTCCACAGGCAAGAAGTACGAGAGGAGAAACTACTGGAGTAGAAATTACGTTTATCTCTAGCTATTTCAACAATAAAATACTGAGACCTAGTTGTATAAATTTGTGTGATCATGGTACCAGCGATGAAAGTCAAAACGCCTGGTCAGAGCAAATAACATTACAGACCCTTTGGATTTGGTCAGTGATCTTAAGATGTATAGCAGGAGCACCAGAGCAGATATAGCAGCAATATTCAATGTATGGACAAATGGTAGATTTATAAACATATGAAAAGAATTGTCTGGCATGACACAAACCAATTTTCCTTGTAGCAATTAATTCAATATAACTCCACTTCATATCGGTGGAAAAATGTGAGGCTAAGAAGTCACAATGAGTTGCTCTCTTGGAGGTTAGTATCAGCCATGCTGATGGAAGGCAAAAATAGTTCTCTATGATGACTAAAAGTTAGCAGTTTTATTTTGGAGGCTTGAAAATTTACAGGCCATTTCTTGCCCCAGTTAACAACTGATTGAAGGTAATTTTCAGGATCAGCTACCAGTTTTATTGAACTTAATTTTAAGATGCAAGTAAATAGTTATGTCATCGGCATAAATACCAAGTTAGGAACTGATGTCATCAGGAAGGTTGTTGATGAAAATAAAATCCTGCACAGTTATCGTGCAACAGTGAGGATCTCAGGACCTAGCAACAGGAATATTTGCCGACACTTTTTGGCACTGTCTTTCATTTCTTAACCAGTTAATGACCGATTTTGAAATTTCTGATACCACTTTGAAAATATCTCTAGTTATTCATAAGAGTTAATGAGACATATTGACAGCTGATTACTCGATTCCCCCCCCTCCCCTGAAGATTGTACCAACAAGTCCACCTACAAAACTCTGGATTTGGGATGCTGAAGGTAACATCAATCAGTTAAATGACAAACTTGTATTCAGATTAATCATATATATATATATATATATATATATATATATATATATATATATATATATTGTGTTTATCTAAAAATAAATATGCTTAAATTCATCTTCATCCCTGCCGTGCACCAACAGCTCAGTGGTAGAATCCCTGACTGACACCAATTCAGTCAGGTTTCGATCCTAGCTAGAGGCAACCGAATGTCTAGCCACACTGATGAGCTGTGATACAGCAAAACAGTCTGTCTGTGGATGACACACACACACACATATATATATATATATATATATATATATATATATATATATATATATATAGTGTGTGGAGAAATACAACAAATGTTGGTTACAGTTTTGAGAAAATGCTGCTGATACAAGGGCACTTAGCTTTAAATTAAATTTTTTTTTTTTTTTTTTTTTAATTTTTATATACAATATATTTAGATGCATAACTTTTATTTTATTGCTATTAAATATCTTGCATTGTAATGCAGTAATTTTGTTAGGAAAGAAATCATGTTGCATAATCCTTGGTGTACATTTTTTGTGGAAGATTCCAAATATTGTGCATTCCCCATTAATATTCTAGAGATATATCTCTCTCTTTCTCACTTCATGATAAAGAACCATTATTACTCTGTTGTGGGGAAGAAATGTAAAAATCACTCCCACCCCATCACCACCATTTTGTCTTTCACTTAGTCTCTGTCTGTTATAGATTTGTACATCATATCTACCATGTAAGCCTTCTCTCCCCATCCCAAAAAGTAATTTGATATGATTTTGGGAAGTAGGCTGTGCTGCTAAACTTTTTAGCACCCCCTCATAATTGCAGAAGGAATATGAACAATATCAGGAATTAAATAAAGGATATTTGAAATGTGAACCAAAGTTTTAAAATATATATATATATATATATATATATATATATATATATAAAATTTACTTTGCTAATATTCTTTTAAGAGTTGGCTTAGTGATGGTGTGAGAGCCACTTAAAATATTCTGAAAGTAATTGAAATTGAAAAAATAGTTTTTTTTTTTTTTGTTTTTTTTTTTTTTTTAAATCTATTAGGTTGGACAAAGTGCAATGGCTGTCAACCCATATTTTGCACAATATTTTTTTTTATGTTACTAACTTTTGTTTGTCAAATTTTTCTTTTTTTTTTTTTTTTTTTTTTTTCCCCCTACTCTTGTTTTACTGTTAGGATTCTGATAGGATTAAGTATCATTGCAGATGTAACCTGTTTATCTGGATTTATTTATCCTTGCAATAAAGAGTTTTTCTAGTCATTTGTGTATTGATTTCTACGCTTTTTTTTTTGTGTGCTTTGCTTTGCTTTGCACTAAACAAGGTTTGGTTTACCAGGCAACTCTATATAGAGTATAGCAAAAATAATTCATTTTGTAATAGAATTCAATGTTGAACAATATTCAACCCCGAGTCCATTTAATGGCAGGAGTGGAGAGAAAAGCTTATTAATTTAAAAAAAATGTTTTTTTTTTCTATTGTTTTATTTTCTAAGTCAATCCATATCCTCACGTGTACATAGAGGAAAAAGAAAACATTTAAAAACATTAGGTGGTGGGGAACTGAATGAGATTCGCTAAGCTGTGCATCTAGACATGTTGGATGCAAAGAAAACATTAAATTTACTGTTCCTACACTTTCAGCATTTTCCCCTCAGAGTGTAATTATAACTGACATTTAAATCTATATCACCCCCCCACCCCTCAAATATATAATCCCATCAATAAGAACAATACTTTAACCTGATAAAGTCCATCTATGTGACAAAATGTGTTATGCAGGATTCTTACACTTTATCATTCCGTCACACATACAGAAAATAAAGTTGAATATCCACACTTTGAATTTGGATGCCAAGTCAACTCCAAGAGACAGGTACAAGAATTTCTTTACAAACAGAAAATAAGACCATATGTAGAAAGGATTGTTGTTTATTTGCCTCCAACTTTATCTCTCTTCTCCAGTAAGATTTCATAATCTTCCTTGTATGGTTTTAGCTTGGCTGACTGAAGTAAAGCATGTGACTTCATCTACCAAATAGGCTAAGTTCTGACTTTGTATGTCTTTTTTTTTTTTTTTTTTTTCTTCTTTTTACTAGGGCAGAGACACCCCCCCCCCAGCTGGAATACATGGATACTAGACACTTTTTCTCTAGCCTTAAAATCTTTCCCCCTTCTCTCCTTCCATCACCTCCAGATTCTTTTATGTCAAGTAGGTCAGCAGAAAAAAATAAAAATAAAGGGTGAAGTTGGCTGAAAAGTAGGTAATCCAACAAAATCATCTCTTCTATTCAGCTTTTGGTTGTGTAGGAGGAGTCATTAAGCTGGTCTCTATCTAATAATATAGTTGCCAAGTTTTAGTTTTAGAATTTTGTTTTGTCATAAATAATGAAGAATCCATTACCCCCCCCCACACCAACTATTTCAAGTAGATTTTTGTTCTGTTGGAGATTTAGTAGGAGTTGATCTCTGTTGATTGTTCTGTCCTAATGACACTCCTCTATTCTGCCCACTACTGGAATGATAACAGGGTAGCCATTCTTGTAAAAAAAAAAAAAAAAAAAAAAAAAAAAAAAAAGCTTGAGATCTTGCTGTGTTTTTGACAGTTCCAATTTGACTAAAGCAACATATGCATTTGGGAAGTTCTGTGGGAAAATTATAGAGTAGTTAAGTACTTGCTTTTAATTTTTTTTTTAACCATATCTGGTATTAAAATGTAGAATTAATGCCAATATAATTATTGTTCTGCACAATCTTCAGTATTGAAACAAATAAAGTGTTTTCCTAAAAAAAAAAAATTATTTGGTATAGAATTTGAAACTGGTCCAGTTTTGGCTTAAATAGTAGACAACCCCTTCAGTTAGTCTTAACCTCTTAAAGTCTAGGGTCAGTAATTATATATCCTGCATGTCCTCATAATTTACACTTACATCCATACAACTCTGACTCTATTTTCTTTACCTTCAGTGGTTCTTGGGCCTTGTATTGGGTGAACATTTAGTCTTTCTAGCTTTTGTAATGTCAACGAATACTTGTCACTTTCATAATGCTCATTGTAGTAGGGACTTTGTAATCACAGATACAATTATAGTAATGCTGTTGAATAATACTCATACTAATAGTACTTGCTCGTAATACTCGCTAGAAAAGTAACCACTGAATAGTGATCCATGTAGTGATCAATTAGACGCCACGCTAATTCCCATATATACACTTCCTTTACCATCACGTGATCTACTTATCCAAAATGGGATCACCTGTGTTTGCTCTCTGGTGATCTGTGTTCAAACTCCAGTGTCAGCAGTGACACTTTACTCCTATATAATCCCTCTTTTTTGAGATGACTTCCCCTGGAGTTTATACTTCATCTTTGGTTTAATAGTTAGAAATTTTGTTGGCATTCTTTTTCTTTTACCATAAACCCTTGGTTCAACAATTTCTGATGGGGTGAGGACGTTAAGCGTGTCATACAGAATTTTCATTTACAGGACTTTTTAAATGAGTTAATCTACGTTTTAACTGATTATGGTGTCACTTATGCTCCCGCCTTTGTCCCTGTACCATATATGCTATTTTGCCGATCCGTTTTCTTATAACACCATCTTTCCAGAATTCCTTTCCACGTTGATACATTTTAAAAAATACCTTATCTCCAGGTTTGAAGTATCTACTTGTATTGTTATTTCTTGATGTTCTTGCCTTGCGTTTTTGTAATAACTTATTGAAAACGGACTTAATCTTCCTGGTAAACATCAACTCTGCAGACGACATTCCAGACATGGTGTTTGGGTTTGGTGTTATTCTGTAAACACTCAGAAATTGCTGAATCATTGCTTCATCTAACTCCTCTCCCTCCGACGTTTTTTCAGTGCCTTTTTAAATTTACTGACAAACCATTCCACTTGTCCATTTGATCTTGGGTGATAAGGGAGAATTGTAAATTGTTCTGTTGCTAATGATTTGCAAAAAAAAAAAAGACGTGAATTGAGTCTCGTTATCTGAAATGGTAGTCAGGAACATCGAACCTTGCGAATAGCTTGTGTAGGAAATTTATTGTTACCATGGTAGTTGGTTTTCTACATTTTAATATTTTTGGCCATTTAGTGTAACTATCAACTACCACTAGATAATATGCTCTGTTTAACGGTACTGCGAAGTCTATATGTATTCTGGACCATAATATCAGTTTTAGGCCAAAGTTGGATTTTGATAGGCAGTGACTTTGCTGCTAGGGCACAACTTCTGCATGATTTCACTAAATTTTTGATATCTTATCCATTTTGGGCCAGTAAGTATAACACCTCATTAAGGATTTCATTCTAGAAATTCCTGGATGTCCTCTGTGAAATTCTTTTAACATATGTCTTTGCAACGATGCTGGTATCACCACTCCCTCGGTGTACATCATTACATAATAAAAATGCATTATTTTCAATAATATTTTTTCCTTTAGATCTTAATTTCTCCTTCATTTTCATTATAAAAGTCGTCTTTTTCCATCTTGATTTTTATTTCCTCCAATGTTATGGCCAGTTCTCTTACAGTATTTTGTGTATAATACGTTATTAATTTCATTTTCGGCCCTTATTGCTGCAATTACTGTCTTTTAAGGGGTTCGCAGAAACTTGATATTAGTCTAGACAATCCTTCTGTATGACTTAATTTTTTGGATGGTAGAGATTCCATTTTATAATAGGATAGTTCCCTCCAGTCTATTTGTTGTATGTGTGGGGAACACCCTTTCTTGATCAATATATGGACAATAATGGACAATGGTCTGTCTGTAGTAGGAATTCTCTACCATGTATGAACTTGTGAAACTTTTTCATAGCAAATATGGTCACTGCTTCCTTTTCAATCTGGCTGTAGCTTTTTTTTCATCTACAATTAATGATCTTGAAGAATTTGCAATTGGTTTAGTTGTTCCATCCTCATATTTGTGTAGTATCCACTGCTCCGATACCCGAATCACTTGATGTAACCACAATCTTTAATTTAGGGTCATAATAAGCTAGTGACAAATCTGATGTTAAAATTTTCTTCATCTGTTCAAAAGCACTTCGACATTTATCTGTCCAATTCCATTTCACATCTTGCTTTAGCAGGTTATTCAAAGGTGCTCTTAATTTGTGCATGTTAGGTATATATCTATGATAGTAGTTAGCAAACACTAAAAATGCTTGTAACAGTTACATTTGTTGGAGCGGGCATGTCCTTTATTGCGCTTGCCTTTGAAGGATCCGGTCATCTATTGTTTTCATCAATAATTAGTTTTAGATATTTAAGTTTGGACATGAACAATTCGTATTTTCCTTTACGAATCTTAAAACCATATTCTTTGAATCTCTCAAATACTTTCTTTACATCTTCTGCATGTTACTTTCAGGTCTTATTTTTAATAAGTACGTCATCCAAATATGCTTCAACACACTTCAAACTGGCAAGCATGGTATCCATTATATGTTGTAATATGCTTGGTGCTATCTTTATACCAAAAGGAAGTTGGTTGAATTTGTATAACCCTTGATGAGTGTTAATTGTTATTAATTTTGAGCATTTTCGTCCACTAGTACATGTAGACAAGTGTCTTTACAGGTCCAATTTAGAACAAAATTTACCTTCATTCAATTTGGCAAAAATTTCCTCTGGTTTTGGTAACAGGTAGTTAAGTTGTTTTGAACGTTCATTTGACCCCATTGAAAAATCAGCCCATACATGAATTTTTTTTTTCCTTTTTTTTAATGTAGACTGTTAGTGATGCTCATTCGGAATAGTCTATTTTTGATATCTAATTTTTCTAGTCTGTCCAATTCGTTATTAATTGGATCTAAGGTCGCAAAAGGTACACTCCTTTTTGGCTTAAATGTTGTCTTTTAACTCAAACTTAGCTTTTAATTTCATGCATGTCTCTAGATCTTCTGAGAAAACTTCTGGTAAACTCATTTTCATTTTTCAATTTTTCAGTTGCTGTATTAGTAAGGCAAGTAATAATATTTATCTTGTAGAAGGAGTTAATTGGAAGGTCCCAAAGATCAAACAATGCAATCCAGTCTGTTCCAAACAAATTAGTATTTTTTTAATACAAACATCACCACTTTTTTGGTTTTTCTCATAAGGGCATTACAGTTGAATTCACCCAAAAAGTTCAATCTCTTTCCTGAGACTCCATATTCAAATTTATCAGAAGTCAATAAACTGGCTTTACCCATTTTTCTCCATGTCTCTTCATTTATGATACTGACATTAGATCCTGTAATTGAGTTGTAATTTTATTTTTACATCATTAATTTGCACAAAAACAAATTTCCTCTTTTGAGATTTCTTGTTAATTTCCATTTTAAGCTTCTTATCTTTACTCCTTGTATTTATCATGTTTATAGAAGTTTTATTTTTCCCCCATTTCTTTTTTTTTTTTTTTTTTTTTTTTTTGTATCTGCAACATATACTTTTGTGTCCTAATTTCCCACATTCATAACATTTTTTTTGTTCTTGAAGAAAGTCACTTTTAAAATGTTTACCTCCACATCCATGTATTAGGTACTGAGGTGGGTTTTAGTCTTTTTAGTCTTTTTTCACTATTCTGTTAGGTTAAAAACATTTAGTTTTTTCTCTTAGATAGTTGGACACTATGTACCCATGAATTGTCTTCCCCCCCCCCAATCCTCATGGTATCTAGTTTCAAGTTTGCAATACATTGACACTCTTCCGCTATTTTCTGGCAAGTTAATTTGGGATACATTTTTAATTTAATAAGTATCCTGGATCTTATCTCCATAAACCCTGTATGAATATCAGGCATTTAAATAGATCGAGAGTTAATTCATTTAACTTTTCACATTCTCAATTCATGATATGATCCCTGCATAAGTTACAAAACAAAACCTTCATCGTCAGACTTTACTAAGTTAAGATATTGCCATTGTGTATAAAATAATGAACTCTCATCACCAAATATTTTTGATACTATTAGAACAGTCCCATCAAAATTTATCTCTCCTGTTTGTTTGTTTTTTTTTTTTTTTTTTTGTGGGGGGGGGGACAAAATATAATTTATATATTTTTCATGTTCATCAGGGGTAATTTCATTAATAATAACCAAATGTTGTTTCCATCATTCCAATGTGAACAATCGCTTTTGAAGATCCCATTGTATCTTCTATAATAAGCTGGAAAAGCTATCCCTTCATCTAGATTGTACACAAATTTGCTGATTAAATTAGCAACAGCATCTGGAGTGCATGAATCTGAAGTTTTTCTTTCCATTGTTTTGGTAAAAAACAAACTTCTGTTGTTGTAACTGTAATTGCTGTTCATGTTGTTTTTGTTGCTGCAATTGTTTTTTTTATAGTTTTTGTTGCTGGAACATTTGAACTATGATAGATTTTAATTTTTTCATTCTGCTGTACTCTGCTGAATATTTTGCAGATGAATGTTTTCTGCGTGTAAGTTGAAGGAATCCTCGTCGCCACTTTTACGATGCTCGTTGTAGTAGAGACTTTGTAATCGCAGATACAACTATAGTAACGCTGTTGAACAATACTGGTGTCAGACATCTTTGAATAGCACTCACACTAATGGTACTTGTTCGATAATACTCACTCGAAAAGTAACTGCTGAATAGTGATCTGTATAGTGATCACTTAGACACCACGCTAAATCCAATATATATATTTCCTTTACCATCATGTGATCTACGTATTCAAAATGGGATCGCCAGTGTTTACTGTCTGGTGACCTGTGTCAAAACACCAATGTCAGCAGCGACACTTTATTCCTATATAACACTTGCCTTAGATAGCAATCAATTGAAGCAGGAAAATTCTGAATTTAAAACTGTTGAGAAGAAAACTGGAAACCACTTTCCTAAGTAGACCTGGCAATTCACAGATAAGAAAAGGAAACTGTGGAGAAGCATGATCCCATTACATTATGAAGATGTTGTTTTTTTTTTTTTTTTTTTTTTTTTTTTTTTTTTTTTTTTTAAGCTTTTTGAGATTTGAGTTTCTATGGCCAAGGAGTTAATGTTACTGTCTTAACACTTACGCTGCTAACTACAGAGATCTTTGTTTTTCTTATCTTGCTCCAGCTGGCTAGGTACGGAAGCCTACATTTTTTTGCATACCGCTGGTATGAGTGTCCCATTGCGCAATCTATTGTAAAATCACAAAGGACAATGCTTCAAAAGATATCATGTGTATACCCATTACTGGTCTGGTAAGTCATTCCCAGGTATATCCATGAAAATGGAATGCTGTAAAACACACTGGTGCCAGTTTTCTGTGTAATAAAATATGTAGGTTGAAATTTGGCATTTTCTTTAAAAATGGCTGGCCGGATGGGGGCAGCACTGGGCAAATGAGAAGCAGTGAAAGTGTTAAATTTTATTTAAGATGACATAAGGGAACTTAGGCAGAAGAAATTCTAATCCAATAGTACTCAATATGGGTTCATATGGACCTGGGGGCTCATGTAACATTATTGGGGCTCTGCACAAAAAATAGCAAATTGGGGGTCTTCAGTAATATTATTACGTCATTATATTTGCACCAACCTAATAGTTACAACTGAGAATTGCAATTTCTACAGTAATCTATGCCATATTAAGATACTAAAAATAGAAAACTCTAAAACTAGCAGAAAATGAGATCAGATGCTGTAAATTAGCTTCCTTTTTACTTAACTGGATGTTATAATTGTAAAAGTTGAAGGATTTATTTATTATGTATGTATGTATGTATTATAATTATTTTTTTTTTTTTAAATGTCTCCATCGCAACACAGAAATTACTGTTTTGAAACTGACTTAATCATATTTGCATACCCCTTTTAAGAAAATCTCGATGTAGTTTGAAAAAAATAAATAAATAAAAATGCCAAATATATTGTAACATAAACCTTAAATAGGATAAAATAAGTCAGGCATTAATAACTTAAATAATATCAGTGTAACCAGGAAGAATTATTAAACCCCTACCAGCCTTAACTTTAAATTTTGCCACACATAGATATGATCACTTCTTTCATTTGAGAAGTAGCCAACAACCCCTTAATTAATAAAAAAAAAAAAAAAAAAAATGGAATTCTCTTAACACAAATTTATAAGAGTAAATCAATTTTTTTCATAAGTTATTCTTAACATCATTTGAGAATGAAACTTGACTACAAATTATAAATTTAACATTTAAAGTTAATTTTTGGGATTCAAGTTCCAGTTTCAAAACAGTAATTTCTGTGTCGTGATGGAGACTTTTTTTTTCTTTTTTTTTTTTTTTTTTTTTTAAATTTAAGTTTTTCCAGCAATTGAACATTTTTCTGTTTTGCAGGAGCTAAAAAATATAAAAGTTGTTCATAATTTTTATTGACCCAAGCACTTTCAGCTACTTCTATAGCCATTTTTTCCTTTGTTTTGAGTGTTGTAAATTATGTTTGTTGTCTTTTGAAAAAGGAGCATTCACTCCGAGCTCTTGCATTTCAAAAAGCAACACAAACATAATTTACAATGTAACAATCAAAACGTGGTGGTGGTGGTGGTGGGGGGGGGGAAATAACACCAGAGACGAAACACTATTGAAAATGACTATAGAAGTGGCTGGAAGCTCTTGGGACAATAAAAATTGCGGACAATTTTTATATTCCTTAAATCCTACAAAAGAGAAATGTTAGGATGCTGGACAAAACTTAATAAAAAAAATAAATTCAAACTTCCTCATTGGCCATATTTAATGAAAGACACACACACACACACGTGTGTGTCTCTTAGCTTAGAGGTGAGATCTTGTTAAAAATATTTGGTGTACTTAAACTGAGTGGCTGAATTGGGTGTCAGGAAGAGCATCTGGTCTTACAAAATCTTGCCTTAAATCATTGCCAAATCCCCTGTCAGGCAGGACCCACCTTGATTTGTGCAAGATTAATATGGGTCCTGCCTCAATAAACAAAAAATGGGCTGTGTATGCATTTTGTTCAATGAAGTTAACTCTCTCTCTCTCTGTCTCCTCCTCCTCCGGCGTCGTCTTCTCCTCCTCCTCGTTTCCCCCCCCCCCCACACCTTTGACATATTTTTCTAATTTTTTTATTTTTTGAAAATAAGATAAGCCGAAACTAGCAACTTTGGAAATGATAGTTATGCTTCTTAGCCCTTTGATGATTATCACCTGTATTCAATCCAGAAGTGATTTATTTTTGCTGAAGGTCTCCAATCAGAGATCATATCTTTGAACTACATATCTGTTGAGTCATGTCTTATCTGCTCATG
Source organism: Acanthosepion lycidas (assembly GCA_963932145.1). Taxonomy (NCBI): domain Eukaryota; kingdom Metazoa; phylum Mollusca; class Cephalopoda; order Sepiida; family Sepiidae; genus Acanthosepion; species Acanthosepion lycidas. The sequence continues at coordinate 32,905,170 of OZ010584.1, read as the reverse complement.
GACACTTGGATTATGTTTAATATAAATATCTGAGAGTTTCACAAAACTACATAGCTGACCATAAATTTATCTGTAACACAAGTTGTCTATGTTATAACTTATCAGTGATCCTGCAGGTGTCTCTTGGCGGGTCCTGCAAATATAAGCATACCCCCCCCCCAGTAACTGAAGTTGTGGGAATAAAAGTTTACAATATTGCTTTTTGGCTCGGAAGTTTTTCAGCTCTTTCATATTATTCAGTTCAGCTTTCATTTAATGGACACTAAGAAGGGGTCTAGTTTAGCATTCTGCTCATATGGTAAATCAAACTTCAAGAGTTTGGGCATTTTCAAAAGTCATGTACTGGTGTTCTATTAATAACGCTTGAAAATTTGATGGTTAAAGCTTGAGCTATATGATGACGGAGAACTGGACTAAAGGAAAATTGGTAGATTGTATAGATTATCTGCTCTTAAGTGGGTTTTAATGTCATTTTTCCATTATTATTATTATTATTTTTTTTTTTTTTTTTTTTTTTTTTTTTTTTTTTAAGAATTTTTGGTGGTAGGGTAAAAATAGTAAAATAATGCTTAAAATATTTTTCATGAAGAAAAGTGACTGTTGGTATATTAGTTTTATTTAAACTATTTTTGATCAAGTGATATAATGTAGCAATTAGATTTCACTGTTGTTGATTTTGTTTAAAAACTTCTATGTGTCTTGTCCCTTCAGGATGTTGGCAATCATGGCTCTCCACATTTTCCTGTCCTTAGTAACTCTTAATAAATTTTATCTTTATCTCTCCTAAACCCTATTCTGATACAAGCTTGTTAAGTAGTTATGTGTGCTTTCCTCTGTCCTGTGAGTATCAAATTTCCAAGCCCTATTTCCTCCTCATGTGCCCTAAAAATTTCAACTCTTTGTTTTACTAGCTAATGAAAATAGGGAGATCACCCCATGCAAGGTGGTAAAGCCACTAAGACGCAAGGGGTTACAGGGTGTGGGAGAATTAGGAACAGAAACCTTAATAATGAGTGGGAAGAGACAGTAGATAGCAATAAACATTGTATTTAAATTTTTGAAGATTATAGTTGGCTGGAAAGCATTAAGCTGGAAGGGAGTTCCACAGGTGAGAAAAGAAATTATTAGCATAGAACTTTTGGTTACATCTAGCCAGCTCAACTGTAAATTGATGATCTTTGTGCCAGTACTGTGCTTAAATTCAAAAAGTTTACAAGCCATAGTGAACAGTTTGTCCGAACAATTACTATGAAAGTATTTATAGAAAAGGCAGAGAGGTAATCTTGTATACAGGGTGCGATGGATAAATTGTACCATTTTATATTTTTAATTTTGCACATGTGCATTGTTTTGGATTTTGTTGACTGCACAGTATAGTAGGTTCAGTTGGGCACTGTCTGTGAGAAAAAGAGCACCATGACACAATTCACTCCACCAGAAATTTGGAAATGTCATACTGTACTGCTTGGCATTTGTGCCAGAAACTCCAATATGAACATTTCAATGTGTTTGACAGTGCAGATTTGGAAAGAGTTGGATGAGTTTAATGGTAATTACGAAGGTGTTTGGAGTGATTGGTGGTGATGTTATGCCCCTGTTTATCTTCCCACAGGGCCTCAGACGCAACACTTGAAGGCTGAATCAAGTGCCTTGAGGAGGTAATGCTGCCCTGGGTCAAGAAGGTGGCTGCTGGAAGACTCTGTGTCTGGCAGCTGGACTATGCCGCACAAGCAGGAGAACCCCGGTCATGGCTCTCAAGACAATTTCTGTGGCCACATTACTACTTAGATCTGGCTATCTAACTCTGCAGAGTGCAACCCCCTTGATTATTATGTGTGGGGCACAGTTGAGTGAGAGACCAACAAAGCTCCTTGTAACACCAAAGGTTAACTGAAGGCAAGGATTATGGCAGCATTCACCAACTTAAGCAACAAGACCATCCAGAAGAAATGCAAGAGATTCCAAAGTCATCTGGAGGCCATGATTGAAGCCAATGATGATTTTATTGAATAAATTTACTCTTTAGTATTTAAAGATATTTTTGTGTAATCTTGGTAAATATATCTGTTAAAATGAGATGTCAATATTATTTTCATTTTTGCATGATTTAGATGACAATTTATCCATCGCACCCTCTGTGTGTGTGTGTTTGTGTTTTGATTAACCATACAAAATAATTTAAAAAAATAATTCATAGTTACAGTAAAGACATAAATTGTAAAACAAGACGAGGACAAATAGCTAAAACTTAACTGGTTTTCATTCCTCTCTCATCAGTAAGAAATATCAAATACGATTTGTGCACCAAACTATTTAAAAATCAAAGAATACCATTGTTCTTGCATCTGTGTATAATAAACTCTAACCATCATTGGTTTATATACCTCTTGGGATTGTTTCTCTTCTGAGCGGCAAATGTTAAACCTCATTAAGACTTTGGTCCATCATGGCTTACTAATCTGCTTAGTGACAAAAATAAAATCAGAAATTGAATTTATCAAGAATCTTTTACATGAGAATGGACCCTTTCTTTGTATTCTGGAGTTTAGCTTTCATGCAAAAATATCAAAAATTTACCAGACCCTATAGGACCCCAGAAGTGTTCTATTTGTGTATATTGTGGATTGATGACACTGGTGTGAGGTTTGATGAGCAAATTAAGCTGGTGTGAAAAATTGTTATCCACGTATTGTCTTTATTATTCCAACCAATGTTAATATCAATCTGAAAAGATATTCTGCCGCCTCACCATGTTTGTTCTGTAATTTGCCATTTTGAATATTGGCATGATGTTGATTATATAAGTAGAATGTTTCAGAACTTGAAATTAAGTTTTAATCAGCATGGACCAGCTTGAATAATTTACCTATGTGTGTTAAAACATCTGGGTCATTGATAGGTGAGCTTTTGCTTTAATAACCATCGGTTCTCAAAGCAGAACCTTTCTTGGTACTGAGGCAAACTCCTTTGGATTTCCTTTTAAAGGAAGTGCCTGAAAAACCATGCCATAGCTTGACCCAATCCTTGTGAGTGAAATCAGATAAACAAGACTGTTTAGAAGCTGTTGATGTTTGTGCTAGCACAAAGTAACAAGTTCTTGTCACCGAGGGTTTAAGTGTACAGGCTGTTCAAACTGGTGGTCACTCTTTCTCTCAGAAACTGTAAGGTCTGCTCAGAGTATAAAACCAGAGGTTGTCTCTGTGAGTGCTGAAGAGACATACATGCTTGAACCGGTGTTTGCAATAGGGATTAGTTAACCACCCTAGCAACCAGCCATACTCTGTTATGAGCAACCAGCCATACTCTGTTATGAGCAACCAGCCATACTCTGTTATGAGCAACCAGCCATACTCTGTTATGAGCAACCAGCCATACTCTGTTATGAGCAACCAGCCATACTCTGTTATGAGCAACCAGCCATACTCTGTTATGAGCAACCAGCCATACTCTGTTATGAGCAACCAGCCATACTCTGTTATGAGCAACCAGCCATACTCTGTTATGAGCAACCAGCCATACTCTGTTATGAGCAACCAGCCATACTCTGTTATGAGCAACCAGCCATACATATATAATATCCTGTCTTTGGTGTTTCCTATTTTATTTGCTGTAAGCATTTTTTTTCTTCCACTCCTGATGCAGGAGGAGTAAATACTGTAATTTTTTTTTTTTTTTTCTAAATATTTGTCTATATTTGTGAGATGAGGAATTGTAATTACATTGTTTGGTCTGTTGTCCTTGTCTTTATTGCCATATTGACAATGTTTCATCCTTGTACACTCTGGATTTCTTCAGGTGATTGGAATTTTGAACAGAACCCTTTATTTTGTCCACTGAGGTCGATAGTTCTAGTTTTACATGCCATGCCTCTTCTGGATGCTTCCATTATCTTCTTTTAATTCAACTATCCAGGTTTTTCTTGAACTCCCAATTCTTTGGGTCAAGTCACTGGATCCAACCAACGCTTTTATCCACCGAGCCATGTGTCCTTGAGGCTTTTCTTTTTTTCCTTAATTTACCTCGTCATCGTAAACATAATTTCTTTTCGTTATTTCTTTTTTTGGTTTCAATGGGTCTATTTTATTGCCATTATGATTGATCCTAGGAGACCCTTATAGTCAGTGAAAAATTTCTATAATTACTCATTTTACAATATGTGCCAAATTTGATGACCCAAGACCTCCATATTTCAACTTTGAATATTAAACAAATACTGTTTATAAATTCAATTTTGCTCATAAGACTTTAAGTAGAAGTGTGGGGGGGGGACTGCATATTATGTCATCAAATACATAATAATTGGCCTGATTTGTGCTTTTTCTTGTTTTTGTTTTTTTTTGCCAATTATTTGATGACTGTTTTCATTATTTTCAATAGTAACACACACACACACACACACACAAATCAATAACTATTCAATCATTGTACATAACTGTTACATCACAGGTTTAATGGTCATTGTTATAGATAATTTTGAATTCAAAAATTTTCTTAGCATATTTAATAAGCCTTTGTAAAACATATTCTGTCAATAATACAGTATTCTTGTTTAGCTGGAGAGGAGCGATCACATTGTGAAATTTAGTCGGTCTTAGATAAGCATTGTGAACTTTATTGTTAATATTTCTTTTATTGTATAAATTTTGCCCCAATACAGTACAAAACCTACTGAAAGAAATCAGTTCCCAGAATTTCACAGGGAGTGTGTGAAATACAAGGGTATTGTGTGGCTTCTGTGTGTGTGTGTGTTTTTTTTTTTTTCTTTGTCTGTGTGTTGAGTAGTCTGGAAATTATGTCAATCCCAACTATGAGAAATCTGGGATCTATATTCACTCAGAATCCTGAACTCCTTAAGTGGTTGCTAGGCAAATTCATTGTTTTTTCTATCCAATAATAGTATCATTTTTGGGGCATTCTGGGAATCCTGTGATGTTTTGACAGTAAAATGTTTATTCTAACACACATTCATTTTTAAAACTTTTTTTCTTGCCGAGCATTTTATACTTATTTTTTGTGTTGTCTGTCATTAAATGAAGATTAAACACTAAAGAATAAAATCAGCAATATTATTTTATTTTTTTTTTTTATATTTTTATTTATTTTCAGCCTCTACCCACCTCCCTCTTGTTTTTCATACAATCCAAAACTGTCTTGAATAAGATTTTAAGAATTTTAGTTTACTAAGCATAATCCTTGCTGATGTTAGGAGACAACAATTCAACTACTGCTGTTGTTTAAAACTTATGGGTCACAGCTGCTGTATTTGTAAGCACAGACCATCATCTACAGATGGCCAGGCTGTGCTGTTTCCTGGTTACTGGAAGCAGAAAAGGAAACAGATAAAGAGAGAAATTAATGTATGGAATTATCCATACATTTTTTTTATTAACATTTTTTTTTAAATCTTTCTTTTCATATTCTTTAAGTGGATAATTTTGGATTGATTTTGTTAGGTTAATTTCCATTGGAGTTGTATAATATATGACACATTCGGCAGAGGAGGGGCGTATTCAACATTTGATAGTTTTGCAGCAATACGTGCTTAATGGTTTTAGGCAGTTTCGATCAACATTTCTTTTCACCGTTAGCTGTAAGGAATTGTAAATATAGGATTACCTTTACACTTAAGTAAAATAATAACATAATATTTATTAAGAATTTGTTACAGGAAATATCAAGTTTTACAGAAACATTGTTGACAATTATTGATTTAGTTATTTAACAAATAAATGAAAATAATATAAATTTTGATGCTATATTTAACAATTTGTTGTTAGGTATTTTTCATTTTTTCCTTTGTTACCTCTTTTCCATTGTTGTTTTTTAGATCACTTTCTCCCAGTCATTTTGATAGGCAATAGCAATATTCTGAAATTTAGAATGATCTTATTCCATTTTAGAAAATAAATCCTGTAAAAAGAAATATTTTGAATTAATATACATCCAAAGATAAAATGCTTTTGACAAAGAATCTTAAGGATTTCACTATAATTATATAACAATAATGTAATGATATTCTGAAGATAAATCTCTGGTTTATGTTACCTTGTTTCATTGCATGGTTACCAACTAAAGATGTAAATTGTGCTTGAAAGATTGTTTAATCGGATCTAATTTTTTGTAAAATACTTGGATATGATATAATGAATAATTTCCAGTGAAAAAAAGGAATTTTTTTTTTTTTTATTTGTTGAATATGCACCTCCTCCACCAAATGCATCGTGTGTGTATATATATATATACACACACACACACACACACACACACACACACACACACACACACACACACACTTGAATTTACATATGAGTAAAGAGAAAAAGAAAACTTATTTCATATGATGTGTTTTGTCCACTGAGGGACTTTATCAAGTCAAAAATGAAATGTGTCGTCTAAGATAACTTTTCCTTTTGTCTTATGTGTGTGCGTTCGCACCCACAAAATCTGGGTTATTCAATCTTTTTATAAATTCGGCACATTCAAATAAAAATAGGATAATTTTTAATTTATTTCAAAATAAAAATTACATTAATTCTACAACCCCACCACTATTTCCATTCTCTCCTGTTGGCATTATTATTCAAGTATGGGAGGGGGACGTTTTGTTCTTCTGGCTAAATTTATGATAAATAATTGCACTCAAGATAAATGCAGAGTCAGCAGTAAGACTTGGTGGTGGCAGAAGGAGAGCAGCAATGCAAAAGATGAGTCAGTTTTTAGTGGAAGTGGTTTTCTTTATGATATCATTTGATCCCAAGTTCATCTCAGTGTCATGAAACTTGTTTCGTCACTTAGACTTCACTTTAAGCAGAGGGTGAATTGCATACCCAGACTTATTTATTTTTTTTAATGGTTACTAATATTTTGCTCTGTGTTTATATAAGATGAAGAATAATATGATAGAGAAGGACCTGCCATATTTTGATATTTGCGTTTTATATCTTTACTCCAGTTTTATATCTTTTTACTTTTTGTCTGATCTTTCTGTCATCCTGTTGCTTTTGCTCAACTTGTTTTTACATTTATTTCATGAGGCTTAAGTAAATGCCAGCTTATTCTTCATGTCTAGTTTGTGCTGAATTATATTAATATAAGAAATATTAGTAAATGAAAAGAAGTTTTGACAACCATTGCATCAGATTTCTCCCTTTTATTTTTACCAAGTACTGTTTATGACAGCCTAAAAAAAAAGTCTTGTTGATAAGACTTTGCTATTGTTCGAAAACTAAACAAGGAAAAAAGATAAGGCGTTTCATGCAATCTAATCTAAACTATTGTGCAATAAGTTAAAAATATGTCATAGACTTTAAAGGACCAAAAAGTAGATGTTATTCTGGGTGAATATTTAAAGTTTTTACCCATTGTATGATACACCCTTCTCTTGTCAAAGGTGTTAAGTATTTTCAAAAGGGTTAACAAACTTTTAGAACCACATCACTTGTAGCCACAGAAGATGTTTTTTGAGAATTGATTATAGTGTAGTTGAATAAATACACCTGAGTGGATAGAATTCAACACTGGAGTAATAAATAGCTTGAAATTTAGATAAGTTTCTTCATAAAAACATGTCTGGATTAATTTATTGTTCTTAGGCATGAAAGTAGCCGAATCAGAAATGCCTTTGACACTAGCAAACAAAATGTATGCATACCTATTTTTAGTATAGTAATGTATACATGACCTTGACAGTTGGATTTGATATTTCCTCTTCATGACGTTGACTAAAGTGTGTCATTCATTGGTGGTTGTCGAATAATTTTATTAAGATTGATAGAAGTAATTTTCTGGAAAAATTAGCCATACTGACACACTTTTTTCTTCCCACCCTGCTCCCTCTGGTTTGGACCATTTTTTTTTTTGTTTTCCAAGAAGAGTTTGAACATAAATTGTCCAATGTTTTCTGAGTACTTTTGGCTTTCATATGCCATTATCAAAGAACTTTTATAGATTAATATGGTTTTACTATAAGAATGTATTGTTTTTGAATTTTGTGTCTACGGCTTTTTTTTTTTTTCTTCTTCTTATACCGAGTTATCAATTTGTACAGTTGTGAAATATATTTAGAATTTTGATTCCAGAGTTCAATGAAATTTTAAGATCCTGGATTGTTTCTATTAAGGCTTCTAATTTATTTATTTATTTTTTTTTTTTTTATAAAGTTCACCTATTACAAGGCCTAAGAGCCACACAAGGTAGAAGATTACTGAATGATGTGTGAAATAAATGTAAGACGAAAGTAGGAAATGTAGATTGAGGATGTACTGAATAAATGACTGCTGACACTAGATTTGAAGCAGTTAAGATTGTAATGTTGACAGGAAAGCATTAGTGCAGGTGTCTGTTCCACAAAGTAGTTGGTTCTTGATGAAGAAATTCTTGGACGAGTGGGACACCCTTCTTTCCAAATGAATACATAGGAAATAAAGGAAAGTCAACCCTGTGGAAGGAATGTCTTGGGCATAAAGGTTTGAGCTGCTAACAATAAAGAATGGAACTCATGTGAACATTTGCCATGGAAGTAGCGATATTATATAGTATTGTTTTTATTATTGATAGATGTGACATAATTTTTTTTTGTGTGTTTATTGGTGATATGCAATTGAGCTATTATTGTGTAGATAAGTTAACTGGTGTAATAATAGTGTAATAGTGATTGTGTAACCAATGTATGTGTTGTGTTAGAGACATTAATTTTTTTTTTTTTTTTTTTTTTTTTTTTGTATCATTGGTGACACATACCAGCACATGAAGACACAACACTTAAAAATCAACAAAAAAAACACAATACATACCCCTAGACATGGTCATATCAGCCTCCCAAAAATTCATGGATAATGACTATAAAAACACTCAGTAGACAATGGACAATTTATATTCAAACTATGCCCAGAAACAAGGAAAATTGTCCCAAATGAAGAAAAAAAGTTGCCATCTTTTGTTAATCTTCAATCAGACCTATGTATGTATCTGCCTACTATGCTCCTTAAAAAATCAAAAACTAAAAACAATTAACATGAAAAAATGAAAATATATGCACTATATTCAATGCAGATAATGTAACATATTTTAGACAAAACCAATACTTCAAACAAATGAGACAAAAAATAATTAGCAAACTGCATGAACAACAAATAATGAGTAAAAAGTTAATGAACCTTATAAAATAGCTGCAAATAACTGCAATTATTTCTACTCAATAGACTCTAGAATAATTTGCAACATAATTGTTACTGCCTACCCAATAATGGTTAGGATAATACAAGAGACCTTGCTACCCATAAGGCACCATTGACCACACATGGCCTGAAGATGGCATTCAAGCATGAGATACTGTTGCTGCTCAGTGTTGACCTCACTGTCCACTTTCTACTTACTTATACTCAATCACTCTTTTACCCATATATAACATACCTTAAAACTATATTTTTTATCATAATGCTTTTTTAATTTCATAGTGACTTGAAAGTTTAATAGCTAGTTTTATAGTCTAATATGCAATGCTACTATTAGTTATGTAAATTAGAGATTAATATGTATGTGAGGCAAGTCTCTCACAACAGGGATAATTTATTAAAAGTATAATTACATAATGAAAATTTTATTTACTAGTTATTTAATTTTTATATGTGCTGTTCAAAATGTCCTCCTCCTTTTTCAAAATGCACTTCAGCTCTGTGCCTGCAGGATTCATTAACATGTCAGAGTTTCCTCCATCATTTTATTGCATTCATATTTAATTCTTTAAGTTCCTCAATATTGGTGTGTCTGACAAAACAACTGATTTCAAATGGGCCCCACAGAAAAAATCCAAGGGTGTGTGGTGTGGTAACCTTCTGTTTTCTGCAAAATAAGAAAATATCAAAACAAATCATTTAAAACTTGGTTAATTAACTCCTGTGGTGCATGACTTTTGCCTCAAGCAGATGGTTAAAATGCAAGGGTGTTCTGCAACCTTTTTTTTTTTTTTTCCACTAGGAATATGCAATAATGTCTTAGTTCTTAGTTTCATCATTTCTTGTGTACAAGTAAATTTCTCCTTTTTTGAAAATGTGACCCACTTTTTCTGATAGTTTTTCTTTTTTTTCTTTCTTGATAATGTATTTATTGATACAGTGAAAACCTGCTGATGTCTTTGTAACTTGAGCATGTTTTGTTTTTCAGAATCAAACCTGAAATTGTAGATATAACTATTGCAGGTAAGCAAATTCTGTTATTTCTCTTGACAAAATAAAACCTTGAGTAAAATTTATATATATATATATATATATATATATATAAAAATAAATAAAATAAGGTGGGTAATTGTTTGTGCTTTTTTGAGCAGTGATACATGCTTGGGTGATTGTGTCTCTTTCAATTCATGACTGACAAGGCAGAAGATTTTCCCATAGTAGGTTGCAGTTTCTTTCTTTGGTAGGCTGGTTGTCAGCCAAGGCTATATGGTCTGTCTTGCCATTCAACCTCTAGATTGAGGGAGAAGAGATGGATTCTTACCTTTCCCAAAGGTATTTGTGCCTACGTGAATGTAACAAATTTAAACTCTGCTCTCCGACTTCTCATTCCGACCTGACATCCAATGCACCACAACATATTGGTGCTTTACAGAATGCAAAAAGTGCATTGTATTGCATGAATATAATCTTCAGCTTAAAGATTCCTGTATCACTTAAATTAGAGGGGGGGGAAAAAAAACCCAAAAAACAAAGAAGTTTGGTCAATTCTCTGAATTTATCTTGGTCACACTATCAATTTTGAAGTGACCATTTGTGGCTGGCAGGTGGTGGTGGCAGCAGCGGGGCCACGTGCACAACTTGCAAGACTGCACGTCTGCTACTCACTTACCTGCCCCGCCAGCAGCTGACACGAGCTGTCTGGTTGTCGGTTTTGCTGCCTATAGTACAAGCCCAAAACATTAGTCTGCCTCTTTGCAGTTGAATTTTTCCAGGAAGGACCCAATCTCTAGCCTTGTAGCTCTACACTCATCATTAATTATTTACCATTGTTATCAGTTTTCTTCTATTTTTTTGCCCAGTTTCACTTTCATGTTTATCTAAAGATAGCAGTTTCATTGATTCCATCTCTTTAGCCAATGTTCTTAATATTTAACAGCTCTTCTCTCTCTTTATATTCGTAACACCAGCTTTTTCTGGAGGATCAATCCGCTATATAATTTTTTTTTTTTTTTTTTTTTTTTTGCATATTTTCTTTTTAGTATTTTTCAAATCTCTCTTGGTTACATTATTGAAACTGCCACCTCTTCCCCAGGTTTTCAATTTTCATTTAGATTGTTTTGATCTCTGTTTCAATTTTTTTTTGCAGTTTTCAATATTGTTGTCCTATCACTTGATAGTTATCTTATTTTTCTACTCAAGTTGTATCTTTATTATCCATGGCTATATATATATATATATATATATAGTGTAACCCGGATATAAGAGATTTTCTCTGGTCCCGTCCTCCCCCAATATAAGAGTTCGTTTTGAGTGACAGTATGATGTCGTAAATCGGTCAAAGAGAGGTCAGTTAGAGAGAGAGAGCGTGAAGTTCAATGACTTAATCTTGACTAGTCTAGAGACACGGTGTGTCCAATCTGTGTCTGTAGGAGACACTCTCTACTTTATGATTTTGCTTTGTGTGTCTAAGGGTAGCGCCGCCCGCTTTTTTGCCAACTTTGCTTGTCGTTGCATTTACTGGACAGCACTTTCACTTTACCCACTGTTCTGTTGAGTCAGAAGTTTGTCTGTTTGTTAATTTTGCCACTGAAAACCGTTTGCTTGCAATCATTGCGATTAGTGGCGTCGGCGTCTCAACGAAAAACTCTGAGCATTTCTGAACAGTTGGAGCTCATCGACGATGTCAAAGTGAAGAAACTCAAACTGGCCGCTGCAGCCAAAAAGTATGGAATCGGTTATTCAACAGCAGCAAAAATTCTCAAGAAAGAAGACTATCTCAGATCTTGCATGCAAATGAACGGAAACAATAATCACAAACGAAAGTGCCAATCCGTGCACAAGGATGTTAACGAAGCACTTACACAATGGTTTATGCAAGCATGTGTTCATGGAGCTACCGTCACTGATCACGTCATCAGGCAGAAAGCATCACAACTGGCCGTAAATCTTGAAGTTGATTTTGAACCGAGCAATGGCTGGCTCATGCGCTGGAAGCAGGCCAATAACGTTTTGTTCAAAAAATTTCACGGCGAATCAACGTCAGCAGATTACGGTTCTGCCAACAAATGGGTGACAAACGTTTTGCCGCAACTTTTTCGTGGATATGATCCAAAAAATGTTTGGAACTGTGATGAAACTGGAATTTTCTACAAAGCCATGCCGTCTGGATCTTTGCGATTTGCCGGCAACGAACAGTCAAATGGGACAAAAGTTCCCAAAGACAGACTCACGATGCTTCAGTTCACAAACATGGACGGCAGTGAAAAGCAAGCTGTAGTTGTTGCTAAGTCGGCAAAACCACGCTGCTTTAAAAATGTCAAAACTCTGCCGTTTTCTTACTTCGCTAATCGTAAAGCCTGGATGACTAGTCACCTGTTTACTGACATTATGAAAACGCTTGATCGAAAAATGATTGCTCAAAATCGAAAGATTATTCTGTTTTTGGACATTGCAACTTGTCATAACTTACTGCCGGGTACAAATCTGTCAAACATCAAATTGTCGTTCATGCCTCCAAACACCACCAGTCTCATTCAACCTTTGGATCAAGGCATCATTTGTTCATTCAAAGCGTATTATCGTCGAGAACTTGTTCGAATGAAAATCGCAGCGATCGATGCTACACCGCCAGTGCCGCTGTCTGAGGTGGACAAGCAGATAACTGTTTTGGAGGCCATGCACATGATGAAGCGAGCACTTTTCATGGTCAAACCGTCAACAATTCAAAATTGTTTTAAAAAGGCCGGCTTTGTCATTGAATCACAGGCTGAAGTGGAAGAAATACTCTACGAAAATGATCAAGTTTCTCCACCATCGGGCATTGAGCAAACAGATTTTGACAAATTTATCAGCTTCGACGACCGTACACAATGTTATGGAGAACTGACTGACACGGACATCACACGTGGTATAAAATCGGATGATCAAGATTTTGACGAAGATGATGATGCTGAAAACGTAAGTTCTGAAGTTTCTGAAAGTGACAAACCAGTGCCAAATTCTCTGGCTGCATTGAATGCGCTTGAAACTCTGACAGCCTACTTTGAAGCAAAAAGCAGTAATCCTGATGGCGCATTGAAAATGATTTACGGACTGTATGAAAGTGTTCATGATGTTAACAGAGATTTCTGTACAATCAAAAATGACTGACTTTTTTAAGAAAAAGTAATTTTTGATTGAATTATTTTGAAAACTGATTGAAAATGTATTTTTGTCTGTGTTTTTTATGTCTATAACTGTTAAATAAACTAGTGTTCTGTACGTAAAAAGCGTTATATGAAGTGTTCTCATACTTACCTAATCAAAATAGACCAAACCCGGATATAAGAGACTTCTTCTCCGGTCCCGACAACTCTCTTATATCCAGGTTACACTGTATATATAACATTAAAAAAAAATATCAATGGCTACTTACACTATTTACATTAGGACTATCCATCTTTTTTTCTTATCAAAACCTGTTGGCCATTGTGCCCTCTGATGTTCATCAGTTGTATATCGATCCAGGTAACCTACAGGGAATTCTGAAGTCGTTATTTAATCTCTGACTGTCCTTGTTTCATTACAATTGTCTAGAGATATCTCAAGTTCTTGATATTTTTTTTTTTTTTTTTCTATTGCTTGCTCTGTTTCAATGAAGTCCAAGTACCAATGACTGATCTCGCAATTCATCTTACCAAATTCATGAATCAATGCTTTAATCCATTAGGCTATTGTCCTGTAGGACAATTCTCTGTGGAGAACTTGGAGCCTTAAAACTAATCTGCCTTATGATGAGTGCTGCTGCTTGTCATACTTGATTGCACCCACTGAAGCTTTTTTATTTGACTGTTATTATAGGCATTTATTTGCAATATGATGAATAAGCCTGAAGTTGGCATAATTTCACCTGACCAAATAAGTTATTGTAAATATTCTTAATGAAACAGATATTTGAAGCTGAAATTCCCCCAGTATATTTATCATAAATATATCCTGAAAATTTAAGCACCCTCAGTCATTTGGTTAATGCCAATTTTGTTGTGGAAAAAATTGACTCACTAGAGATTTTGTCAATTAGATTTTTGAAGCATAAATTGGTAAACGAGATTGGCAAACATGGTTCAAATCTTGGTTAGTATCATCAAGAAAGCCACTAACAGACAATCTAGGATGCCTAGCAGAAAGGAGAGGCTTACCGAGTTATGTATCTTTACTCTAGGCACACGCTATAATTCCCAAAGTGAGGATTGATTCCTTACTTGAAAAGAATTTACTATCTTGAGATCGGCTTTATACAATGCCGTGGCAAAAGAGAACAGTAGTTTTGGCACTCATAAAATGATTCCTTTGGTTAACTTTTTGCCACATACATAATTTTTTTATAAGATTCATTTTTAGATCAGTGTGTTTTATTAAATATATCACAATATCTTGTTGAGTTATCTTCTCCACCTCTTTCTTAGTCCTGTGTATGACGATAAACTACATCAGGCCTCTCATCAGGAAGTTTTGAGTAGTGTGGAATCACATCTTAATTGCTGGTGTTTGTAGGTCTTCCCTGACCTGGAGCGGTAGCACCTGTTAGGGTCCCAGCTTTGGGCAAACAAAACACTATGAAAGTATAGAAATACATTTTTATAGTGAAAATACCAGCAATGCATTTTTATATAAATTACCAACTATATGCACATACTAACAAAATGTAGTGACTTCACACAAATCTGTTTCATATACTACCAAATAACCAACATGAAAGAACTCTTTCATGACATTAGTCTATATAATGTCCTACAATTTCTTATATTTTGAAATACAGTTTGATTTAACTTCAACAAAACCAGAACATAAAATACATATATCACTGCCTTTAGTAATTATGTCTGCACAAACATGTATATGCTCAAAAGCTGTATTCAATTGTAAAAGCAGAACAACATATATAATACTTTTATTACTTCCAAGCTCCCAAGAAAATTAAATTTCAGCATTAAATTACCCATAGAGGTTGATATGCCGCTAAACAAAACCAAAGAAATCTGCTCACCCCTGTTAATTGTTAATGACTATAGTGGGGTGTGGAACTTTAGACAATTTTGCCTAATCATGTATTAATGTCAGAAAATATTCTTTTTTTTTTTTTTTTTTTTTTTTTTTCTACTTCAATATACATTTATTTATTTTAACCTGCAGAAACCACCTTCAATCTACAAGAAGATCTTAGAATAAAACAAGGCTTGGTTATCCTATTTGAGAAATGCACATATCTTGCTGGGACCTTTCAAAGCTTATATTTACTAACCTTGCTTATGTTTCAGGTTAAAAAAAAAAATTAAGCAATTATACAGGTGGATGCAAAAGTAGGTATATAGTAATGAAAATCAAAACGTGCATACAAATGAATTGTATTGATTATACAAACATGTAAGTAATAAGCATATCAATCTCTCATGTTCAAACTGTCCACTTCATTTGCACACTTCTCATTACCTGCAAAAGATTCATTATGTATCAAAAATAAAATTGATAATGTATTATAATAAAAATGAATTAAATGAATCCTAGAACAACTATTATAATAATCAAACAATGTGTTAAAGTTATCAAAGCCTGTTACGAAAACAGACGTCCAAACAGAAATGCATTTTGCACACTTCATGATTTTTTTTTGGTCAACATAATTGATCAACCGAAAGTGCAATTG
The DNA here is from genome assembly GCA_963932145.1 of Acanthosepion lycidas. Lineage (NCBI taxonomy): Eukaryota > Metazoa > Mollusca > Cephalopoda > Sepiida > Sepiidae > Acanthosepion > Acanthosepion lycidas. Next base: position 32,889,315 of record OZ010584.1, on the reverse strand, counting down.
CAAACGATGTAATGGAGAGATTCCATTTCTGCGTGTCATGACGAATAGAGGTGGTCTGGATTTTTGGTCACATTCTCATGCACTGCAGCAATATTTTCAGCTGAATGGCCTAAATGAGCACCCAATGGTGTTTTTTAACATCTGCCACTGACCCAGTTTGTTTGAATTTACAATTTTTCCAATTCCACTCTTGAGACTTTAACACGTCGTTTGATTGTTAGTCTTTCCATGGTTGAAATTGCCAAAGACTTAAGATGTTAACTTCTGAGAGAAAAAGAAAAAAAAAAAAAAATCATTTGACACTGAAACTTAATTTACATTTAAAACCGGTCTATGTTATTGGAACACTCTTTACTAGTACTACTTATTAAGTACCTACTTTTGCAATCCTCTGTATTTAGAGATTACATCTATTTGAATAAACACTTCTGTTTATTTTTAGATACTGAAACTGTACCATTCTTAGAGATAAAGACTTATTAAAGATGGAGTGCATCGTGACAGCAATCAAACCTGTATTCTGTTTAACCTTAGAGACCCCACCTTCAACCACTTGGCAGGTGGATGTTAGTTTCACTGTTAAAAAAGAAAAACCCATGGATGTTGACTTGAACACATGTACTCAGTAAATATAACAAAAGGTCCCAACAAGAAATGAGCTATACAGCCACATCATGTTGAAACGCTGAAATTAAGCAATGTCGATCTTGGTCTGTGCCTAGATGGGTGACCACTTGGGAATACCACTTGCTGTAAGTTTGGTTGTGCAGGTGGTGTAATGGATAATGGCTCAGAATTGTTAATTGGAGAGCTGAGTTCCAATTCCGGTTGTGCTCGTTATATTAACTTATGTGTAAATACCCCTGGGAAAGGTATGAATCCACCTCTTCTCCCCCCTTCAGCTATGGATTAATTAATAAGACTCGTATCACTAAATCATTATCTCCAAAAATAAAATAAAATTGCATAGAAAATATTTAGATTTCAGCATTAAATGACCCATATAGATTGATGTGTAGTTGTACAAAACCAATTGACCAACCCAACAAGAGATGGGCATTTCTTCCTTAGGATAAATTATCCTTGATTTGCTGTCATGGCTTTGTGTAACTTAATGGTAAAGTACACTTGACTTGAAGATGGTCTGATCTGGGTATGACGATAAACTACATCCGTGTCCTGGGTATGGCGATAAACTACATCCAAACAGCAAGGCCACTGTTCTGGAGGTTTTGAGGAATGTGAAGCCACCTCTTCATTGCTGGTGTTCCTGGGTCCACCCTGACCCAGGGTGGTAGCACCTATTAGGGTCCCAGCTATGGGCAAATAGTTAAGACTCAAATTTGGATCAGAATACTATGAAAATTTAAAAATATGTTTTAATACCAGAAAAACTTTATAAAAAAAAAAAAAATTATTACCAGCAATAAAAATTTTTGTTTGCATTAAATAAACCATTGAGGTTGATATGCCGTAAACCAAACCAAACTTGAAGGTGGTTTCCCACGTTAAAGGGAATACAGATTTAATTCCTATAAAGAGACACCTTTTCTCGAATAAGTCGTTAGATCTATTGATCTAAAGACTTGTTCAAGAAAATGTCTGATGCTAATTTCCCTGTCAAAGAAAAAAGCAGTTTAAACATGTTTACCCTCTAAATATAATGTTTAATATAAGATGTAATACACTGATGTGCTAAAAGTCATGGGTTCAGTGCCTTATATGCCAGAACATGACTGATATAGATTTGGGGCATTTCTATGATGTCAAGGTAGCAGTAAGCAACAACTAACATTATGTACTGCCATCCTATAACTTTTCGCACATCAATTTATTATCTCTGTTAGTTCTGAAGTTAATTGTTTGTTTTTCAGAACTGTAATTTATAACTATGCATAAAAAAAATCACCTATTCAACATAGTCGAGCAAGCCTTTTTTTTATGCAAAGTTATAAATTAATGTTGGACAAGTTGTTTTTATCCATTTCTTTAATCTTTTAATGGTAATTTGGGGTAAACAAAGATGGCTAGATTAGGATGACTGCTGCCAGTTGGCCTTTATAGTATAATCAGTAAGGCAGTCTGCCAAAAGGATGTGCATTTGAGTCTTGTCAGAGGTGGTCTTTAGTCTGACCAATGCTGCTTACTAATGATCCTAGACCAATAATCTGAGTGATGATAAAAAAAGAAATAAAAATGAAAGACTTCGTTAAAGAAAACAAAAGAGAAATTCAAATAGTGATATCTTGTTTTCTCCTTATATATTTTTAATTGTGGAAATACTATTGATATTTTTATTTTATTTTTTTCTTAAGATTTCGATGGTGTTCTATACCATATATCCAATCCAGATCAACAAAAAACAAAAATTAGGGTAAGTATGAACAAAATTCTTACTCTTTCTTCTACTGTTAAAAAAAAAAAAAACAGTGATTTATTGTAAGACTTTTTTATTTTTATTTTCTTTGTAGTTTTTAGTTTTTAACCTTGTGTGTCTTGTTACTAACAAGTCTGACCTTACTGGCAATTCAAACGTAACCTGTTTCTCCAGTTCAGTTGAATTAGTCTTTAGTATTCAGCAAAATGCTTTGTCAAATTTCAATTCATTGGTTTTATTGGATATATGTGACAGTGGGTGGGGAATAGCTTTGATAGCATGGTTACAGACAGGTTTGTAAATGAAGTATCCATAAGGGACCCACGAGCAAAAACAAAAATGAATATTTTGTATAATTTTTATTGAATGCTGCTCAAATTAAGTAACTGTATTAGAAATGGTTTCAAAAACTATTTTCCCTGTAAATCTGGATCAAAACTTTAAATGGGGGTCACCATTTATGGACAAAACATCAAATGATTAAAGAGAATTATATGCAACCAAATGGTGAATATTATGCAGATTGAACAAAAATTAAGCATATATTTCAGCACCCTATATATATATATATATATATATAAAAGCCCTAATTAGAAAACAGAAAAAAATACCAGAATTATGACTGTTTTGCCTCCTGGTACATGCCTGTCTCACACACATGCATACTTCAAACAGCCAGATAAATGCTTTATCGCAATTAAAACTCTGAAGGCAGTCATGTTTATCAGCAGGTTTATTAAAGGCCAAAAGGGTAAAGCTAGAAAAATAGATACACAGATTTATTATTTATCAAAAATAAAAATATTAAAAATGATTATAATGAATTAAATGAATCCTAGAAAGACTGTTATATTAATCAAACAACGTGTTAAACTTATCAAAGCCTATTACAAAAATGGATGTTAGAACAAATGCATTTCACACGCTTTTTTTTGGGGGGGGGGTCAACATAATCAACCAACCAAGAGTGCAATTGCAAATAATGTAACGTTGTTGTGGAGAGGTTCAATTCCTCCGTGCGATAATGAATTGAAGTGTCTGGATTTTTGGCCACATTTTCGTGCACTGCACCAATGTTTTCAGCTGAACAACATAAACAAACAGAGGGATAAAAAATGTAACAAAGATAACAAAGACTGAACATAAGTTAGACCAAGGGTCTTAAGGGCTAGAGAATGCAGCAAGTAGTTTGCTACCAGGAATATAGTGTAAATTCTCTCTCTTTTTCTCCTCTGTCTCTCTCTCTTTTTCTTCTCTGTCTCTCTCTCTTTTTCTCCTCTGTCTCTCTCTCTTTTTCTTCTCTGTCTCTCTCTCTTTTTCTTCTCTGTCTCTCTCTCTCTTTTTCTTCTGTGTCTCTCTCTCTCTTTTTCTTCTCTGTCTCTCTCTCTCTTTTTCTTCTCTGTCTCTCTCTCTCTTTTTCTTCTCTGTCTCTCTCTCTCTTTTTCTTCTCTGTCTCTCTCTCTCTTTTTCTTCTCTGTCTCTCTCTCTCTTTTTCTTCTCTGTCTCTCTCTCTCTTTTTCTTCTCTGTCTCTCTCTCTCTTTTTCTTCTCTGTCTCTCTCTCTCTTTTTCTTCTCTGTCTCTCTCTCTCTTTTTCTTCTCTGTCTCTCTCTCTCTCTTTTTCTTCTCTGTCTCTCTCTCTCTCTTTTTCTTCTCTGTCTCTCTCTCTCTTTTTTTCTTCTCTGTCTCTCTCTCTCTTTCTCCTCTGTCTCTCTCTCTTTTTCTCCTCTCTCTCTCTCTCTTTTTCTTCTCTGTCTCTCTCTCTCTTTTTCTTCTCTGTCTCTCTCTCTCTTTTTCTTCTCTGTCTCTCTCTCTCTTTTTCTTCTCTGTCTCTCTCTCTCTTTTTCTTCTCTGTCTCTCTCTCTCTTTTTCTTCTCTGTCTCTCTCTCTCTTTTTCTTCTCTGTCTCTCTCTCTCTTTTTCTTCTCTGTCTCTCTCTCTTTTTCTTCTCTGTCTCTCTCTCTTTTTCTTCTCTGTCTCTCTCTCTTTTTCTTCTCTGTCTCTCTCTCTTTTTCTTCTCTGTCTCTCTCTCTTTTTCTTCTCTGTCTCTCTCTCTTTTTCTTCTCTGTCTCTCTCTCTCTCTCTTCTCTGTCTCTCTCTCTCTCTCTTCTCTGTCTCTCTCTCTCTCTCTTCTCTGTCTCTCTCTCTCTCTCTTCTCTGTCTCTCTCTCTCTCTCTTCTCTGTCTCTCTCTCTCTCTCTTCTCTGTCTCTCTCTCTCTCTCTTCTCTGTCTCTCTCTCTCTCTCTTCTCTGTCTCTCTCTCTCTCTCTTCTCTGTCTCTCTCTCTCTCTCTTCTCTGTCTCTCTCTCTCTCTCTTCTCTGTCTCTCTCTCTCTCTCTTCTCTGTCTCTCTCTCTCTCTCTTCTCTGTCTCTCTCTCTCTCTCTTCTCTGTCTCTCTCTCTCTCTCTTCTCTGTCTCTCTCTCTCTTCTCTGTCTCTCTCTCTCTTCTCTGTCTCTCTCTCTCTTCTCTGTCTCTCTTTTTCTTCTCTGTCTCTCTCTCTCTCTCTTTTTCTTCTCTCTCTCTCTCTCTCTTTCTTCTCTGTCTCTCTCTCTCTTTTTCTTCTCTGTCTCTGTCTCTCTCTTTTTCTTCTCTGTCTCTGTCTCTCTCTCTCTTTTTCTTCTCTGTCTCTGTCTCTCTCTCTCTTTTTCTTCTCTGTCTCTGTCTCTCTCTCTCTTTTTCTTCTCTGTCTCTGTCTCTCTTTCTTTTTTCTTTTTTCCTTCTTCTTTTTTCCCCCCCTCTCTTTTTCTCTACGAGGGGTCACAGAGGATTGAGAACAAGAGTAAAGAGGCATGTTTGAGGAAAGGATACAGAGAAGGTTGCAGAACAAGATTGACATTATACTTGAACCTTTGAAAATTATAGTTATCAGGGGAGCGTGCAAGAGAAGCTGTTTGATTAGAAGAGTCAGTTACATTTAACCCTTTTGACAGTGAAAGGGTGAGACCAAGATGCCAACCTAGTAGCTTGCTTAAATTCATGCAGTCTGGGAACCAGCAAAATTAGCTCATTGGAATAGTTACCATGAAAATACTTGTAGGAGAGACAGAGGGAAGTCACAGCATTGTGGTTCATTGTGCAGGTTTCAGTAATACCTAAGGGCTGTCAGGAAGTGGTAAAAAAACAGTGACAATCTAAAAATTGCCTCGATTAAAAGGGGGATGAACAAGGGCAAAATAAAACAATAGAAGTGCCGTGTCAACGTGACACAACAATGACATCAAAGTTGTCCTATTATCATTCATCTTTCTGGATCCATCAAGATAGAATGACATCATGAAACCATATTTGTATTATTTTTTTGAGCAAGATGTTTATTATAAAACCTTTAACTAGCTTGTTTATTGGGTTGTTCAGAAAACGACTCTTTTTTTTTTTTTTTAAAAATGAGTCTTGTGAATTTTTATTAATCAAAATAAGATCCATTAATTTCTACCCATTTTTGCCAACAAGATACAAATGCAGTTATTTCATTAGTGTAAAAGTTATATTTGATAGACAAAAAAATCTTTGAAGGCATTTTGGACAGCAATTGAATTCCTTTGTCAAAATGCTTGGAAAAGTGGTAATGACTTGGCAAGGGGTCAGATGAGTAAGGTGGATAAGGTAGTTTCGTAGCCGAGTCCATTCAATTTCTGTAGCATCAGTTGGACAACATGTAGCTGAGCATTGTCAGGTGAATGGATTGGACCTATTCTGTTGACTAGTACTTTACACATAGGCTGCATTTGATCAATTTCTTTACAATATCCCTTGGCTGTGATTGTTTTACCAGGACTCAGAAGGCCACAGTGAATCAATCCAGCTCTAGACCACAAAACAATCAACATAACCTTTTGATGGAACTTTCACTTTGGGAAGCATTTAGGAGATTCCTTTCAATTCAACCTTTGACCTGAATGTCATGTCGGTTATCCATTTCTCGCATGTTACAATGTGATCAAGAAATGTCGTTTTTGTTGCGCAATAGACTTAAGACTTTGTAATGATGATTCTTTTGATTTTTCACTCAATTCATGTCGTACACATTTTGTCCAGCTTATTCAATTATCCAATTTCTTTTCAAATGTTTAAAAATTGATCCAATACTTGCATGTAACTCTCTTGCAAGCCTCTACAACAGTTGAGTGAGGATTTGTCTCTACTGTTTTTGATTTCTCATCTTCAAAGGAAAGCTATCATATTGTGCATTTGTTAACAGATCCTTTTCCCCAGATTTTAACGTTTCAAGCAGTCAGAGCTGCACTATGGCCAAGATTATACTTGTAATAGTAAATTTACTGAAATTCTTTTTTTTTTTTTTTTTTTTTTTTTTTTGACATCTTAAGAGACCTGAAATAGAAATTTCTATTCAGTAAGTGAAAAAATGGATCTTGTAGACAAAAAGTACAATTTTTGCCTGTCTGTATGCTTTTTTGACATTTAAAAAGTAGGTTAAAATATACAATGACAAAACCTGCATTATTTTCTGAACAACCGAATATATTTAATTTTTATGCAAATTAATTTTCATGAAATGGCTTGTCAGCTAATCGAGGACATTCCTTACTGCTGTCACCATTTATAAATTGTCTTGAATTATCAGTCATTTATTTTAGAAGAAAAACCTGAGGCAGAAAATGACATTTTTTGCCCAACATTCCAAGAACAAAGAAATTTCTCAAATCTTATCAGTCACTTCCCAGGTATTAAAACTTTTCAACAGAAAGGATGGCCTAACAAGTTTCTTTTCACTGATATTCGGAGTATTTACTCTGAAGTTCACTCAAAAGGAGTGTTTATGATTGTGAGTTCATCAGCGGACCTTTTTAAATTTTGCAGAGGGGAGGAAACAATGTTTTGGCATTTTGTTTTTTAATTATCATACTTGATACTATAGGTAGATATGGGTTGGGCTTATAATTCTGTCAGCATCCTGATGTGTGTGGGGGAGGGAGTCTTATTCCTCTACTGGTGAAGATGTTGGCATATTTTAGGCCTTACAGATGAGGGGAAACAATGGTTGGTTCAACCACTTATATTTGATAGATATTAATCACTCTGGAAGATGTTCAATATACTCAAAATATTAAAAATCAAGAACTGAAAATCAGCTTGGTTATGTTGATTTGACATGTAGCCGTCTCTGTGTGTGTGTCCCTCTCTGTGTCTATCTGTCTCTTTGTCACTATCAGACAAGTACTTTTTCCCAGCTAGCATTGCTTTCAAGGAAAATAATCTGAATTTAGTTAAAAGAAAGGGTATGATATTTCATCATAAGGATGTTAAACTGCATGTTTTTTTTATGGGGGCAGGCAGAAAATGTTACAGCTTGGTTGAGAAGTTTTTCATTTATCTATCATATTCCCTCCTTACTATTATTGTGGCCAGCAGTTCTTGAGAAAGATGATAAAAAGTTGCTAGAGCATGGAATTCTGAAGTTATTGTCAAAAAAGTATTTTATTTTTACTTAATACAGTAGTTCTCAAACTTTTTTCTGGGCCACATTTTCAGAACGAAAATTTGCTCATGCCTCACCAAAATGGTGGCCTCTTTTTGAGGTGTGTGGGGGAGGGGGTCTTACTCCTCTACTGGTGAAGATGTTGGCATATTTTAGGCCTTACATGCCCCACCAAAATTAATTAAAAATAAAAAAACAGGATAAAGGGAGATAACCATCAATTTGAAGTTAGAACATTATCATTGATAACTCTCTCCTTCAATTTGCAGACCGTAGTTGCTATATTTGTAATACTTGATATAATGCAGAATGTTTTTAATCCTAGATATAATGTAAAAATATCACAATGATAAAATCTATAACTAATTATTTATAAGAATTTATAATGGGCCTCATGCATGCAATTAAAGTAATCCAAAATAATATTTAAAATTTTGAAATCATCTTTATTTTTGGCATATGAATCTTTTGAAACTGTTTTTAAATCTTTCATTCATTCCATCTCACCTGTTATCCTCTTCTGCTGCACCTATGAGGCATGCCACACTGTTTGGGATGCTTTTGGCTACTCAATAGAGGCTAAAAGTAATCGGGACCTTAAATCTATCATTTTGATTTTTCCGAAGATAATGAGTAGTTGTAAGGTATATGATAACAAAATAAAGAGATCTTTTGAAGTGTAGTTACTTCAGTGACTTACTACAGTGTTCAGAGCATTGAAACTGACATAAAATAAAGATGAAGGTGTTTTTAACATCTGTCTATATCTCTGTGAATGAGGTATTGTAACTACTATCTATATGGTTCAGAATGTTATCCTCATCTTTATCACCATATTCACGGCGATTCAGACTTTTTTACTCTCCGGCCTTCTTCATATGATATTTTTTGGAATTTGAAACCGAACACTTCCTTTTGTCTATGGGAAAGTTTGTTCTATTTCCATGCGCCATGTCTTTTTTTTGGATTATCTCAATTTCAGTTAATTCCCTTTGATAACTCAATTCTCCAAGTTGATGTTCCCTCTGCTGTGGCCAGGTATTGAACTCAACTCTTTGGGTCAAGTCACTTTTGGATCAATCAACCAATGTGAAGAAGGATGTGTACAATGGCTGAAATGTGTACAATGGCTGAAATGTGTACAATGGCTGAAATGTGTACAATGGCTGAAATGTGTACAATGGCTGAAATGTGTACAATGGCTGAAATGTGTACAATGGCTGAAATGTGAATATGGCTGAAATGTGAATATGGCAATAAAGATGAGGACAATAGTTTGAACAATGTAAATAGTGTAAGAAGTCATTATTGTTTTCTGTAAAATTACAGCCATGTTGACTTTCTAGCAAGCTTATAGTGATTTTTCAAGCATAACTTAGATGTGGCACAAGGCCGAAATTAGGGGGCACCCAGTGAGGATTGAACTCGCTACTCAGTCGTAAGTGTTCTAGCGTGCCAAGCTTACTATTACACTGCCTTGAGGTGCCCCAAAGAGAACAACATTCTAGGTTTCAGTGAGTTTCTAGCAAGCCTATACTAGAGCAGTAAAAATTCACATCTTTGGTTCTATTGGCAAAAGTATTAGTACCTTGTTTGCTCCATACTTTTTGTGTACCATGTGAAACAAGGTACTTCTCTGTTCACTTTTGACCTGTCATGGTTGAATGCTGCCACCATGTATCTGGTTAAAAGCGATTAGATTACATTTAGGCATTTTCTGTTTATTTATTTATTTATTTATTTTTTTTTTTGTCATTTCAGAAATGTTTGAGCTTGTTTTTTTTTTCTACTAATCTTAATGAATAATATAACAAAACTTACCATGTGAATTCTGATGAATAGAGCATACAGCTGAATCAGACCAAAACTAGGCCAAGAACTGTGTGGGTTCATTAAAGACACTGAAACGGTGAATGCAATATTTATTTTCAGAATGATGTCTGAAAGAGCAATCCATGTTTTATAGATTATATAAATGGATAAAGTATATCACAAACAATTGTTTGAACTGCTAGGCAACCATCTAATATTTGGGAAGGATATTAGAATAATCCAGAACTTATACTAGCAGCAAACTGCCTGCATACAGATAGAAAATGAGTTCAGTAAATATACGAAAGTAGAAAGGTGTGTAAGACAAGGATGTGTCTTCTCACCAGACACCCACGTATACAGTGAGGTGATTCTGAGAGAATTAGAATTCCTGTCAGGATTCATTATTGGCAGCCACAATCTTAACATTTTGATTCAAGACTATAGAAAGAATGGTAAATGTTCAGCTAGTGATCAATTTGTATGGCTAGAACCCTTTGTGATGGCTTTGTTTGATGTCATCATGTGGTATGAATATTCTATGATCTTGAAAAAGCCTGACACCACATGGAAGTATGATATTCTAAAAGACATGCACAAGATTGGAATCAAAGAATGGCTATATTCATTCAAAATTTCCTATCAAACCAAATATTCAAAGTACAAAATGGAAACGCAACATCAGACACACACAAGCAGGAGGCAGGAGTACCTCGAGGTGTCATTTTATCAGTGACATTATTCATTCTCAAAATAAATGGTATTATTAAAACCATTAATACAGGAATTGAAAAATGCCTATATGTAAATGATTTCTCAATATCATACTCATCACCAAACATGGCTTCCCTTGAAAGATGTATACAAATATGTTTAAACATGATAGAGAGATGGATAAATGAAAATGGATTCTGTTCAAAAACAAAAACTGTTTGTATACATTTCTACAAAAAAACGAATCTATCACCTTAGAGAAACTTTCAATTAAGAATTGTATTCCTCAAATTTTTGTTTACACAAAATATAGGTGAAATAAAAAAGATGAATTGTTGGAGTTTTGTTACATAGAATTTGATAGATAAAATGATTCTCTTCCATTGATGCCTCATTGGCCTCATATTTAATTTTCTTTCATTAAAATATTTTATTCATGATTTTTGTATTCTTTTGCAGGTCAGTATTTCCCTGAAATTTTATAAAGAACTTCAGGAACATGGTGCAGATGCAGTAAGTTTAACATTTCACCTTCTTTGAATATATCTTCCCCATTTTTTTCTCTCCTTTTTCCAGTTCCCCATTTCTTTTTTCTCCTTTTTTCTTTTTCCAGTTCCCTATTTCTCAGTTCACAGTGGGTTACAAAATGCAACAGCATAATTTTTTTCCTTTTTTTTTTTTTTTTCTTCTCCCCTTTTTTTCTTCTCCCCTTTTTTTCTTCTCCCCTTTTTTTCTTCTCCCCTTTTTTTCTTCTCCCCTTTTTTTCTTCTCCCCTTTTTTTCTTCTCCCCTTTTTTTCTTCTCCCCACCCTTTTTTAAAATTTCAATTTAACTGTTCAGTTAATTATTTTTCACGCACATTGGAGTGAACCGTTCCTTTTGTGTTCTATTGGTGAGACACTTTCTTCATATGAACATCTACTTTGTTGAACTGACTTCCAAGAGGATGCTTCCAAGATCACTACAATATTAACCATTATCTTTTCTATACATTTTCATAAACTCTGCTACTTACATGTTATTTTGTAACCTTCTCCGAGTGACTCTTTGTCCTTGTACAAAGTCAATTTTATTGTAAAAAAGAAAAAAAAAAAATTTACAAGAAAATGGCATGCACTCTGTGACTCACAAGATGTATGGGGGGGGGTGTAATAATAGCCGGGAATGAGAAATCACAGTAACTGTTTCAATTCCAGTTCGGTTCATTATATTCACTTATGTGTAAATACCCTATGGATTAAATAATAGGATTTATTTTTGGCAAAATCATTATAAAAAAAAAAAACTGTTAATGTAGTATTCACTGGTAAAAAATATCTACTTACAATTGAAAATGTTTCAGTTTCAAATAAACCTACAAAGGGATTCATAAGATTTAAAAAAAAAACAAAAAAAAAAAACACACAAATCAATTAATCTGTTAATGTTAGAAATTATAAAATTTTGTAACCTCTTTTTTTCTTTTTCTCTTTTATTAAATGAAAGTACACCTGACACGATAACTGAAAATTATTCTTTCCCTCCTTTTTGCTCCTTCTTCTCCTCCTCCTTTTTGCTCCTTCTTCTCCTCCTCCTCCTTTTTGCTCCTTCTTCTCCTCCTCCTCCTTTTTGCTCCTTCTTCTCCTCCTCCTCCTTTTTGCTCCTTCTTCTCCTCCTCCTCCTTTTTGCTCCTTCTTCTCCTCCTCCTCCTTTTTGCTCCTTCTTCTCCTCCTCCTCCTTTTTGCTCCTTCTTCTCCTCCTCCTCCTTTTTGCTCCTTCTTCTCCTCCTCCTCCTTTTTGCTCCTTCTTCTCCTCCTCCTCCTTTTTGCTCCTTCTTCTCCTCCTCCTCCTTTTTGCTCCTTCTTCTCCTCCTCCTCCTTTTTGCTCCTTCTTCTCCTCCTCCTCCTTTTTGCTCCTTCTTCTCCTCCTCCTCCTTTTTGCTCCTTCTTCTCCTCCTCCTCCTTTTTGCTCCTTCTTCTCCTCCTCCTCCTTTTTGCTCCTTCTCCTCCTCCTCCTCCTTTTTGCTCCTTCTCCTCCTCCTCCTCCTTTTTGCTCCTTCTCCTCCTCCTCCTCCTTTTTGCTCCTGCTCCTTCTTTTTGCTCCTGCTCCTTCTTTTTGCTCCTGCTCCTTCTTTTTGCTCCTGCTCCTCCTCCTTCTTTTTGCTCCTGCTCCTACTCCCTTTTCCTCCTACTACTACTCTTCGCTCCTCATTCTCCTTTTTACCTCCTTTTCCTGTCAGCAGGGCTTCAGAATGTGATGACTGCATTTCTGCAGGGGGTAAATGTCTCTCTTTGTCTTTTCTCTCTCTCTCTCTCTCAACCAAAGTACACCTGACACAATCATTGTAATCATAGCTTCTTTTTTTTCCTTTACTGATTTAGCAAAAGACTAAAGACATAACATTTTATGTTCCTTCAAATGTTAGGTTTATAGTAGCAAACCAATCTTGAAAAGAAAATCTCAATACCCAACCAGCACCCAGATGCTCTTATGCTTGTAAAATCTACAGTACTTGAATAGTCACACCTATTTCTTGTTATATTCTCTCTGTTGTCTTTTTTTTTTTTTTTAAATAAGCAAAATGTTAGCTTGCAGTTTGTGTGCATCTCAAATTGCATGATATTTTTGTTTGTTGCTTCCTGGGTGCGGCAATTCTACTAATGATTATTACAGCAAACACTATTGCATACTGGGTAATGATGCTCATTATTAAAAAGAAAAAAAAAACAATGACAGACAAAAAAAAGAAAAAATACAAGTTGCTTGACTTTGCTCTTCTGTCAGTTGTTGTTGACTGGGCTGAATATGTCGATAATTTCCTCAAGAAGTGACATTGATGAATCATGCAAAGGAATCTTTTCATATTTAAAAACTACTTGACATAGTTGGTGGCTGGATGGTTATTGGTATAGACAAATGTCCTTGTCTGGTTTGAGATGACAAAAAGATGGCTCTGTTAGATTTTTGACTTAGCTTTTTGTCAGTGCCAAAGAAATTGTTAGAGAATTTCTGAAGATCACTTCTCAATCTGAAAATATTAACATTGGCAATAAGATTAGGGATGGGGACCTGAATTAATTTTTTCTTCTCCAGAAATTATTTAATTCCTTTTAATATACTAGACAATTACCCATTGTTCAAATAGAAAGTGTCATAAAATTTCTCTTACCTCTCTAAAATTTCTGTACAAGAAATTATTTTTTAAAGTCACTTGAATTTCTTGCGTACCTACATAGAACCGACCATGAAACATTTGAATAATTTTGTAATATAATAGAAATTCAGCAAACTTACTATTGTTTTTACTTTTTTTTTAAATAATTCCGTACAATTTTAAGACGATCTAATTAAACAGATTATTTTGACTTATTACAAATGCTGCAGGTTTTGTAAATTATAACTGAATTTTGACAAGGGAGATACATATTCTTTCTATTGAAACACTCTTTTTACCATTGTTAAGTTCACTAATGTAATGACTAAAGATCTAATTAAACAGATTATTTTGACTTCCATAAACTTTTTTCATCTACATTCGACTAATTTATAATAATGTGAAATAACAGATGACAAGAATGCTTATTATGAATGCTAACTTATGACTGAATTTTAACAAGGTGGAAATAAATTTTTTATACAAAGAATTTAAAACTAAAACTTTAACAGATATGTGGATACTAATTCTTCTCCATCCTTTTCTTTTCCTATATCTAAACAGTTACAAACAGCCTGGTGTATTAATGGCCATTTACTTCATTGACAATCACAAAAGACTGCTGATAACAGTATAAAGTTTTACATGCAACTTCCATAAAAGGATTTTTATTTGAAAAATAAAGGTTGTATGTAATTCTATGGTGTTATGATTTAACACCAAAATGTTAATTCATTTTTAATGTAAAATGAATATTATGTTACCCTAAATGTTATTACTTCCATAATGACTACTGTGATGATTACTGAAAGTTTAGCAAGAGATAAAGGTTGCTCTGAATGCAATCATAACACTGTTTACATTTCCTCAGCTGAGCTTACATGGATACAAGTTGATTTCATTGATATGAAATTATGTTTCAAATAAGCAATTTATTATGAATTTATGCTAGTAATATGGAGGATGTAAATGGTTTTATTACTATTATTATCAGTTTATTTGATAATGTGAATCTCTTCATAATGTTATTAGTTATTGTATGGAACCTAAGTTTAGCTTACAAACATCACTCAGAATTTAAGGTTTCTTTTTAGAATATGCGGAAATATACAGTATATATTTTCTCATCATGTTTCTATTTTGTCTGGAAGCCTACTAATATACAATAAATATAATATCACAGGTTGACAATCCCATATCTGAACAACTGAAAACCCAAATATTTTTAGTGAGGAGTTTGGCATGCTATATATATATATATATATATATATATATCATGTGCCTTTTAAAGCATGATAATGGATACTTGATGGTTGTCTGCTTTTAGGCTTTATTTCAAGGGACAAATAACTTTAAATTGCTAAAATCAGTTTTGAGCAGTATAGTTTGATAGTTCTATTTCCTTCCCAAAGTCTGAACACTATCAAACAGTTTTTGAAGCCCACTATCAAACAGTTTTTGAAGCCCACTATTCAATAATGACTCAAAATTGTCATCTCATTCAGAATCTGCCTGCCATCTGAAACAATAAGATGAGAGAGTCCATCATACTTTTTAATCCTCATCAGGGATTTGAATCTTGAGGTGCTCTTTGCTTTGTTAGCATTACTGGTCTGTTCTAGTCTAATTTCAAGAGGTATTGAGCACTAAGTTTCTCTGTGGGTAGGTATTTTTGTATTTTTTTTTTCCTCCTTTGTATTTTTTTTTTCTTGTTCTTTGTATTTTTTTTTTTCCTCCTTTGTATTTTTTTTTTTCCTCCTTTGTATTTTTTTTTTTCTTGTTCTTTGTATTTTTTTTTTTCCTCCTTTGTATTTTTTTTTTTCCTCCTTTGTATTTTTTTTTTTCCTCCTTTGTATTTTTTTTTTCCTCCTTTGTATTTTTTTTTTTCTTGTTCTTTGTATTTTTTTTTTTCCTCCTTTGTATTTTTTTTTTTCCTCCTTTGTATTTTTTTTTTTCCTCCTTTGTATTTTTTTTTTCCTCCTTTGTATTTTTTTTTTTCTTGTTCTTTGTATTTTTTTTTTTCCTCCTTTGTATTTTTTTTTTTCCTCCTTTGTATTTTTTTTTTTCCTCCTTTGTATTTTTTTTTTTCCTCCTTTGTATTTTTTTTTTCCTCCTTTGTATTTTTTTTTCTTGTTCTTTTTTATTTTTTGTCTGTTCTTGTTTTACCTTTGCTATGCTTAATGTTGGTAGGGTTGTTCTTTGGCACTTTACCAATAGCGTTGTTTTATTTTTATATATATATATATATATATATATATATATAATTTCAGGTAGAGTATATCTATAAAAAGACAGTTTGAATAAAGACAAAAGGAAAATTTATCTTAGTCGTCAACATTTAACTTAGAAGGAAAATTCCCAAGAGCACCACCATTGAATCTTATCAAGATATAAATCTGTGCCCCAGTTTTTTTGTTTTTTTTTCCTATTATTTTGAAAATTACTACTTTCCCAAGCCAGGAAACCTAACTACAAAAATGTTAAACAATTAAAGAAAAAAAGTTGAACCCATGACCTCATGTTATTCAATATAGATAACACAAATTAATCACAAACTAAATTAATTTAAATACTAATTTGCATTAAATTTCTTTAAAAAAAAAAAAAAAAAATTACAAAACCTTACTTTCATTTATTAGACATTGATTTTATTACTTTGCATCTCCCATAGCTTGTCTGACATTTCAACTAATCTTACGCATATTGATGAGCATTCCTAACTAAAGAAATTTTGTAAAACCAAAAATATTTTTGCTTTTGTATATAAACACTTGTTACAAAATAAAATCCTTGCATTTGATTCGATAAAGGTTCCACAGAGGATGAAACGTGTCAACTAAGATAAGTTTTCCTTTTGTCGTTATTCATATACAGGATGGCAATAAAGTCACTATACAGTTACTTGGTTTATATTTGTGGCTTATCGAAAGTTAATTTGACTGATGAGAGAAGTTTACGTAATCTATTATCTGACTTAATGTGTTTATACCTGTCAACTTGTTCTCGAGTGTCATTTTGAATAAATTTTTTAACCATTTTAATAATAAATTTGTAGACTTTTTAGTAATTGCTTTCTTTTCTTAATTGTTATTGTAAATAACTGTATAGTGACTTTATTGCCACTGTGTGTGTGTATATATATATATATATATATATAATATTAAAAAATGTTTTCCTTATATTCCCTCACTCCTTTGGGAGGTGTTTAGAGCATTCTCAATGAAAGTTTATGTTGACTGAAAATTAACAAAAAAAAAAAAAAAACAAAATAAAAGAAATCACAACCGTCCCATTTATTTGAAATTAATGTGTTCCTGTCGCATTGTGTTGCTAAATTCACTCTATTGATAAAGGATCTCAGCCAAGAGTAAAAAACAAAAAAAAAAAAAAAAAAAAAAAACTTTTTCTCTTTCAATAAAGGCCATTTTTTTAAAAATGGGCTAATGAGCTGAGGAATGATCAGTTTTAATCCTGCCACTCCTCTCTCACACACACACACACACACTATATATATATATATATCTTGTCTTGCTTGTCAAATGTTTATCATCTCCAAAACTTTGAACATAGGATGACCTAGTATTTATAAAAGCAAAAAGCAAGTTGAACAAATTGTTTACTGTATTAGTGGATAGTAATTACTGTACATTATTTTTTATTTTTTTTATTTTTTGGCAGTCCTGTTTTCTGTTTATTCTTTTCTCTCTATGCTACAGAACCGAGGCTAAGAATATATCTGTCTAGACTAAATGCAAGCACATCTTTTTTGCTTATTACTCTCTGATACTTTTATAATTTTATATATTTTTTAATGTGTACAGAAAGAATCCCTCTCTGATCTAAGCCTGTTGACCTTTTTTTCTTTTTTTTTCTTTTTTTTTAAGCCTAAAGATCCTGCTAAAATGAAGAATTAAAAAAAAAAAAAAAAAAATACTATCAAGATGGGTACTGAAAAGTTATGAGCCTGACTAAGGAAATATAAAGTAAAAGTTTGATTCTGGAAAATGTGGGCTGGAAGAAAGCTTTTTAACATGCACCACCCCCTATGCATCATATGACCTACATATCTGTATGAAAAATTGAATTCCTGCTTTGTTGTCATTACGGATGTGTTTTGCTGTCAGATGTTAAGATATAGTTTTTAGCATGGAGAAGCTGATAAAAATGGGACAAGTGAAGAGGGATTTCAGCTGCTAGACAAATAAAAAAAGCTTTATTCTCTTGGCCTTTTTAACTCTGTTTAGCACCAAAAATATTTACATATTCCTAGTTTTTTCTGATTATCTATTAAGTAAAAACTTGATTTGTTTTTCTACAAGACAAAATGTATTTCTTTATCTTTGAATGCAGGCTGTGTATGATGGGATTCTAAAAAGATCTTATCAAAAGTCCTTCAAAAAAAAAAAAAAAAAATTCCGATGACTGTTTAGACTTAGAAGTTGATCAGGTCGAGAATTTTTTAGTATCCCTTTGTAAGACATTTATGAGGAAATTTAGCCAAACACATTACACTAGTGCAATAAAAAGATTCTGAGTTTTGCTTGAAAGTTAGAATGTGTGTATATTAAGTCCTACCAGCTATCTCTCTGTAGGTAGTTGAGTGGTTGTTGGGTTTAAAGGTAATTAGCCCGTAAGTGTTATTTTCTTTTGTATAACAATTGTCGTGGATTTTCTCTTTTTACAGTATATATAGATATATCTTCTACTTTTAATGTCGGTTTTTTAAAGCACTAATAAAATTTTATATACTTTGTTCTCTCTCTTTAATGTTGGATGTTCCAAATAGATAACTTCTTGACAATTGATAACATATACAGTCTCTCATTCTTTTGGGATTATTGTCTTTAATTTTGACTTTTAAGTTCTTCCAAGTAAGTCATTAAAATTTTCAACCTCTCTCTTTTCAGTTAATCAAGCGAGAGTATGGCGACTATCTTACAGATCCTGAAGAAGGTGAGTGAGTCTAGAGTCACAAGACACGTCCACATTTTCTTTCTAAAGAAAAATAGTCTTGCTTAGTTTTGCAGCAGTGGTGTGCACCTGTCTATTGTCACATTTGATAATTTTTTTTTCATTGTTGATACATTCATTGTATAAATGTCCACTAGTTGAACTGTGGACACTTATAGGATCTTGTAAAAGCTTTTAGCCCATTGAAACGTAACTATTTCTGACATAGCATCCCTAGGTATTTGGGGTAAATCGTATAATCTGTATAGCACAAGAAATTGGCAGTGAAGAGCTGCAAATGACTTGTCCAAAGTTGTCAATATGAACAACTTTATTTTATTCACTTGTTAAGCTGTGTAATTCAATTTAAGACAGTTGTACTGTTACCACGGCTTCAACAATTTAAGAAGTTTTGTCTTTCTAGAAATTGATTAATCCTTCAGCATAGGAATTTGTAAAAAAAAAAAAATTTTTTTTTCCTCTTGAAATGATTGTTGTTTGTTCTTTAATGTTTTCTTTCTTCTGCTTTTTCCCCACCTTTTCTCCCCCCACTTTTGTCTCCCCCTCCCCCACTTTTGTGTCCCCCCTCCCCCCACTTTTGTCTCCCCCCTCCCCCACTTTTGTGTCCCCCTCCCCCACTTTTGTGTCTCCCTCTCCTCCCCTCTTCTGTCTCCCTCTCTCTCTTTTTTTTTTTTTTTTTTTTTTTTTTTTTTTTTTTTACTCTCTTTTTGTATTTCCTTCACTTTTCCTTTTTTTTTTCTTGTCTGCTTTCCTTTTCTTTCTTTTTTCCAATTTTCTTTCTTTTTTCCTTCACACTCTGATGTTTTCTATACCAACCTGTTTAATTAACCACCCTATCACCAAATTTTGTTCCCCTGCCTCATCTTACCTGAATATTGTTAAATGGTCTTGTTTTTCAGGTTACAATATCTCTTTAGTATATGACCTTGAGAACATTCCAAAAGACTATATAGAAATTGTGAAGAAAGCTGCTCTTTTGAAAAGGAATTGCTTTGCCTCAGTCTTCGAGAAATACTTCCAGTTTCAGGCAAATGGTGAGGCTGGGCACAAGCGAGCTGTCATCCATTACAGAGATGAAGAGACTATGTAAGTGTTCAATCCTTTCTACCTTACTCTCAAACTAGTTCCTTCAAAATGTCTGCAGGAAAAATGTAATCGTTTATATGGTTGTGGGATCTTAAATAACTGTGCCGTGGGGAAATTAGGTTTGGTTTCTTGCATTGTCAGAATATAAAAATCTGAGCATTGCAACGAATCCTATTAAAAGATGATTTTTACCATGTTGAAATTAATGCCAGATAAAAGAAAAAAAGGGCCCTCATAAGTTTAAATGTTTGTTATATATAATATCTATATATATATATATATATATATATATATATATAAAGTTTATAAGAATTCAACAGAAAATAATTATAAAATATTAACTGAGAGACTTGAAGGAATTAAATAAAACGTCTGTAATAATGCAGTCTCATTGGTTTCTTTACTAATTTAATCTCTTTCCAACAAAAAAAAAAAAAATTGTCTTTCAGTAACAAATCCTCTTGTTTACAGTTTGTTGCATTTTTCTTTTTGTCTTCCTAATTCTGAGTTGGTTGAATTTCTTTGCAGGTATGTTGATGCACAAAAAGACAGAGTAACGGTGATCTTCAGCACAGTTTTCAAAGACGACTCTGATGTTGTTATTGGAAAAGTTTTTATGCAGGTACATATTAACTGTTCCTTCTAAGATATAAAAAGGTGCACATCGCGTTCTCAGCCTTTAACTTGTGTGACTAATTTTTTTTTTTTTTTCTTCAAAGTATTCGTGATAAATAGAGGTTAAATAGAATCATGAACTTTTGAAAAAAAAACAAAATTGACTAATCTTGGATGTGTCCTTTCATTAATTTCCCTGAAAGGAATGCTTCCCTGAACATAACAATCTTAACCCTCTTTAAATTTAGAGCCAACTGTTAGATCTCCTACATATCCTCATAATCTACCCTTATTTCCTCCTTCATGTTTCCAGGCAACATTTCTAATTTGGGTGCCTCTTGGGCCTTGTATTGGGTGAACATTTAGTAAAAAAAAAAATTTGGTAAAATAATGTCTGGATTTCTAGTAAAATAAAAAGTGTGTATATGCATGTACACACACACACACACACACACACACACACACACACCAGCATACAAATTCTTGTAGAAATATATTAAAAATGAAATCCTCTTCCAAAAGTCCAGCTCATTGTAATTGTGGTTACTGCCAGTAAAACATGCCATTTCACTTCAGGACATTAGCGATCATGGCTCTCCACAATTTCCTGTCCTTTGTAGCTCTGAGTAAATCTTGTCTTTTTGCTATCTCTCCTAATCCCTATTCTGCCAACTATTTGCACAATCTCGGTAGGTAGGTTATGTGCTGTTTTCCTCTCTTGCCTTCAGTACATCATATCAGTGCCAAATTTTCTAGGCCCTCTTTCCTTCAAAGTTTTTTTTTTTTTTTTTTTCCCTCTCTGATTTTTCTACTTTTTTTTTTTTCCCTCTCTGATTTTTCTACTTTTTTTTTTTTCCCTCTCTGATTTTTCTACTTTTTTTTTTTCCCTCTCTGATTTTTCTACTTTTTTTTTTTCCCTCTCTGATTTTTCTACTTTTTTTTTTCCCCTCTCTGATTTTTCTACTTTTTTTTTTCCCCTCTCTGATTTTTCTACTTTTTTTTTTCCCCTCTCTGATTTTTCTACTTTTTTTTTTCCCCTCTCTGATTTTTTTTTTTTTTTTTTTTTTTTTTGGCCCTTTTTTTTGGTTCCTCTTGTTTTGCCCTAGATATTTCAACTCTCTTCTAATTCTAAGTGTCCTATTTTGTCTCTATTTTTTCTAAAACTTCAAATTTAAATTTATTCAGGAAGCAGAGGTTAATGAAAATTTGGAATTATCTCCCTTTCATTTTGAAATAAGGAATTTTCAATAAGTTGAAAAAAATTGGATTCGCATTTGTGGTTGAAGATAGTTGAAATTTACAGAACACAGTTTCAAGTTGATTTTTAATGTATTTTAATGATAATTGGTACATTCAAACTATATATAAATACTTAACCTTGAAATAAGCTAAGAAAATCTTGTTTCTTTCAGAATCCTTAATGTGTTTCTTCCCTCTCTACCTTTTGTTGCTGATTTCATATTCTTGTCTTCCAGGAATTCAAAGAGGGACGACGTAAGTACCAACAAGCGCCACAGGTGTTGTTCAGTCACAAAGAACCTCCACAAGAGTTGCAGAACACAGACGCTTCTGTAGGAGACAATATTGGCTATATTACATTTGGTAAGTGGTCATCCCATTTTTTGCTGAAAAAGTGGGGAATTAGTTTTCCACATATCTTCATCTCAAACTATGAAAATACTTTGAGAAAGCAATAGCCACTGACAAACAGGTTTTTTGTCTGAATTTCTTAGAGATCAATCTATTTACATTCTATCATCTTCATCTTTGTTGTTATCACAATGTTTCAGCTATTGTTCCCTCCAGCCTTCATCAGGCATATATTGATCTGGGTAACCTACAGAGAATTCAGAATTGAATCCTTTATTTAATCTATGGGTGTAGACCATTCTTGTTCCACTGCCCATGTTTAGAGGATTCTCTGTAGGCTCCCCAGATCAATATACACCTGATGTAGGCTGGATGGAAGAATGTCCAAAATGTTGTGACAACAACAAAGATGGGAACAATAGTCCAAGTGTAATGGTGTAAATAATGAGAAATGGGTTAGTTATAATCAATTTTATCACTTTCTTGAATATAATTCTGAAGGGAAAATGAATGACAAACGAAACTGTTAATTTAATAACGCCTTGATAATAATTTTTTTTTTTTTTTTTTTTTTTTAGTCATTGATATTTAAGGTTTTAGCAGAGTTGAGCTTATTAATTAGGTTTACAAATCTCAAACACATGTTCTTTTTATTGATATTTTTCATTTGAGTAAAATAATACAAGTTCGCCATAAGAATATTATTTTATGCAAAAATGATTAAGCCTTGAATTTTTTCTTTTCTTTCATCATGAATGTTTCTCCACACTTTTATTACTTATGTAGAAAAATGATGAGGCACAGTGGAGTAATGGATAGTGGCTCCTATTGAGGAATCAGAGAGCCGAGTTCGAATTCCAGTTGAATCCATTACATTCTCTTAAGTGCTAATATCCTTGGGAAAGGTATGAATCCTCTTCTTCATCCAGCTATGGGTAAATAGCAGAACAGACCGGGTTCTATAGCCTTGTGATAGCAACTGGTCTACTGCATAAAGAAATGGCAACCTACTGTGCAAAAAAATCTGCCTCGTCAGTTATGTATTGAAAGATACATTATCACCTAAGTGTGTATCATGTATGACACGTAACTGGCTGAGAAAAATGATGTACTTGTTTAACCCCTGCTTTTGTGTAAATAAATTGATAAAAAAAAAAGTGTGTGAATCATTTTTGATTTTCCCTTGTAATAAAATAATTAAACTGAAATATAAAATTTTTTGTTTAAATATAATGCAAGGCCCAAGAGCAACTCCAGATAGAGGGTTACTGTGTGGTGTTGTAGAAGTGTAAGAAATGGTAATAAGTGAAATTCATGGAGCCATACAAGAAAGGTAGCAGTTTTGGTTGATCTGGCTCTTGTAAAGAGAGAGTATGGTAGGATGGGTCAGATACTTACGAGAATGAAACAGCTTTATACCAGCTGGCTTTGTCCTCCTCCTCCTCTCTTTGGATGATATTCATGTTTGAATTCAGAAAAAGGTAGTATATCTGTGGCAGTTATAGGGCACAACAAGATTTAGCAGTTTGGCCACAATAATTGGTGGGATCAGAAAGATGGAGCACATTCTCTGAAATGGCAACTACATTTTTCTTGCAGGAAACGTTAGCAAGTGTTGGCGAGGAATGTGAATTTCAAACATTTGCACAAGAATGGGTCTGTTGTAAAACTGACAGAGATGGTAACTGCCCAAAGAGAGGCAACATTGTATGAAATAACATCTCAATCCAACACTAGTGTCCCTTGACCCATCAGTCAACTGTATTTCATGGGGTTTTGTCATCATGCAACAAGTAACGTTTGTAATGGTTACTGGTTTGGATTTTACTAGTAAGTGAATCTATAATTGATAGATGGTTGTCATGGAAATGTTTGTAATTTACCAAGCACAATAAATTAAGGGTGGTAGATGGAAGAATGTTACTGTTGTGAATATTTTACAAATGAGTGAATGTACATCTTGTGTTAGTTGAAATGGCGGGGTCTTGATTTTACTAGCATACCAGAAATACCCTCTGATGTAAATCCAGCTTGGTTTTCTAGACATTTCTTACCAACTTAAGTTAATTCTCATTCCAACTAGTGCTGAATATAGATTCACTTACTGGTAAAATCCTGACCAGAGACTGTTATATTCCTCTCTGAATTACTTATAGTTTTACTTTTGATAAATTACAAGTATTGCAAATCTTGTTATAAACAGCCACAAACGATATGAGGGCAAGTTAAAAAAATTATCTGTATTTTCAGCATAACTTATCTTTTACATTTGTCATACTGACTTCCGCACAATGTGTGCTTATAGTTGGTAATGTGATTGAAGTATGAGCTTGAATGTGCCAGTTTTCTCTCTACTGTTAGGCAGTGTAAATATGGCCGCTCTGTTAGCAGGTGTGCCCAAAGGAAGAGCAGAACAGGGAACTGAATCTGCAGGGGACATACTGCTTTGTCGATGATAACTTGCCAGTTCACCATTAGCATATTTCAAGCATACTGAATCTTCTCATTGGTGGTGGAAGTTGACGTGCCTCCTCTTCCTCCTTTGCGTGCTACGCTTATCCGGCCACTTTTAAAGTTATCAATCCATTCATACACACATGGTAGTGCGCTGTCACTGTTTTGGGTTAAAAGCATCCGATGAATTTGAACCCCCTGGCACACCTGACCAGAGAAATCTGATCACTGCTCCATGTTCCTCCTTGGTGCACATAGTGGACATGTTTACACTGTAAGAGCAGCAAGAAAACTGGCTCAAACTTTGATCACGTGACCATAATAGTGGAGGAGGCGTCTGTGAGTCCAGCCTGACAGAAGTGTGCTGAGGAATCTGGTGGGGGTTCTGTAATGGTCTAGAACTACTTTTGAAAGTGGAGTTTGTCTTAGCAGATGTAATATAAACAGGTCTTGTTGCTCTCCATTTTGCATGCACTGTATACTCACCTTCCCAGTGGAGAGCTGTTTCAATGAGATACCCCCCCCCCCAATGATCTGAAATTCACACCAGAAAATTTAGTTCTAGCATACATTACTGTTTGTTGAGTTCGTATTGTACGTGTTGCAGATCTCACAAAATTCCCTGCAGCCATATCCAATAAGTATATCTTTGTTATGGACAGGCCTGAATCATACCAAAATAGATATAACCACTCTGTTGCTAGCATCTCATTACATGTAGTGGCCATTACTCTGAGGAAAGGGACTAGCTACATCTTTTTTCTCTTTTCTTTCTAATCAATCCTTTTAAGTGAGGTGATAATGTCATGAAGACACAAGGGGTTACTGGGAGTGAGAGAGAATGAAGTCTTTAGAAGACACCAGAAACCTCTACTACTGTTCAAAAGACTGGGTAGAAGTGTTTTACCATTTCTAATCGTATATTGAAACAATAAGTCTAGGAAATAGTCCAATTTCTTTATTATTCTTGACTTGCTTTAATAGAAACTCAATTAGAATATTGTTTAGTCAATTGCAAAAAGCGGTCCAACCAAAAAAATAAGAAAAAGGCAATTTGATCATTTATTGCTTGAGTTGCCACATTTAATTGAACTATAAACAAAAAAACAAAGTCAGGAGGCTTTACATAAAATTTGAAACTATTTCTACAAATAGGTATGTTTCAATTTATGTTTAAATAATGAGTAACTTTTTATTCCTTAGCTGTTATATTAGCATCTTAAAGACGCCATACCATTTCAGGCAGAGACCATTACTCTGATGAAAGAGATCAGCTACATGTTCTTACATAACTGTTTCTATTTTTTTTCTCCCCTTCCCCCTTCCTCCCCTCCCCCCCATTTGTAAACATATATTGAAAGAATCAGACTGGGACATGTTCTAATTTCTTTATTATTCTTGACTTACTTTAAAAGAAGAAAGAGGCTATTTTGCTGGTCCCAGTAAAACAGACAAACATGTTTTTAAGCTTATTTTACTGGTCTCAGTAAAATAGACCCTGAGGCTATTTTGCCAGTAAACATTTTTAATATTATGAAGGCAGGTAATTTTAAAAATAACAGCACACACATTTAACTTGCTAGTTGATTTATTTTCACCATTAGTTGTTAAAACACAAATTAAAATCATTTATTCATTATCAATTATTAAAAGAAATATAGAAGTTTCTGATTATTTTAAGCACTTCAGGCATAAGTTTCTGCAAATCCAATACACATAGGTGCATCTGCTGAAGACAACAATTACAGACTGCAGAATTCATGTCCTTCAAGTCCTGCCTATGCAACTTACACAACCATTGTGCTGACAGTCTCGAGGACCCATAAAATGTTGCACAACTTTCTATCTGAATCAAAATATCTGCAGATTGACACATTTTCATCCAGACATGCTTATACTGAATGAATGTTATTTTATGAGATATATATATATATATATATATATATATATATATTTATATTTGTTTAAACGTTATTTTTCAAATGGATACTCATATTTTTGCTCTGTTTTTATTTATTTATTAAACAGTACATGTAATTATTTACATTTTACTGGCCTGAATATTCAAGAAATCTTGTTAGGAAACGTGTCTCCTCCGGCAGTATTCAAACCTGCGTCCTCCTCCAGGGTAAATTGTAATTAGATCTGATGTGCCTCAGACCAAGTTGTTGGTGAATGCATATTTTCTAATGTGATTTCTTGAATATTCAGACTGGCAAGATGTAAATAAATACACTGTTGAATAAATAAATAAATAAAAATACCATTACACAAATATGTGTATCAATTAAAAAAAAAAAAAAAAATGGTTAAACAATGTCAGATTTTCCATATATATATATATATATATATATATATATATATAAACTTAGTTCTAAAACGCTATTAATATTTGCGCACTACCAAAATAGACTATTTGTTACAGGAGACACAATTAAAATATTGTTTATTCATTTACAAAACCCCGTCTAATAAAAATGACAATTGTTATAAAAATTGAATTTCCAAGTTTTTTGAAAATATTTGAATTTGGTTTTAATATGTATGTTTTTTTTCTTTTTGTAGTTTTGTTTCCTCGACACACAAATGAACAAAATAGAGATAATACCATCAACTTGATTCACACTCTGAGAGATTACTTACACTATCATATTAAATGTTCTAAGGTCAGTTTGCGTGTAATATATATATATATATATATATATAATATACACACACACACTATTTCTTACACCCTTTTGCTCATTACTTTGTGTATGTATTTTAGGAGGTGAAGCTATTAGGTTGGTGCAAAAATAATGACGTAATAATGACGTAATAATGTCGTTTTTTGACGTTAAAAAATGCGTCAAAAAACGACATTATTACGTCATTATTTTTGCACCAACCTAATAACTTACAATTTTTTTTTCATCTCCCTATTTTTCTTTCCTCTTTCTTTCTTTCCTGCTCTTTTTTTCTCTTTCTCCTGCTCTTTCTTTTTTTTTCCTCTCTTTCTTTTTTTTTTCCTCTCTCTCTTTCTTTTTTTCCTCTCTCTCTTTCTTTTTTTCCTCTCTCTCTTTCTTTTTTTCCTCTCTCTCTTTCTTTTTTCCCTCTCTCTCTTTCTTTTTTCCCTCTCTCTCTTTCTTTTTTTCCCTCTCTCTTTCTTTTTTTCCCTCTTTCTTTTTTTCCCTCTTTCTTTTTTTCCCTCTTTCTTTTTTTCCCTCTTTCTTTTTTTCCCTCTTTCTTTTTTTCCCTCTTTCTTTTTTTCCCTCTTTCTTTTTTTCCCTCTTTCTTTTTTTCCCTCTTTCTTTTTTTCCCTGGCAACATTTGCTCAAAATTTCCTGAAGGCATTATTTTGAAGCCAATAATTGAGGAAATGAATATTAGACAAAAGAAAAATTTTGATACAAAATATTTTATCTCAATTTTCTTGAAGTAATTAAAAATATTAACCTGTTTAGATGTTGTCATTTTTGTAAATTTTGTTTGTTTCATCTTATGATATTTTCCTCTTGATTGTTAAATATTCAAATTACTTTCTTTTAAAAGAAAAAAAAGATTTAACAATAAATATATATATATATATATATATATATATATATATTAATACTTTTTCCTTTCTTTCTCCAGGCATATATACATTCTAGGATGCGAGCTAAAACTTCAGATTTTCTTAAAGTTCTGAATCGAGCCAGACCAGAACCAAAAGGAGTAGAAAAGAAAACTATGTCGTAAGTAGAAATCCCAACTATTGGTACAAAACGAACAGCCGCTATGAATGATAAAATTTAAAATGTCATTTATTCCATTATTATAAAAAATTGGGGTTATGGGAGTTGAAAAAAAATGCCTCAAGAAATTCCTCCGCATTGTGGAGGACAGTTCTGGTGAATTGGGAGTGCTTTAGAACCTGGATGTCTAAATGCATAATTTTTGCAACATGGCTTGTAAAGTATGAGTTCTAGCATTATCCTTAAGCAAGATTGGGCCCCTTTCTGTTTCTTAATACTGCCCCAAATGTATCCATCCCAAGTCATGTGCCCGGTCGGTGGGGCATCAGAATACGTCGACTGCCCCCCCCCTGCAGAGGGTAAAAGTCCCTCAATGGGGCCACCTGTTGGCCGTGGGTGGTGACCTGTAATGTCTGGGGACGGGATCCTGGTGGTTGGGCAGGTTGTAACCCAGGTGTAAAGCGGTCACAATCCTGTAACACACCACTTTGGCCCTTACCTGGGCTAGACGGGCAGTCGGAGGGGCCCGATCCGATCAATCGGCTGGTCATGTCAAGCCCCATCATATATAATCCACCCCAAACCTATAACTTACACTCCTCTTCCCAACCAAAACTAACACTTAACCCTAAATATGTGATGGAAGGCGGTGGCTGAGGGTCAATCAATTTGGGAGAAAAAAAAGGATCTGACACAACTGCTAAACCTTCACAGCCGTAAAACTTGGATAGCGGAAACAAAGGATCACGCGTGCTCAAAGACTCCTCCCAAAGAGAGTATACCATTCACGTAGCCCCGACATGGCAAGGCGAATGGGTTTCCCCCTTGTCATGTCCCAATATTGGACTCTGCGGTGGGTTGGGAGCGTGGATGATGAACAAAAATAAAATCAATAGAAAAAAAGAAATCTTCCAAGAGACCACATGTGGATAATGACTCTGAATCAGAAAATGATTGTGAAAACGTTCCACGATTTATTGTTCTCGAATCAATAAACAACAAAGCACTAACAGAAATATCTCCATTTAAAATCCAAAAAGCTATATCAAATATAATCATACCAAAAAATGTAAAAAAAACTACAAAATGGAACATTACTAGTGGAAGTGGAAAAAAGATATATGCGGATACACTAATACGACAAAAAAAACTACAAGAAATAGAAATAAAATCCTACCCACACCAAACCCTAAATTTCTCAAAGGGTGTAGTAAAGAGCAAGGAGCTCTCCCTGTGCACTCTAGAGGAGATAAAAATAGAACTCCAAACTCAAGGTATTACAAATGTCAAAAGAATCACAATAAAGAAAAATGAAGCAGAGATACAAACTAATACCTACATTCTAACCTTCAACTCCCCCCAAATTCCGACAACAATTAAAATTGGATATGAAATTATAAAAGTAGAACAATACATACCAAACCCTCTTCAATGCTATAGATGCCACAAATTTGGGCATCACAGATTCCTGTCGAAACAAAAAAACGTGGAAAATGTAGTGAGAAAGAATCAGAACATAAAGAAGAGAACTGTCCAAATGAGAGCCTATGCTCAAACTGTTTGGGAAACCACTCTGCCCTCTCAAAACAATGTAGTATCTACAAACAGGAAAAAGAAATAATCATAATAAAATACAAAAAAAAATATATCTTTCTCAGAAGCACGAAAGGAAGTTAAAAATAACATAAAAGAAAACACCTACGCCTCCATGGTACAAAAAACAAATAAAATAAACAATGAAGATAAAATAAAAGGTACAACTGAAATAACAAATTTATGTAAGGAATTAAAAGCTTTCCTTGAAGAATTAAAAACCTTTTTAATTGAACTTAAATCGGATCAAAATAAAACTCAACAACCCAAATCAAATGGAATTAACCCAGAAGAAGGCAAAAAACTCTGGAAAGAAAAAATAGAACAAAACTCCAGCGAACCCTCTTCTTCCCAAACTAAGAAAATGAAAAATAAACAAAAAGACAAAAAAGTGACAACAGAACAAGAAAACACTCGATCAAGATCTAACTCAAAATCAAGAATCAATATATCAAATGAAAATAAATTTGAACCTATGGAATATATGGAAATAGAAGAGAAAGAAAATAAACAAAATCCAAAACAAAACCCAAAATCTGACCGAAGGACACCACAAGCAGTTGAAGACAAAGCTTCTAAAAACTCAAGAGATGGAAAAAAAACTGGAGAGGACAAATGATATAAACCTAATAGGTAACTTTACCCCCCAAAAATGAAAGTATAATCATGGCACATAAGATCCTGCAATGGAACTGTCATGGAATAAAATCTAATTACAATGACCTACTCATACTTATGTCACTACTGTATCCAGCCGTCATCTGCTTACAGGAAACTTTTTTACAAGAAAATGCCAACTTAAAAATTAAAAATTATAAACAATACCACTATAACCACAATACAGGACATAGAGCTAATGGAGGAGTGTCAATATTGATTAGAAATGACATACCGCAAAGTAAAGTACACATTAAAACTAAATTACAAGCAATAGCAACACAAGTGACACTAGATAAAACCATCACAATTCTTTCCATCTATACACCCCCACAGGAACCAATAAATACAATAGAAATAAACAACTTGATGTTTCAAATAGTGTATGTGTATGTGTGTTTATAGACATATATATATATATATGCATGCATGGATGTAGATATGAAAATATATAATCAGAAACAATCACAAGAAAAAGCAATCACAAAAAATACAGTAGATTATGAAATCCAACAGCCTCCCAACCTTTTATACACTATAACCATCTTAAATTCATAAATAAATAAGGCTTCGGCATAAAATGACCCAAATAGGAGTTGACATGCCGTTAAAACCAACATCCATCCATCCAAGTCATGACGGTAGAACACTCTCGTGATGATATGACCAGAGTGAAAGGGGGTGTAATAGATCACGTGTTATAGTACCACCTTCCATCAACAGTAAGTGTGTAATCAAGAAAAGGGTTGTATGTGTGTTGTATTTTTTTTTGTTTTTCTTTAAGTAAATTTATAGCAATTTGCTGATTGTCGGCCAGATACTCATTTCTGCATGAACTATCAATGCTTAAAGTGTTTTGCTATGAGGTGAGCCATTAAAGGTGCTTGCAATTTTTCATTTCATGTAATGAGCTTGTCTATAGTTGCAAGTTATTTTGCCAATCCAGTAGCAATTAAGTAGCAGATTTTTATTTTTTATTTTTTTTTTTCTCCCTGGAGCTGATTCCAGCCATCATGACCTGTTAAGCTGCAAAACTGTTTTGTTCCCTGTCCCACTAAATCTGGCCACCTTACCGGTTGGTAGGAGGGTGACTTATGATGGCTAAGTTTTCCATTGACCTCCTGGAGATTAAGTGGACATGGAAACTGTGACACTCTCTTTTGGCCCCTTTCTTGAATTAGGCATGAAAATTGAAGGAGATCCAATCAGTCAGCTAGTCATACCATGCCTGAACATGGTCTCTCTCTCTGTCCCTCCTCTCTCTCTCTCTGTCCCTCCTCTCTCTCTCTCTCTGTCCCTCCTCTCTCTCTCTCTCTGTCCCTCCTCTCTCTCTCTCTCTGTCGCTCCCCTCTCTCTCTCTCTGTCGCTCCCCTCTCTCTCTCTCTGTCGCTCCCCTCTCTCTCTCTCTGTCGCTCCCCTCTCTCTCTCTCTGTCGCTCCCCTCTCTCTCTCTCTGTCGCTCCCCTCTCTCTCTCTCTGTCGCTCCCCTCTCTCTCTCTCTCTGTCGCTCCCCTCTCTCTCTCTCTGTCGCTCCCCTCTCTCTCTCTCTGTCGCTCCCCTCTCTCTCTCTCTGTCGCTCCCCTCTCTCTCTCTCTCTGTCGCTCCCCTCTCTCTCTCTCTCTCTGTCGCTCCCCTCTCTCTCTCTCTCTGTCGCTCCCCTCTCTCTCTCTCTCTCTGTCGCTCCCCTCTCTCTCTCTCTCTGTCGCTCCCCTCTCTCTCTCTCTCTGTCGCTCCCCTCTCTCTCTCTCTCTGTCGCTCCCCTCTCTCTCTCTCTGTCGCTCCCCTCTCTCTCTCTCTCTCTGTCGCTCCCCTCTCTCTCTCTCTCTCTGTCGCTCCCCTCTCTCTCTCTCTCTCTGTCGCTCCCCTCTCTCTCTCTCTCTCTGTCGCTCCCCTCTCTCTCTCTGTGTCGCTCCCCTCTCTCTCTCTCTCTCTGTCGCTCCCCTCTCTCTCTCTGTGTCGCTCCCCTCTCTCTCTCTCTGTGTCCCTCCTCTGTCACCCCTCTGTGCTTCCTCCTCCTTGCTATGATTCAATCAGTTTCAAAGTCTCAAGACTTCAACATGCCCCTAAAACTTGAGTAAGGTTAGCTGTTTGCAGGTGTTCCCAAGTTTCTCTCAGACAAGGTATATTCTGTGAATTCCTGTCATTGATGTTTTCTTCTTATTTCGTTCCAAGGTGAATGAGTAGCACAGACAACAGAAGTCATTGAAGAAGAGAATGGCAGATATTAACATTCAGATAATTAAAATCAACAAACACACACACACATTTTATATATATGTAGGATTAAGCTTTTTTTCTTGTGTTCAAACAAGTGTTTTCTTTTCTGGGTACAAGAGCATAGAAACTATCCAAATGTTCTATATTTACAAATGCTTTCAACTATACTTTTAGACATTATAAGGATGATTTTTTTATATATATATATATATATATATATATATATATATATATATATATATATAGCCTTATTCAGACTGTTGACCACACTAGATAACACACTCTCTCCCAGAAACTGTAAGTAAGGTCTGCTCAGTATAATTGCAGTATAAACCACAGATGGGCTCTGCAGGTGTTGAGCAAACACAAATGTGCCTGAGCAGGCGTCTGTAATGGGTATTAGCTAGATGCTCTAGTAAACTGGCATCCTCAGATCCAAGTGACTGCCATTTATTTTTGTGTGTATATATATATATATATATATATATATAAATATAAATATTCTGTTTATATGTTATTTTAATAGACAATTTAAGTAAATGCTGTTTTTGTTTTTTTTAAATAAACCATATTAATTACATTTACTGGCCTGAATGTTCAAGAAATTTTGTAGAAAATAAGCGTTCTCCACCAGAAATTTATACAGAACCATCAATTGATCTGAAGTGCTATACCACTCAGCTATATGGAGAACATATATTTTCTATGAAATTTCTCACGCATTCACGCCGATAAATGTAATTAATACTGTCATTTTAAAAAAACAAAAAAAAAACAACTTTTATTTAAATAAATCGTATAGATAGAAAATATATTAAAAAATTAGATTTAATCAATTTCATAATATTTATATCTAATACTATTAAAGAAACTTTTCCCATTATATCTTTTTTCGTGGGAAGTTATTTTCTCTTTCTTATCAAATAAATATTTCAAAGATACCCTTTCCATTTTGAAGCTTATTAGATTTTATCAATGTTGACTTTTTAATATTGAAATTCCACTTTTTTAAAGTGAAAATTAATTTTTTTAAATTATACAAAACTGTTGTAATGGAATGTCCCACGCTCCCTATTGCCTGACTATATAAGTAGATATATATAGTGAGCACAGGATATATCTGGGGATTTTCTTCAGGAATTACTAGCCTGCTAACTGATTCCCTCTGTCTTTCAGTAGTGTATTCTCTTTTACAATAAACCTCCTCTTTATTTCATCGATGCCTCGTGTTGCTGTTCCTTCACTTGAGTACCACCTTTTATCTTTTTGTAATCTCTTTAAGGATACAACAAAAACATTAAAAAAATATATAAATATTCTTGACGTTAATCAATTTGAGTTAATTATTTTTTGTCTCTGGTATGACTTATCCATGGGGTGAAAAAGTAGGTGTACAGTAATCCGCATCCTACCCCCCTTTATAGGCCAAGACATTTGTGCAGTTTTTCACCTTGAATTTATTATTGATATCTTTTTTGTTTCCAGTATGAATGAATTAAACTGAAGTTTGCTTTTTTGCTGCTTCACTATTAACACTTTGCAAAAGAACCTGGCTTTCATTAATTTTCTGGTTAACTTCCAAACAATGTTAACATCCCCTTTTTGAAATTCAGGCCAGGTCTTCATTTTGTCCTCTGCACGTTTTTTTTTTTTTTTTTTTTTTTCTCTAGTAATCTCGATTAGCCTTGATGAGAAATGATTGACACTAAAATGTAAAAATGGGTCAAATTTTCTTTGGAAATTTTGGTTCCTTAATTCTGCATTCAGTTATTTCATTATGAAAATCTTAACCTATGTCAGGAAGCTTCACTGCCTTCTGCCATTTTTAAGAACCAAAGGTGATTTAAAACAAACCCAGTAAAAATGATGCAACTTTGCTTCCTTAATTCCAGGTCTGATGTTTATTGAATCTGTGTAAACAATTTGAAAACTTTTTTTTTTTTTTTTTGTTTCTCCCACAGCGGCCGAACCTTCAAGGTGAATTCCAACTGAGTTTTTAGCCAGACATCTTGTGCGCTGGTGGAAAGCTGCCCACTGCTGGTAGTCATGAGGACACTGCAGGATGTGATCAGTGGAGATCAGCGCAGAGAGGAGGAAGAGGATGAGGTGGAAGGCAACCATGGCTGCTGCCTGTTTGCTCTGAACAAAAAACAAAAACAAAAACATTTTCAGCCCCCTCCCCTTTGTTACTCTCTCTCTCACACACACACACACACACACACACACACACACACACACACACACACACACACACACACACAATATCCTGCTTTATTTCATTTTAATATTCAACTGGGCCCTTGAACCAGCTAAAATATTTTAATTTTTTTTATTTTAATGAAAAAAAAAAAAAAAAAAATCCAACCTTTTCTCTTTCTCTCCACACCCTGCCCCAACTCCATTTAAAGATACAAACTCTCTCGCTCTCTCTCCCCCTCTCTCCAACACAAAACACTCCCTACCATATTTTTTTTCCTGTTCTTGAAAAACAAAAAAAAACAAAAAAAACAAAAAAAAAGAAATCTTTGTGCATTTTCTTGGTTGAAAATCTGACTTGACAACAAATCCTTTACTAAGTTAATCTGACCATCCCTAATAACCGCTCACTGCCTAATGCTGATTAAAGTTTGGTACAAATATTCAACTTCTGTTGTTATTTTTCCTTTCAGCCGGAGAGAAAAGTTTTAGATTGTCTTTCGATGGATTTAGTCACCGTGCCACTGTATTTTCCACATACCCCCTTTTGTCATCATTGAAGTACACTGGTGATTTGTAAAATTTGAAAGTTATGTATGTTGTGTTGAAAATTATTTAAAGTTCCCTTGAATGATTTTTATCTATTTGATATGGTGATGTAGGGAGAACCACAACTACAGTGAGCATGCATATATTTATTAACCCAAGTACTTTTGATCTCCTCTGAGGTCATCCTCAGGTCGTTTATATCACAATCAACCAACCAACACTAAACAAAATTTATTATTAGGAGTATAGTAGCAATGTTTTGAAATGCATTTGAATTGATTAACAGTTAACACTATTTTGCAACTCTCTTTTTCTGGTTATCCCCCTTGCATTAGGAGCTTGTTTACAAAATACTATAACCACAATGGTTAATTTTAAAATAATCAATGATCTCAGTGTAGATGAAAAGTACTTGAGTTAACAAAAAATATGGTATAATTCTTTTTTTTTGATGAATTTCAACTTAACATCAAGATGATTAGAGAACTAGGAAGGATTATTTTAAAGATAAACTGATATAATGTCTATATTATTTAATGAAACCTGCTTGAATGAAGATATGCTGCCTAAAATATATACACACACACACAATTTACATTACTCGGTTTCATTCCAAATGCAATCTTCTGGTGCTGAGTGTATACTGATTGTTATCTGTATCTAATTTGAAAATATATCAGTTTATAATAATGCTCGTGTAGTAGAGCACTATTTATATAATGTAATTTTTTTCAAAAAAAAATGAATTATATTTCTCATGACATTAAATCTAGCAACTAAACTAACTGGGATGACCATATGAACATAAATGATAAGTAATTATTAATTTAATTTTAGAGTAGTGACTTATCAACTGTAAATTGTTACCCTATTTTCCGGCTTATAAGATGCACTTTTAAAAAAAAAAATACCCTGAAAAAGATGTGTGCGTCTTCCAAGACGAATGTAAGGCAGTGCCCAGGCTCGTGTAAGCTTGGATGGTCACCTAAATGGCTTGATTGATAGGGACGTGGATTTGTATGTTGACTCATTACACTATAATGTAAGCTCTCTAATTCAGCCTTTTATAGGATGTAACATTAGTAATTAGCTGTTACAAGTATTCCCAAGACTATAAACTTCCCTGGAGCCAAGCTTAAAACCTGCTCTGTTTACAAGCAATGGCGAGATCCTTTCTGCTCTTGACTTGTATGTCATTGCCATAAAATCAAAATCAAACGAGTGATTAATGTAAACAATATGTGGCGCCAGTATGTGAGGGATGCATGGTGAATGTGTTGTTGTATGAGAATGACTTTTCTTTTTCTTAGAAATTTCTTTCCAATATTAGGGTACACCTTGCAACCAGCAATGTCTTGTAAGCCGGAAAATATGTTAATCTTACTTATTATAAAATGCAGATTGTGTGTGTGTGTGTGTCTGTACGTTTATATATTGGATCGGATTTCCTACATTTTTCCACCGATTTCAACAAAACCTCACAGGACTACGTTAAGAGGCATCACAAGAATGAAAGGGGGGACAACTCATATCGAGTTTTACTTATTATAAAACCCAGGTTGTGTGTGCATGTTTGTTTATATATGGGATCGGATTTCCTACATTTTTCAACCAATTTCAACAAAACTTCACTTTTTCTTTTTTTTTCTTTTCTTTGGCAGGTAGTGTTTCTTATTGTCTTGCACACTTTTTTCTTTATTTTTACATTCAGAATGCTTTAAAAATTCCATTTACAAGACAATTGTTTATAATAAAATTCTATTCAATCAGTAGACTCATAACGATTGAAAACAATGTTTTTGTTTGAGTTTGGGTTTAACCAAAAAAAAAACTAATTAAGACGTGTGTTCGTCAACCTTAAACAATAATCTTTGTCAATTTTATTTTTCAGCCTTTATGATGGTCGATACTTGATCTATCTCTTACTGTTACATCCTCGGGCAACGCCGGGCTCTACTGCTAGTTATTAATAATGAAAGGGATCTAACTTAATTTAATATAAAATAGTAAAGAAATTAGAGAAAAATATATAAAAATATAATAAATCAACATTTTTTTTTTTTAAAAAAAAAAAAAAAAAAAAAAAAAAAAAGGAATAACCCATAATATTAAATAAATAATAATCAAATGTATAAACAAAAATACCTAGACTGAAAACTAAATCACAATAGTATAGAAAAATCAATCTGGGTGTGTTTTTTATGCCTACAAGTGACCATCAGTTCTTTTCTCTTCTTTAGTAAGCCAAGGTCATTTAAATGTAAGGTAGTTATTTTTATATTTTTATTTTTTTTCAACTGAACACAAGCTGCATTTATTTCCCCTGTCATTAAATAGCGTAACCCTTGCCGCTATATTCCATTTAATAGAAGGTGAGTTGCCTGAAATAATAACTATTGTTTCTGTATTTAATATTAGCCAGTCATACGATGATTGGTAGAAGCGAAGCTTTGAAGGATTCTCAGTACAACTTAATAGAATTTAACATATCTACCGGAACAAATGCACGCTTCATATACAACATTGTCAGTCATACATTGCCAATTTAATGGACAGGTATTTTTTTGGCAATTACATTTTTGGAAAATTTTGTTTTTGTTGGAAAGATGTTTACTTAATATGATGTTGTTGTTGTGCAGCTATAACTAATTTTGACATTATTTTTAGTTTTGGTGAATGGTTAAAATATTTGTGGGTTAATTTTAGGAAAATTTTTCCAACATTAGTTTGGAGATTACAGTTAAAGGGTGGGTTAAATTATATGATATTGTGTTTCTGTTTTGTCTTACCATCTTTGTTCTTGTTCAAATATTTTAAATTTTAAGTCTTATGATTGCTAAGTTCCAAAGCCTCAATACATTTATCTTTTAACATTATTAAATATTTCTTCATTGCCAGAGTTGGTGGATAATCTAACTTGTACAGAATTATGGAAATTATCCAGAATTTTGTAATGGTGGTTTGAATCATTACTAACTTATTTATGGTTAGGTCGTTCTTTTGCGTATGGTCTATGGTAATCATTATCTCGGTCTAATGTTACGTTTAGAAAATTAATCACTTTTATATTAGTGGTGGTAATGTTAAGATCATGGTTCTTATAAAATCTTATAAGTTCTTTTCTCAATCAGTCTCTATTATGTGGACTAGTTTTCCAGAGAAGAATTAGACTGTCATCTCTATATAGTCTGGTGTCTTTAATGTTGAACATAAATCTGACACACCACTGTAACAGAATTCCAACAATATTCCATGTTTCTGCAGAATCATATGTACCCATAGCAACATTAAACTCTGGTACTTTTCTATGATTATCTGTGGACCAAGAGAAACAACCCAGTGTTTGTGCCTGCATTATGAAATAGAATCTACAAGTTGTATAAGCAACAAGCATTCATCACTATGAAAGGCTATAAGTTAATTTTCCTCAATAGCCCTCATAGGTGGAATAAATCAGCTCTGCCTATTTTGTATTTGTTTCCATAATTACCAAATATTATACATCAGTTGACCTCTTGTACAATCAGGAGACATGTTTTTGAAACTTCCACTTTAAACAGGAAACTTGGAAAGGTTGATGTAATTAACACCTGTTCAACTTTGCTTGACATTATGCAACTTTAAACTAAACAATGTAGAACTAACATAAGAATGTCAAACAAAAGATTTCCAAACCAGAGACTTTCTTTACCATGCAGTCAGGAGAATAGATCAACAGCCCTAGACAGATGTGATGGTGACAACCTGTGGATTGTTCCAGCAGCCTCTGACTAGTGTGTTAACATGAAACCAGAGAAAAAAAGTATGGCCACTGAAAGCTGAGATCTTTGGAGAGAACAGTCTTAAACTAGTGTACACAATCTGTCATAGGTGGAGATAATGGAAAGATGAAAGAATGTAACCAAATCCAATGGACAAGTTTTGCTCAAACTAATTTTTACTGTTAAATGTTTACATTTTGAAAGCTTCTTGGTGTGTGTGATAAGAGCTGATAGCTGTGCAACGTGGTATAATGAAT
Source organism: Acanthosepion lycidas (assembly GCA_963932145.1). Taxonomy (NCBI): domain Eukaryota; kingdom Metazoa; phylum Mollusca; class Cephalopoda; order Sepiida; family Sepiidae; genus Acanthosepion; species Acanthosepion lycidas. The sequence continues at coordinate 32,850,188 of OZ010584.1, read as the reverse complement.
AACGGCTCAATCAGAAATCAGTCATTATATTCACTTATGCACAAGTACCCATAGGAAAGGTATGAATCCATCTCTTGATTCCCTCTCAGGTATGGGTTGAATAACAGGACTGACTAGGTCCTATAGCAACCAGCCTACTGTGGAAAATCTGCCTAGTCAGTCATGAATTGAAAGAAACAGGATTGCCCAAGTGTGTATTATGTATGGAACTTAACTGACTATACTACTCAAGATGTCCGTGTTGGTCTGCCTTTTGTAACATTCAGAATAATTTAAGACTTTTTTTTTTTTCTTCGTTTTATTTGCCTCGGTTTTGTCTTTACTGGAATCTTTTGAGCTTCAATTTAAAATCCACGTTAGAGTTGCTGTGTTTATGGTGCTTTTTTATTTTATGAATTTCAGTTAATTTAATGCATATAGGAAATATACTTAGCAAAAATTTCGAAAGCAAAATAGTCTGCCATTTGTTTTTTTTTTTGTTTTTTTACCTTCGATTAAAATGAAATGTTTTTGTGTAAATCGCGTTCATTTGATTTGTCCACATCAAGGTTGTGGCGTTCAGTTGAAAAAAGGGAGACAACTCAGTCGTGCATCACATTTTCGTAACAGTGGAAAAAGTTGGAAGCATTTATTTGACTTCAACGCTTTTTCATTTCCTCTGCTATTTGTTCTTCAATTTCATCAATTTCTGCTTGCAAATCATCTCTGAAAACAAAAAATGATTGAAATTCTTTAAATTTGATGTTATAAATCATTGGAAATTTATCATTTGGTTAAGATTACCGTATATACACGAGTATGTGTTTTTTTTATGTACAGTTTTTTTGGGTTTTTTTTTTTTTTTTTTACAAGAAAAACAGTCATGAATTTTCAGTGACTGATTCCACTATATACAGGTAAATCTTTCTAGACAGGTTAAAATGCATGGAAAATAAATTCAGGTGTCACACTAAACGTGTATATACAGTAGTAACATTACAGTACACATAGATACTCTTTCTTTCCTTTCAAGAAATGTCAAAGGTGAATGCCAAGACAAATCTAAAAACTTCTTGCATATGAAGATGTTCCAAGAAGGAATTTAAAGAAAACAAAAATTACGTTGAATTTTCATTGGGATGGCCATGTTGCTCATCAGTCCAATGACCTGGTGTGGTTGTAGGGTCACTGATCACCTGACTATTTCCCTGAACATCTCATAGCAAATCTTAGGCAAGTAGACCTTGTGGTGCCCATTCTTCTCCTCCAGGTCAAACCACAGATGGTGTCCTCCAACTTGAAGGCTCTCCTTGGTCAAACAGGCACTTTTCCATTGAGAGAACCTTCCACCTTGGAAGCCCTCTGCCCAGCAATGACATGTTATTCCCCACACTGGCTGCATACGTAACTGCGGAATCCATTTTGTCCCTTTGTGCTAGATGACTGTTGGCACCTAGTAAATGTAATTTATATCACTTTGATTTAAATTTAATTGACTAGTTTGTGCTCTTCAAGCCGAGAAAGAGGTCTGACTATTGAGGTGACCACTATTAAGGATACTTTGATTTAGGGGGAGAAAATTAGCATCCATATAACTTTCCCTTGAGCATGTAAGACAAAAACCTTATGGAACAACACTGGTTTGAAATCCACAAGGTTTCAGGTTTTCATTCTAATCTTGCTGCATTTTCCAGTTTAGGTAAGATCAAAGGAAAAGTGTTTTTTTTTTTTTGTTTTTTTTTTTTTCAAGTTTAAATACATTTTGTTTTATTGCAGATTTTACAAGCATTCGTGTAGTTTTATACCTTTCTAAAGTTTAAAAAAAAAAACTTACTCGATCCCGAATTCCTCTTCATTAAACAGCATGCTCTCACTCGGTTCCTCATCCAAAGAATCGACACTCATTTTTGTCAAACTGCTGAACACCGATTCGTGATCGTCTTCGTCTTCTGAGTCATTCATTTTCTCAGCACCAGACAACTGACTTAATTTGCTCAAATCTGGAACTAAAGCAAATTTAAATTGAACATCATAATTACAAGAATGTATAAACTTGATCCTCCCCACCTAACAACCTTATTTCACTGTAAGATCTGTGGTCGATGCACAAGTTTACAGATAATCTTAAGAACCTTAGCTGCCCATGTTTAATGCTTTCAGATCTGCCGCCGCCTCCTACGGCATAATGATTGTTTTAAGAGGGCTACTAAAAATCTACAGCTGTTATCGATGTAATGTTGCCAGTGCCTTCTCATCACATGTGCTTCTATTTATTTATTTATTTATTTTTTAATTAATTCACTCCCAAGCAAAACGATGATGCCACTAAAATGCCAGGGTCTACTGGGAGCGAAAAAGAATTAAAAAAAACTTTAGAAGGAAGCGGAAATCCATTCCTAATCAGGAAACGAATTATAAAACTCTACTCCTGTTCAAAAGATCAGGGAGGTGTATATATTTCTAAATTCCTGGTGAATAGTGACCTGCCACAAGTAAGTTTTATATCTATGAAATACCAATGGATGAAACTTGTCACCAAAAACTTTCCAATTTGTCATAACTCGCTCTCTCATATATATATATATATATATATATATATATATATATATTTAAAAGATTAATTAACTTTTAAATATCAATTTTACCCTGACTTTGAAGTATCTTGGTAAAAGTTCTAGTCTTTAGGGGGTTCTGGTTTTAAATGATATTTCTAATTTTTTTTTCTTTTTTTCAATTTATTCGTGTCTCTTACTCTGTTTTATACACATACGTATTCATGAATTTAATGTTCTTTTACACACACACACACGTTCATGAAACTTCAAAATTAATTTTTTTTTTTTAAATACACACGGAAACCGACAGATTTTTACAACTTGAAATGTTATTTTCAGTGTATTCTTAAATTTGAGTAGTTTATTTATTAAACAGTATATTTATTTTCATCTACTAGTGTGACTATTTGATAAATTTTATTAAAGATAAAAAAACCTGCAGAGGGGAAATTGTTGTTAGATCTGTCATGCCATAACCTACTTGGCCATGAAGAAGCTTTGCCAAGCAAGCAATGTCTTAAACAAAATCCTTCTTGCCATAGATTTCCTCGAAATTGTTTTTAGTGAATTCTCGTATTTGAGTAGAGGCTCCATTTATTTATTTATTAAACTGTACTAAAAATGACTTAGCGATAAAAAATCTATTACATTAATAAAAATATCCACTACTTCTTTAGAAAAACTGATCAATAATTATTTATAACTATTTATACTGGGCCTCATGCATGCAAGTAATCCATAATATTTTAAAATCGTATTTATTTTTGGCATATGAATTTTGAAACTGCTTCGAAATCTTTGTCTTTGGATCATTTCACTTCACCTGCTATCATCTTCTGCCCCACATTTGAGGCATGCAGCACAATTTGGGAGCCAATGATTTAGGTTAGCTTAAAAAATGAGTTCAATGAAAATCCGATATAATCTATTTAATAGATCCTGACTGATTAAAAAAAAAAAAAAAAAGGTTCATTTTTGAGAGGAACTCCTTATAATTTTCTATGGGGGTTTCAACTATTAAAGTGACAATTAAAAAATATATATATCTAAGTAAAATTCGACTTACCAATATTGATTTTTTCACTGTTCGGTTTTTCTTCATGAGAAATGACATTTTGATCACTGAAAGAGATGGGAGAGGCAGGGAAAAAAGCAGTAAATAAAAATATTTTTGAACTTTATGGGTTAATGAATTTTAAATAGTTTAATTAATATGGCTCTCATGGTGGAGGTGATATGGCAGAAATTAATGGCCTTCTGTCTAAAGAATACACTTAAAATTTACAGCATTTCATTTCCAACCAGGAAACGAAAAACTTTCTTTTTTATATTATTTATCGATATAAATAAGACTAATTTCATAAATTATTGGATAGATTTCAACCAATTTCTAGTTCAATGCAGAAGGTTATCAAAAATAAGGTCAGTGCAGATATTTCTCATGTACTGTAAATTGTGTCAAGTTGATCTCAAGATTTTTATGAGTTAGGCCTATATATGCTGTATAGTTCGACTTTCAATCATATGGTAGTCTCCCAGAAGCCCAAAACTTAGGCTACAGTTTATGGTATACTGTACCAAAACTACGCAAGATCACGCCACTTACCTGTATATAGACATACGCACAGTAACATCTTTCTATATGCACTATTTACATTGTTAGAATTGCTGTCCTCATCATTGCTGTCATATCCACAACGTTTCGGCCATTGTAGGCTCCAGCTTTTTTCAGCTGATTGGAATTTTGAACCAAACCCCTTTTATTGCATCCACAGGGGGTAGATTGTTCTAGTTCCACGTGCCATGCCTCTTCTGGCTATCCCAGTTTCAACTATTTCCCTTTAGTAACTCAACTCTAAGTTTTGGATCACCTCTACTGTGGCCAGATATTGAACTCACTGGATTACTTCAACCAATGCTTTTATGCACTGGTTTCGAAATTCCAACTAATTGAAAAAGGCATGGATATGACAACAAAGATGAAGGCAACAGTCCGAACAATATAAATAGTGTAACTAATTAAAATACCTCATCTCAGAAATATAGACTTTCTATATGCGTTGTATAGCAAGCAACTTACAACCCACGACGTTAAGTACCTTATATTGTATCAGTATATAACTTGTACTGTAGCGTTAATACAGAGTTGTTGTTACAATTAATTATCTTATATTAATTTCTATGTTAATATGCCAAATTATGTTCACCAAGCACAAGCTTTAGTGAGATATATTTTTAAATTTTTTGTTGTGGCAGCCTACTGGAGGTATGGTAAAGTGGTGTACAGTAATTGTTAGGAATACTATCCCACTTGTTTACAAGTTATTGGTAAAGGTTTGCATTTTATACCTGCCATATAAGTCGACCCCTTGTATTGAAAAGATTTTTTTAGGCTTGAAAACTCTACTTGTACTCAGCAAATTTACGATAAGTCAAACATTTATTCTCCCGTAAAACTATTGTGGTAAGGGAGATAAATCAACTTTTGGGTGTAAATTAATGAGCGGTTAACTCCCTTAGTCATTTTAATCTTACTTATAAAACGCAGATTGTGTGTGTGTGTGTGTGTGTGTGTGTGTGTGTGTCTGTACGTTTATATATTGGATCGGATTTCCTACATTTTTCAACTGATTTCAACAAAACTTCACAGGACTGCGCAAAATTACCATGCGGTGGTTCTGACAGCGCTCCAAATTGGAAAAAACAATTGTTTTGGCACAAAATCAATTTGAAAACACGATTAAGAGGCATCGCGAGAATGAAAGGGGGACAACTCATATCGAGTTATACTTAAAACCCAGGTTGTTTGTGTGTGTTCGTTTATATATGGGATCGGATTTCCTACATTTTTCAACCGATTTCAACAAAACTTCACTTTTTCTTTTTTTTGGCAGGTAGTGTTTCTTATTGTCTTGCATACTTTTTTCTTTATTTTTGCATTCAGAATGCTTTAAAAATTCCATTTACAAGACAATTGTTTATAATAAAATTCTATTCAATCGGTAGACTCATAACGATTGAAAACAATGTTTTTGTTTGAGTTTGGGTTTGACCAATTCGTAAAAAAAAAATAATTAAGACATGCGTGTCCGTCAACCTTAAACAATAATCTTTGTCAATTTTATTTTTCAGTCTTTATGATGGTCGATACTTGATCTATCTCTTACTGGTACAACGCCGGGCTCTACTGATACTAATTTATAAAACTAGAATTATATTTTCTGCAGCATGCTGACCCGTGTTGATATCCTCACAGTATTTAGTATTATTGAAGTTATTGCTAACATTTTTGTCGAGATTTCCAAACTCTACGTTTCGTTCAATTTCGCAAACAAATCGATGAAATTTGAATAAAGCTGATTTGTTTGGAAAAATACTTTGACAAAAAGCCTACTTTGTGGTTTAATAATTTCTTTAATCTTATAGGACTTCATGGTAATCAATATTTTTTAAAATAATTTTATTTTTTCTTTCCATTTTTCATTTTTAAATATTTGTGATTTTAATCATTGTTTTAAAATAGTGGAGTATTTTATATTTAATGAAAATTTATTGTACTTGTGCTAACTACCACCACATTATATAAACACAGTGCATAGAAAAGCATTCATTGGTCAATCTCCTCAAAACTAGCTCGCTGATTGGTCCGTTCTGACCAATCAAACCGCCTGCACGCGACAAATTTGTTTTCCCGCTCAATATGCTCTGAGCGTCCCACGTGATAGACAATCTTATAAAAACAAAACACGTGTAAGCTCCCGTGTGTTTTCTTTTCATTCATCTTTCTCCTTGCTGCCAAGATGCAATCTTCAAGAACTCCCGTCTTGACTAATGTAGTCGGACGTTAAAGACCATTATCAACATTCACGCAAGTACGAACTCTAAAATCTCTTCTGAACTTTTACCAACTTGTACACAATTCCAAACATGCAACAACTCATTCGTCTACAGTTTAATAATCAACTTCCTCTTTATGAGCTTAGGTACAAATATTACCTAGTTTAAGAGACACAACTCTGTCTAACTTTTCAGTTCACATGCATGTACATCAAATACTTAATAAATTCAATTGTTATGTTTTGAAATAATTACATACTGTTTTGCATTTTATTCTATGTGCTATTTACGTCAAATATAAATTGCATTGCGTCCACGCATTGTCCTTAATCCCATCTTTCTTAGCCAAAGTTAAATATATGTAGTACACACCCTTACAATATTGGTAACACTGTCGCTACATACTAAGTTACGCACCCTTAAAACCAACTGTACTTTGTGCCCCCTTACCTGTCTGCAGTTCTCCCCAAAATTTGGTTTCTATTAGTCAATGTATGGCTATTTTAGAAGGTGCGATGAATGGAGTAATGGAAGTCACAGAATTTCATATATAGATAAAAAGTGTTTGTCTTCTTTAGAGAAAATTTGTTCCCAAGTCAAGTCCGTGTGTGATTGGGCAGCTGCAAACACAAAGGGGAAAAAAAACCCCCAAAAACGAGTTTTTGGGAAGTTGCTCCCTCCTATCTGGTGCTATGTAACCTATTTGTTCATAAGACGTTTGAATCAGGGTAGAATTGCACTTGTTCCTTTTATAGATCTGTTTGCTTTTTATTTTCTTTGTCTACAACTTTAAACCCCCCTTCCCCCCCCCAAAAAAAACCAGAGAAATGTACTGGTAAAGTCACTGTTTCATTATTACATGATGATTAACACTCCAACCTTCTTCAGATGATATACGCTGGAATTTTGAACTGGGGGGGGGGGTTGTAGATTGTTCTAATTCCACGTGCCATGCCTTTGGATATCTCAGTTTTAGTTAATTCCCCTTAGTAACTCAACTCTCCAAGTTTTTGTTCTCTTGTGCCCAGGTATTGAATTCACAACTCTTTGGGTCTAATCACTTTTGAATCAATCCACCAACGCTTTTATCCACTGGGTGATGTGTTATTAATTGCTGCTGTTTTCAGGTTAGGGTCCCAGCTATAGGCAAACAGTGGCTCCCAAACAAAAGCAAAACACTATTAAAGTATAAAAGTACATATTTAGAGTAAAATTACCAACAATATATTTTATAGTAAAATGAGCAAATCATCTTTAGTTGAAGCCGTAAAATTGTGTTTAAAATATTTAGATCTCGGCATTAAAAAAACCCAGAGAGGTCCATGCCCCGCTAAACAAAATCAACCAAATAACCAACATGAAAGGAACTCTTTCCTGATATTATTCCATAAAATATCCTACAATTTCTTAAAGGAATCAAACTGTATCCCAAAATATAACTTCAACAAAACTACAACATAAAACACACACATCACCCTTTTCTATTAATTTTTACCACGCAAAGATGTATATGCATAAAAGGTGAGTATCATTTACCATGTATCCAACTGTGAAAGCAGAATAACATTATATTTTTATTCCTTCAAATCTCCCAATAAAATTAAATTTCTGCATTAAATGGCCCATAAAGAGTTGATATGCCGTTAAACAAACAAATCAAATTAAATGCAATTAACTCTATTGTAAGAATTATGCTCCTTCGACCATAAAAAGTAAGAAATCTCCAAAGTCATACTTACTTGTTTGATTGTTTAAAATTAATCCTTTTCATTTCAAGAACTCTTAACGGGGAAACTGATTTGGATTGCAAATTGTCATCTCTTGAAGGATTGGATTTCTTCAGCTTGGTTCCATCAGGGATTTCTGGTGGCCGGGGGATGATGTATTTCTTGGTCGAAGCGGAGCCCTTCTTCAGTTTCGCTTCCGAACAAAGAGGTAGGGTCTCTGAACCCTGCAATGAGTTTTCCGTGTTGTACAACTCGGAGTTGCACATGTAAAATGTTGTGGCGAGTTTGTCGTTGAGTGAAAGCTTCCCTTCCGAAAAGACGGGTGTAACGCTCTCACTGCTGTAGCTTAAGGGCACAGATGTGGAGAGGAGGGTTGTATTTCTTGAAGAGACTGGCATGCAATCATTGCTCGTCACCTCTGTCTCTGTGGACTTTGCTATAAATTCAGGGCAAAGAGTAGGACTCCGCTCTTCTGGGTCGATGATAGACTCGTTTTGCTCAGTGGCCGTCGGCAACAGAGGAATAATATCGTCTGACAAATCTGGAGTATAAGAGACCAATTCTTTATCGACCAACATTTGGTAAATGGTCGCATTATACTGAAAGATCTCACTTTTGTCTTCGTCCTCTCTGTTGTTCGTTGGGGAGCTTTTCGCTTGGGAACTGGCTGTTGTCACTTCACTTATTTGCGTTGTTGATGTGTCTCTTGTCGAGGAAACAGGGGTGACAGAGCGGCTTTGTTGTTTCTCTACTAATGTGGGAACTGGGGATGTTGGCGTGTTTCTTACAGAAGGAACCAGTGTATCAGAAATACACTCTTGGATATCCGTTGTCTGGGGAACTGAAGTCATTGCTATGCTCATCACAGAAGGAACAGGTGTATTAGAAGCACTTTCTTGGGGGTCAATTGTTGGAACTGAAGACGTCGGTGTGTTTATCGCAGAATGGACAGGTGTATCAGAAATACTCTCCTGAGCATCGATTATTGTAGGAATCGGTGATTCGGTTTTATTTCTTGGAGTATCTTTAATTGGACTTATGGAATTTGCAGAACCACTTTCCCGTATTTCGATCATTGTAGCAATGGACAATGCCGTTTTACAACTCGGAGAGCTACTTAATGAATGAGCAGGAGTCTCACATAGATGTTCTGGCACATTAGAAATCGGTGATGCAGATTTACTCCTTGGTTGACGTTTTGGTGAGTGCAAGAGAGTACCAGAGACATTTTCTTCTGTGTCTATATTTGCCAGATTTGGTACTGCTGTATCAGTGCTACCCCGGTGAGTCTGCCGTACTGTAGGGATAGGTGACGTGCTTTCACACCTGGGAGTACCTTTCATTGGGTACTCAGGAGTATCACATCTCTTCTCTTCAGTGTCTTCGAGTTTATGAAAAGATGAGCTGGTTTTACTCCTTGCTGTTGATTTGATTGAAAGGGCAGGCGTGGCAGAGCGGTTATGCTGTTTCTCTATCGTAGTAGGAAATGAAAACGTTGCGTCACTTCTGTTTGTTATAGAAAAAGCAGGAGCATCATAAAGATTCCCTGGGACATCAATTGAAGTTGGACTCGGAGACACGATGTTATCTCTTTGTACATATTTTGATGAGTGCACAGACGTAGTGGAGGCTCTTAAAGAAAGGGCAGAGATTGTATTCTCTTCTGAATTTCTTTCCACCGGAATGGGGGAGACGTTTTTATTTCTTGGTGAGTGTTTTACTGAATGGACAGGCGAGCTGAAACTCTCGTTTGGTTTCTCTGTTGCAAAATCAGGGAACATAATCGTATTTCTTGATGTGTCCCTTGCGGAATAAATTCGAATTCCTGGATGATCTTTGTTGGTTGCGCGCATTGTCGTTATTGGTGACATGGTTCCACTTCTGCCGATCCTCCTGGGAGAATTAACCGGCGTAGCAGAATCCGTCATCAGATGAGGTGTTGCAGTTTTATTTCGACGGGAGCTAATTATTGAATGAGTCGGTGTTGGACTCCTGCTCTCGAAGGGATCCTCTGCCACACTATTGGGAGATGTGGGGTCATATTTCTCTGTATGCCGTGGGAGTATTGCATTGTTGTTTAAACAGGCTAAAGCGCGAGCAGATTCTCTTGTCATCAGAGGTGAGTCCCTGACATCTTCAAGCGTTCTGGCGCTTACCTCTGGACTCTGATGGGATGCTGACTTCGCAGCAAGACTTTCATTTGTCGGTCTATCTTCCTGAGCAGACCCCATCATCGCAGACTCTTCGCCGACGGAGGAGGTGGCTTTAACTGTATTTAGCGGAGAATCAAACGCAGACACAGTTTCTGCTCCAACTAAAGCAAGGTTACTTTGTGTATCATTTACCCCCAGGCCTGTCCTATCGGAAAGCGAGTCTATCAGGTGAAACTGATTGTCCGACAGATTTTGGCTGATACTTCGTTCTGGGCGCCATGAACAAGGACTCATTTTATAAACTGGAAGATTAAAAAAATGAAGGAAGATAAAAAGCAAGACATCTTAGAGAAGACATTTGTTTAAAATTATTTAATGAAAAGGGGAAATCAAACCAAACAAAACAAAAACCGGGACTCAGAGACTGGTAAATACTACTGCTGTCCTACAATAGTTAATACACTTAAAATTAAAATTTAAAATTCCCAGAGTCACCTTTCCTTTGTGAGTATGTGTAGTTGCATCAATGTAAGCATCACTTTAGTCTGAAGAAGTTCTAAAAAACGAAACGCGTCAAACGAAAACTTTTTCCACTTCGTCATAGTTCCTCCTTTCCCTAAAACTCTTAGTGTATAAAATGCATATGTAAATGTACAAGCTGTTATGGGATAGAGATAGTATTATTCAATATGAGCTCAGTGTGACAAGCGAGTCAATTTCTCAACTATGAAAACAGATATAAAATGAAGCTTGATATAGAATGAAGCAAATAAAAATTCATCAAAACGCATGAAACTGGGAGATTATCTCACTTAGCCTGCCTACTAGGTGGCATCATATTCGAGACTATAAAAGAAAGGGGCATAAACCCATCTCTTTTTTTCCTAGGATCCGGTCTTCTTTCAGGGAGATGCTCTTCGGGCAGCTGACTACTTAATTTCAACGCAACAACGTGGCGAATTCACACACACACACACACACGGCGCTTATCCCACCGATGTTTTTCTTTTTTGAAAGTGTTTCAACCACATTCATTACAATGAAGTGGCACCTCTCATTACAAAACAATTATTTACATTCAGACTAATGTCCTCATCTTTGTTGCTATTATCACAATCTTTCAACTATTGTGAAAATCTTCTCCAGGTGTCTGTCAAACCTATAAGAATGTAATCTGTTTAGGCGCGCATCGTCTACCTTTCAGATATAAAGCAGACGTTGCTTTGGGCTCTTGCTTAATTTTTGAATTTTCGAAAATATATTTGGTACATATGTGGAAAAACAGCTGCGTTTTTTTTTCCATCCATAATCAATCAAAAGGTTTCCCTCCAAATTCCGAGAAGCTAATGGTCGCCCCGATCCAGAAAGAAAAACAACACAGAATAAATTTAAGAACCACCAGACGAGAATTGAAAGAAACATAAAAATCGCTCCCACATCAAGGAAATGTCTTCGACTGGTGTCATTGTTCTGTTTTTCGCTGTTGCCACAAACTTTGCTTCGAACAATTTACCAATTCTTTGAAAACCATTCAGAGAAGTATTTCCCCCTTTTCTTCATTGTATGTAGTTTTCTTTTCTGAAGACAGCATTATAATTTTGATTGTAAAAAAGCATATATCATTTTCATTGATAATTTACATAATTGTTATTGGCCATCATTTGGCAAACAATGCACTTAACTTGTGTAATTCATTTTTGTGTGTTAGCAATAAATTCATCTGTCTCTTTTTAAAACTTGGCTCATGTCGCCTATCTTTGTCGTGCGCCCATAATTGTTACCTCAAACATTTATTTGAACTATTTTGGGGAGATTTTTTTTTAATTTAATTATTTAATTTATTTAAATTTAATTTATTTAATTATTTATTTAATCTATAGGAGTAGATTGTTCTCATTCCGCTGTCCACGTCTAGGAATATCTATGGACAACGCAATAACGACAAAGCATCCCTGTAGAAAAAAAGGTTTTTCAATTTCCCGAAGGTTAATTGGCTTGACAGAGACGCCTGAAGAAGGCTAGAGGGCGCAGTGTTCGAAATGTGAATAACAGAGATGAGGATATTAGTCCGAATTTAAATAATGACAACTCTTCATCACGGAAATTCAGTCCCCAAACATGAAATTATTGTATTTGAACAAAGTTTTACATAGAAATTCTTAGATGCACCATTGTCACTTATGGTTGGTCTTTTGTCTTTTCATCGGATTCTCATTGCTTGTTTACATCTTGTAGTAATAAGAATTATTAAGAAATGGTAATTTCTATTATTACAATAATTTATTGTCATGATTAATCTTTTGACTATGATTCTTTCATCTTCTTTTAGAACAAGACCCACGTTGTTATCACTTTCTTTGTTATCAACTTGTACCAATAACTAAAAGCAGCTTAAAATAAAGATTGAAGACAAGGGATGCGAGTTCAAATCTTGCTGGATGATTATTTTTCAATTTATATAGCTTAACTAGCTTAAAAGCTACCCTTTCGAGAGTTATTTAAGCTAGCTTTTGCGTAGTCCTCTTAATTGGGCCTTCATCACAATAGATAGGGAGGAGAAGATGTGATAGGCAACAATAAACTACAGAAGAACTCAAATTTGATCGCTGCATTTCAGTATTGCATTTTAAGCTTACCTTTTAAAAAAGTTCAACGATAATTCTTCTGCCGCCACTTAATTTAAAGACAGTTTGATGTACATAGGTCCTTACTTTCCGTACAAACAATTATTTTTATTTCATGGGTGACTTTCACTGGATTTCCCAATTAATTTCGATTATTCCCAAATTTATTTCCAACTTATAAAAATTCGCCGTAAAAAAATCGGTGTAAACAATGGCAGTAATGGAAACTTGGGAATTCAAAATTTCAGGATTGCGAGTCCGGATCTGGCCTGGAATGTTTTTAATTTGCTCACGGAGTCGGCCTGATTCCCAAATGATACATTGCTTTACGACCTCTAGGAATAAAGTTGAAAAAAAATCTGACTCAGTGACACACTGACATTCGCATTTATTATATAGATGGTCTTGCGAAAATAACCTGAGCATTGTGATTAAAAAGTAACAAAATTCGATGAAGAGAGGTTAAATATTTTTTTGCGGCTAAAATTCTGTACTTTTATTAAGTTTTAAGAAATACTATTTGGCTTTGTACAATTAACAATTAACATATATCAACTGTCGTCCAACATCAAATTAGAGGGAAAAGAAGTAATAAGTTTATATATATATATATATATATATATATATATATATATATATATATATGTATGTATATATATATATATATATATATATATATATATATATATATATAAACTAATAATAATAAGTTTATATATATATATATATATATATATATAAACTAATAATAATAAGTTTATATATATATATATATATATAAACTAATAATAATAAGTTTATATATATATATATAAACTAATAATAATAAGTTTATATATATATATATAAACTAATAATAATAAGTTTATATATATATATATAAACTAATAATAATAAGTTTATATATATATATATATATAAACTAATAATAATAAGTTTATATATATATATATATATATATATATATATAAACTAATAATAATAAGGTTTTATATATATATATATATAAACTAATAATAATAAGTTTATATATATATATATATATAAAAACTAATAATAATAAGTTTATATATATATATAAACTAATAGTAATAAGTTTATATATATATATATATAAACTAATAATAATAAGTTTATATATATATATATATAAACTAATACTAATAAGTTTATATATATATATAATATATATATATATAAACTAATAATAATAAGTTTATATATATATAACTTATTATTATTAGTTTATATATATATATATATATATATATATATATATATATATAAACTTATTATTATTAGTTTATATATATATATATATATATATATATATATATATATACCAAGGCCCAAGAGCAACTCATGGTAGAGGGTCACTGAGCAGTGTTGTAAGAGCGTAAGAAAGTGCAAAAAGTTCTTGGGGTGTGCAGGAAAGATGCCGGTTAACTCGAGACGTGAACAGGTCAAGATTTTTGTGATTGGAAAAACAAACAAATGAATATACTTTAAAAGGAACAGGAAACTGAATCTTAAACATGAAATAAGAGACAAACCTCTGCCCCTGTTCAAAAGACCAGGAAGGAGTGTGAACCGGACGATATGTGAACCTATCTACTATTAAATAACGAAATCCGTTTTTTTATTTGCTTTAACTTAATAGCTGATGGTCAGATACACGTGACTTCTTCTTCTTCTTCTTCTTCTTCTTCTTCTTCTTCTTCTATGTACTATGCCTCCTCTAGGACCTTGGCGATCATGGCTCTCTACAATTTCCTGTCTTAGTAAATTTTGTCTGTTTGCTATCTCGCCTAGACCTTGTTCTGACAACCATTTACACAAGCTCATTAGGTAGGGTAAGAGCATCTTTTCACTGTCCGCCTTACCTTTAATATATCCTCTGAGTGTCAAATTTTCCAAGCCTTCTTTTCTCATTACGTACCCTAGACATTTCAACAGTCTCTTTCTGATTTTAAATATAAGTGTCCTTTTTGTTTACATTTTCACTAAAACTTTGTCATTGCACACATGTACAATTCATGGTATTCCAGCATCTTTCTTGTGCCCCCACCCCGCCTTCTAGGAAGGTCTCGGGTAGATATCGAGCAGTTAACGATTAACTGTTTATTACATTAGTATGTGATCTCAACCGTGTATCATATTATTCTCCGGAGTAAACTACTTATTTTCTGTGTGTCAACCTTTCCTATTTAGGACTCAACAAAGAGCAATTTAAATTTTCTCTCCGCAACTATTTTACACGTGGATTGGACAAATGAAGATGCTCAGAGAAGAGACCGATTTAAACAAGAAAACAAAGGAAAACCTCTATTAGTTGACGCGTTTCGTCCTCTGATGAATTTTATCAAAGCAAATGTGGGGATTTTATTAATTTATTAAAAGAAAAAAATTCAACATCATCATTTACCCACATTCATTTATTAGACGTTAAATTACGAGACTTTTCAGTTAACCTGTTGAATATTCATGAGCGTCTCAATTTAAAAATTTTGAAAAATTTACATTTTTAATTTTTTTTTTTTTTGTTTCAAAATAAAACCTAGTAATAGAGACTCATTTAAGCTACAGTTAAGTTTCTTTCCCACTCCTTCCTGGTCTTTTGAACAGGAGCAGAGGTTTGTCTCGTGTTTAAGATTCGGTCTCCCGTTTCTTTTAAAGTCTATTCATTTGTTTGTTTGTTTTTTAATCACAAAAATCTCGACCTGTTCACGTCTCGAGTTAACCGGCATCTTTCCTGCACATCCCCAAGAACTTTACTTTTTTTGCGCTTTCTTACGAGCATACAAAACACACACACACACACACACACACACACAAAAGGGAACAACAAAAAAGAAAAAAAAATGTTGTGTGGTTTAGACAAATCATTGAAGAAAATGACTTTCATTTCAAAATTCATTGAAGATATTTGAACTGAATATGAAAAACTTACGTGAGTAACTAACTTTCACTGTGGTGGCTGGTCGCGTGACCCCAGGGTTGTTCTTAAACAAGGAGTTTCTTTCCAATGAATTGATTTCGTCCATGTCACCAGTTGCATCACCGCTCAAGCCGGCCATCAGTAAACTTGGCTGCTGTCTGTCATTGTGACTATGCTGGGATTTGGTCAGCTGACTCACCATTTGAAGACCTTCGCTTGGGGTTGTGGTCAGATTTGTGCCTCGGGAGACACTGTAGGGAAAGCGAATCGGTAGAAGGAATTTTCATCACTTACTTAACCAATTTTCGGCTGCTTGACACATATAGAAAAAAAATAGGATCATTTTAGAGCGTAAGTTATCTGTACAATTTTATAGAATTTGCCGGAGAGTTTGTCAGAGAAAGGAAGAAGCACAAACAGCGCGAGGAAAACTTTGCTCTCATCTGGGTTATAATTATAGGAAAAATTATAGGATCATTTTAGACCGTCGGTTAACTGTAAAATTTTATAGGATTTGATCTGATTGAGGTTCACTTGAGCTCTTAATTTAATTTGTTGGGCTGGTTTTCTTCCTGAATTTCATTTGAAATGAAAGGATTTGAGCCGTCATTTTTCACTCTGTTTTTGAATATTCCGCTTATATGTCATTTTTTTTAATCATTTCATCCCAAGCAAGGTGATAAAACGACTAAGACGAAAAGGGTTACCGGGAGTGAAAGAGAATGAGAAGACTTTATTGACGACAAAAGACAATAAAAGAAAAGGATTCAGGAAGACAGAAGATGGCGATTGACGTTGCGTTTAAATTTTTGAAGTTTATAGGTGGCAGGAAAGCAATAAATCTGAAACCCGTCCCAAGAGCAAGAACCGTGAGAAAACAATCTATTAGACTAGAACTTACGGTTGCAGCTAGCTATTTAAACAGTAAAACAATGAGACCTGGTTGCCAATCTACTCTTTTCGTTCTTATGTGCCGTATCTCTTCAGGACATAGGAGATCATGGCCCTTCACATCTTCCTGTCCTTTGTAGATCATAATAAGTTTTATCTTTTTGTTATTTCTCTCAAACCCTGTTCTGCCATCATTTGCTCAAACTCATTATATCACGCGTTGCACTCCCCTGACCTCTTTCCCTCTATCTGCGTTTAAATACATTTGGCCAAAGTACCAAAGAGGATTGGTTTTTGGTTATTTTTATTTAGCGGCATATCAACACCCCTATGTGTTAATTAATGCTAAATTTTAAATAGTTTGTACGCAATTTTAATTTTGGAAATAATAATTGTTTAGTAATACAAGTTTTACTAATTAACCCATAGCTGGAGGAAGAACAGGTGGATTCATAGCTTTCTCAAGGTTATTTGTGCGTAAGGGAATATAACAAACCCGAATGGAATTAGAACTCGGCTCTCCGATTAACAATTTCGAGCCATTATCCATTACATCACCCGCACATCCAAACTTGCAATAGATGGTATTTCCAAGCAGTTACCCATCTATGTACTGACCAGACTCGACATTGCTTAACTTCAGTGATCGTACAGTAACCAGTGTTTCAAGTTGATGTAAGCCACCAAGGAGGAAAACCCATTCAAGACATTTTATTTGACGTGGCACTATATTTGCCGCCATTGTTTTTTCCAATTACCAGATGTTGTGCCAGACAGATTTTTTCCCGCGGTAAGTT
Source organism: Acanthosepion lycidas (assembly GCA_963932145.1). Lineage (NCBI taxonomy): Eukaryota > Metazoa > Mollusca > Cephalopoda > Sepiida > Sepiidae > Acanthosepion > Acanthosepion lycidas. The sequence continues at coordinate 32,832,687 of OZ010584.1, read as the reverse complement.
GCCATTTCTTTCTGCGGTAGACCAATTGCCATCCAAAGCTATAGAACCCTGTCTGTCCTGCTATTTATCCATAGCTGGGGAGGGGAGAGAAGAAGAGAATTCATATCTTTCTCAAGGGTATTAGCACGTAAGTGAATGTAATAGATTCGACTGGAATTCGAACTTGGCTCTCCGATTCCTCAATCCGAGCCGCTATCCATTAATCCACCGTGATTGTCACTTATAGAAAGAAAAAAGAAAAAAAAAAATAATAATAGGATCATTTTAGGGTGTCGGTTGCTTGTAGAATTTAAAGAATTTTTTACTACGGCTTCCTTTCATGAAGAGACAATTGTAAAGAAATAATTCTACTTTTCAAATTATTAAATATAAAATTACCTGAAGAATGTTTGTAGGGACATTATCATTATCATTAATAGATAAAAATAAAAATATAAAATAATAGTAATAATAATGAATATTATAAATAAAATAAAATAAAACAAATAACATTAAAAACGTTGTTTAAAATAAAAAAAAAATAATAATAGTTCTCCCAGAACGCAACAGAAACATTTTCTGCTTGAAAAAGGAATTCGCGCCAAAAGACGCTGAAGTAAGACGTCCAGCTCCTCTCTTCGGAACATTGCTTGTTATAATACGAAGTGACTTCTTCCTTTTATCACATGCAATCTTTGTAACCGGGTTGATATTAATGACAGAAATTAAAATGCATAAAACGTCCAATGATCACAACAATAAAAACTTGAGACATGTGTTGACATAAATAACAAGAATTTGTATTTTCTTTTTGTGTTGTGAATTACAGAATATTAGTATGGTGTGTGTAAAAATGTTCTCAGTGTCTCTTTTGTTTAAAATCAGTGCTTGCTTGGTTTGGTTCGGAGAATTTCGTTTATGAGGATGCCGTTTGAAATCGTCTATTTTCGATCTTCACGGAGCGCTGGCTAGACGTGTGTTTCTGTACTTCTGCTACTTGTCTACTCGTCACTGACTACTGCTACAGGTAAGCCTACACGTTTCTACTCTGCTGTTCCTCTTGTGGTGGAAAGGTCGTTTTTAAAATGGTGAGGGTTAGGATGATGAAATATCCTTCTTTTCTATCATTACTGATGATAAAGTTATTTTTAGAATGATGGAATATCCTTATTTTTTATCATCACTGATGTCAGGGTTATTTTTAGTATGATGGAATATCATCATCATTCTTGACCATAGCACCTTAAAACACTTGTAACTAAAACACACACACACGCCAGTACACAAAAATAAATAAATTGCATGGTTTTAATTTACAATTTAATATGCTTTTCGTGTTATTCTTGTGTATGTTTTGATTCCTGTAAACACGAGGCTATTTCTGTTGGTATGATGGGAGTGACGCCACAAGTTAATACTGAACAAAATAAATAAAAACAATAGATTATAAATCAGGACTCACTACAACGTAAGTAAATATTTCATTATTATGGTAATAGAAGGCAGTGTTTAAATGGCATTGAGTAATGTCTCTTGTCATCACAACAATGTAATATATTTTAACCAAGAAGTAAAATCAGGTGGCGTGCCTAGGGCAATTGTTAGGGATTCAGATATGAGAAATTGGTGAGTCAGGTTCAAACTCCAGTTGAGTTCATTACATTCATTTTTTGTGCAAATACCCTTGGGAAAGACATGAGACTATCTTTTCTTTTCTCCCCTCAGCTATAGGTTAAATAATAGATCAGAGTGAACTCTTCAACCTTTTTTGGAATCCATTCTAGGAGAAGAGTCACTCTGAATTCAAAACTCGTTGGGCATGGGGATAGCAACTCCACCCTCTGAAAAATTGACTTGCTTTGGAAATCACAGCAGCAACTCTCCGTGTAATGAGGATTTGGCCATCCTGGTTCACAACCGGCGTGAGTGTGAGCAAGAAAGATACAGTTGAGGTCAGAATTGGGGGACTAGTAAAACATTAATGATTAATACTAAAGAAGCATCTTTAAGTAATTTAAAACTGTTGTGAAGGTTTTACAAAAGATTAAAATATAAAGTTTATCTTTACTTACAATATTTACATGCAGACTGTTGTCCTCATCTTTGTTGTTATTATCACAATATTTCGGTTCACACCTATCCTCGATCTTTTGAACAGCAGTAGATGTTTAAACCTTGTTTCCTGTTAAGGATTAGGTTTCTGGTTCCTTCTAAAGTCTAATTTCACTTCTAACGTCTCCGTCTAAACTCTGAAATTTTATTTAGTATTTATTTTTTTTCTCAATAGAATTACATAGGTTTGCCTGTCGCCCTGTTCACACTCTTCCTCAGTGTTTTGAACAGGAGTAGATGTTTATGTCTTGATTCCTGTTTAGGATTGGGTTTCTGGTCCCTTCTAAAGTCTACATCCACGCTATACTTCTAATGTATCCGCTTGAAATCTGAAATGTTATTTAGTAATTAAATCTTGTCCTTTTCAGATCTAGAGTTAGCCGTTAACCTTCCTGCATAGCCCCCAAGAACTTCACTTTTAGACCTTTCTTATGCTCATGCAACAAGGCGCAGTAGCTCTCCATCTTGAGTGGCTCTTGGGCCTTGTATTAGGTGAACATTAGTAAAATTTAAGCCATTCTCTTCTCCGGCCTTCATCAGGTGTTTACCTTTCCAGGTAACTTTCCGGGTATTTTGAACAAAACCCTTTACAGGGATAGATTGTTTTCGTTCCACTGACCATGTCTAGTGGATCAAAGTGTTAGTTTGCGAATTTGGTGACATTGTGAGTTCAATCCCTGGGTCAGGCAGTGTGTACTTGAAATAAATAGGAAAACGAAGCGAGTGGTAAGTGTGCCGTACTAAATAAGAACTAGACGAGATATCCCTAGACATGATCAGTAGAACGAGAACACTCTAGCCCTGATGATGGCCGGAGTGCACAATGACCAAATCGTTTTGATGAAAACAACAAAGAAGAAGAAAATATTCTGCATGTAAAAAAAATAAATAATGATAATACCTCGTGACCGAAATTCAAACAGAAAGTTTATCTTCTTAGTGGAAAGCTGACATTTTGTTTTTCCCTTTGCGAGTTACTCACCTTGAAGATGGCCTCGATTTTGGTCTTTGTTTCTTTAGAGTTTGGGTTTGGTGTGTCGGAGTTTTCCTTTCTGACTCTTTTTTGGTTCTTCTCTTCTCATCCGACAGACTTGCTGAAGAAGTTGAATCCTTCTTAGGAAAGCTCTGCACTAACGGCACAACACTGATGCTGCAGTTAAAATATATATATATATATATAGTACACAACAACATCCAAAATTACCTAATATGGTGGATCAGTTTTAATATTTTATATTACTAGGGTTCACTTGGATTATATAACAACAGATTTATTACCTTTACTATATATATATATATATATATATATATATATATATATATATATATATATATACTATATTTATGGGATAAAGTGCTCAATATCGGTTATAATGCGTATGTAAATATAAAAGTGAACATTGAAATCAATACTCAGAAACTGTTTCATGCTAGACGCAATCGTCAGGCCACTTGATGATTGCGTCTAGCATGAAACAGCCAGTCGCCTCTCTGTGTTGACTTCAATGTTCACTATATATATATATATATATATATATATATATATATATATATATATGTGTGTGTGTGTTGTGTATTTGTGTATTTAGGCAGCAAATTCTCTTTTAGGTATGTCGGATTGAATAAATTACAGACATTATGTCTACTAGTTTTTCACTAAATCCGTTCATACTCACGAATGACCTTCCGTGTATTGATATTAAAGGATGAGAGACATGTGCTATAGCTGTTTAAATTTATTTTATTTTCATTTCCCAAGTACTTTCGATCTTCTTCCAAGAACATCTTCAGAGGTGCAAGTAGTACAAAACTATATATTGTTCATTAGTACAAGTATTTATACAAAGCTGTGCGTTGCTATCCATTAACGTAATTTTTCATTATGCTTTTAAATGCAAACGGTTGACAATGAACGTGAAAAAATTATCCATTATGGAATTTTTCCCTCTCTGTATGTATAAAGGTACATATATAGGAGTAAAGTCATAAGGGAAAACTTATCTTGTTGTGGAACTGAAGCCTCTGTGAATAACAAATAGATTAAAAAAACAAAAAAAAAAAAACAAACAAAAAAACACAGCGAATGGAAATAATATTCAATAACAGTGATTTTATAAAACAACAAATTTTAGTATTGCATGAGTGAGTAAAATTTCCCCGTGTTCAAAAATGTCTGTACAAGTGTTAGTAAAAAATATCAGATTAATTTATGTGCATTCTATTTTTGTGTTTTTTTTGTTTTTATGTTTTTTTTTTTTTTTTTATTCAATGTTCATGTGAAAGAAAAGTAATGTCTAATATTTCTGGAGTTGTGTGTATGAGAAAAAAAAAAAAGAATATTTCTAACAGCTAAGAAAAATCAAATCTTACGTGTTGGATACTTGAAAATGTATCAAAGAAATGGCCAACATCGCTTCTAGTGGCAGTAGTTGAAAAAGAAAAGAAAAAAGCCTTTGAAGTTAATTCTGCTTTCCTTTATATCCACCTTTGTTGAAACAAGTGTTGGATCAAATGGCTATCATTTCTTTTGGGTGGGCAGTTCTCTGATTGGCTGAAATATCTGAATTTTTTATTTTTTAAGTTGAAAGAAACGGAAGTTCTGCGCCGAGCCTAGGTACGAACGTGTATTTGTCATTCGTATTTTTGACTCGGAAGCGTTCACCATGGGTACATCATGCCCGATTTTGAAAATATCAAAAAAATATTAAATATAAATCTTTATTTTAAATATTTTACATGCAGGCTTTGTACTTTGAATTAACATTAGGAACTGAAAAACATATTATTTAGGTAAGAAAGTCAGGTACTGAAAATTGTAATTAAAAATAGGAAAATTTGCGCTGGGTACTATATACCCATGGTTAGTGTTCTAGGGTTAACTTCCTATTTAATTAAGTTTTTGTGTCTTCACAATCTTAGCCAACGCGTTTCGTCCTCTGACAAACTTTATCAAGGCAAATGTGAAGGTTTTATTTTGAAACAAAAACAAAATTAAAAATGTAAATTTTTTTAAAATTTTAAAATTAAAGATACGCTAATGAAACTGAAAAGTCTCGTAATTTAATGTCTAATAAACGAATGTGGGTAAATGATGATGTTGAATTTTTTTAAATAAATTAATAAAACCCCCACAGTTGCTTTGATAAAATCCATTAGAGGACGAAACGCGTCCGCTAAGATATGTTTTCCCTTTTGTCTTTATTCATATTGTCCTTTTACATATTTTAGTTATATCTGAATACCATCTCATCATATCCACACTTTACAGCTTACCCTAAATACACAAACCCATCAGGCCCATCTGACCTATTATGTCGGAAATCTACAGCGAAACCCCACAAATTAGCTAAAGCTATTGAAAAAAATTCTAGCTCCGTTCCTAGGAGTCATCAAACATTCTGGTGACTTAATCCAGAGAATATGAAACGTAAATATGGAAAATATGATTATGGCGAGCTTAGACATCAAATCTCTTTACACAACCATAACCGTCACAAAATGCCACAACCTATTGAGAAAACACCTAAAAATATCACAACATATTGAGAAAGCACCTAAAAATGCCACAACATATTGAGAAACCACCATTTCTCACCATATCAATAGCGACAGAGTACTCGAAAAATACACAGAAACTCCACGCGTTCCCACAACAGTGTTGAACAAGAAATTAAGCTGGTATTACTACATTAGCGATTTAAACGCAACACCCAGCGTCTACATATATATATATATATATATATATATATATATATATATATATATATATATATATTCCGATACCAAACAGCAGTGACGAACTAGCGATTCGACATCTACGGAATATTAAAGTCTGTCCAAATGACATTACGAGAACGATTTCTTACACACCCACACACACAAAAAATTTTGTTCGTAAAACAAACTGACAACACAAGAGCCGAAGTATTACTTACGACTCAAGTTTTCGAAAAAAAACTATCTAAAATTTTTTTTATGTAACTGAGTTGAACTCGTGCATAAACTTATTCTTCCCTCAAATTCACTGAGGCGAGTTTTCTCTTTTTGCACCTCTATACAAAAAAAATACATAAGTGTGGTGAAAATTGATACGTTAAAATTAACGGAACCACAGAATCGCAAAAAAGCTAAACACATAATTAGTTTAGTTTAACTAATTGTCTGTCCATATTTTTCTTTCTTTTTTTTTTTGTAAAAGGGAAAAAAACCTATCAAGATTTTTTTGTGTACCTCCCCTTGGTACACGGGTTTCAAAGCAAAAAAAGAATCGCTGTCATTTTTGTTTGTCTAAAGATGGAAGATTTTCAAAAAGTAATCGTCCAAGTGCTAAAAGTAAATTTGGATCATCAACAAAAATCAGAAGAAAGACAACAACAACTATTTTTGGAATTACATAAACAACAAAGGAATTTCAACAAATTACGCTTCAGAATGCTGAACTACAACAGAAACAACTTAAAGAATTACTGATAAATGCATTAAAAGGCTCAAACTCTGAAAAAGATACAATATTCTCCCAGAGTACAATCTACAATTCAATGGAAACCTTTGAATATGTACCAGAGAACGACAAAACGTTCGAGGCTTTTTACAGGCGCTACGAAGATATTTTCAACTTAGACTGTGAACAATAGCTCATTAAAAAGATGGTACGTCTACTATTGAGAAAACTGGGAACTACAGAACATAGTAGGTTCGCAGACTTCATACTACCCAAGAAAACCACTGACTTGGATTTTCCAGAGACTATTAAGCTCCTATCGGAACTATTTGGGCCTAACACAACCTTGTTCCACAAACGTTGGAAATGCCTGAACACAGTCAAAGACAACCAGCAAGATTTTCTAACGTTTGCAGCATCGGTAGACAAGCTCTGTAATGATTTTAAACTAGCCGAACTGACTGCCGATGATTTCAAGTGCTTAATTTTCGCACAAGGTTTAGTATCAGCAGAAGACGCCGAAGTCAGACGACGGGTACTGACCAAGCTTGACAACGAACAAGGATTGACTCTCCAAAAACTGGCAGAGGACTGTCAAAGAGTAATATCTGTAAAGCGTGACTCAAACATTATCGAGGAATCAGGTGTGGCTCAGATTAATAAAATCAGAAGAAAGTCTACCTCCTATTCCCCTCAAAAAGACAAAAGGCAAATCTCATGTCCTAAATTACGCAGTAACCAAAACCCAAATAGGTTAAAGAAACCACCCGGACCATGTTACCATTGTGGTAAATGGCATTGGATGAAATTCTGTCCAGTTAAGAACAAAAAATATTGCAAAAATTGCAATAAAAGTGGGCATACTTTAACTTCGTGCTGGTACGCCAACAGTACGAGAAAACCCCAAAATAAAATTAGGCAAGCTCAATCTGACAATATTGTCGATAGGAATTTAAGGAAATATGTAACTGTGGATATTTTCAATAATTCCATTAAATTCCAGCTTGACTCGGGTTCCGATCTTTCAACCATTAACTGGCGTACTTGGCGAAAATTAAACAAGCCGACTTTATTAAAAACGGATAAAACAGCAAAATCCGTAACTGGCGAAAAGATTAACATTTTAGGCGAGGTAATACTTACAGTAACACTAAATGGAGTTACCAAAAAGCTCAAAGCCTACGTATTGAAAACTTCAGATAACTTATTTGGAACAGATTGGATAGAAAAATTCAATCTTTGGGATTGCCCAATGAATACATTTTGTCGCAAGATACAAAGTACAACGTCCAATTTGGTAAATCTAAAAAAGAAACTCAAACAACAATTTCCCCAGGTTTTTTCTGGCGGCCTTGGGAAATGTACTAAAATGAAAGCTAAGTTCAAGGTGAAGGACGGTGCACAACCGGTATTCAAAAAGAAACGGAATGTCCCTTTCGCTGCTCTAGAGCAAATCAACAGAGACTTAGATAGACTCAAACAAGCAGGTATTCTGTCAAAAACAGATTTCAGCGAGTGGGCAGCACCTACGGTCTACATAAAAAAGAAGTCCAATCAAATAAGAGTATGCGCAGATTTTTCCACAGGGTTAAACGATGCCTTGCAAGATCACCACTATCCTCTCCCAAGCCCTGAAGAAATTTTCAATAAACTCAATGGTGGAAAATTTTTTTCTAAAATCGACCTCTCGGACGCATACCTTCAGATAGAGGTGGAAGAAGAAAGTTCCAAATTGCTCTGCATAAACACCCATAGAGGGTGTTTATGCAGAGCATATTATGCAAATACAACAGACTGACTTTTGGAGTAAAGTTTGCGCCTGCAATTTTCCAGCAGGTCATGGACGCCATGCTGGACAACAGCCTATGCAACAGACTATTTGGATGATATACTGGTTACTAGTAAAACTACGACAGAGCACCGGAACCATATAATAAACGTATTCAAAAAGATACAAGAATACGGATTTAAGGTTAAGGAGGCAAAGTGTGACTTTTTCTTACCAGAGATTAAATACTTAGGGCACATCATAAATAAAGACGGTTGTCGGCCGGATCCAGAAAGAGCCAACGCGATTAGAAACATGCCAGCCCCAGATAACGTTCAAGCGTTGCAAAGCTTCCTCGGCCTAGCTAATTTTTACCAAGGGTTCATTAAGAACATGCAAAATTTGAGAGGGCCTCTCAACCAACTCTTAAAAAAGGACAAACCATGGTCATGGACCCCGGAATGCCAAGACGCATTCGAGAAGATCAAGAAAACTCTTACTTCGGACCTCTCCCTCACCCATTACGACCCTAGTCTCATCATAGTCGCAAGTGATGCAAGCTCGTACGGCATTGGTGCTTGCATTCTGCATAAACTGCCAGATGGTTCGCGAAAAGCTGTGACTCACGCATCAAGATCTCTACTTCCAGCTGAGAAACAATATTCCCAAATAGAGAAAGAGGCTCTAGGGTTAATATTCGCTGTGACCAAGTTTCACAGATATCTATATGGTAGACGGTTCATACTGCAGACGGACCATAAACCTCTAATTACAATTTTTGGTTCTAAAAAAGGTCTGCCAGTCTATACTGCAAATAGAATACTTCGTTGGGGAACGATTCTCTTAAACTATAATTTCAAGATAGAGTTCCTAACATCCAAAAATATTTGCCATGCAGACAGTTTATCGCGACTCATTCCAAAAAATACAGAAGTCTTTGAAGACTCCGTCATTGCTACTCTAAGGACAAATTGTGAAATCAAAAACATGATCGCGAGTACCATAAGAGAGCTCCCAGTTACTTTGGCCGACATAAAAAGGGAGTCTTGGGAGGATGAATTCCTTCAATCCATAAAAAGCAAAATTCGCAACAAAGACCCCAATGTGCCTGAAGTTTTCTCCCTCTGCGATGATGTCCTACTATACAATGACCGCGTAGTGACTCCAAACAGCCTACGAAGAAAAATCCTCAGGGATTTTCACATGGGACATCCGGGGAAGAACCGTACGAAAAGCCTCATGCGCTGCTATGTTTATTGGCCAAATATGGACAAGGACATAGCAGACATGATAGAATCATGCAAAGGATGCGCGCTTGCAGCAAAAGCTCCAACCACGACGTGCACACCATGGCCAAATACAGACCACCCATGGCAAAGAATTCGTGTCGATTTTGCAGGGCCTATAGACAACATGTACTACTTCATTGTTGTGGATAGCCACTCAAAATGGCCTGAGGACCTACAATGCAAAAGACCAACCAGAAACTGCACGATCGGATTTCTACACGAGTTATTCGCGCGTTTTGGCGTGGTAGATTGTGTAATTACAGATAATGGCACTCAATTCACATCAAGTGAATTTAGAGACTTCTGCAAGTCATATCAGGTGGACCACATTACAACGCCTCAGTACCACCCTAGGTCGGATGGCCAGGCCGAAAGGTTCGTGGACACTCTAAAGGCTCTAGACACTCTAGGGCTTTAAAAAAGGCACTAGGCACACCGACAGTTTCTGCAGGTGTATCGGATAACCCCTAATCCGAACACGCCTATGGGAAGCTCGCCTGCAGAAACAATGTTCGCAAGGAAAATCAAGTCTGTCCTCGACAAACTTATTCCACAGCAAGCAAAGTTCAAAAAACCGCATCGCCTCATAAGAAATATTTAAATCCTGACGATAAAGTCTTTTTCAAGGCTTACAAAAACAACATAACATTCTGGGAAGTAGGCACCATGAAACAAAGAATTGGCGAACTGGTCTATATTGTCCAAGGACCGAAAAACATTCACAAACGCCATTGGAACCAGCTCAGAAAATGCCGTTTGAAGGAATCGGAGGAATCACTACAAAATAGCTGTGAAGAGCCGATCGACGTAATTTTCGATCACTTCGATCTCGACACGCCCCAAGTCTCTCCTGAAGTGCGTCGCTCAGGAAGGAAAAGGAAATTTACTCAACCGCTCGATGTAAATCCCAAGAGAAAAAAGTATTAACAGCTTTTTTCTCCTTTTCAAAAAGAGAGAGAAAAAAAAGAAAACTGTTGGAAGGGGGGTATTGTGAGACTGTAACATACCTACAACATGGACTCTTCCAGGACTATATAAAGTATGCGACACAACACTCTAGGAGAGAAGAAGAAGAGGAGGAGAGAGAGTATTCTAATACCGTAGTATCGGCCGCGTACGACTACCAATATTGGACACTAGCACATAGTAAGCTCCGCTAACGTTTACACTATCTTTGTAACCTTTTTGTTTAATATATCTTTCTTACCTCTAATCCGTGTTCCTTGTTTTCCTTCCGTGGTCCCAAATTTGGCCCCACATCAATATATATAGTATTACTTTAAACATTATATTTAATGAATACATGGTTTAAGCATTTTTCATGCTTTTTTAAAAATCAGTGTAAATTTGGTTTACCAACCTGCACATTTGAGAGTCTTAATAAAGAAATTGTGTTTTCCAGCTGGGTTTGAATCTGCGAAAGGAAAACCATGGTTTAATTTAGACTGCAAAGAGCTTTATAGCTCAAGCCAGATTCAGTATCCTTTTGAGGAACACACATCTCTTGAAACCCATAACTTGTAATTTTACTTTTGTCGACAAAACGTCATTCCTAAGGATTTTAATTTTAATCCGACATTATTTCTTATTACTCAACCGGTGCGCCCGGGCGCACTAATGCGCCCTGAAAGTTGCGCCCAAAATTAACTGAAGAGAAATTTATGAATTATTTATATATCTAAAAAAAAAAAATTATTTTTGAAAAGTTAGATGCACCAAGTACATGGCTTCCATGTCTAAATCAAGTGTTTGTCGTTTGATATTTTAAACAGAGTGCTTAATTCCTTCATCTTTAAGGAGTAGATTGTCCTTTTCTTTTCAAGGGATTTAACTCCGTCATTATCAGCTTCTTTAAAAAATAATAGATTTTTCATAAATCCCTTTTGATAAAACTTTACCGCTAATCTGCTTTTAAAATGTTAATTATCACATATAAGGCTGAACAGTCAAAAACTATCAAAACACATCAACGTTTTCGCACAAGCATACTTAAATATACAATGTAAATGTCTTAAAAATAAAGATTATTTCAGGAGAATTCTTTATTTTCCTATTTTCAAATTTCTTGACTAATTATCCTTATTAAAAGTTAAAGTGCTTTCCTATAAGAAGTGATTTCTACAGGTAAGTTCTGAATTTAAATGGTTGAGAAACACTGACATATATACTAATAGTCAATAATTTAGGTTTGTCGTGTCCACTAAAATATGAAATGCAATATTTATAAACCAATCACGCTCAAGAAAACACTTACATCTTAAAACACCAATAAAATCATAGAATACAAATCAGAATGTTTGTTGTATTAGTCATCATTATTTTTAGGTAGATACCGACCAAATATCGTACGGACGTAGTAGAAGACATACCACATGTCCTTTTAGGGCCAATTAAGAACAAATAAATAATTTAATTCTGGAGCCAATTTTGTCACGAAAAACTGTATAAAAACATACGAAATCCGTTCCAAAACAGGATACACGCGGCTGTCACTAAACTACACGCAACTCTTACTTATGATCTTCACAACCTCATGCTAAAAGCGACAGTGTTGACAAACTTCAGAATATGGCAACACCGCCAACAGTAAGAAACAATTTCTATATCTTGATTCGCTTTACTATCAATCACACACACACGTGTTGACTTTTTCATACAAACACACATAACAACATTTTATTGTTTCTCACATACATACACAAAGACATTTTATATTTTATTTCAGAACTTTATTTACCCAAACAAAAAGACAATTCCAATCTATCGTCAACTGCTTGTATTCTTGTCGTTATATTAAATTAATGTTTATTTGTTGAAATTACGTTGTCTTTTCTACTGAATTTTATTTCTTCAATGAAAATCGTGTGATTATTCTAGACAGCTAAATTAAGAGCGTTCCTGTAACGATATTTTGTTAATGTATCGAATCCCGGCACTCCAAATTTTAACATTCAACGAAAAACCGAGTAGAAGGATTCCTACAGGTTTTTGAACATTTTTTTTTCAGTACCAATGTAAACAGCAGATACCAAACTGAGAAAAATGTAGATTACCTATGTTAATCTGACGGATTGTTTATCGAGACAGGATTAAATGGTAGTGTCATCTGCATGAATACATACTTGATAACTGATAACATCGGGGAGATCATTGATGAAGATCAGAAACAGCTTAGTACCCAGGATAGATCCTTGGGGTACAGCCGCTTTCATGTAACAGGATCTGGAAGTGAGTGCGTTCAAAATAACTTTCATTTCACGATTTTATAGGAACGATTGTATTAAATCAATGATTCGTCCCATGGCACCATTGCCTGGAGCTTGTGTATAAGGCCAACATGCTAAACCGTGTTGAACCCCTTCGAGACATCTACAACCACAACTCGAGCATCGTTGTTCTTATCTAGAGCTTGATATACAAATTCAGTGATGGTCGTTATCACATCAACGGTAGACCTGGCGAAATGGAAGCCATATTGTTTGTCCGAGTGGAGGTCGCGATATGTATGATGTTTGACCATCTTTTAAATTTAATCAGGCATTATTTCTTATATAGTCAATACTTTGTATCCTGAGTATGATGGTAAACTACATCCGGCAGCAAGGCTTTCATCAGGAGTTTGGAGGTTTTGAGGAGCAAACCTCTTAATTGCTGTTGTTTCCAGGCCCACCCTGATCCGGGGTGGTAGCATCTGTTAGGGTCCCAGCTACGGGAAAATAATGAACCCCCAAACAAAAAGAAAACCTTATAAAAAATATAAAATTACATTTTTATAGTAAAAATACTAGCAGTACATTTTTATATATATAAAAAATTACCAACAACACCTACTTATAGTAAAATTACCAAAAAATACATTTTACTTGTAGTTGAAGACATACAAATGCGTCCAAAATATTTAAATTTCGCTATTTAAATAAGGTTTATATGGCGCTAAACAATCAGCCAACCAATCAACACAAAACTGTATTCCAAAATATAACATCAACACAACATAAAATAAAGCACACCTATCACCGCCTCTAGTAATTACGTCCACACAAATATGTATATGCACAAAAGCTGTGTATCATCTACCATGGATTCAACTGTGGTAGTAGAATAACGTATATCATATTTTTATTACTTCAAAGCTCCCAAGAAAATGAACTTTCGACAAATGAACTTTTTATCATTACACATAAGGTGTTGATATGCCGTTAATCAAATCAAATCAATACTTTGGGGGTTTAGAACATTTTTCTTTTCTTTTTTTTTTTTGTTAGTTTTTAACTACCAATGACAACTGCGGTTAACAAACTAAGAAAAATGTAGATTACCTGTTTTCAGCTGGTGTTGTTGAAACTTCAGGCTTCAAGGTTAATTCATTCTGGAAATATTAAACACAATTCGTATTTGTCACATGTAGAAAAAATAATTTATGAGAAATCCTTGTGCAAATGAATATCGACAAAAAAGATTATCTAGCTAAATCCCTTAAAAAAAATCCACCTCCTTAGTGTCATTACTTAGAGAATAGGGCCACAGCCTCACTACGGTATAGCCACAGCCTCACTACGCTAGATGTTGCTGCTGTGGTTTCTGTAACAAGTAGGTTTCTACATAGTGGAGTTGTCAGCTCCATGCCCAACCGGTTTTGAATTCAGTGTTGTCTTTCTTCAAGACTAGTTACCAACCAAGGCTAGAAAGCCCAGTCTGCCCTGCTATTTAAGCTGGGTGAAGAAGAGATGGATACATGTACCTCCCAAGAGTATTTGTGTAAAAGTGAGCGCAACAAACAGTTGGAATTTGAACTCAGCATGCGAATCCCATTTTCTGAACTGATAACTGCAATGCAATGTGCACGTCCTTTGAAAAAAAACATTAACCTTTTGTTTTCTTTTAAAAAAAAAATCATTTCACCCCCAATCAAGTCGACAGTGCTGCTAGAACGGAGATATTTAGAGGGAGCGAATGTGAATGAAAAGATTGAAAGTGGGGAGGATTGAGAAAAGTTTAAAAAACTAAGGAACAGGCCTCAAGAAGACAGAAGATGGCGATTGACGTTGTATTTAAATTTTTTGAAGATTGTAGTTGTCAGGGAAGCAAGAAATCAGAACGGATTTCCACATGAGTGTTCACTCTCAACTAGATGAGCATGTGAATAACTGGCGCAAACAGTTTGAACATTTGAGGGATTGATATGTTTATTATTGATCTGTTTACTATTATGTTTGTATAATCAATACAATACGTCTAGAAAGGGTTACTGAATGAGAAATAACTAAAACGGAAGTTGGAAATAAAATGCTAATCTTTATAACATCAACAAAATACAATACTCGCCAGCGGCGTGAAGTAGGTAAACCACTGCTAGTGGCGGACTACTATGACAGCATATTACCCCCACTTATATTAGGTTGGTGCAAAAATAATGTCGTAACATATGTGAGAAAACGACATTATTTTTGCACCAACCTAATAATAGTGTTCAACGTATTTATGAGGATTGGGACATACCGATTACTGTTCATAGGTACGGTATATAACATCTCCCTTTTTAGATTTACTCTGCACAGAGTTAATATCTCATCCTCATAGCCAAAATATTGTAACCTAGAAAGGGCTATTGAATGAGGAATAACCAAAATGGAGGTTGGAAATGAAATGGTAATCTTTATAACATCAACAAAATACAATACTCGCCAGCGGCGTGAAGTAGGTAAACCACTACTAGTGGTGGACTACTTAGACAGCATGTTATCTCCCACTTACAATAGGATTGGGACATACCCATTAGTGTTCATAGGTATGGTATATAGCAGTTTTGTGTGCAAGTTTTATTTTTCATTACTGCATCACTACTTTTGCGAGCATTTTGCTTAAAGTTCATATTTTCTTAACTTCAGACGAAAACTTGGAAACTTTCCAATATATGTCAATGAAATTTTCGATTTTAAAATTACAGTTTATTTATTTATTTTTAATTTTTTTGAATCATTTCACCCCCAAGCAAGGCGATGATTCCACTAAGACGCAAGGGTTTACTGAAGGTAAAGGAAAATGAGAAGACTTTAGCAGAAGGAAACGGAAACTCGGTCCTAAACAGGAAACAACGGTTAAACCTCTGCTCCTGTTCACAAGGCCCCGGGAGGAGTGTGAACTCGGTGATAGGCGAACCTATCTACACCTATTGAGGAAAAATTGTAAATGATTAGTAAATAATAGGTTCAGAGTTGTAGGTGGAGATGTTAGAGTTGAAGTAGACTTTAGAAGGAACTGTAAACACAGTCCTAAACAGGGAACAAGGGATAAACCTCTACTTCTGTTCAAAAGACCGGAGAGGAGACGTTAGAAGTATAGAGTGGAAGTAGACTTTAGAAGGAAGCAGAAACCCAATCCTAAACCGGGAACAAGGGATAAACCTCTACTCCTGTTCAAAATACCAGGGAGGAGACGTTAGAAGTATAGAGTTGAAGTAGACTTTAGAAGGAAGCAGAAACCCAATCCTAAACAGGGAACAAGGGATAAACCTCTACTCCTGTTCAAAAGACCGGAGAGGAGACGTTAGAAGTATAGAGTTGAAGTAGATTTTAGAAGGAAGCAGAAGACCAATCCTCATCAGGGAACATGGGATAATCCTCTACTCCTGTTCAAATGACCGGTGGTATTGTGAACAGGGTGATAGGTGAATCTATCTACTTCTATTATAATTATAGTATAGACAAGAAGTCCTGAACTTTTTTTGCCGAATGCACCCTTTCCACAATGTCAGAATGTGATTCCCCCCTTTTCCAAGATTATCCAACTCAAAAGATGCATTCCCATAATGTACATATATTATTGAAAATCTTCATTTTTTTCATATTAGTACATATTCATTTACATGGATTATTTTTTTTTTAAAGAGGACTTTTACAAATTTAATAACAATAGAAAATAATGATGAATATTAAACTTGAATACATGCAGAGTTGATGCGTACTACCTTGACTCACTTACCCTATGGGAGCCAAGTCTGATTGGGCGTCTGGTCAGTGTTTTATGACCCTCGCTATCTTAACGTTTGCTTTTTTTTCTACCTACATTTATATATATTAGAAATAAAACTAAGCACAACTATTAAAGAATGAAAAAAATTAACGTCATTCTGGGCTCCTTATATTTTTCGTCCAAATCTGTGAATGTGTTTTGCTCATGTTAAGTTTTAAAGCAAAAAACACGATATAAAATTCACTATTGTTTATAATGTTGACTGTTGAATGTATTAAAATTATCAAACTTTTAACAAGAAAAATCTCAAGTTGATGTTAAAAACTGCCGCAAAACATGGTTGATTTAAGATGGAATGATCTATTATGACATATCTCTAATTTCTAATTAGATACATTGTATTTATTTCCAATTTTCGGAGTTGAATTGTTCACCTAGATGATCCATTATTGTACATAATTAGGTTAGAATAAAATTTGTATTTTAAATGAATACTACCTTATGAAAATCGAGACGTAATAGAGTAGGGGGGGCATGAATACATGGTGATTTTATAAGCATGGCTTAGATGTGTCACAAGACCGAAATTATGGAGCACCCAGTGATGATCAAACTTACTACTCAGTCGTAACTAATCTAGCGAGACAAGCTTGTTAACCATTTCACCACGTCGAGGTGCCCCTTTCCCCGAATACATGTACAGTAATTTGTTTTAATTCATAACTAGTTATTAAATAAATAAACTGAAGTGCACTTTATTAAACCAAAAGTTCAGTAGAATGCCAGGGGATTGGAATTCAATAAACAAAAAGTTTCATAAAATATCAGAGTATTTCAATCGATTTTATTTTGATGATGGTATCACAGTCCATGAGAAACTTGTGAAAAAGTAAAAAGTTTTTCCCCTCCTTCCCTAAAACTCTGAAATCCTCGCCTCCTCGGTGGAACTTCCTCATGCCTCCAAGAGGTTGAGAACCTTTGGTTTAGATATATGGAAAAAAAACAAAAACAAAAAACAGAAGACACTAACTTAAACCGATGCCAGGTGGTTTGGGGTTACAATTGAAATGGTAAGAACAGAATAAAGCTTGTACTGATTAAAGAAACCCCAGTTGCATTTCAGGAACGTGGTAACTGACCTGCATAGTTTCTTTTGGGGTTGGGCTGAACTGACTCTTCAACGTGTTAAGCTGAACTGACTCCGCAACGTCTTCGGCAACCAAATGGTACAATGAAGAAAATGTCACAGGTTCATCAATATTAAGTCTCTCTGACACTGAAATGAATCAATTTAAAAAGAATATAATGGTGTTTTTTTTTGTTTTTTTTTTTGGTAAAGAAATAAGGCATTTTGAGCGTTTAGTGTTATGAAAGAGGAAATTATTGCATCACTGTCACAGTTACATGCCCTTAGGAAAGGCATTACTCCATTTCTTCCACCCCTCACTAGCTATAGATTAAATAGTAAGGTAGATTGGGCTCTTGGTTGGGAACCAGTCAGGGAGAAGGACTACTCTGAATTCAAAATCATTGAGAAGGCAGAACGTACTTGTATACTGAATGTTTTCAATGTAAAAGTGTAAATGGCATTTGTTCTATTCCTCCCACTTCAACCCATATATATATATATATATATATATATATATATATATATATATATATATATAGGAATTCATCGAGTCTAGAAGTATCTCCAATAGAATGCAGAAAGCACTGGACGGCCGTTTCGTTCTATTTTGGGACTCATCAACAGTGCGCATCCACTACCGAGATTCGAACACGAACCATTTCGATACAATGCAAGCGTTATACCAACGGGTCTTGGTGACGAAGAAGAAACTGAATAGACTCGATATAGCGCCGCTACTCACAAATTCCGTTGTGATACTCATCCAAGTATTCATACCCCAAGAACCGGTTTGGGTTCGAATCTCAGTAGTGGATTCGCACTGCTGACGAGTCCCAGAACAGGTCGAAACGGCCGTCCAGTGCTTTCTGCATTCTGTTAATGATTTTCGATGAAATACTATAATGA
Source organism: Acanthosepion lycidas (assembly GCA_963932145.1). Classification (NCBI taxonomy): domain Eukaryota; kingdom Metazoa; phylum Mollusca; class Cephalopoda; order Sepiida; family Sepiidae; genus Acanthosepion; species Acanthosepion lycidas. The sequence continues at coordinate 32,814,091 of OZ010584.1, read as the reverse complement.
TTTGTCTAAATCCCCCAAATTATATATATATATATATATATATATATATATATATATATATATATATATATATATTACATTAAACTCTGAACCGTTGTATCTTAGAAGTGATTAAAGATATCTTACTGGAATTCTCCGAGGTTTTTATAACACTATTGGACTCTACTTTGAGCAATAAGAATGTATAATTACTCTCCAAGCTTAACAGAAGAATCGGGATGAAATCGATCATAAACGAAAATGACATGTTCATCATTAATTAATCTTAGCTAAGGATCGGAAGCTCATGAAGGATTTAAATAAAATTCATATATATATTTATGGATCATTTTCTAACTTATTCAAGATGATCTTTGCCCTCTCTAATCTTCTAACTTTCTATCTTGGAGTAACAAGTTGTCTCACAGGTTTCACGTACGATTTCGTTTTCAAGTCTTTTATCACGGCTCTATAGACTCTCTCGTGTGACAAATGTCTTATTGATTGAGTTGGATTTTTTCTAATTGATCTCTTCAGCTGAAACGAAAATCCCTCTTCCTGTTATGACTTCCTGATCAGGTTTTCATCCTTACTATTCCCTCTTTTTAAAACTTATTCACAGTTCTCTTGGTGGTTCTAGAATGGACTTTGAAGATGGAAGCCGGAATATGAATGTTGGTACCCTCACTGAAGGTCTGAATGATCATTTTCCTCTCACCATTGCACAGTTGAGAAAACACTGGGACTGACACAAAACGATTTTAACCTGTTCTCTTTCTAGCTGAATAACTCATCGGGTTTTTCAATGATTCTTACGACAAATGATGTCAAGATGGCTGAACATCTTGTCTGAAACTCAATTAGTTTAGTGGTTTTTAGATATTAAACATTTTATGGGATGGACAATTATGCCGTAACACGATTTGGAGAATTTTGGTGTTACACCCGGTATATATATATATATATATATATATATATATATATATATATATAATGAATGATAGGATAAAGAACAAATAGGGACTATTTATCAACATGTTTCTCTTTTATTAAAGCTTCATCAGAGAATGAAATATGGAGAAAAAAGAAGGAAGAAATAATGATATTTTTATTTTTGTGTTTGACTTTCAATGGTTAATCAGATTTTTATGTGCATCTGACTTGTTAAACAATAGTAGCTTAATTTATGATGTTCTGAATTTAAGGAGAGACAACACGTTCCTTCAAAACTCCAAAAACTTAACGGATTCCAAGTTCAACCGAAAATAAACAAAAATATCTATAAATAATGCTCTATGTATGTAAGTATATCATAATTATAGTTTGCCTATGTGGCATTCAGATTATAATGTATATTCGTAAGTGTGTGTGTGTGGTAGACATTGTTTATTTGGTGATTATTATCCGCATGTTGGTTGGGGACATTTTTACGGAAACAAACTCATGTAAAAATAAAGTTTGGTGGAAAGAGTCAAGTACTTCCTGGAGGCGATAGATTTTTGTATCGAATTTAATGAAAATCAACAAAAAATACAGAATTTGTATGAGTGTTTAAAAGAACAATTCTTTTACATAAATATAAAAAAGAAAAAAAGAAAAAAAAAAGAAGTCTTACGTTTTGACGAATTTAAAACACTTGAAGACTCTTCTGTACCCAGTGTTTTCATTTGTTCGGAATTGTCTTTTCTTTCTGATGGCTCTGTTGTATTCAGTGGCTCCTGTTCCCATGTGATCGGAATTCGGCGATTTTTTTTTACCAAAAGACGTTCTGCATAGGACAGTGTGTGACTCTGGGTATTGTCCATCAGAGAAGCAAGACCGGCTGTCACCGCCGTTGTACTTGTGCTGCTGTTAGTGTAAACGCCTATCAACGGAGAAGGATGAAACCAAATGATGAAAAATCTCAGGATTTCCGATGACTTTTCAATGTAGAATGTTTCGTTTTATTATTACTATTATTATTATTATTATTATTATTATTATTAAACCTCATATTTTCAGAGTGAATTTAAAATCCATTAAGATATTTACAGCCACATCACTAAGCAACGTCGGATTTGGTCATTACCTAGATGGGAGACCGCTTGGGAATACCAGGTGCTGTAATCTTGGATGTGCAGATGGTATAATGGGCTTACGTCCAAATCATGTTGAAACATCGGTTTCCGTTCGATTACCGAAGTTAAGCAACGTCGATCCTGGTCAGTACCTAGATGTGAGAACGCTTGGGAATACCAGGTGCTGTAATCTTGGATGTGCAGATGGTATAATGGGCTTACGTCCAAATCATGTTGAAACATCGGTTTCCGTTCGATTACCGAAGTTAAGCAACGTCGATCCTGGTCAGTACCTAGATGGGTGATCGCTTGGAAATACCAGTTGCTGTAAGCTTCGATGTGTGAATGGTGTAATGGATAACAGCTCGGAATTGTTAATCTGAGAGCTGAGTTCCAATTCCAGTTGGGTTCGTTATATTCACTTACGCGCAAATACCCTTGGGAAAGGTATGAATTTACCTCTTCTCCCCCAGCTATGGGTTAGATAGTACAACTTGTATCACTAAATCATTATCTCAAAAAAAAAAAAAAATTCTTACAATCTAAAAATATCGTAGTTATTCTCCTGAGATATGCACCACTAAATCAATATTATCTCAAAAAAAAAAAATTCTTACAATCTAAAAATATTTTCTGGCTTTAAATAACCTACAAAGGGTTGATAAGCCATAAAAAAATTCATTAAGGATTGAAAGTATTTTCCAAGTTTTTTATTAAATGCGTGCATTTGGTTCATGGATGAACTATGGTATTCTATTTTACTCATTAAGCAAAAAAAGGATGTGTGTTTGGTGTAATGGATAATGGAGAAATCGACAGAGCAGTGTTCGAATTTCAGTCGGCTTCATTACATTCATTTAAGCACAAATACTCTTGAGAAAGTTATGAATCCATCTCTTCTCCCCACAGCTGTGGATTAAAAAGTAGGATAGACTGGTCCTTATAGCCTTGGTTGGCAACTAGTCTACCACAGAAAGAAACAGCAACCTACCGTGGGAAAATCTTCTGCCTAGTGAGTCTTGAATTGAAAGTGACATGATTGCAGTTAACTGCCTGACATAAGCAAAAAGTTTTCATAAAAAAAACTTTGAGATCATTCATTTTGAGTCCTTGGATGCTTAGTCACCCTTATTTCTTGCAAAAGTGAAAACACTTACCAATAATCATAAAGTTCGAGTTCATGCCTTTTGAGGACTTTTCTTGGTATTAGCTGGGGTCTTAGTCAGCACCTTCAGCCAGATAGGAGAGTGACGTCATTACCCCTTCCACCCAAGGCAATCCATATATGGCCTTGCTTCTCCGTTTAATTCAATAAAAGGGTGTCACAGCATCAGCAGGAGCCATCAATGTCTCCATGATGACTGACAACCACAGAACGGAGCGAAAGATCTCTTCATGAAGAAAGCGGTTTTATGAGCCACAACTGTACGTTAAATATCTGGCAGAGTAAGCCGAGATTTTAAAGGGTTAAATTTAAAACCCCTTATTAAGATCCTTAGTGGTCATATGAAACTTTTTATAAAAAAGAAATATAACGGCTCAGATGAAAATAGCTGAGTTATCTTCACTTAGCTAGTAAATACAAAAGTCATTTTATTTATGCAAAATGTTCTGGGAATAATCCCGTATCACTTCAACCTGCTAATCATGCAATTGAATTACCATTCATTTATGTTTACATCTAACTGTTGTTTATATTGTAAATAAAATGTCTCTTTTTTATTTCTCTTAACATCAAGTGTTTTGTTGTTTGTTTCCTTCAATATCTTTCTTTACATTCATAACCGTCATATTGAACTTGTCACTTGTTCTCGAACGAAACAAAATTCTCGATAATAAACTATCAAGTTGCCACCTTTTTTGTTGTTTCTAGTATTATTGTCCAGTAAATGTTCAAGATCACGTGTCAACTTCCTGTTTATATAAGCCTACAATTATCATCCATATATAATAAATACTGTATATCTTGTTAGTATCATACCATATATATTGTTTTCTTTGAGTATTGAGGATAACGAATAGGTCACTTCCTTCAATAATATATTCATACAGTAATAGCTGATTGTGCTAGTGGTAATGCAAAAGCAACACACCATTGGTGCTCTTGAACACAGACCTAAAACACCAGCTGTTAAGATGCTTTGTAGCTTGTGGTGGCAAGTACGGCTTTTTTTTGTAAGTGAATATGTATAATAATTTAATAATTAATAATAATTTAAAAATTAATTTAATAATAGGTCCAAAATATGATAATTTGTTTTGACAGAAAGAAAATTGATACCATAGTGTCAGCTACTTGATTGGTTTAGTGTGGTTTGTTTTGTTTTAAGGCATATCAACCATAATGGGTTATTTAACACTGGCAATATTTTTATTGCTCGAAATATTTTTTTCAAAAATGTATTGCTGGTAATATTTCTTTTGCAAAAATGTATTGCTAGTCATATTTTTTTTCAAAAATGTATTGCTGGTAATATTTTTTTCTTTAAAAATGTATTGCTGGTAATATTTTTTTCTTAAGAATGTATTGCCGGTAATAATTTTTCCTCAAAAAATGTATTTATAGTATTGAAACCTATTTTTACACTTTCAAAGTGTTTTGTCTGCAGTTTGGAGGTTAACTATTTGTACATAGTTAGGACCCTAACAGGTGCTACCACCCAGGGTCAGGGTGGACCTGGGAACACCAGCAATTAAGAGGTGGTTCCATGCTCCTCAAAACCTCTTGCTCAGAGGCCTTGCTGTTGGACGTAGTTTATCGTCTTACTCAGGACACGGATGTAGTTTATCGTCTTACCCAGGATGCTCAGCTACTTGAACTTGCTAGTATGGTAAGCTATTAAATCCTCAAATATTTTTTCCCAAAATAAATACCTAGCAGATTACAGGGTGCATCTTATCACTTGTAGTGTCTTAGCATACAGGAAATACGGTAAGCAAATTCTAAGCCTATCAGTAAAATATAAAAAACAAACAAAACAATACCTGATAAGATTAGTGTCATGAAAGTACAATGCTTCACATTTAAAGCACGCATTGTGGTTTTGAATTCAACTATTAGCCATAAAAGTCATATATTCTCAAGAGAAGTAGACACTTTGAAATTTGCATCCAAATAAGCACAAATATTAGGTTGGTGCAAAAATAATGACGTTTTTTGACGTTAAAAAATAGGTTAAAAAACGTCATTATTTTGGCACCAACCTAATAAATACGCAAATTACAAGACTCAATTTCATCTAGGCTAAAGATAGAGCTAAAAATGGTGACCTAACTACAACCCCCCCACCACTCCCTGAGTATATGAGCTGGGTGTTGGATTATTGATTTTTAAATAAAGAACTACCATTATTTACTATATTTACATTTGGACTAATGTCCTCATCTTTGTTTTTATTATCCGATTGTAAGAACGCAAAGAGTGATTATCTCCCTTCACGAATTTAAATGCAGTACTAGATTGGCAACAAGGTCTCATCAATTTACAGTTGAATTGGTTAGATATGACCATAAGTTCTATGCTAACAGTTTCTTTTCTCACACTTCTCATTTGTGGAACTCTTTTCCGGCTCCATGCTTTCCAGCCAAATTTGATCTTCAAAGATTTAAATGCAATGTCAATCATTATCTAATGTCTTTCTGATTACTCTTATTATAATGTTTCTGTTTTCTAATTCATTCACACTCAGTAACACGTTGTGTCTTAGTGACTTTACTGCCTTGCTTGGGGTGAATTGAATTAAAGGATAAAATAAAAAAAAACATAATTTTGGTCATTATGTATCTGATCCATTTCTGGTGTTTGTTGGTTCAAGTAATCTTTAGGGAATTTTGAAGTGATCCATTTATTTAATCTATAGGAGCAGATTGTTCTTGTTCTGTTGTCCATCTCTTGAGATATCTATGCACAGTGGAATAAGAACAAGTTGCCTACTGTTGTTCTGTCCATGTTTAGGAATATCAGGTATGGTATTTAATACTCTATTGAGTTATTGTTTGTTATGTGTTAATATAACGAGTGTACACATGCCATCAAAAATGATGGCATTTTAATATTGAAATGCAATGAAGCAAAAAAGATTTGCAACAATGTATTGAAATTCAATAATGCAAAGGTAAAGCACATTAGAAGAATAAGTCTAGAGGATTAGAAGAAGTTCAGAGGATAGGCTGAATAAATCTAGAGGATTAAAAGAATAAGTCTAGAGGATTAGAAGAGTAAATCTAGGGGATTAAATGAATAAGTCTAGAGGATTAGAATAAATCTAAAGGATTAGAAGGATCTAGAGGATTAGAAGAGTAAGTGCAAAGGATTAGAAGAAGTGTAGAGGATTAGAAGTAAAAGTCTAGAGGATTAGAAAAATAAGTCTAAAGGATTAGAAGAATAAATCTAGAGGATTAGAAGAGTAAATCAAGGTTTTAAAAGAATAAAGCTAGAGGATAAGAAGAATATCTAGATTAGAAGAATAACTCCATAGGAAAGGAAGAATAAGTCTAGAGGATTAGAAGAATAAGTCTGGAGGATTAGAAGAAGTCCAGGGGATTAGAAGAATAACTCCATAGGATAGGAAGAATAAGTGTAGAGGATTAAAGAGTAATTCTAGAGGATTAGAAGAGTAAATCTAGGGGATTAAATGAATAAGTCTAGAGGATTAGAATAAATCTAAAAGATTAGAAGGATTTAGAGGATTAAAAGAGTAAGTTTAGAGGATTAGAAGAATAAATCTAAAGGATTAGAAGGATCTAGAGGATTAGAAGAGTAAGTGCAAAGGATTAGAAGAAGAAGTGTAGAGGATTAGAAGTAAAAGTCTAGAGGATTAGAAAAATAAGTCTAAAGCATTAGAAGAATAAATCTAGAGGATTAGAAGAGTAAGTGCAAAGTATTAGAAGAAGAAGTGTAGAGGATTAGAAGTAAAAGTCTAGAGGATTAGAAAAATAAGTCTAAAGGATTAGAAGAATAAATCTAGAGGATTAGAAGAGTAAATCAAGGTTTTAAAAGAATAAAGCTAGAGGATAAGAAGAATATCTAGATTAGAAGAATAACTCCATAGGAAAGGAAGAATAAGTCTAGAGGATTAAAAGAATAAGTCTGGAGGATTAGAAGAAGTCCAGGGGATTAGAAGAATAACTCCATAGGATAGGAAGAATAAGTGTAGAGGATTAAAGAGTAATTCTAGAGGATTAGAAGAGTAAATCTAGGGGATTAAATGAATAAGTCTAGAGGATTAGAATAAATCTAAAAGATTAGAAGGATTTAGAGGATTAAAAGAGTAAGTTTAGAGGATTAGAAGAATAAATCTAAAGGATTAGAAGGATCTAGAGGATTAGAAGAGTAAGTGCAAAGGATTAGAAGAAGAAGTGTAGAGGATTAGAAGTAAAAGTCTAGAGGATTAGAAAAATAAGTCTAAAGCATTAGAAAAGTAAATCAAGGTTTTAAAAGAATAAAGCTAGAGGATAAGAAGAATATCTAGATTAGAAGAATAACTCCATAGAAAAGGAAGAATAAGTCTAGAGGATTAAAAGAATAAGTCTAGAGGATTAGAAGAAGTCCAGGGGATTAGAAGAATAACTCCATAGGATAGGAAGAATAAGTGTAGAGGATTAAAGAGTAATTCTAGAGGATTAGAAGACTATGTCTAGAAGATAAGAAGAGTAAATCTAGGTGATTAAAAGAATAAGGCTAGTGGATTAGAAGAATAAATCTAGAGGATTTGAAGAATAAATCTAGAGGGTTAGAAGAGTAAGTCTGGTGGATTAGAAGAATAAGGCTAAAGGATTAGAAGAATAAGTCTAGAGGATTAATAGAATAGGTCTAGACTATTAGGAAAAATTAATTCTAGAGGATTAGAAGAATAATATATCAGATTAAAAGAACAAGTCTGGTGGATTAGAAGGATATGTATAGATAATTAAACCTACAAGTCTAGAGTATAAGAAGAATAAGTCTTGGACATTAAACTGTTGGTTTCTGAATAATATAAATAATGGTAACTCCTAATCGCAGAACTTCAGACAAAGACATTTCAAGTGGGTGCTCTTGCGATGAAAGCAACACTTTAAAGGATTACCAACATAATCAGTGCAAAATACCTTCATTATTTGTTGGTTTCGGCTGAGACGAAGAGATTTCTGCAGCATAAGAGCCAGAAGTTCCAAACCCTATCGATGCGTGTGCTGCTGCTCCTGCAGCCCCAGAAGAGCGGTTGTTCGTTCTCCAAGCCTGTAGGGCTTCCTGGAAACAAGCGGCACTCTCAGCTTCATTATAATTGCCATCCATAAGAGAAGACGCAGCTGCTTCCTCTTCATCCATTTTCAAGTGACCACTGGCACCAGATGAAGATTTGGCATCACTCTGCTGGGAAATAACAAACGTTTTAAGACTTCTCAAATAGAAGCATTTCATATATTGTTATATTAAATAACCTAATATTACTTTTTTTACAAAGTTTCATCCAATACAAGGCTCAAGAGCCAGTCAAGGTAGGGGGTTATAGTTGAAATGTTTATGATGAATGGTGGGTGGCATGAGTAGAATAGAGGAGATTATGAGGATAGGGGGGATGGATAATGGTTGCAAAGGTCAAAATTAAAGTGTTCTGAGTCTTTAATTGAGTGATTTGTTTTTTTTATGGCTTATCAACCTTTTGCAGGTTATTTAAAGCCAGAAGATATTTTTAGATTGTAAGATTTTTTTTTTGAGATAATATTGATTTAGTGGTGCACATCTCAGGAGAATAACTACGATTTTTTTCTAGATACAGTTCCAACTATTTAACCCAAAGCTGGGAGGGAGAATATCTTGATTCATACCCTTGCCAAAGTTATTTGCAAGTAAGTGAATATAAAAAACCCAACTGGAATTGGAATTCAGTTCTTTGATTTCTAATTTCAAGTTGTTAACCATTACACCCCCAGCACATCCATGCATACAGCACCTGTTATTCCCAAGTGTTCACCCATCTAGATGAGAGCCTGTCCCACAAGGTGTTAGTTCATGGGAAAAGGCTGTCTGAATGGAGCTTTCATCTTACATCTGGAACACGGAAGATATATTAAGCTATTGAACAAATCATTATTTAATTTTGTAGTGGGTTGGTATTTGGTTTTTTCTCTGGTATCAGAAGATAGTAATGTTGTTGGACCACAATAAATAACACAAAAACATGGTTGGAAAATTAAGGATCAATTTTTATTGATGCACGTGTGTGTACTAAACTCGGAGGTAAGTCAACATGATGTTTAGAGAGGGTGATTGAATCTTCTTTCCTTAGGACTGCTACAAAACACATCCGAATCCAATGATTCGAAAGTATCCAGAGCCAGATGATCTCCTTTCTAGAAGTGGGGGGTCACAAATTTTGCATGTGACCGGAAACCCTTTTTTAGTTTCCATTTGAATTATGGGAAAATTAAATTATTTATTTATTTTTTTGTTTATTATTTATTTTATTTATTTAATTTTTATTCTCCCACAATTTTGTCATATTGGGTTGGCCAAAAAATTTGTTCAGTTTATTAATAAATTTTCTACTTATAACCAAATAAACTTTTTGGCCACCCCAATATTATTATCTAATAAGTATTTTAATAGAAAATAACATATTGTCCTGTTCGTTATAAAATTATTATCCACTGTAGATGAGAATATAAACACAATAAAGTGCATCAGGTATTCTCTGAATAATTAAGGGATATTTTTTTTTATTTTTAAACAGTTCTAAAAACATACATCATCATGTACCTTCAGTTACAAAGACTCAGTGATATTTATAATTTTTCCTATTTAGTAAGTTAACAGTTTCTTCTCTCTCACTTCTTGGTTGTGGAACTCTCTTCCAGTTTCTTGCTTTCCAGTCAACTTTGATCTTCAAAAATTTAAATGCAATGTCAGTTGTTCTCTATTGTCTTATTAATTCCTGTTCTTTTATTGTTCTCTCTCCTTAATAATGCTGTTCTTTTTTTGCATATTCTTTCACACTCAGTAACCCTTTGCATCTTTGTGGCTTTATTACCTTGCTTGAAGTGAAATGAACATTGAATGCAGGATAGGATTGTTTTATGGATACTTTTTATCCAAAATAAAATGCTACAAAATCAAAATATTAGCTACTAAAAATTCAAATCATGTTTGTTAAAAGTTTCATCTCATGTGGATGTCATACATGGTATCCAACTTGTTCATAAATATCTAGAATATCAGCTATATAGAATAAGGCAGGATGATTTTGGAAGTGTGCTATTGCACTCAATTTCGAAGTTAGGATTTGCCATGATAAATACTGACACAATATTTTTTTTCCAAATTGTTACTGTTTTTAAAGGAAAGCCATTTAAAGATTAGGTTTAGGTTAAAAATTGTAGAGTTGGAATTTCATTCCAGTGATCAGCCTTATAGCACAGCCTTATAAAATTTATAATTTTCTCAAGTTTTACAAATTCTATATGGATAAGATGCATGGCACAAACACATTATTACTAAATCATTGTGCCATCAAATAAGACGTTTATTTGCTTCAAAGGGAAATTATAATGAATAACTTAGTTATATTATGATGCAATATATTATACAGTGTAGTATTTTCAGTGCAATTTTCAATAAACAATGCAAATTTAAAACATTTTGTCTTATAATTTGTGCCTAGCAGTACTATGGTGTTATACACACTTTTATCTATTTTTTGTTTTTATTAATTATTATCTATTAAATGATCTAACAAATGATCGAACAAATCTTATTGATTGAATAGACTTTTTTGTAATATTTTACAATTTTTTACAGTTTTCACTTAATGAATACAGTAAAAAAAATTCATATTTTGCTTGTGGTGATTCATAATTAGAATTCTGGTTTGAATATATTTTCCATTCAATGCATCTAATACAAAATATATTAACTTTATTTAAATTTATTCTTAAAATGGTAAAATTTTGAAGTCCATTTGCGAGCAAAACCCTACAGAAATGAGGTATTTCTATATATTTTTAAACTAAATGCTCAAAAATTGTTAAAAGCTATGAACTTAATTTTTGATGTGATTACTTATCACATCAAATGTCAGCTTATGCATTGAGTGCAATGTCGATTTTCTAAATAAAAGGGAAAAATTAGCCGATCCTAATATCCAACCATTTTCTCATATCAATAATTAAAAATAACTTCAAGCTAGTAAATCCCGTAGGCCTTAAAGGCAATACTTTATCAAACCCTATAGACTGGCACTGCAGAATCACAAACAAAGTAATCAAAATATTCAGCTTTCACAATTTACATTTCACAATATACATGGTAGATGATAATCTGCTTTTGTGCATAAACATGTTTGTGTGGACATAATTACTAGACGATGTGATATGCGTATTTTACGTTGTGGTTTTGTTAGGGTTCTATTTTGGAATGCAATTTAATTTCTTTAAGAAATTCTAGAATATTATATGGAATAACGCCATGAAAGAGTTCTTTCATGTTGGTTGTTTGGTTGATTTTGTTCCGTGATATATTGACCTCTATGGGTTATTTAATGTCAAAATTTAAATATTTTGAATACAATTTAATGGCTTCAACTAAATATATTTTGAATGCAATTGTATCACTTCAACTACAGATAAAATATATTGTTGGTCATTTTACTATAAAAAGTATTGCTGGTCATTTTACTATAAATATATTGTTGGTCATTTTACTATAAAAAGTATTGCTGGTCATTTTACTATAAATATATTGTTGGTCATTTTACTATGAAATGTATTGCTGGTCATTTTGATTTAAAAATGTATTGTTGGTCATTTTACTATAAAGTATATTGTTGGTCATTTTACTAAAACATATATTGTTGGTCATTTTACTATAAAATATATTGTTGGTCATTTTGCTTTAAAAATGTATTGTTGGTCATTTTACTATAAAATGTATTGTTGCTTATTTTACTATAAAATATATTGTTGGTCATTTTACTAAAACATATATTGTTGGTCATTTTACTATAAAATATATTGTTGGTCATTTTGCTTTAAAAATGTATTGTTGGTCATTTTACTATAAAATGTATTGTTGGTCATTTTGCTTTAAAAATGTATTGTTGGTCATTTTACTATAAAATGTATTGTTGGTCATTTTGCTATAAAATGTATTGTTGGTCATTTTACTATAAAATGTATTGCTGGTCATTTTGCTTTAAAAATGTATTGTTGGTCATTTTGCTATAAAATGTATTGTTGGTCATTTTGCTATAAAATGTATTGTTGGTCATTTTACTATAAAATATATTGTTGGTCATTTTGCTTTAAAAATGTATTGTTGGTCATTTTACTATAAAATGTATTGCTGGTCATTTTGCTTTAAAAATGTATTGTCGGTCATTTTACTATAAAATGTATTGTCGGTCATTTTACTATACATTGTTGGTAATTTTTTTTTATATAAAAATGTATTGCTGCCTTAACCGGGTATTGAACTCACACTCAAGGACACATAGCACAGTGGATAAAGGCGTTGGTTAGATCCAGTGACAAGACCCAAAGAGTGTGAGTTCAATACCCGGTTAAGGCAGTGGAGTACTTTCAGAGGGAAATTAGCAGGAAATAACTGATAACTGACATCCATCAAACATGGCATGTGGAACTAGAACAGTCTACCCCAGGGATCGAAATAAAGGGTTCAGTTCGACATTCCAACCACCTGAAGAAGGCCGGAGCATACAATGGCCAAAACATTGTAATAAATATGGCGACAAAGATGAGGACAATAGTCTGAATAATGTAAATAATGTACATAATACCTCATCTCAGAAATATAGACTGACAACTAATTTTTTCTCAGCGTGTATGAGCATTAAGGTTCTTATAGTCCTTGTTTGCTAAGATGAAAACAAGAGTGATTTCTTTGTATATATGTGTGAGAAAGAAAGGCAAGAGAGAACATGAGGAAAGTGTAAGTGTCACGTAGTTTGGTGAGGAAGACAAGTGAATGAGTAAGGACATCTCTTTTAAGCCACCACTGTTAACTGTTGTCACATGTATCTCTTTACTGGCTTGTATGGTCTATAAACTTTGCTTTTATACACTTTTAAGGGATCATGAATCATGTTTTTTTTCTGTTGTTGGTGGAAAATGCAACTGTTGGTTGAGAAATGTTAAAAAATTTTAATTTTTTTTTTTTTTTTTTTAAGCATTTCACCCCAAGCAAGGCGGTTACAGAAAATTTAGAGCAAGGTCAGATAGGAGTGATAGAAGAAAGGATGAGGGTAGTGGATAGATCAAGGCAACTGGAGATGTCAATTGACATTACACTTGAATAGATGGAGATTATATCTCACAGGGAAACAGTAATAGGGAAGGGAGTTCCACAGGCGAGAGGTGCGAGACATGAAGCAGAAGAAAGAACTTGCAAAATTGTCTGGCTCAGAAACCATTTTTTTGTCATTTGGTTTTTAACTGTCTTGATATTTATTTCTACCTTAGCTCCACATGGCATAAATAGAAAAAAAAAACATTGATTTTTTAATCATTTTTCGAAGGGGATCCTATTCATAATATAAATGTTATCAAATGGATCCCCAACTTTTTAAAGAGTTATCTTTTCTTGTTTTTATTTACAAATCTCAAATTTGAAACTATGTCCATATCATTGATAACAGCTTGACCTTTTTTTTTTCAATTTTTCAGTAAACATTTAAATAAATTTTTGCTTAACAGATTTTTGTGTATTTTCATTTTTAGCTTTGCCTTTATTAAGGATTTGTTTGCCAAAAGGGAGATAATAAATATTTATCTTAATCCAACAATAAGGGATTTTTATTTGCCAAATGCTAATAAACACAAAGGTAAAGTAAATGTAATTTTGAAACTATGCAGTATAAACAAGATATATATATATATATATATATATATATATATATATATATATATATATATATATATATATATATATATATATGCTGGTGCTTTGCTGCTAGTATACGTTCTGGATTATTCAAATATCCTTCCCAAATATGTCAAGGTTACCTAGCAATTCCAACAGTTCTTTGTGACTGTTATCTACCCAGTGGTGACATCATAGAGGTTTGAGTGAACTGATTCTTAAAATTATAAAAGCTTAGCAAACTGGTTCTCGGATTATCTGAAAATAATCTTATATATTAATAGCTGATGGTCTAGATAAAATGTTAGTTATACTACACTCACAGGCATGCCTAGTGAAAATAATGTGGCCAATCTTCTCATCATACATTTATAGGTTTTCCATTGGCTCTTTGGGACTGCAACAATTCAGTTCAAATGTGGCTAAGAAACCATAACACAGCTGATGACACTAGAGTCAAAAAGCATCCATACATTTGAACAGAAATATAATGAGAACAGGATATCAATCTGGAAATATCTTAATAAATAAATGTTTTCTATTAAATTACCAAAATGGTTTATTTTTTTTTATACTAAAGAAAATAAAATAAAATTACCAGCCTTTACAGAAGCGGTTCCTGGAAATTTAGGATGCCATCACCGCATCTACCCAATAAAATTTAAAAACTCATAAAGAATAGGGAAATTTTTTGTGACTATTTTTTTTTTTTTTGATTAGTATTCAATAGGCTTTGCTCTACATGTGACATTTGTAAGAAAATATTGATTCTTTTATAATTTTATTTACAAATATCAAATTTTAAACTGTGTCCACATCATTGATAATCTGCATACTAACGATGTTGTCCTTTTTTACAGTTTTTAAATGCGTTTTTACCAAACATAATTTAGATATTTTACTTTTTGGTTTAGTTCGCTTGCTCAGACAAAGGGAGATAATAAATATTTATCTTAAATGAATCCTACAACGAGGGAAAACCTTTTCAAAAAAAATAAAAGTGGATTCTAGTGAAAGAAGAAATAGAAATTCAAGCCAATTATTTATTTAAAATAATTGATGTTAACCAGTTTATTTCTTTTTTCCCTGGTACTTTTAAATTAAGAATTATTTCAGAGGATAAGATTTGGCTGATATTATTATTTTGGAATCTTTTAAATTTGAAATATCTTTTTAACAGCTAGAAAGAAGCATACCAACTTCTTTCTCTGTTGATGTTTTTTCTAATCATTTCACCCAAAGCAAGGCTATAATGTTACTGTAGAGATGATGATTATGACGACGACGACGACGACGATGATGATATAATAATAATAATTAATTATAAATAAAATACAACAATAACTTTGTTTAAAAGAAATTAAATAAAAAATAAAAATAATAAAAATTCTCTCAGCATGCAACGAATATATATATATATATATATATATATATATATATATATATATATATATATATATATACAGACATCCTGCCAAAAGACGTTAAATTCAATCTCTTCACCACGAATCTTGGTACAGGCAACATGTCACCAACTTCTCTCTGTGATATGACTTGTAATACTATGGAGTAAATTTCTCCCTTTTATCACATGTACCATAAGACAATAATTGTAACCTAAAAACACACACACACACACACACACACGCACAAAAAAAAAAAAAAAAAATATAAGTAAATTGTATGAAATTAATATACAATTTACCATAATTTTCCTGTTATCTGTGTATGTTTTCTGTCAAGTATGCTTTTATCTCCGTGAACACTAAGCTAATTTCTGCTGCAATGATATGAGTGAATCCCCCACAACATTATGGTGACTGCCAACGTGTATAAGACAAAGCAATTTATTCACCCACATCACTAAGAAGACACAAGGCGTTTACTGGTAGTGGCAGAGAATGAGAAAACTTTAGAGAAGAGAAAGGATAATAAAGGAACAGAATTCAGGAAGACAGAAGATGGGGATTGGCATTGCATTTAATTTTTTGAAGACTGTGGATGGAAGGACGCAAGAAACTGAAAGAAATTCCCACAGGCAACATGTAAGTATCTTTGTAGATAAAAAATAAAAAAATATATATTGTTTACTTTTTTTTCTTGGATTTGAAAAGTAAATGTTTTATACCAAAAATTTACAACTTGGACTGATATCCATTTAAATCTGTTTTCTTGCAGAAAGTATAGATAGTGATTAATTGTATCATTTATATGCTTAACAACTTTATTGTGTTATTCATTTTTGATTAGTTAAAAAAAACTAAAAACAATAGTTGTCAATGCTTCAGTGAAATAAATAAATAAATAAAGGAAAATAATAATTGCTGCCAATAAATACAACCTGAAAAACAAACAAATATTGAGTTTATAAAGATATTGGAATGAAGTAATGGAGTCAGGTTTGTTTTGTTGGTTGTCAAATTCACTTAGTTTCGTAGAAACTCAGCTGGACATTATCTCTTTTAAATTCTGACTCGTACTCATTGACACCAAATTAATTAATAGAAATAATAATAATGTTTGACAATGCATTATAGGCGGAATAAATACATGTAGCAGTTATCTGCCTTGAATCAGCTCTACTCTTTCAAGGGAGGTAACTTCAAATAAACTATTTTTCTATTTCTAGGAATTTTGTTCACCTGTGAAATTGTTTTGTTTTAGAAAAAATGATTATATATATATATATATATATATATATATATATATATATATATATATATATATGCGGTTGTTTAAGATTGTAATGAAAAGGTTGGGAAGTTTTAAATGAAATAAATTCAAACAGATGGACGATTTTTATATTTATATAAATAAAATAATATACATTTTATATTTATATAAAAAAAAAATAACATAATTCAAAAAGAGATTAAATATACTTGTGTGTGCACAATAGCTAAAAAAAAGAAAGAAAAATATTTATAAGGTTTACTATTAGAAAAGGCGTTGCTGGTTGAAATTAGGAAGATCGTCTGCCAAGGAAAGAAATGTCAGATTAAAAATAAGTCTATTAATTCTTTAGAAATTGCTTTGTTTACGCTCCAGATATAAAACTGAACAGATATTAAGCTTTTGAGAAGAATATTTGAACGAGGAAGTGTGCTTTCCTGAAAATAAGGGGAAATAGAGTCTTCATGGCCAAACAGTAAAGCATGCCAGATCAAACAGTGGTTTCTCCTATAAAGGGGGACACAAGTTCGGGTCATGCCGGAAAAAAAATTACCAGCAATACATTTTTGTAAAGGAAATTTCTAATCCCGCCAAATAACCCATAAAGACTTAATATGCCGTTAAACAAACAAACAAGCATATGTCAACTAAATAAAAACACAAAAAAATATACAAATAATATTAGCTTTCTAGGGAGAAAGTTACTGATTAACTCCAAAGAGAGACAGCAGTCAGGACTATGAGTGAAAAACCATGCATCCTAAATTAAAAAAGCATAAAAGATACCACCTGGGATGAGTTATGTTTGTGTGGGACAAATATAAATGATAAATATAGATATATTGGTATATAAAATTTTTGCATGACATATTTGTATATTCGAGTGCTCTGTATAAAATGTTTTCAGGCTTGATTCGTTTTTCAAATTAATTTCTTTAAATTATTTGTGCCTTTCCTTCCATCATGCTAAGGTGTTAGTATATCACTGATAAACTGATGCCTAATGTGGGCCTTGGAGAATGGAGAAAACGAAGATATCTCTTCTCTTATATCCAGCACCTCCATTAACATTTTTCATAGAGAAGTTTGTAATGTGAAAAAATTATAACACACACACACACACACACACACACACACACACACACACACACACACACACACACACACACACACACACACACACACTATCTGTCTCTCACTCACTGTTGTGTTAAAATGTGTTTCTGTTTTTTTTTTACCTATTTTAAATACCTATTCTTGCTGCTGAAAAAAAAAGACTATAGAAAATAATAGGTATATAAATATTTTAATGATTGATACAACAGAAACTTGAAATAAAGCATGTAGTAACTGAAGGGCAAAATTTACTGCTAGTGAACGGAAAAAAAAAAATCAATTTTTTTTATCAATGAAGATTTTAGTCAAAAGCTACTCACTTGCAATTTCATATCTGCCGCCACTGGAGTCAAATTCAAATCAAATAATCTGTAAGAAAATAAGAAATGCAATTCGAAAATATTCAAACGTCTATAATAAACAATGATTCAAGATTTTAAGAAGGCATCTCTAATTGTGAATTTTAAATATCGTGATATGCTGCTTGGTAAAATGTCTACCCACATTTTGCAAAAGATTTACAAATGTAAATCAAAAAGTAAAATGAAGTTGTTAGGAAAACGAAACACTGAATTAGACATGAATACACACTAGAAAAGGAAGACAGAGGAGATGATAACATTCTCATGTCTTCAACGTCTGCTTCAGTGAAATAGAAAACCATGTTAATATTTTTTATTTGTACCCTCTTACTTCTTTATAAATGACCCGTGTCCATATTTATGATTGTTATTGTAATATTTTGTCAAACTCAAGTATTTATCAACTTTCGTAGGTATTTTATTGTCGTGGAACTCGCAAGGAGGTTATTCAGTCATTAGTTTAAAACTTATGATTCATCAGAAAATGTGTGTGTGCGTGCAAAAATTCAGATATAAATAAAGTATATCTGTAAAGACAAAATAAATAAAAGGCAAATGGAAAACTATATTTTTCTGCTACGTTACTTCTGTGTATGTATACAAGTTCTTTTCCCCGCTTTTCATGTAATGTGTGATGCACGTTTGGGCGATCATGTCTCATTTTGATTCATTGACAGAAGAATTCCCGCAGTAGACTTCCGTTATTACCTGCACTTGACTAGTTCCCAACCAAGGCTACAGGACCCAGTATGTCCTGGTATTTAATCCATAGCTGGGAAATACAAGATACAAAATAAAATTTCCACTTTTACTTTGATGAATTTCCTTAGGAGACTTAAACGTTTTGGCAAAGAAAAGTCTTCCTTTTGTCTTCCTTTCTACATTTTGGGGTCCCTGAAGCTTGAATATATATGCCACACCACTTTCGCAACCAGCAACAATAGATTCGAGGATCAAACTGCCAAAATGTAGGCTATGAGTAAATTCTGGCAAGCTCAATGGATCCATGTAGTTTGGGGTTAGGGTGCTCTCAAGCCTCCATAAAATTTTGAAATTTGACCAATTACAGGGAAAATTTCAGACCATATGAAATGGATATTAAATCACTATTTACATTATTCGGACTATTGTCCTCATCTTTGTCGCCATATTTATTAAAACGTTTCGGCCTTTCAGTACCTGTCTATATTTCTGAGATGAGGTATTATGTACACTATTTACATTATTCGGACTATTGTCCTCATCTTTGTCGCCATATTTATTACAACGTTTCGGCCGTTGTACGCTCCAGCCGAAAAGTTGTTCTTGCATTAGTTTTATAGTGGATCCAGCACGGCTTTTACACACACACACACACATATATATATATTTATATATATGTATATATATATATATAATCTGCTTCTGTAGATATGGAGGAGAGACAGAGAGTAAGAGAAAGACAGAGACAGAGGGAAAGAGATACAGAGAGCAAGACAGACAGTCGTAGAGATAGAGAGACAGAGAGACACACAGAGAGACACGCAGAAAGAAAGAGAGAGAGAGAGAGACAGTGTGTGTTTTTTAACATATACAAGTGTTTTTACTGCTCCAAATGTTAGGAAATTACATTGGATAAAAAGACCATTGATTCCTTAGAAATACACAAAAATGTCTATACTTGTAAGAAGCTTTGTTACAAAAGAACCAACAGTAATTTATAATACTAAAGTGCAGTGTACGTGTGTCCGTCCATCCGTCCGTTTTTCGATCTCGGCAAATCATAAACAACAAGAAGTAACTGGTAATATCTACTGTAGTTACATTTGATTAAAAATTGAATAAATAACTCATTTAAAGTTAAATTTAAATATTGAACAGAGTGAAAAGTTTTAAAAACAATTTTTTATTAAAGGTTTAACTTTAATTTTGCTTTTCATCACAACTGCAATTGATATCATGTAATTAAACGGCAATTAAAAACTTAAGTGGGGCACGGTACGTTGCTCATGTTTTTTTCTAGCACGCGTACCGTGACGTATTCAAAATATTACATAGTTTGTGTTTTCTAATGTCTTTTAAGAATGACTTTATGTGAAAAGATCACAAAGAATGTTGATTTTTAAAGAAAATAAAAATTGCGAGCAAAATAAATGTAAACAAACTATGGAGATTGGTTGCCTATACGAAGAAAGATTATGCCGAATTAAAGTGTTGAATAAAGATAAAATTATTTTATTATTTCTAATTTCTTATAACTTTTAAGTACATAGGTAAAAGGTCGAAGGCCCAAAAGCTTTCCGCAGGAGCTAAGCCAAAAGAAACTACTCTAGAACCGGACCTCCAGTACAAGCTACTTTTTATAATAGCTCAGAAGTATGAAATTTTGGATTATAATTTGAGATTTAAAAAACAAAAACAGATGCCCCTCAAAATAAAAAAAGGAGTATAAAACAAAATGAAGGAAGAAGTTGGGTTACCTTTTATCAAAATTTGGGACCTTTGATCTTGGGGTGCTTGATACCTGTCGAAAAAAAAAAAAAAAGATAAAAGTTAGTTTTGAAGCAATGAAAATTTAAAACAACAGGATGCAAACGGATTTTGTCACTTGTAATATAAAAAAATACAGAAAATGTATTATCTGTGAATTCTAATTTCTGATCTATGTTACAAAAAAAGAAGAAGAAAAAAAGAACACTGTCAATCTGAAATATAAAAAATAAAACGAAATCTAACCTTGTTTATATCAGTGGCGTAGCTAGAGTAAACGTCACCCGGGGCGGTCCGCTCAAATGTCACCCCAATGACCCCGATTCACCCTATGCTGAATGGTTAGCTGTAGCTAAATTTTCATACATGCTCTACCTCTACTTTACTCTACTGACCGGTACGTTACTGTTTACATGTATGATCCAAGACAAAATCCAATACCACAAAATAATCAGTTCAAATCAAAAGATTTTTAAAATGCAACTGTTCACTTTCAGAACAACTAAATACAAAATACGGCAATACACAAAAGAATGACATTCGATACTATGGTCTTAGAATGAATGTTTTCTTGTTTTCATTGTGGCAAACTGGTCAGTGACATCGTCAAAATCTGTTGTCATATAAGCTCGTTTTCAATGGACAGCACAGCCAGATCCGACAGTCTTGACTGGCTCATGGTTGACGTAATTTTCTGTTGCTAATTTTCCGGTGTCCAATTTTCCGTTGCATCATTTTCTGGGTACCATTTAATTATCAATGATGTTTGAAAGTATTTTTCGTGACAAAAATATTCTATTTAATTTTTAAGCATTTTTCGGAACATTGTAACTCAACTGCATTCTTTTAAAGGTTACCTAGAGAATTTATGCAAAGTTTTTTTTTTTTCTTTATACAAGTAAAATAAATTTACATCGTATTTTGATGTTATTATGATTTTAGTTTTAGTGATAATTTAAAAACAATAAATATTTATCATTAGTACCAATAATGGAAAATTAAGTTAAAAATTTAAAAGAATCGTTTTTGGAATCGGAAAATAGGCACAAATTTTTCCGATTCCGATACCGTTTCCGATACCCGCAAAAGTTCCGATTTTTCCGATTCTCGATTCCGATTAATCGTCCCAACACTAGTAGATATATTCAAAGGTATATCTCTCACTCAATGGAAAATTATATCTCAGCGAATTGATACACAGGCAAGACTGAAATTGTTGCACTTTTGGCTTCGTATTTCGCTTTGTTGTTATTAATGACGCAGAGTTAAAACACCATATCATCCGATAAAATGTTACAACAATGTCTCTTGTTAGTAACCAAGATTGTAGCAACTGAAACACATGAAAGCTGAAAACATTGCTATTTTTCCGACTCACAAATTTCCCGACAATTTATTAGAAAATTTCTGACGGGGGAGCAAAACTGGGGGGTCATAAATTATTTCAGATACCTGCCTACGAAACCCTGTGTCTCCACCACTGTTTTCAGACTATTTTTGGCACCTTAGCCTAGTTGAAAAATTTTGTTGGGGGTGACATTGTGTCACCGCCTCCTGTGCTGGCACCCGGGGCGGTCCGCCCCCCTCGCTCACCCCTTAGCTACGCCACTGGTTTATATATCTAACTTGAGTATGTATGGATCAATATTATGCTGAGATCAAACTAGCTTAAATTCATGTAAAATTTTCCTGTAAAGCAAATTATGTGGAAAAGTTATATACTCTGGTTTAGTAGAAGAGATGAACAAGTAACACTGGATAAAGCAGGCAAGTATTAACTGATATGAATTATCTCCCCTCCACGCCGAAACGATATTAATTGATATGAGTTGTCTCCCCTACTCATGGAAAGCAGAATGAAAACAATCTATATTCCCATAGCTTGAATAAAAAGGTTCATTGCAAAATTCCAAGAAGGTTACTGAATATAATAAGACACCTGACGAAAGATGGAGGCTATAACGGTCGAAACGTTGTGAGTATAACAATCATGAAATTGGACCGAATAGCAAAAGTTATAATAATAATTCCTCATATCAAAGATTCCAACATGAAATGACTCTTGTAAAAATTCAGATGTATATAAAAATATATCTGCAAAAAAGGAATTAGACCCGTGTTTCCAGGGGCACCTTTTTTTACATAATCCCTCCTACCTCAAGGGAAAAACGACCTGTGTTTTCTGAGGGCACCTATTTTTATATAGTGATTCCTATCCAAGGGGGAAATGAATCTGTGTTTGATGAGGTCACCTTTTTACATAATGACTCAAAGGAGTTGGACCTGTGTTTCCAAGGGGTACCTTTTTTACATAATCCCTCCTACCTCAAGGGAGATGGATCTGTGTTTCCTGAGAGCTCCTTTTTTGTGATAGGCAGAAAAACAGTCTGTGCAATATACTTCTGTACATTGGATGCAGCACTGAAGCAAAAAAATAGAATAGATAAAAGCAATTATTATGTATCCAGTAAGTAATTAATCAGCACGCCCACCTAAAAACAAACATTTCCAAAAGAAATAAGTAAAAAAACTTGAAATTTAAATAATAAAAAATGACATTTTCCTTCGAAAAAAAGAACGTTTGGAAACTAGGATATGGAGAGATCGGATTGTTTCTATTTTATTTAAACTCTGACCTTTCTACATTCAAAGACAAAAATATTTTTACATTGTAAGAATTATTTTTGAAGATGATAATACTTTAGTGATACAAGTCTTACTAATTAACCCATAGCTGGAGAGAGAAGGGGTGGATTTATACCTTTCCCTAGAGTATTTGCTTGTCAGCGAATATGACAAATCCGATTGGAATTGAAACACGACTCTTCCATTACACCACCCATTACATTTAGCGGTCACCTATCTAGGTACTGACCATGTTCGATGTTGCTTAACTTCGGTGATCGTACGGGAACCGGTGTTTTAACGTGATTTGGCCGTAAGCCTATTATACCACTTGGCGTCTGGCATTCACATGCGGTCACCCATCTAGGTACTGACCAGGCTCGTTGCTTAACTTCGTTGGTCGTACGGGAACCGGTGTTTCAACTGATGTGGTCGTAAGCCTTGATGACTGAATAGAAATTAAACATTTCTTTCTGACATTGAGTTATTAACTAAATCCTTTGAAATAATTTACAAATACCAACTTTATCAGCTTTCAGTTTTTTGGGCCCCCATTTTTTTCTTGAAAGTGAATTTTACTAAAATGTATTGTCGTCAATATTATTATTATTATTATTATTATTATTTACAATCTTCATTATTATCATCATCATCATCATCTAATGGTCTTTAATTTTAACTTAATTTCAATAGAAATTTTTTCTTTTGCATGAATATCTGCTACTAAATTATCCTATTCTAATTATGCTTGTCCCACTCTTCGTTAGTTCGCACGACCGTTATAGCTTGAGCTTGACAATACCTTATAAATAATGGACTATTCCATTTTGATCGCGTGAAAAGAGAGGAAAATAAACTACTTGGTTTCAGTGAGAAAAAGAAAGAAAGAAAGAAAGAAAGAAAGAAAGAAAGTAGGGAAGTCAGAATTTTCAACAGCTGTTTCAGTGAAATGGAAAAAAGTTGTCGAGTTCTACGAAAATAAAATATCCGTAGAAATTTCCCTATCACATCGTTAAATATCTAAGATTAATAATTTATCAAATATTGCAATTAACAATCATAAATGTGAATGCTGGTCATTATTTTAAGAAGTAAGGGGATACAAATGAAAAGATTTGAAATTGACAACTTTTGCCTTTTCACTGAAACAGCAGTTAAACACTTCTATCCTTCCTTCCTTCCTTCCTTCCTTCCTTCTTTCTTTTTTTTTCTTTCTTTCTTTCTTTCTTTCTTTCTTTCTTTCTTTCTTTCTTTCTCTGAACTGCAGTATATCACTGATATGTTATCATTATCACCACAGAATAGTCCATTATTTATGTGGTATTCCTTCCTTCCTTCCTTCCTTCCTTCCTTCCTTCCTTCCTTTCTTTCTTCTTTCTTTCTTTCTCTGAACTGCAGTATATCACTGATATGTTATCATTATCACCACAGAATAGTCCATTATTTATGTGGTATTCCTTCCTTCCGCCCCCCTTCCTTCCTTCCTTCCTTCCTTCCTTCCTTCCTTCCTTCCTTCCTTCCTTTCTTTCTTCTTTCTTTCTTTCTTTTTCTTTCTTTCTCTGAACTGCAGTATATCACTGATATGTTATCATTATCAACACAGAATAGTCCATTATTTATGTGGTATTCCTTCCTTCCGTCCCCCTTCCTTCCTTCCTTCCTTCCTTCCTTCCTCTGAATCCAAGGAGCGTCTCTGATATCTGTTTTGTTTATCCAAAAGAAATAGACCATTACTTATGAGGTATTGGCAGGGCGTAACGGTCGTGCATACTAACGAAGAGAGGAACAAGCACAATTATAATAGGATTATTATTATTAATTACCAAAGAGCTTATTTTTAGAGTTTCTCACAAATAGTTATAAAACACATACCAATGCTGCCTCATTTGACTCACATTGACCACAAAGTTTCGCATTATTTCTGGTGCTCGTCTTAAAGGCATCAAGAGAAGTATTGGAGATGTCGCTAAGTTTTTTGGATAAAGACAAAGCTTCATTTCGATTTGGCAGATCTGCAAAATCAAGAATAGCATTATTAAAAAAATATCACATTTTGACAATTCCTATTTATGTGCCATCCTCTTTATGTATCAAGTGTTACAGAAATGTTTTCAACTATGAACACGGCCACAATGTGCTGACCGTGTTTGGAAAGTAAAACATTCCTATAACTCTGTATGCATCTATACATACATAAAACAATCCATACATTCAGTTAAAAAAAAAACTAAAACTAAAATCATCCTTGCAAATGGCTGGAAGTATAGCCGAAAGCGCTCGGACATACAAAACATTGGAATAAGTTCTACATAATTTACGTCCAGGAAAAGAAAAAATGATATAAACATAAGAAAAATTAAATAAAAATCTAATATATATATATATATATATATATATATATATATATATATATATATATATATATATATATATTTCTGAGATGAGGTATTATGTACAGTATTTACATTATGCGGACCATTGTCCTCATCTTCATCTTTTCAAGGACACATGGCACAGTGGATAAAGGTGTAGGTTAGATCCAATGACAAACCCAAAGAGTGTGAGTTCAATACCCGGTTAAGGCAGTGGAGAACTTTCAGAGGGAAAATTAGCAGGAGATAACTGATAACTGACATCCATCAAACATGGCACGTGGAACTAGAACAGTCTACCCCAGGGATCGAAATAAAGGGTTCAGTTCGAAATTCCAACCACCTGAAGAAGGCCGGAGCGTACAACGGCCAAAACGTTGTGACTAATATGGCGACAAAGATGAGGACAATGGTCCGCATAATGTAAATACTATATATATATATATATATATATATATGTGTGTGTGTGTGTGTGTGTGTGTGTGCGCGCGTAGATCTGTAGATTTGGTTATTTCTTTTATTTTCACAAGTACTTTCAATCTCATCAAGATCATCTTCAGGGGTGAATTGCTAAGACGAAAAATTTATGTAATTAATAGTTGCGACTTTTTGTAAATGCGCATGAAACGCGCTTCGTTATATTCAGTATAAAAATTAACTGTTAAGAATATGTAACTTAATTTATATATTTTATTATTATTAATGTTTTAAAATACTCAACCTGCAATTTTATTTTTTTTTTTTTTACAATTTACTTGTTTTATAAAAATATTAATTGGCAATACAAGTATACTCCACCGCGAAAATTCTTGTAGCACTCTATATAAAAAATAAAACCAACATTGAATAAGATAATTATCAGTATTGTAACAATATTTTAAAATGCCTATAAAAGCAATGTTTTGGAATACTTAAATTGTAAAAAAAAAAAAAATTAAAAATTGCAGGTTCAGTATTTTAAAACATTAATAATAAAAAATAAGTTACCTCCCTTACATATTCTGAACTGTTAATTTTTAAATTGACTATAACAAAGTGCGCCTTTACAAAAAACAATCACAACAATCAATCACATTAATGTCTGATATAGCAATTCACCCCTAAAGATGATCTTGGATTAGACTGAAAGTACTTAGGGAAAATAAAAGAAATGACTAAAACTACGGCGTCTTTCTTAATCAGTTTAATAAGTGCACTAAAAAATTGATCCGTGAATTTGAGAGGATTAAAATAAAATAAATATATGTTTAGATTATTCAACTAAACATGCTTGAATGAAGATATGCTCTTTATATATATATATATATATATATATATATATATATATATGTGTGTGTGTGTGTGTGTGTGTGTGTGTGTGTATGTGTGTGTATGTGTGTGTGTGTGTATATATATATATATATATATATATATATATATATATATATATGCCTCACTATATAGTTAGATTTTTTCTTATTAATTAGTAACCAGATTCCGGGATTTTGTCAAAATTAACACATTCCATGATGAGATTCTTCAATTCCTTTAAAATCTAATATCTTCCTTTTCATTACTTACTAAGTTGTTCGTCTGTCAGCATCTTCACTTTTCCAACCTGTTTTATATATAAAAAAATTTATTAACAATTTGAATCCCACAGATAAATATATGAAATCTACAAATGATAATATCTAAAAAAAAAGAAAAGAAAAAGATAAAAGAAAAGAAAAAATAGAAAAGGAAAGAAAAAAAGAAAATTAAAAAAAAGTAAAACGGAAAAAAAAGCAAAAAGAAAAGAGAAAGAAAAGAAAAAGAAAAGAAAAAATAAAATAAAAAAGGAAATAAAATAAAAAAGTAAAAAAATAAAAACACAAAAGAAAAGATGAAAGCAAAAAGAAAGAAAAGAAAAAGAAAATGAAATAAAAAGAAAAACAGAAAAGAAATGAAAAAGAAAAGAAAAAATAAAATAAAAATAAAATAAAAAAGGAAATAGAAATAAAATAAAAATAAAAACATAAAATAAATGAAAAAAGAAAAGAAAAAGTCAAAAAAAAAAGAAAAGAAAAAAGAAAGAAGAGAAAAAGAAAAGAAACATGTCAATAATTAATTCATGTCACCGCAAAAAATCACTTTCAAAAGGGCAGTTTTCCCTTGTCACCGCTATTACTGAATACACTTTGACTACCTCTGCAATGTTTATTTCTTCTTTATACGCCATGTCGTCTCAGAACGTAGACGGTGATGGCTCTCCACAATTTCCTGTCTTTTCTAGCTCTTAATATGTTTTTTTTTTGTTATTCTCCTAACCCCTATTCTGCCATCCATTTACTGAAGGTCATTAAGTATGTTATGCGTTGTTTTCCTCTGCCTCACTTGCCCTCAATCTGTCTTGTGAGTATCAGATTTTCCCGGCCCTCCTTCCTCCTTATGTTCCCCCGAAATTTCTACTGTTTCCTCTTGATGTTAATTATAAATTTCCTTTTTGTTTCCATTTTCTCTAAAATCCTGTGGTTGCTCACATGTTCGATCCATGGCATCCTCAGCATCCATCTGTAGAACCACATTTCTGTTGCTTCAAATCTCTTCTTCATCTTTTAGGACATTGTCCACCATTCCCTTCTAATAATGAGGACATATATCACGTAACAGTTCAGTACTCTTTTCTTTGCTTCTAACGACGTTTTTTTATGTCTCTAAATACTCTGCTTAGCTTTCAGAATGCATCTTTGGCTATCTCAATGCCGTCCTCTGTTAGAACACTTCCCAGATATTTAAATTTCCCTGTTTCTTAATACTTTGCTTAGCTTTTGGAAGGCATCTTTCGCTATCCCAATGCGCCATTGGATTTCAGCATCGCACTTTACTTATTTGATTTTAGTATCCCTGATTTGCAGTTCACACTTTGGGTTGTTCCTTTCACTGACAACCATGGATTCTGACTTCTTACAATTAATTTATGTTTCGTCCTTTCTCCTCGCTTTCCTTCACTATCTTCTGTAATGTTTTTGTAGTGTTATTTATGGGACCATAAAAATATGTAAACCAAATGCGATATTTATCATTTACCTTTTATAAAGATTTATTATTTAACATTTTAAATCTTCAGACCTTTAATATTGTGGTGCGGAGTAGAACAGGCCTCAACCTCAAGAACTGCTCACAAACAATAGCCAAGAACATTGATATCTGGTGATGAGGGAGGTTATTTGTCCTTGGTGATGAAGCCAAGACAATTGTCTTTGCATCACTGTTGTGTCGCACGAGCAGCATGGCTCGTCACTTCATCTTGTTGAAGTGTCCAATGTTCATTATTACAAATCACGGCTTGAGTATATTTTCCAAGATGTCCTCTATGTACACTTCCTTGTTGATCTTTACTCCTTGAGATACGAAAACAAGAGGAGACTTCCCACTTTCTGATATGGCTGCCCAAACCATAACTGATGCCGGTTTCTGGGTTTTGAGGTATTTTCCTGAAGCGGCAGGAACTGAATGATCACTTGTTGAAAGAACAGAATCATTTTGATGATTAAAAGTTTGTTCAACAATGAATTTTTCAGCAACTGCTCATTTCTTTGAAGCTTCTTTTTCATTTTGGTTGCTGAGAGAAGCTGCCTCTTGGTTATCTTGTAGGGCGACATCCCTAGATCATTTTGTCATAGTCTTCACATGGCTCTCTCTGATGTACCGGCCTCTTTAGCCAATTCTCTCATTAACGTTCTTGAATTACGCCTGATTTTTTCACGCACCTGTTTAATGAGTTTGGGCATTTTGGAGGTGCGTCGATGTCCTGGATTCAGTCTATCTTTGATGAAGGAAGTTTCGTTGTATCACTCAATTGTCCTTTTTTTTTTTTTTTTTTATAAACGTTCTGTTGATTCTAACTGGTTTTCCAGCTTTAAAAATCTCACGTGTTCATGTTGCTTAATGATATACTTTCTTTTCATTTTTATAGACATCGTTGCCAGTAAATTCTAAAACCCTTTGAAAAATAAGAACCAGATAGTCTGCGTTGTTGGTCGACTATCAAACCATAAACAACAATGTAATGACCAAAAATTTAAAAGTAGAAATCATTTTTAAATTTTCTAACCGTATTTGTCCCGCACCCTGTATCACAACCAAGATAAGGAAAATACAGGGTTTGTCCCTAAAGTCTAGACAGAAATAAAATCTCCTTAGCTATATTTGTTTTACCTCC
The DNA here is from genome assembly GCA_963932145.1 of Acanthosepion lycidas. NCBI lineage: Eukaryota > Metazoa > Mollusca > Cephalopoda > Sepiida > Sepiidae > Acanthosepion > Acanthosepion lycidas. The sequence continues at coordinate 32,784,398 of OZ010584.1, read as the reverse complement.
ACAGATTAAATATGGTTTTGTCGAAAGAAGAAAGAATTGACTTCTTTTTCTGAGGTACTCTAAAAAAAGAAGGTGTACTCAATGAAAATCACAGATGCAGCACACTTGATTGAAAGCAGAAACAGTGAATGTGTTAAAATTAACGGCAATGTGGGGTTATTGCATCGAGTTCACGTGAATCTTGCAAAGTGAATCAACATTTGCATCACAAATGGTGGAAATCATATTGAAGGTGTTATTTGTTAATATTTCAATGCAATAAAATGTTGAAAATTTAATTTCTTGAAAATATGCATTTTTGCCTATGTCCAGGAATTATTTTAGGAGTTATATATAAAAATTTAAAGACACAATGATGAATTGATTTCTGAGGTAAAATTTTAACATGACGATTGCGCAGCCAAAGATGATTCAAAAGGAATGAGAGAATATGAATTTTAGAAAAGACATTTACCAATGCCATAAAAAATGCTGTTGAAAATTGAATTTCTTGAAAATATGCATTTTTGTCTATGTGCTCAGACTTTAATACAAGAATATTGCGGTATGATTATTTTTTTCAAAAACTGCTTGTACGATAAAATCTTAAAAACCTTTACCAACTCATTGATCAAATATTAGATTCTTACCGCGATGCACTCTTGACAAAAGATGCAATAATTTCGATCATCTGCAATCATTAAATGTCGCATTGAGAAAAGACAAAAGAACTGACCTTCTTGTTGGAAAGTCTGGACTGTAGAACTGTATTGGCATAAGTAGTCAGTTTGCCTTTCTGCCCAGACTTCCAGAACTGTCCACCACGGTTCCTGCACAATACAAATTTATTTTACCAAATTACAGTTCACAGTTGTATTTGTCAATAAATAAATAAATAAATAAATGTCGATGCTCTTAAGGATTCTGATTTTAACTGATTGAAAGCGTTAGCATGCGCATGTATTCGGGGTTGGTGAAAGGGTCTCATGCCTCCCCCAATCTATAATAAAGGGCTTCCCACTCTATTACATATCAGTTTTCATAAGGTAGTATTCATATAAAATACAAATTTTATTATAACCTACTTATGTACAGTAATGGGTCCTATGCAATATAGGTGAAGAATTCAACTAGAAAAATTGAAAATAAATTCAATGATTATTTACTGCAATAGAATTTTGGTTCAAGGCCGAAGGAAAAGTGGGGGTGAGGCTGGTCAACACTGACCATCCTAAAACCTAGCTAGTCTGATCTTCAACTTATTAATTCCTTACAATTAATTTATTAATTCACCACAAGAACTCATCCATCAGCATTCAATCCAACTTATACCATAATACCGCATATTCACAGGGATCCTACTAATATACCCATGACAATAATTTGGTAATATACAATTTATACTAAAATATATAAAAATACCAGACATGAAAAAAATATTAGTAGGACCCGCGGCCATCTCACAGAAAAATAAGAGTGGCCACTGTATTCTGCCGCTAAAATAAATAAATAAAATAAATGTATCTAAATACAAATTAGAGACATGTCATAATAGATCATTCCATCTTAAATATATCAACAATGTTTGCGGTAATTTTTAACATCAACTTGAGATTTTTCTTGTTAAAAGGTTAAATAATTTAACCCATTCAACATTATGGATAAAAAATAGTGAATTTTATATCGTGTTTTTCGAGACTTATCATGAGGAAAACCAATTCACGGATTTGGACGAAAAAAAGACGCCAGAATGACGTCAAAATCCGCGAAAAAATTGAATCCTTCAATAATCAGTTGTGCATAGCATAATTTCTCTATATAAATGGCAATTTCTGTCTGTCTGTCTGAATCAAGTTGCCGCCTAAATCCGTGAACCAATATTGATGAAATTTTGCATACATGTTAAACTAACATCCAGTTTGATACTAAACTAACTGTTTTTTTTTTGTTTTTTTTTTATAAAAGTCTATAATGGATCGCAGCTCGCCGCCGGGTCTTAGGCGAAACGCTCTTTACATGTTTATCACTGTGTTTAACCAAGGGAGATAATTGGTATTGCAAACCTTTTAGAAATTAAGATACACGTGTTACTGTAGCGTACGTACCAAATATAGCGCCGGGTCGATACACTAAATGTAGCAGGAACACCAAATACATAGGTACGACTACTATTTATATTAATGATTCTTCCACGTACAGGATTCAAGAAATAATAACATCAACTTCAATTTGTTAACCAACAAATATATATTGAATAAAATGCAACAAGTATGAAATAAAATCGTATTCACAATGTAGGTTAAAAAGAAGGAAGTTCTTTCCCTTTGACTGTAGATTGATTGTAATCAACTGTTTGAAGAAAGTTATCTTGTGAGATAAAAGTTCCAAAATAATTATTAGAGTAAAGTTTGCATGTGAAGAATGAATAACACAAAGAAATACAATTGCTTGAAATGTGTTGTGAATAAACTGGTTAGAATTAACAAAGTTCTGGTTGATTGTGCTTGGCGAAAGTTACAGAGAGAAAATGTAAGTTTGTAGTTACAAAATTCCGTGTCTGTGTGTGCGTTAATGTGTGATGAGCAAGATCGTGGATTTGTGTTGACGGCTGGGATCTTACTGGATCTTACTGGTGACTTGCGAAAAGTCTCCCTATTTAAGGAAAAGAGGTAGGCTCCCACGGAACCACGGGAAAACTTGATCTTACATTAAAAATATGTGATTGGTTAAAAATTAACCAATCCCTACACACGTACTAAACAGAATAGGTAAGTATGCTCAGAACCAAAAGATTCAAAGGAACGACTGTGATGGCTAAATTGCCCTATACAAAGGTAGTAGTAATTTATTAGCCAATCGCAGGCGAACAAAATGACTTGGAGTGTATGCTGGTGTGAAAAACATAGCAACCGCTATATTACGAAATAATAACTCTTATAAAGCTTAAATTTCCAGACAGATATGGATATTTGTTCGATTTTTAAAATTTAGGGGACAACATCTGAACGAATCGAATTATTTTAATTCAACATAATCTTTCTTTGAATACGATCTCCATTCTGTGTTTAGATTGCAAAATTATAATCTGACGCGATTTCTTTAAAAATAAATATAATTACACTTCGTTAGGGTTTCTTCTTAGAAATTGGGACAGAAGGGAAACTAGGAAGCCTTAACTATGAAATATTTAGACTATGTCAGAGTAGTTGTTTCAGAAAATGTTTTTAGCGACCAGAATGATCAGCTAAGATTATCCACGTAGAAAGTTCTGTTGGAAACTTAGCATGGCCCCAAAGTCCATACAAATTGGTCTTTGTTCGATTTTACACATTTAGGGACACGATCTAATCGAATCAAAGGTCGTTTCGTTAAAATAATCCTTATTTGACCTCCTAATTCTGCATAGTCTTTCTTCGTAGCCGACTGTTCATTACCATGGTAGCAAAAGGGCACCTACATTAAATTAGATAACTAATATAGGGATCGAAATAATACTCTTATAAATCGTAAAATAGCCCCCCCCCAAGGCTATATTCCCTGTGAACGCACAAAAATCCCTTTTCAGCGTTACTTATTTTGAAATGTTACTTTCGGATGACCGAACAAAGGATATGAAAACGAGAACTGGGGATAACATCCGCTTTTCCAGGAATTACCGGGTGCGTCAGTTTGTATATAAATGTAGGTAGAAAAAAAAGCCAATGTTGATAAGATAGCAAGGGTCACAAAGCACTGTCCGAGGTCCCTAATTAAGGTTGAACTATCCGCCATTATTATTATTATTATTATTATTATTATTATATACCGATTCGTTCAGACCATTCGTCTCTGTTATCTTCATCTAGTTATCCTAATAAAGCAGGCATCAAAGATGACAAAACGGGCTTGAAAGAATCAATGTATAATAGTAACAATGTCAGAAGGTCAAATAAAGTATTTCATAGACTGGAGTGTACATGCTTAAATTTACTATAATGCATATCTACAGTTAATAATTCATAATAATCATATTTTTTAAACGCACCAGTCTTTAGAGTGGGGAAGCAAAACTTTCAAAATTGCTGGAACCATCAAAAATTACTTCCCCATAAATAAGCTCATTAAAGCAAAAAGATATTAATAAAACTTTTAGATAATATCAAAATATAATTTATTCAATATGGCCTGTATTATTCTCAACGAGCAGCATGGCCCGGCGTTGCCCGTGCTTGATTCAAAAATCGTACGACTCATACAGCAATTGCTATCACTTAAAATATTTTTGCCCTTCTTTGCCTTTAAAGGAGTGCCCTTTGCCGTGCTGATGTTGCTACATGCCTTACTTCTTGCCTATCTTACACTGCGAATTTTTCCTAAGCTCTATACTAAACATTAAATCTGTTAAGAAAAAAGAACTAAACAAAATGAACACAAAACGATCAGATTTAAAAAAGGACACGTAACTGGAAAAACCGAATGAAAAAAGAATGTTAACAACAAATACTTTTTCACACCCAACCCAGTTCTGCGGAATCAGAATCAACGTTGAGTTTAAGCAAGCGAATGAGCCAATTGGAGTAAAGTGCCATGCAGATTTAAATTTTTCTCACTTGTGACGAATCCAGCTATCGATTTTTTTTGCATGCTAGTTAACATTCGTGTCAGTCAACTGTTGCCTCTCACGCTGGCCAATAGAATCTTCCTGCCTATTCGTGGCAGCCAGCTATTGGCTCTCACTCTGGCTAGTAGAAAATGGCCGCAAACTACATGAAAACTGCCGGAGAAGCATGAAAAAATCGATTATTTCCACTATCGATGGGAGTTGGGAAATGCAAAGTCGGTCTTGGGCTTCCCGATAACTTGGAGCATGTGCATGTAAATTTTGGTGCAAATCCATCGAAAATTGCGGCCGTGCATTCGTTACACACACGCGCACGCGCGAGCGCGCACGCACGCGCACGCGCGCACGCACACACACACACACACACACACACACACACACACACATCCTGCCTTTTATAGATAGAGATTACTACATCAACATGGTTGCGGCTTCCAGCCATATCACGTTGAATTAGCCGATTCTCATACGATCACCAAAAGTTAAGCAACATTGAGTCTGGTCAGTACCTAGATGGGTGACCACGCGGTAATACGAGGTGCTGTAAGCTTGGATGCGCGGGTGGTGCAATGAATAACAGCTCGGTATTGGAAATCGGAGAGGCGAGTTCCAATTTCAGTCGGGTTCGTTATATTCACTAACACGCAAATAAAGTTGCGAAAATTATGAATCTTGTCCTCGTAGCTAAGGGTTAATTGGTAGGACTTTGTATCAGTAACAATCATTATTTTCTCTCTTGACAAAAAAATCTTACAATCTAAAAATATTTTCTGGCTTTAAATAATCTGCAAAGGGTTGATAAGCCGTAAAACAATTCAATTACTCAATCAATCGTCATGCTTGCAAAAATATACTCAACTATTCTTAACCGCAACATCTTGGCCACACTTCCTTGATTGCAACCTTGAAGGTATTGATGTTGGCGTGGGATGTCTTTTTTGGCATGGCCTGCTCCAAAACACTTCACACGGTGTAGTTTAGCAGGTCTAGATTAAGGTTCAGGCCGTAGATGGGCCAAATATCTACTAGCGAGATATCCAGAAAGCTTTGCAGAAGTTATGCATCTTCTTGGCTGTGTGACTGGTAGCACGGTCCTCAGCCGCACATAGTTACTCTCTAGGTAGTTGTCCTTGAGCCATGGCAAAACATGGTACTTCAGGATCTTGCTGTAGGCATCATCGCTCAGTTTTCTTCAATAATGCAAAGGAATAAGAGCATCTTTTTTTTTCTGACGAAGTCCATGACACTCAAGAATATGAATTGGGATGGATGTTTGGTCTAAAAGATGCTCTGGTCATTTCAGTTTTCCAAAACAACGCCTAGTGAACATTTTCTTGACATGGAATATTTTAACAATGGACACATGATTATTGAAGTACTGGTCACATATATGCAACTTTCTAAAAGGTACCTTTGTTTCAGGGATTAGGATTAAAGCCCAGATCATCTTTGCTGTTGTTATGATGGGCCTTGCTTGACTCCTGTTTTTCGTTTTAGTAAAATAAAACATATATTCATCCCAACAACAAAGTGAGACATTTATACTAAATAATCAGAAATGTTTATTATCCGAAGGATTCTACTGGAGTAAGAAAGCTCTTCTAATTGTAATGTGGTTGTTACTAAAGTATTTCTGGTTTGTGTTGGTGAATACAGATTCTGGAAGTTATAAGTCTATCAGTAAAGGCTATATTTAATAAGAGAAGTGATATTTGGATAAGTTGACTTATCCGTGGCCTTCATTTCTGGAGTGGCTCAATTCCACGTGTTCTCTTTGCAAGAGGCCGTCTGAAAGGAAGTTTCTAAATTTCCCTCCAGAAGGATGGTTTACTTCTTTTATGGAATCAAAGGAATTAGATTTTTTTTTTTAGTTTCACATGATCACCAGATCACAACAACTTTTTCGTCAGTTATTTTAGACATGGGTCTTTCGCAATATGGTCTTGAGAGGGTTAATGAATTTTTAGTTTCACTTCTTGTTGACTTTGCCACTGCATGACTTCCTCTGGTTGCTTTTACTCATGTCTGTGATTTTCGTTGTCGTTGGCGGCTTTATCTCGTATCCAAGGATTTAATTTCTTCTTTTCAAATTGCGTCCTTTATGATAGCGTTGATGACTTAGTAGACCGACTCTTGCATGGAAGAACCGATGCCATTGACTGAATGGTAATGTTGGTGGAGGACGAGGACGATTTTGCCGGGATTTTCTCTGTTATCATTTGACTTCTTCCTTTTCTCTTCTGGAGCCTTTCAAATTTTGGTTTTGATGGTGATGGAACATCGCCAGTTGGCACGTGCGTGTATTTCAAACTATTTAGGCTCAAATCCAGTGGCTTTCTGCGTTGTTTTGAGTTGTCCCGTATATCTTCGAAGAGGGCAACTTCGTGGTCTTTTCCCTGAAGTGAGATCACTGAATAAGATTCGACTTGGAAACCTTGACTCTTCCAGACTTTCTACATGTCCTGACCATCGAAGACAGTGTTTCATAATCAGCAATTCGATGCTTCGACTGTTAACTCTTTCCAGGACTTTGTGGTTGGACACATAGTAATTCCATTTGATGTTCCAGATTGAACGAAGCCTTTGCTGGTGAAAGCGTTCTAAATTTTGGATGCAGCGTCGATATAGAATTCAAACTTCACGACCATACAGCAAAGATGAAATAACAATAGCATTATTAACCATGATTTTTGTTCAGAAATTTGTTATTAGGTTGGTGCAAAAATAATGACGTTTTTTAACGTTAAAAAACACGTAAAAAACGTCATTATTTTTGCACCAACCTAATATTAAAGACACGTTTGATTAGTTTTTCCAAATACCCCGGATGCAACTCCAATTCTGTGTTCCACATCCTTTTCTGAGGTGCACCTGTTTGGTAAAAAGCAGCCTAGATATGGAAAATGCTCTCTTTCTTCTAGAGGTGTATCACAGAAGGTAATATCAAAATCTGTTAAGAAGATATTTGGGGCTGGCCGTAGAAGGATAATTTAGACAGTGTGCAATAACACACCATGAAGTAAGTCTGACACGCTTTGCCGTTTGTCCTTCTGCGAAGCATTTTTTTCTGTGATATCCCTGAAAAAATAGACGTCTGTTAATAGCTGACACTATACACTTTGCACTGCACTTGGTTTTGCGTTATTTAGTGTCATGGTTGTTGGGAAATGTTGGCTTAAATTTTACTGCTAGTTTTACTTTCCCAGTTGAGTTTACGCACCTATGCAAAGTGTCCAAATTGTATGTTTTCTCCTTTGATGAACATCAAATCTTCAACAACGTTCAATGGAATTGGTGTATTATAAATATCAATCAATCAATCAAATGGAAAAAAAAAATATTTTACACATATTTGCATATACCATGGGTTGGTGTTGCGAGTATTATATTTGCTAGGCAAATTTTTGTGGGTGTGACTAACTGTTATCTGTCTACCATTTCATGTATTCTCTTTGTTGTCTGAGCAATGTTTAAACTGATCCAAAAGGAGGTTCTACCACTCCATTATAATGATTTTCTAAGCGTAGCTTAGATGTGGCACAAGGCCGAATGTATGGGGCACTCAGTTAAGATCGAACTCAATATTCTGTCGCAAATGTTTTAGCGAGACAAGTTTGCTAACCATTACACCACGCTGAGGCGCCCGTCGCTCCATCATGTTAGTTCAGTAATTTACAAATTCAAATCTCATTGTGACATATTGGTAGGAATCAAGGATTAATCAGTACATATCAACCAATATTCGTCAGAGCAATTTGGACAATCTGCATCGTTGCGTAGACACAACTGGTTCTACGGTAGTTGAACATTTATTAAACTACCAGCAATTAGCCTGGTCTTAAACGAATATATTCTTGGGACTGACGAAGATTTTCTTTGTAATCATTTCACCCCAAGCAAGGCGATAGAGTCACTGAGACGCAAGGGGGGGTTACTGAGTGTGAAAGAAAATGAGAAGACTTTAGGGGGGGGAGAAAGGGCAATAAAGGAACAGGTTTTAGGAAGAGAGAAGATGGCAATTGACGTTGCATTTAAATTTTTGAAGGAAAGCAAGACGCAGGAATTGATTTCCCCACACAAGACGTGCAAGAAAAGACACTATTAGACTAGGCAATATGGTTGCATGTATTAGGTTGGTGCAAAAATAATGACGGTTTTTGACGTTAAAAAATACGTCAAAAACCGTCATTATTTTTGCACCAACCTAATAGTTACCTACCCAGTTGCTCGTTTAGTGGCACGCTTCAATTCAAGCAGTCGAGGCACAAAGGAGGAAAGCTTATCAGAACAGTTGCCATGCTTAATTAGTTATTTCATTTGACGGTGCTGGAATCTATCTACATTATGTCCTGCCAGCAATCCCTTTGTAAGTAGATGGAGTTGTTGTTAGACTTAAATGTAATAAGCATTTAATAGTTGTATTTTCATAATATAGCATCCAGTCTTTGGTATTTATTTTGGTTACTGTGCATATCTTTTGTCCTCGATTGAGCTCTGAGAAGAGAGGATCGATAAAAGAGTTAAGCTGCTTATTTGTTAATTTATTTATACTTTGATATTACTATTAGATTGGTGCAAAAACAATGACGTAATAATGTCGTTTTTGGACGTATTTTTTAACGTCAAAAAACGATATTATTACGTCATTGTTTTTGCACCAACCTAATAATATCACTTAATGTAATTTTCTTGTTACCCCACTTTTTTTTTGTTATGTTTATTCTTATTTTAACACGTCCTTCTTTATCACTTCTATTATATTTTGTACTCCTGCTAAAATACAGGGTATCCCCCCCCAAAAAAAAAAATTAACATCATTTTAAATGTGAATATCAGATTAACTACATGTCTCAGGCAAACGAAATTAAGTCTTCATCTTGAACAATAAAAGATTTATTCATCAAAATTTGAACAAGATATTCAAAGGGATGTAGATTTTATAACCGATTTCACAAAGCTTCCCAAATGTTCAATATGCGCACCATCTGTGACACGACACGCGTCAAGTCGGTAGTCCAGCTCCTGCCAGACACGCCGTAGCATGTCTTGCGTAACATTCTCCGGCGCCTCAGTGATTCTCTGATTGAATTCCCCTATGCTTGTAGGAAACGTTCTTTCACATAATCCCATAGAAAAAAAAACACAACATAAAGTGTCAGGTCAGGTGTAGGTGGTGGCCATTTTAACAGCACGTTGTTATTATCACTAGTACGACCAATCATCCATCTTCCTGGTAGATTTTCATTTAGCATTGAGATAAGTCCACACTGAGGCGGTGGAGAATGTTATGCAAGACATGCTACATCATGTCTGGCAGGAGCTGGACTACCGACTTGATGCGTGTTGTGTCACAAGTGATTCTCATATTGAACATTTGTGAACTTTATGAACTCGTTATAAAATCAACATCCCTTTTAATATCTTGTTCGAATTTTGATAAATAAATCTTTTATTGTTCAACATGAACCCTATTTAATTTCGTTTGCCTGGGACAATTTAAATTATGTCCATTTTTAGGGGGAAAACCTGTATTACACATATTTTTGTTGTACTAAGTCAAAATACATATAAATACAAAATGCATGATAGATATTTGTTGCACTAAATACATGAAACACCTAGTGAGGAACGAACTCACAAACAATGAGAGTAGCGCGTTAACCTACCAACCAAAAAAAGAAATGTTTGTAACTCGCCACTGTTGCAGCAACCAATCAAAACTTGCAACGGTCGTAGCAACCAATCAAAATATACCACGGTCGTAGTAACCAATCAAAACATGCCACGGTCGTAGCAACCAATCAAAACTTGTAGCGGTCGTAGCAATTAATCAAAATACAGCAAACCCATTAATGGTCACTCACTTCCTTTCCTCTCGTTCTAGCTCCATTGTCTTTTTCATCAGCTGCAATCTTTCCTCCATTTTTCTGGTCTCAATTTGATCCACAAAACCAGCACCCATTGTTGCGAAGCTCCTGCCGAAGACAAAAAGAAACCAATTTAAAATTATCATAGCTTTAGAAATGGATATTTTACAAGCATGCATTTTATCACTTAAAGTGTATTTTTAACTGTTATCCATATTTGAATTTATTTATTAAACAGTATATTTGTTTGCGTCGAATATTCAAGAAATCTTATTAAAGAAAAAATACGCCCGCTGGCAGGATTCCTCCCCACCACCTAGCAGGAGAAGCCGTTATTACATCCGACGTGCTTTAGATCAACTCGACTACGAAGGATCTTGTCGATAGAGCAAAGCTGTATAGGGTCTTTGAGCAAATTTCTTCAAAGATTCTCGAAACATTATGGGTATCCATGAAAAATAACGATATAAAGTGATAAAAATCTGTCGGATTAATTAAATTAAAAAAATCCATTACTTCTTTAGAAATTGCTTTGTTTACGTTTGGATACGAAATTGAACAATGAATGGTTTGAGAATCTTATTTGCGCTTAAAGGCAATATTCAGCTTTGCTCGATTAGCGATCCTTCGTGGCCGAGTTGGTTAAAGCAACTAATAATAATAAGGATTTTTCGAATATTCAGGCTGGGAGATGAAAATAAATAAATATACTATTTAATAAATAAACGGAGCGTCTACTCAAACATGGGTATCCACTAAAAATAACGTTTGAGTGACAAAATTTGTTGGGTTAATAAATAGAAGAATCCGTTACTTCTTTAGGGATTACTAGTATATATGAATATAATGTATAAAAAATGTAAAAATGGAGAGAGCAAAGATAAGAAAGAAATTTTAAAATAGTGATTCAAAAATATAATGAAAAAAAAAACAAATAAATGTCAACCGGTTATCACTCCTCGCTCTTCAGAGCTCAGTCAAGTGCAAAACATATAAATATATACATGACTAAAAAGAGAGAAGGAAAAATACTACCAGAGAAACAGTAATAGAAATCAAAGAGAGGTTACATTTAGATCCAGCCACCGTTCTCTCTGCTTGCAGAGGGAAGGCTCCTCAGACTTAATATACAGGGTCTCAAGCACTTTCAAATGGTATATGCTCTGTTTACTACTGTGAAAAAATATCTCGTAAAACAAGGCACAAATTGGATTATTTATTAGATGTTCTGCAATTGCAGAACCAGATGTATTAACATGTATATGTACATTTTCATACTATCTTTCCCAGATCTTAGCTGGTACGCGCTGATCAATTCTCAACTCAAGTTTTGATCAGTTCTGTCAATGTGTTCAGTATCACCCTGATATTTAAAATTATATCAACGAACTAATATGATGGGGGTGGGGACAGAGCATCTTTAAAGATGGATTTCAAAATAGTTTTGTTATTAAATAGCCGAAATCAATTCTCATGATTTTTGATTTCTGGGTGATCATTTTTTGAAGATAGAACAGTTGTTGACTTATTTTACTAATAAGAGTATATTGCTGTCATATATGGTCTGATCCTCCAACAATATACCTAGAGATCCTTGATAAAAATTAATAGAAGAACAAACAATATTATTGGTCCTGATCTGGCGTCTCAGCTTCAGTCACTTTCTTACTGCCGTAAAATTGTCTTTCTATATATTTTCTGTGAATAATTTCATGGCATTTGTTCAGATGAGCTCTTCGCCATTTTATATTGTAAATACACATTAGGGCTTAGATTTTTAAATTATTGTTTTTACCCCCACCCCGACCAGAATTGTACATATGGGGACTAGTTAAGACTTTATGGAGATTCTTAGGTGTTATGGCGGATGTAGTAAGAATGGTAAGTAAGAAAGCGCAGTTTTCGTGTAAGGAACATTGTAGTATGTTTGGGACAGTGATTGTGGCTAGCTAAGTTTAATTATAAGACAGAAGATGACCATCCTCTCCCCACTGATCTTTTTGGCCTTGTGCGACATTTTTGTAAATTTTACAAAATAAATATTGCTCGTCGCATGATTCCTAGACTTAAACATTTTTGCGCAGTACTAGACTAGCGGCGAGATCTCACCAATTTAAAGTTGAGTCGGCTAGATGTAACCGTAAGTTCTATGCTAACAGTTTCTTCTCTCATACTTCTCGTTTGTGGAATTCTCTTCCGGCTCCACGATTTCCGGACAATTTTAATCTTCAAAAATTTAAATGCAATGTCAATCACTGTACTCGCTCCTTAGTAATGTTACTGTTTTCTAATTCTTCCACACACAGTAATCTTTTGTTTCTTAGTGGTTTCACTGCTTTGCTGAGTGGGGGACGGGTGAACCCGATTATATATATATATATATATATATTATTAGGAGGATTTGATAATTATATTTAATTAGTTTATCTATATATATATATATATTATTAGGAGGATTTGATAATTATATTTAATTAGTTTATCGAGTCTGAAAGAAACTACTGGACGGTCGTTTCATCTTATATTTGGGACTCATCAGCAGTGCGCATCCACTACCAAGAATCGAAACCCTGACAGATAGCTTGTCAAGCGAACATCATACCAACTGTTCCAAAGCCGGTTCAAGCGATGTTTCCATCTATATGAACCGGCTTGTAATGCTTTAGAGTGAGCGGCACAGTCCTATGGTTACAGAGAACTCAGAGAGAGTTCCACAACGGAATATGTGAGCGAGGGGCGCTATATTGAGTCTGATTTGGATTCTTTTCGTCACCGAGGCCCATTGGAACAGTTGGCATGATGTTCGCTAGGCAACTTAACTGTCAGGGTTTCAATCCTCGGTAGTGGATGCGCACTGCTGATGAGTCCCAAATATAGGACGAAACGGCCGTCCAGTGCTTTCTGCATTCTGTTGAGGTTTCTTTCTTACTCGATGAATTAATTAAATATATATATTGCAAATTAAAAAAGAAATTGAAATGTTACCTAAAGTTCAGATATCAATTTTAGAATTACATCCATGAACAACAGTGATGAATATCACTTGTTGCCCCATCAAAAGTTATATTTTATAAATTCATAAAAGTTCACTCATAATTTCTATTCTTTGTTATTTCAAGTGGACTTCGTACATACGATCCATTGCTAAGGCTGAAGGTAAAATGATCGGCTCTCTATATTGCTCTATTAAGTACCTAGCTCCACCGGCTTATCCCTACCTTTATAAGAGCCAGAACAGGCCGAAAATGGAGTACTGTTATCATATTTGGGCGGGAGCTGCCCAGACCTCACTTTCCAGTTCAAAACCGTCTCCGAGTCAAATTATTCTGCACCCGTCAACCTCTCTCACTCAGGCGGCATGTGGCAATCCTCTCGCTGCTGTACTGCTACTTCATCGGAAAGAGCTCGGATGAACTACATTCCCTGGTCCCGCCAAGTCAAACCTTTACGGCAAGAATATGCCATGCCACTTACATAGTAGCAAACCACCCACATTCCCTCTGCATTCCATCGGTGAGAAGTACGTTCCACTCGAACAGCTTCTTCCCGCGAACCACTGCTCTGATGTTTCCCCGATCACTACAATTTTAACCTGTTCAAGTCTCGTGTTAACCGTTATCTCCCACTCCTATCCACTTAAATGACCTCCTAACGTAACCCTCTAGATCGAGTGGTTCCCGGGCCTTGTAAACGGTGAACCTTACTGTAAAAAAAAAAGAATTAATGACATCTTATGCATCATACAAAGTGGAGCCACCAAGGCTGCTCATACGTAACAGTTTTTCGGCGGAAGAGGTGTAAATCCCTGTGACAATATATAAATTCCAGCTGATATGTGTATATGATTGGTGTGGGACTTTCACTTATCTGTTTGCAATAATCTATATGTAGATATTTCTACCGGCTTCTTGCTTACTAGTCAATTTTGAGTTTCAAAAATGTAAATGCAATGTCAATCGTTATCTTTTGTCTTCTTAATTCCTGTTGTTTTTATTGTTCTCTCACCTTAATAATGTTTTTATTTTTCTCATATTCCCTCACACTAAGTAACCCTTTGCGTCTTAGTGGCTTTATTGCTTTGTTTGGGTCGAAATGATAAGTTAAAGATAGACGTGATTATGATCTAAAAGGTAACATGATTCAAAAATGTAAGCGTAGTATTAGATTGGAGGCAAGGTCTCATCATTTTACAGTTGAATTGGATAGATGTAACCGTAAGTTCTATGCTAACAGTTTCTTCCATCGCACTTCTCGCCTGTGGAACTTTCTTCCGTCTTTTTGCTTCCCAGTCAACTTTGATCTTCAAAAATGTAAATGCAATGTCAATCATTATATTCTGCCTTCTTAATTCACATTCTTTTATTGCTCTCTCACTTCTTAATAGCATTTTTCTCATATTCATTCACAGTCAGTAAACCCTTGTATCTTAGTGGCTTTATTGCCTTGCTTGGGGAGCGAAATGATTAAAAAACAAGATAAATAGCTTAATGCTGGAAAAGGCATTTATTATTATTATTCGTGTATGTTATGTTTCCTGCTTTGTATCCTGTAGAGCCGTGTCCAAACTAAGGTCTTATAAGAGAATTGTCAGCACTTTTCTTAGTATATGGGATTTTCCTAAATGTTTCTGGGCAACTTCTAGGTTGAGGTTACCTGGGACACTTTTAGTAAAATTGTTCATTCCTTTTTCTCGGGGGGGGGGGGTCAGAGCTCTAATTACTATTGGTACAGTCTCAGTCTTCATTCTCCACATCCTGTTAATCTCGATCTCCAGGTCCTTGTATTTGAACAATTTCACGATAATTTTCATAGACATGTAGATGGTAATAAGCATACACTTCCTGAATTTCTTGTCTTTCATGAGAATATCTAGTCTGTTGGCTTTTATTTCCCTGTCAATTTGAATCGACATATCCCAGAGGATAGTTACATCGTTATTTTGGATAACCGTGTCTGGTTGGTGCTCATACCATCTCTCAGTGGTTTCGATTTTGTGCTTCTTGCATATCTTCCAGTGCACATATGTCGCTACCTTCTTATATTCCTGGGTATATTCATTTTATGCTAGTTCCGGACATCCTGAGATAATATAGTCGATAGTTTCATCATATTTTCCGCAGATTCTACATTTCGCGTTAGTTCCATCCTTGATTATGTGACAGTGATAGGATCTGGTTACGAGGCATTGGTTCTGAGCTCTCATAATTAGGTTTTTAAACTGGTGCTCATCAGATTATTATTATTATTATTATTATTATTATTATTATTATTATTTCCTTTGATTTATATTGTATACATATTTCCTTCTGGGTCCCAGCCAGAGACCTAAGGTCAGCAATGGCTTCATGACGTCTTCCACTGATCATTTTTGTGAAAAAACCCCTAAAATCACAGACATTTTACATAGAAAAACTCTTCGTAACGTGTGAGCTGTACTTGTGAATACAATTTTTTTTATATTTCTATAAGGTATGGGCTACCAGGAATCCCTTGAATAAATCTATCGGAACCTTTTCCAATCAATCTGAGGGTTCCAAATACAAGTAGAATTTTTGATGTCCTCATATACCACACTTTTTAGATTTCCACTTCAAGATACTTATATTTTGATAGTTTTTTGAAGATCTTCAAAGATCTTCAGGGACTGCCATGTCAATAAAACACATTCTGTTTTTGTGGTCTTTGATCGTGATTATTATTATTATTATTATTATTATTATTATTTCCTTTGATTTCTGGTGTGTACTCATTTCTTTTCGGGTCACAACCAGAGACCTAAGGTCAGAAATGGCAGCATGACATTTTCCACCAACCAATTTAATATATATATATATATATATATATATATATATATATATTGATATGTCCCGGAAAGGGATATATTTAATCGAAGTAGCTAAGTGGTTTTGGCTACTATAACCAAGTAGAATACGGTAGCAGTAATCGACTGGTACGCGTCGTAGTCGCAGGTAAGAAGTGTAGATCAATGGCGTAGTCCAATGGGCGTCGTTATAGACTTAGACTCTCAGACTAAGGCTCTTCTGACTCTCCTACACATCCGTCGGTATTTATGACAGACACCAGCCACAATCATATTCCAGGGAGGGGGAACACAGGTGTACGCATATTCCATTATATCATATATATATATATATATATATATATATATATGGTGTACATCGATCCGGGTAACCTACTATTGTTCCCGTTCCACTGTGAATGTCTGGAGATATCTCGTTTCGTTCTTATTTTTTAGTACTGCTTTTCCCATTCCACCGAGTCCGAGTACACACTGCCCGGCCCAGGGATTGAACTCACAATTAATATGTCACCCAAATTCACGAACCTACGCTTTAATCAACTAGATGAAAATTCCGCTGAAGGTCGTAGGCTGTAACCACCGAAACGTAATAATAACAAAGACAAAGACAGCGGTTTGAATGCAAACAGTGTAAATAATGATAACTCATCCCAGAAATTCAGACAGAAACAAAAATATTTATTTCTTAACATAATCCTTTTCTTTGTTAATATACTTAATCCAGTGTTGAATATGAATCATATACATATATATATATATAAAACGCTACACAGTCAAAGTTTCAGATCAAAATTCAACTAATAGCTACATACTTTATTGGTGTACCCTCATATGCAAGATTTCAGTTAAGTACTTTTACACTGCTTTTGACAGAAACTGAAAAAATTTATGATTAAATAGGGACGCTATCATTTACTCCTGTCTCAATAGCAAATCCCTCAGATCTAAGATCTTTACAAAGTAAACCTGGTAGCTGCTTTTCAAAAGGACCTCCGATCAGTGGTTAACTGGGGCAAAAAATGGCTTGTAAATTTTGATGACTCCAAAACAAAACTACTTTCATTTAACCCCACAGAGAAACTTTTCTGCTTGCCATCAGCATGTCTTTAATCAACTAGGCTATTATCCCGCTGAAGGCCGTAGGTCATAACGGACAAAACGTAATGACAACAAAGATGAAGACAATAGTTTGAATGCATAAAGTGTAACTGATGAAACTCACCATCCCAAAAATTCAGACAAAAACAAAAATATTTATTTTTCAACATAATCCCTTTCTTTGTTAATATACTTAATCCAGTGTTGAATATGAACCATATATAGATGAAACGTTATTCAGTCAAAGTTTCAGATCAAAATATTATCTAAGACCTACATGTTAGGCTACAGATTTATTAATGCGCCCTCATATGCAAGATTTCAGTTAAGTATTTCTACACTGCTTTTGATAGAAACTGAAATAGTTTAAGATTAAATAGAGACACTATCATTTAATCTTGTCTCAATAGCAAATCCGTCAGATCTGACATAGTAAATCTGGTAGCTGCTCTTGAAAATGACCACAATCATTGGTTAACTGAGGCAAGTATGGCTTGTAAATTTTGACGACTTCAAAATAAAACTGCTTTCATTTGATCTCCTACCATCAGCATGGCTGAGGCTAGACTCCAGGAGAGCAAGACTCTACGCCTCACGTTTTCCACTGACATGAAGTGGAGCGACTATATCGAACCAACAGTTGCATCTACTGCAAGGAAAGTTGGGTCACTGTATCGTGCAAGAAAATTTGTCTCGTCAGAATCAATCTTGCACATTTATAAATCTACCAACTGTCCGTGCGTTGAATACTGTTGCTATATCTGGTCTGGTGTACGTCAAGAGATCCAAAGAAAGATCTGTAATGCAATCGATTCTGACCAGGCATCTCGACATAATCATTTACTCAACGACGTGATGTGGCTTCCCTCTGTCTTTTCTATAAATATTTTCATTGTAACTGCTTCAACGAGCTTTTTTCCCCTGGTGCCTCGAATACATGAATTTAAACGCGCTCATAGATTGGTAAATAGGTTCCACCGTTTTACCGTTGAAATAGCTAAATACAACCGCCACTTCTACTCCAACAATTTCTTTCCTTACCCTTCCCACCCGTGGAACTCCCTTCTATTTTCTTGCTTCCCTGATAACTACAATCTTCCCAAATTTAAATGCAACGTCAATCGCCATCTTCTTGAATCCCATTCATCTTTTCTCCTTTCCTCAATCCACTCTATTCTTAATTTACTCTTTCACTCCCTGTGACCCTGCGTACTAGGGGCATTCTCGCCTTGCTTGGGGGTGAAATGATTAAAAAAAGAAAAAGGAGAAATTGTTAAAATAACTAACTTAGAAACATCTTTTTAGAATCTTATAAAAGTGTCCCTAGTAAAGTTTGCAGTGATGATTTCAAGGAATTCTTATTTCTGAAAAATTAATCATCTTTTTAGAAATGAATTAAAAGAAGAAAAATAATGTCATTGAAGTAAAAAGTGATATTAAGCGTAAAGCAAATTTTCTTGTTTTATAATTTCAGCTCGGAAATATCTACCAAATTATCGAAGGAAATATCAAGCATCTCTGTAGATGACGACAGAGCCCAGTGTATGTCCTTATTGGTCGATTAAATATTAATTTGAACCAATCAAAAAATGCTTTACCTGGCTTTGGTTTTGGCTGCGAAGTTCATTTTAGATTGATAACGGTTCATCGTTGAGCTGAAAGATAAAAATGCATTGTATAGTAGTAGTTGCATTTGGAACTAAGCATAAAACACTAGTAGTGAGATTATATGAATTAGAAATTTGAGGAGTAAGTATTCAAACTGCCCAAGTTACAATATTTTTTGAATCTGTGCTGGAGATTAAAAGAGGTATGCTATCATGCACCTACCTAGTAATAACCTCCAGACATCTAATATGGACATATAATAATAATAATAATAATAATAATAATAATAATAATAATAATAATAATAAGACCACTAGATGTGCTTTCTTATTGACGTAGTAGTACCTGGAGATTGTAATGTATCTTTTAAGATCTTCAAAAAAAAAAACTATCAAAATACAAATATCTTGAAGTGGAAATCTAAAAAATGTGGCACATGAGGACATCGATATTCCCATTTGTAGTTGGAGTCCTCGGATTGATTGGAAAAGGTACCAATAGACTCACTTGATTCCTGGTATCCCACGCATTAAAGAAATCCAAAACATTGTACTCACAAGTACAGCTCACACATTACGAAGGGCCTTATCTATGTAAAATGTGTGTGATCTTAGTTTTTTTCTAAATGAACAGTGGAAGATGCAATGAAGCCATTTCTGACCTTAAGTCTCTAGTTGGGATCCGGAAAGAAATGTGTATACAACATAAATCAAAGGATAATAATAATAATAATAATAATAATAATAATAATAATAATAATAATAATAATAATAATAAGTGCCTCCTTATTGATATGGCAGCCCCTGCTGACTGCAATGTATCTTTGAAGATATTCAAAAAGCTGTCAAAATACATGGACCTTGAAATAGAAATCTCGAAAATGTTGCATATGGGAACATCAACAATCCCTGTTGTAGTTGGAGCCCTAGGAATGGTTGGAAAAGATTGCAGTAGACTAATTGAAGGGATTCCTGGAAGTCCATGTCTCAAGGAGATACAAAAAATTGTTCCGAGAAGTACAACCCACACTTTACGAAGGGCTTTATCAATGTAATTTTTTTTTTTTTTTTTGTCAGTGGAAAGTGTCATGATGCCATTTCTAACCTTAGGTCCCTGGGCGGGACCCGGAAAGAAATGGGTAAACGCCAGAAATCAAAGAAAATAATAATAATAATAATAATAATAATAATAATAATAATAATAATAATAATTCCAGAAGAGCATGATTGATTTCCAGAAAAGTAAAAGTAAAAACAAAGACACATTGTTTATGATGTTTTGACAGTACATTTATCTTCTTCAAGTTATACACGATCAAAATTTCATTGGCGTTTCCGATTGCTGTATAAAATAAAAACAGTCATAGGAGGCGAAAACTTTGTTCATTATGCAACAATATGAGTCAAATCAATTCCATCACAAATTCTAAGAGAAATATTACGATTTTTTTCAGAAAGTGGGAACTGTGCCAATTGCCATTTAGAAGAGAGATTCTCCCCAAAATTCTGATGTTTGGTTCAGATTTTTGATCAATTAGTTAGGCTGAGAACTTTTCAACACCCTTCTATAACTGTGAATCACTCATTTTCCAGTGAGAGGAAACGTAATTACATCTATTAAAACTACTATAAACTTTTTTTTTTGTAATCGGTATCACCCCATGCAAGGCCGTAAAGCCACTAAGACACAAGGAGTTACAGGATGTGGAAGAATTAGGAACAGAAACATTATTAATGAGGGAGAATAGAAGAGTAATCAGGAGGAGAGTAGATGGCGATTGACATTACATTTCTATTTTTGCAGATTAAAGCTGGTTGGAAACCATGGAGGCGGAAAGGAGTCCCACATGCGATAAGTGCAAGAAATGAAACTGTTAGCATAGAGCTTACGGCTATATCTAGCCAGATCAACCATAAATTGATGAGATCCAGACATCATTCTGGTACAGCGCTTAAATTTAAAAAGTCTAGGATACATCGCGAAGAGATTATCCAAACAATATCGAATATTAAATTATTAGATAGAATATTTTCTTTGTTAATCTATTATTTGTTAAATTATATCATTGTTAAAGCTGGAGTATACAATTAAATATCTGAAATAATAGCAACGGTGTCTAGAGCAATATAACCTGACGGAACCCACCCCTCTTTAGACTGATAAACATGAATCTATCATTAAACTGCTGGTTTCTGGTCAGAATTGGCCTCTTTTAGTTTTGAGTACCCAATTTCAAAGCATGGTTATAGTCATTGAAATTCATATTTTCTAACACATTACATGTTTGGAGTAATTGGTTTCTTTGCTTTCTTTTACAAAGTTTCTGATAGAATCGGAACCAAAGAGTTTTGTTGTTGAGGCTGACTCAAAGGGTTACAGCCCAATCAATAGTTATCCTCCACCATTACCAACAAAGAATCAATATTGCTGATGTCATAATAATGATAATAATAATAGCCACTATATCAATGTCATGCTGAACTGTGAACAAAATGACCTACAAGTTTTTTCAGGTCTGATGGTTATGGGTAACGAGCAAGCAGGCAATAATTATGATCTATGTTTTGTTTGAGGCAAGTCATTTTCTGGCAGCTGCATTTTCAATCAAATCATCTATATACATGTAAATGAAGAAAGAAAGAAAATGAAAAACAAGGAGAAAAGAATGAAAAAGAAAAAAAATCAAGGAGAAAAGAAAAAAAAAAAGAAAAAGACGGAAAAAGAAGAGAGAAAAGGTAAAAAGGAAGAAAATGAAAATGAAAAGAAAGGAAAAAGGAGATAGTAAAAGAAGACAGAGAGAAAATAAGTAATAATAAAAGAAAAGAAAAGAAAAGAAATAAATAATAAAGAAAGAAAAAAGCTAGAAAGAAAGAAAATGAAGAAAGAATGAAAATGGTAAAAGAAGAAAACAAAAAAGAAATAAAAAGAAGGAAAGAAAGAAAAAGAAAGAAAAAGGAAGAAAAAGAAAGAAAAAGAAGATAGAAGAGAGAGGATGAAGTCAGAGGAAGAGAGAAAAGCAAAGTGTATTCATTTCCTTTTGTAACCTAGCAATGGTTTTTCACAGTT
>OZ010584.1:32720948-32762159 GCA_963932145.1 Acanthosepion lycidas | reverse complement strand
GTATGTAGTTGCTTTTGATTAACTTTTTGTGTGTATCTTCTAGACTTCCTTAAGATTCAGCGACATTCCTGAATATCACCTGAAGAAGGCTAGAAGTTACAAGGCTGAAACGTCGTGGAAAAAAAAAACAAAAACAAAAAAAAAACAGAATGAAGACGAGGAAGTTAGTCTGATTTATTTTTTGTTAGGAAAATATAATGAACCAGATAAATTAAAAAAAATAATTATCAATTTGAGCTCATAGAATTAAAAGGAGTTTTCTGGAAAATCGAAAGGTGATACATTTTTTTTTTTGGTGGTGGTGGGGGCAAAATGTCAGTCATAAAACCACGATAGACTGAACTTGGTGTAAGCAAAGCGTTGGAGCTGACCCCTTTTAAATTTTGAGCTCCTTCATAAACACATCGCTCAGACACCATAAGTCCTATAACACATTATTGTCACACGTACTGCAGCCATAGCAGCAGTAGGGTGTCTAGAGCAATATAACCTGACGGAACCCATCCCTCTTTAGACTGATAAACATGAATCTATCATTAAACTGCTGGTTTCTGGTCAGAATTGGCCTCTTTTAGTTTTGAGTACTCAATTTCAAAGCATGGTTATAGTCATGTTAACTGTTTCCTTATAAGGAAAGATTTTGCATTCATTGACCGAGCAGTCAGTGCTACTTTTCGGTTGAAATTTATAAAATCTTTCTATTAAAATATTTTTTTCATCAGAATACGAGAAGTCAAGTAATTGCTTTTTCTAGTACTGATGGGGGTTTCCTTCCCAACCTTTTGTTTGGAATAGAATGGAACGCCAGCATATTGATTATGTCATTATTCTCTGTTCAAGTTACATGTGACATAGCTATTGCTGCTATGGTTTCTTTGCTTGTGAATATGTAACGCCAGTCGATGAAGTTCGAAGAAAGATGGTCATCACTGAGACCTACACTCGCTCAAAGCCATTTTAAACCATTGATCTGAGTCATCAGTTGTATAAAGCGGACAGTTTAGATATTTTTGAATGTGCTCGCTGCCATATATGTCATCCATTTGAAGGTTTCGTTCTGACGAGGATATTTAAGATCATGAGCCGATTTTGTACATTAATGTTTTAGTTTTGTAACAGTAAAATTGTTAAACGTTCGTAGCAGCAAAATTGTCAAACGTTCGTAGCAGCAAAATTGTCAAATTTCTGTAGCAGCAAAATTGTCAAATTTTCGTAGCAGCCAAATTACCAAATTTTTGACGCAGCAAAATTGTCAAACGTTCGTAATAGCAAAATTGTCAAATTTTTGTAGTAGCAAAATTATCAGATTTTCGCAGCAGCAAAATTGTCAAACGTTCGTAGAATTCAAAATTGTCAAACGTTCGTAGCTGCAAAACTGTCAAATTGCTGTAGCAGCAAAATATTCAAATGTTTGCAGTAGCAAAATTTTCAAACTTTTGTAGCAGCAACATTAGTCAAATTTCAATTTTGATTAAGTAAATCCCTGTTTTTGAATAAATAATTAAATTCTACCCTTTTCTCTTTGTTTTATTGATTGATTATTCATTTTTTTTACGGCTTATCAACCCTATGCATTTTATTAAAGCCGGAAAAGAATTTTTTTTAGATAATAATGATTTAGTGATACGAGTCTTACCAATTAGCACATAACTGGGTGAAGGAGAGGTGGATTCATGCCTTTCACAAGGTTATTTGCTTGTAAGTGAATTAACGAACCCAACTGGAACTCTGCTCTCCGATTAACAATTCCTAGACATTATGCATTACACCACACTCACATCCAAGCTTACGCTTACAGCATCTGGTATTCCCAAACGGTCACCCCTTTAGGTACTGACCAGGTTCGGCATTGCTTAACTTTGGTGATCGTACAAGGAACCGGTGTTTCAACATGATGTAGCCGTAAGCAATTTTTTTTCTTTTTTTGTATACATTATTTGGAAAGTCTACTTTACAAATAACTGTTTGGATTCAAAAAGCTTATTTAAAAAAAAAAAGCAGAATAACAATGATCATATCTAAGAGTGGGGTGTTCATAAACTTTCATGCGGCACTGTAGGTTTCACGTAGGCTATCATGGCTCTCCATATCTTCCTGTCCTTTATAGCTCTTAATAAGTTTTGTCTTTTTGCTATTAATATACTTAACCTCAGCAAGAGGCAGTTAAAATTTCTGAGGCACGTAATGAGGAAAGAGGGCTTTTGATTTGCTCACTGCTAAGGCTTGCCAGTGTGTTCGTGTAGCGTTACAATTTTTGTATGCTTCCTTGGAGTAACATCCATCGCAGACAATGACCGTAGGACAACTAATCGATAGTCGAGACAAGTGCGTCTCGGCGTGATAAAAATCTGATGCAATCACGAATGGCGCAAGATTTTTCAAGGCCCAAAAAATGTAATTAGACACACCGAAAATAGATTCATATTACTGCACACAACTGCAAATGACATAATCTGAGGAAAAAATAGAAATCAATTACACCCTGTCACCCCAGTGGGTCTAAAACTGACCGTATGGTGAAAGAAAGGAAACTAAAGAGGTTGTTTCAATTAATTTGCACAAGGGTGTAATTGCATCTTTGCAAAATATTGACATGAATTCACATGTTAATAATAATGAAAATATTCAATTTGATACTTATAGTTTTAAGCAGTCAGTTACGTGCCATGCGTGATACACGCTTAGGCGATCATGTATCTTTCGATACATGACTGACGAGGCATATTTTTCCCCGCAGCCATTATCCATTACTCTACCGTGCCTCCCGCACTAGGTTGCCATTTCTTTCTGCGTTAGACCAGTTGCCATCCAAAGCTATAGAACCTGGTCTGTCCTGCTATTTACCCATAGCTGGGGGGGAGGAGAAGAAGAGTATTCATACCTTTCCTAAGGGTATTAGTACATAAGTGAATGTAATGGATCCGACTGGAATTCGAACTTGGCTCTCCGATTCCTTAATTTATTACTCCACCGTGCCGACAGGTAGCGAGGAGAGATGCAATAGGCGACAATAAACTGCAGAAGAACTCAAAATTGATTGCTGCATTTAAGTATTGCATTAATATTTAAGCTTACCTTTTAAAAGTTCAACGTTAATTCTTCTGCCGCCACTTAATTTAAAGACAATTTGATATATGCAGTTCCCTATTTTTCTTACAAACAATTATTTTTATTGATTAAAAAAATATGTTTTTACTATTTCCAGAAAGCAAAATACTCAGGTGTATTTCAAACAGAAATTATATATTGGTTAGAAATTTTTTTTTGTGTCAGTAAAAAGAGCGAGAAAAATATTGCCATGTTTTGTAAACAAAAGTTAATTACTTTTTTAAAAATTTTGCAAAATATATTTTTTGAAACGTTATTTGAGGAAAACTAGCAAATTTAAAGTTAAATTAACCTGATTCGAAACAAAAAAAAAATAAATAAATAAAATGTGTACGCCGCTGATGCAAAAAAAAAACCAAAACAAAACAAAAACAAAAAAAAAAACAAAAAAAAAACAACCAAAATTTTGAGCGTGGTAGAAAGGATTAGAAGTTAGAGGTAACTGAATAATTTATGAAATGTTATTAATTTAAGAATTTTTTTATAGTATTTTAAATTTTATTATATTTTCAGAAAACATCAATCGTAAGGTTAAGTACCTAAAAAGTTCAATAAAATATTAAGTAATTGCTGAAAGTATTTTAATATTTTGGTAGCTAAAAAAACAAAAAGAAACCGTTTTTACTTAGAATTAGTAAATTTATATCAATTCTGGTCCACTATACTTAATCTATCAACACCTTCGGCTATCAATATGTCGATGGAAATGTGAAAATAACAAGACTTCGTGGTCAGGAAATGCTTGCATAAAATTTTTTATGCTACAATAATTGTTTCAGAACAGATTAATTTAACTTTAAATTTTCTAATTTTTCGAAATTAACATTTCAGAAATACATATTTTTATTTTTGCAAGATTTTTAAAACCGAGAATTAACTTTTGTTTACAAATCTGTCAAAAATGGCTGTTTCGATCGGTTTTTCTTAAACAAAATAAATCGACTAAAAATCATTCTAATTTCTAGTTGAAATATACCACAGTATTTTGCTTTCTGGAATTAGAAAATTGAATCCTTTAGCTTTCAATTGAAGTTAAAAAGAAAACTTCAAAAAAGATTTTTCATTTATGAAAATACATGTAAACATTAGTTGTACCGAATTATTGGAGTTATCTATAAAGAAATATAAAATCAGGAACTTATCATCCGATTTTGCACTCCTGCACTTTTTTATTTTATGGCGCCCTGTTTGTATGAATGTAATATGGTTGATTGCATACCCAGCGTACATTTTAGAACTTTCCTTTTGCATTTTTCCCACGTGTACTTCACAGAGTTTGAGTGTTCGTATTAATATTGTATCGGTGAACTGTCCTGTATGCTTACAGTCCGGTATGCTCGTTTTTTCGTTCAGTATCGTTTAAACTACATTACAGCAAGCTTGCACAAAATGCAACATGCGAGCGGCCGTAAGTGGCTCGCGAGATATTTAAAAAATAGTTTAATTCGCAACTGATCGCATACTAAAAAATTAGTTTTGTGGAAGTCTGACTTTATTCAGCCAATATTTCAGTCTTTGTATCTAATTAAAAATTAATACTTTTTTTTTTTTTAACTCTGTGTATAAAAAAAAAAAAAAAAAAAAAAAAACTTTTCTCGCCGTTACTCACTGCAAATATCGGTTTCTATCTCATTCAATAATTGACTATAAAAATTTACTTTTGCGACCCGAAGCTAATTTTCTGTGATCAATATGACCCCTTCGTATTTGCATGCCTGGCTCACATACACTCCAATACGGACCACAATTCTTGACTTGAATCTTTCTCGTTGTATGTATTCATTTTTTAATATATATATATATATATATATATATATATATATATATATATATATATATATATATATATATATATATATATTTAATAATTATAAATACAATTTTGGAGTGTTAAAGTTATTTTAAAAGTGTATGTTGAAAAAAAGCAAAAACAAAAAAAAAAAAAAATAAAAATAAAACAAAAAAATTAGTGTAAAGAGATTACGTCTTTTTTTAGGGTGATTTTTTAAAAGATTTTATAAACGTGAAAAAAAAAACCCCAAAAAACACGCAATAAAAATAGCTGGCCGGCTTATTTTTTTTTATTTATTTATCTTTTTTTTTTGGTGGTAGTATTTTCGAAACGGAAACATGGTTTCAATTTAATTTTTTGTTTACAAACATTTTGTATTTTTTATTAAACATTTTAAAATCGCTTTTCTTCTTTTTTATTCCTTTTTTTTTTTTTATTTTTTAAAATTTTTTACCGGCGAAACGATAAATATACAAAGACATTAAGACACACTTTAAAGTTTAAATAAAGATCCCGAAGGCTAAAAGCAGAATTTTTTTCCTCTGAAATATGTTTAAATTTTAAAATAATATCAATAAAAAAATACATTGGTTAAATAAAAAAATACTGTGAATGAGAAAGTAAACAAAAAAGTAAAACCTTTTTAGTTTAAGTGGGGAAGAAATTAACATTACATTTGAAATAATTATTTACAATACACAAAATTTAAAAAAAATACCTTGTTTCTTTTTTTTGAAGCCTAGGTTGATTCAAAAATAAAATGAATTGGCAAAAAGTTGTTCAATGAACTGTCGAGGCCCGGACAGTTTTCTATTAGAAACAATCGACAGAAACAACAACAAAGGCCAACAATGTCGCCATGACAACAAAGCTGATAATATTTAACGCGTGACGTTTGTTTCACTTTTCGTGCGTCAAACGAACCCAGCACTGTATCGACTTCATGATACTTACTATTCAAATTTTCATTTAAAATCAATCAATAAATAAATTAAATATCTTCTACGCCTAACAAATTCTCAATTGAATCCTTTTTATGAGAAATTTTTTTAAATATACTTGATTTAAAAGTGACTTTTGTTTTTAAAGCTTTGTTTCTACAGGACATCCAACAGATTTCCTTTTTTATTAAAAAGTTTCTGTTTATTAGGTTGGTGCAAAAAAATAATGCCGTAATAATGTGGTTTTTTGACGTTAAAAAATACGTCAAAAAACGACATTATTACGTCATTATTTTTGCACCAACCTAATATCTGTAAATTACCACGATTAAATCTTTTCCATAACCGTAATTTCTCGAAAATACGCACGTCAACAAATGATCCAAAAATTAGGAAATATATCTATCCCTATGTATAATACGCATCTACGAATTTTGTTAAAAAAAAAATAAATAAAAATAAAATTAAAAAAAATAATTACGAAGACATTTTGTCGACTTTGACATTAAGAATAAAATTGAAACTAAGCGGCTAAAATAATGTTGAAAATTACCATCGCGGTTTTCCCGATAAATATAACCTTTTATTTTACCGCCAAAATGTCGTCGAAACGTGCGAGTAACAGTGCAAATTTTAAAAATTAACTAAAAAAAAAAAGTGTAAATGAAGTGCCAAAGCTATAGGTAGAGAAGGATATTGATTCTATAATTAAAAAAGTGGTGATGATGATGAAAATTAAAATTTTAATAAATTGTTAACTTGATATCCTCTTTTCTTTGAAATTGGCCATTTTATAGATTTTTTATTTTTTCGCCAAATAAAAAATACGGTTACTGATAAACATAAATTTATTAAAAAATATTACAATTTTTATTGTTGGATTTAAAATGATAATTGGGATATCTTTCTTATTTTAAAACAAGTACGTATTTAATTTATTATTATAAATCTATAACGAATTTTCTTTTTTGTTTAAACCTATTTATATTACGCACCTCTACTATTATCTGTAATTTACAGTAAAAAAAAATACGTATTATTTTGAGAAATTACACTACAGTAATTTATCCCAAACAGCGACGTAAAGTTACTTATCGCAATTTTAAATCAAAATTTATTTAGCATGCCTCGCCGACCCTGAGAATGAAAAATTACCAAGAATCAATGAGTTATTCACATTTTGTAAGTGCGGATGATATTCGAGGTATTTACAAGGATTTTTTTTACAATTTAAAAAGAAAAACGTCTGTTTTTGGTTTGTTTAAGGGAGACCACACACTTAGAAATAGCAGACCCGAATCGTCCATATTTGGGGCTATCTCAAAGGTCAACCCAACTAGAGTGCAATGGAAGGACCTCTGGGAGAATTTTCTGTGAATTTTAGTAAATATAAATTAATTTTATTTTGGGGCCGGGGGTGAATTAATATTTTGGATTGAATTAATAGAAAAGATACCCACAATTTCTACGGACCGATAGTGAACTGTAGCCTTCGCTACAAGTTCCAAACTGTAGCCTTCGCTACAGTTTGGAACTTGAGTTTGCTTTCTCATAGATTAGTTGCTACTATAAGCGAAGGAGTCCAGTTTACCGTGTTATTTAACCCCTAGCTGGAGAAGGTACGGATTCATGGCTTTCCCAAGGGTATTTGAACATAAGTGACCACAACAGGCTCGGACGGGAAATTTACTTGGAATTTGATTCATAAAAATTATGGAACTACATATTAAAGAGGTCGTTCTTCATATATATATATATATATATATATATATATATATATATATATATATATTTACGAATATGTATTTCTGGTAATTTAAAAATTTTTTTACGAAAATGTATTGCTGGTAATTGTTTTTACAAAAGTATATTGATGGTATTATTATTATTATTATTATTATTATTAAATAAATAAATGTATTGCTAGTATATTTACTATAAAAATGTATTTCTATACTTTCATAGTGTTTTGATCCGAGTTTGGAAGTTAATTATTAGCTGGGACCCTAGGAAGTAATACCACCGCGGGTCAGGGTGAACCTGGGAACGATAGCAATTAAGAGGTGGTTCTACGTTCCTCAAAACTTACCTTGCTACTGGATGTAGTTTATCGTCATACCCAGGACAAACTAATATCGGAGCAAGTCGGATAAAGGCCTGGGCATTTCCATGACGTTATGGTTCATTGGCGCCACCGTTAGAAGACCTTTGCCACTTCAGTATATATTTTATAGGCTCATTGAACTTGTAACTTTGTTTCAGACTACATTTAGCTAGTATATATCTTTTAGAACATCTGAAGGACTGAAATTATTATCAAAATTGTTACGTTAATTACCGAAAAATCTGCATTTTATTTTTAAATGAATGTTTATTCGTTTTCATTTTAATCATTTCATACCAAGCAAGGCAATAAAGCCACCAAGACGAGGTAAGAACGAGAACAATAAAAGAGGAAAAAGTAAGAAGACATGAGATAACGATTGATATTGCATTTAAATTTCTGAAGATCAAAGTTGGCCGGTAAGCAAGAAGCCGGAAGAGAGTTCCACACTTGAGAAGTGCGGGAGAATAAATTGTTAGCATAGAATTTACAGCTAGATTTAGCCATTTCAACTGTAAAATGATGAGACCTAGCCGCCAGTCTAGTACTGCGCTTAAATTCATAAAGTCGAGTTCCCAAAGAGGAAAATTCATCAGAACAATTACCATAAAAATATTTATAGAAAAGGCACAGGGAAGCTACGTTACGGTAGTGAGAAAGTGACAAGGTGAGATGCCAGGTCAGGACTAATAATATTGCAGATTCTTCTTTGTATTTTTATCTAGAATCTCTAAATACGTAGCAGAGGCACCAGACTAGATGTGGCAGAAATATTCTGTCATGGGTCCTTACCTATAACTACAGAATGAACTCTTCCTAACACTATGTCTACTACGCCTGTCAAGAGTGAGGGACGAATCGAGTCGAGCCGATAGTAGTTCACTCCAAACCAGACTGACAGTCATACTAACACCTTCCACATTTTCTATTATTATTTCGTGTAATATACCTTCGTTATTTCTACTCTTGTGTTCGTGTTGTTCTTCCTTGGTCCTAACCTGAACCATAACATATTCAAAATAAGGACAAAAGGTAGGCTTTCTATTCCCTGTAAAAGCATAGCCTTCAATGTTCTTTCTGTTGTCTCTATTCTCAAGGGCTGATTTAAAACTACCGTTCTTTTCATACAACCTAGCAATATGGCCTGCTTGTAACAATTAATCACTGGTAATTTACAAGAAATTAAATATATATTGTTAAATATAACAGACAATGAATGTCTATTATGTCTGATTATGATCCGTTCTAAACACCAAGCATAATAGACATTCATTGTCTGTTATATTTAACAATATATGTTTAAATAATGATCTACTGTCTTAATACACTAAATTCAAGAAATTGTTTCTGCGGCTTGAGTCAGAATATATCATTAAAGGTCTATTCATAGAGTGACTTTGCTTTAAAAAGAAAGATGGCGTTTCATGTGCTGGTAGACTCAGAGAAAATGTTCCCTGTATGCACTACTAAACTCGTAAAATCTATTGATGTATAGTGATATAGATAAAACCATTTTGTGTCAAAATTATTTCACCGAATGGACCCTGTCTTCCACGCAGATGAGTCACTTTATTTTTACTGACCCAGGAAATTAATTTTTAATAACCATATATCGTTCCATTCACAATAACAGTGAGAAGACTCGATATAAGATTTGGTTTTGTAACAGATTACAAAAAAAAAATAAATAAAAAAATTCAATACTCATCATTTGGATGTATAATTCATTGTTCTAAGTATAAATACTTAAAATTTTGCCACGCTGTATAGAAAGAAAGAAAGAAAGAAAGAAAGAAAGAAAAATAAAATGAAGGGAAGGTAAACAAGATAGAAGAGAAGAGAAGAGAAAGAGGGAAAGTGAGAAAGAGGGAAAGTAAGAAAGAGAAAAGTCGTAAAAGAAGGAAAATGTACTGACAAAAGAAAGAAAGAAAGAAAGAAAGAAAGAAAGATAGAAAGAAAAATAAAATGAAAGGAAGGTAAACAAGATAGGAGAGAAAAGAGGGAAAAGTAAGAAAGAGAAAAGTCGTAAAAGAAGGAAAATGTACTGACAAAAGAAAGAAAGAAAGAAAGAAAGAAAGAAAGAATAGATGAATTTAAAAGTTTAAAAGCAGGAAAAAGGAGAGACAAATAAATATAAGACAACAAAGAAAAAAAAAGAAAGTAGTATTGTTGGAGAGAGGAAAAAGGAAGAGACGAATGTGAAAAGAAAGAAAAATTAAAAAAGAAAGGAAGAAAAAGTATTATTGGAAAGTAAAAAAAAAACGGGAAAGAAAGAAAGATGAAGTTAAAAGCAGGAAAAAGGAGAGACAAATAAATATAAGAGACCAAAGAAAAAGAAAGAAGTATTGAAGAGAAAAAGAAAAAAAGGAAAATAGGCAAAACTAAGAAAGCAATCTAGAAAGAAAGAATGAAAGAAAGCATTATTGGAGAGAAGAAAAAGAAAGAGACAAAGGTAAAAAGAAAAGGCAGGTAAAAAGAAAGAAAAAAAGAAAGAAAATTGGCAAGGGAAAAAGGAAAAGAAAACAATAAGGGAAATATGAAAGGGAAGTAATATCAATTAGGACAAAGCAAGCCGAAGAGCCAAAGAAGAAACAAGCGAAAAAGGACACCAATCTCGATATGCATAATCATACTTATTATAAAACCCAGGTTGTGTGTGTCTGTTCGTTTATATATTGGATCGGATTTCCTACATTTGTCAACCGATTTCAACAAAACTTCACAGGACTACGTAAAATTACCTTGCGGTGGTTCTGACGGTGCCAAAAATTGTAAAAACACAATTGGTTTTGCACGAAATCAATCTGAAAACACGATTAAGAGGCATCGCTATCGTGAGAATGAAAGGGGGACAACTCATATCGTGTTATACTTATTATAAAACCCAGGTTGTTTGTGTGTGTGTGTGTGTGTGTGTTCGCTTATATATGGGATCAGATTTCCTACATTTTTCAACCGATTTCAATAAAACTTCACTTTTTTTTTTGGCAGGTAGTGTTTCTTATTGTCTTGCACACTTTTTTTCTTTATTTTTACATTCAGAATGCTTTAAAAATTCCATTTACAAGACAATTGTTTATAATAAAATTCTATTCAGTCGGTAGACTCATAACGACTGAAAACAATGTTTTTGTTTGAGTTTGAGTTTGACCAATTCGTAAAAAAACAACAAAAAAAAAAAAAAAACTAATTAAGACATGCGTGTCCGTCAACCTTAAACAATAATCTTTGTCAATTTTATTTTTCAGTCTTTATGATGGTCGATACTCTTACTGTTACATCCATGGGCAACGCCGGGCTCTACTGCTAGTTGTACATAAATCAATCACTTAACCAATCGAGATTCTCGCATTATTTGATGTTTGGTGTTTCTAGTTAATCTGCCAACAGTGAGTAACCTGATGTAATCCCCAGCTTTTGTTCACTCATCGGAGGTTTGCTCGGGTGGTTCGTTGTTCGTGACTGGCTGTTCACGCTTTAGTTTTGCATTAAGAAACAACCCGCGTATTTGTCGTGTAAGTTGAGCCATTTTATTCGCCATTCGCAGATCTCCATCGAAATGAAACAGATTTTTTTTTAAAAAACCTCTTTGTTGGTTTTCAAAATCTTTCCACCTAAATACCAGTATATATTTTCTTAGGCATTTCATATCGAACACACCCAGCTTCTCAAAGATAAATTTCAAATGCTATATTTCGCTGCCATAAAGCAAGGAAGTAGAGAGCACGTGAGAATTTGCAAAAATAGATCTTGGATTTTATGAAAATTTCTTGCTTTTGCAGATTTTGGTTAGCCTTGTTTATACTTTGCCGATTCTACAGACTATTCCTTCTTCCATATCACCCTAGCCTCATTATAATGGATTTATAGAGTGACTTTGCCAGGTCAGGACTAATAATATTGCAGATTCTTCTTTGAATTTTTATCTAGAATCTCTAAATACGTAGCAGAGGCACCAGACTAGATGTGGCAGAAATATTCTGTCATGGGTCCTTACCTATTACAGACTATTTCAACAATTTCAACATTTGACTATGTCAACAATTTCTACTTATTTAATTTCATTTTGGAATGTATATACTGTCAGTATCCTTCACTTAAACTATTGTTCGCTTCGTGATTATTGTAGACACGTTTCGATCAAGTACATCTGATCATCATCTGGTATCCATTATTACGTAATTTTGTTCCAGTTAATGCCGATCCATAGACTGGCCTTACGATGACTGGATGACAATAACACAGGTTTAACCAATATCTATATACACTACGCTACCAAGATATATACTGGGTATATTTTTGGAGCCTTTATATTCAATATCAAAATGGTTTCGGCATCTCGTTATCGTACGGCTTTTCGATAATTTTGTATTTCATTTTGAAATGGGTATTTTTTGTAATCAATTTAACCCTAAACAAGACGATAATGCCACTAAGACGCAAGAAATTACTGATAGTGAAAGAGAATGAAAAGACTTTAGAAGGAACAGGAAACAAAGGATAAGCCTCTACTCCTGTCCAAAAGACGGGATGAATGTGAACCGGGCCATAGACGACCCTATCTATTCTTGTTGTCAATATACTTTAATTATTTCGAACTGTTTTCATCGTGATTATTAGAGATGTTAGAATAGACAACATTGCGGCGAGTACATTCTGGCCATCATCATGTTTATTTATATAGGTTGTATCTATAACATCTATGATAATCAAGATTGGAACAATAGGTTGAAATAAAGTAAATTTCTATTTTAATTTGTTAAGAACATTATCCCGAGATTAACTTTTCCAGACTCTAGCGGATTAGTAAATAGGATTTTACCTATTTGTATACGTTAAGTAGAAGACATTGAAGTATATAGTAAACTAAGAGAGGAAGAAGTTGACTGCTGTTCACGTGTCGTACAACAACGCAGTACAGCAATAAGGCGTCGCCGATAGGATGTTTAAGTCGCTTGAATGAACCAGAATTTGTCGAGACTTGGATCCGGTGTTTTGCAGCCCAGGCTAGGGCTAAAAAATTGAAAGACAATCAGGCAAGTGTCGGCGAAAATGAAATGACTGGCCTCTTTCTAGCTTCGGTAGGTTGGAAAGCTATAATGATCATTTCTGTTATGGCAAACCCCAAATAATCGGAGAATTTGACCTTCGTCGAAATTTCAGAAATTATAAAATTACGACCTAAAAATCATCATGTCATAGCGGAAAGAACCAAGTTTCTGTCCATTAAACAGAAACAAGAGGAATCAATATCTTCACAGATTAAGAAAAGCTAGCAAAGTCTGCAAACTTAAGAAACTTGGAACTCAATATTTGAATAGCGTGGTTGAATTGATTCAATCAATTCGGGTTGATTGATACATTTCATAAATATAGGATATTGGAACAGTTACAATTGAATAATTGGTCTTTAACTGCATGTGTGGAAGTTATACAACAGCTGGAGTTGATAAAGCATATAATTCTACTGGGGACACTGTAGAAACATACAGTGTATAAAAAGAACAGAAGAAATACTGTTACTATGAACATGAAATTAGCAGAGAAGAAAGGATGAGTTCTTCATATCAGGACAATTCAATAAAAGACGAACCTTTGGATGATATCGGGAGTGACTCAATCACGGAAGAAGATGAAATGAGACTGTAGTATCGTATGTAAATGAGATACAAACAAACCTCTCATCTACGGACTAATAGGGGGAGGGCGTGATCCGTTAAAGCCGATTGTCCGTAGATAGGAAGGGATTATTTTTGAGTTATAAAACCACTATAGTAACTACTAGTAGTTATGATCATAATGTAAATACTATAAACATGTATATATGTCATAAATAAATATATACTTAATATAGATATATTAATCAAAATAACAAAAATAGATTTCTCACAGCTACTTTCTCACGCACGCATGCGCTAATGTATCGTACTTTATATATTGCATACCAGCCTATGTTTATAATTGAAAAGTCCGTCACCATCGCCAAGGGGTCCCTTTCAGAACTAATACGACTCGTTCCGCTAAGCCCGCAAATTTTGAAATACATTGCTAACGATTTGGAAGTATTTTTTTCCTGAAGATTTTGTCCGTTGTATCCGAAGCCCGTTGATGGAGGCGTCCATAGATTAGAGGTTTTTCTGTACTGCTATAAAAGCAGTACGGCACAGCGAATGCCGGTCGAGCTACCATTTGTTGATCTGTGAACGTCTATTACAGTGATTACTCCACCTCATAACAATATGGCGTCGCCGATAGGATCCTTAATCGCGTTGGGTGAATCGGAGCACGTAAAAACTTGGATTAGATGTTTCGCAACGTTGGCTAGGGTAAAAAAACTGAAAGACAAGAAAGACTCTGGAGGGGAGAATGAAATTACTGATTTAGTTTTGGCTTCGGCAGGATGTGAAGCCATAAGGAAAATATCCATTAAGGTTTACCCCAAAATACTGGGAGACTTAACGCATGAGGAAATTTCAACCATTATAAAAAGAAACATGCAACCCCACCTCCCAAAAAGCTGGTTATTGCCGAGAGACCCCCCCCCCGAAAAATAGAACCCGAATGAAACCGTTATGCAGTATTTACACAGAAGGAAGCATCAAGATATTGCGAATTTGAAAAGCTGGGTTCGAGAAATATGTCTATAGAAGATGAATTAATCTTTCTAAGATTAATCCAAGTCATGTATGACATTACATATAAACATATGATTCTGGAATAGCTACAAGCGAATGATATGAATTTAGATGTAAGTGTAGAATTCTTGCAGCAATTAAAATTAATTAATGAATTTAATAATTCTAAAAACAATGTGGAAGCATGCAACAAAGCTCAAATACCAATTAAGTGCAAGTATTGCAACAAAGAACATGAAAGAAACAAAAACAAATGTCCAGCCCTAGGAAAATTATGTTTACCCTATAAAAGAAAAGACCATTTCCAATCTGTGTGCAGATACAAAAAGAGAATAGAAAGGATAGAAAATATAAACACTCATATTGAAAATACTGTTGTATTTTCAATATGAGTGTTAACAATAACAATGAGGACATCAGCAAAAAGTAGAGACAGTAAAATTGAATGGCATAATTTTTCCCATGGAGGTTGATACAGGGAGTGATGTTATCTTGATCCCAAGGAATTTCTGGGAAAAAATGGGTAAACTCAAATTAAGAAAAAGTAATCATAATTTAAAACAATTTGATAAATCTGTCATCAAAAATCTAGGCTCCTTTGAAAGCACTTTCGAGACAAAAAACTGTTTTGAGATTATTCCCATGACTGTTGTAGAATTTGTAAAAAAAATCATGGACTCCTGGGAATAGACGTTTTAAAAGTGGATAAGACGAAATTAATAAACTGGATAATGTCAGAAGAAGTTAACTTAGGGACTGTTAAAAGAATATAAAGCGAGTATTTGTCTAAAAGAAAATAATTACTTTAATTATTTTGAATCTCAAAAAAATACCTATTCACATTCTACCCATGGTAGTTATAAAACTAAAGAAAACAGTAGAACAAGGCATATTGGAAAAGTTGCCCAAGGTGGCAACAATTGGGTTTCACCAATTTCTGCTATACGAAAGCCCATTGGCGATTTGAGGATATGCGGGGATTACAAAGTAGGTGTGAATCACCAGATATGTTCTGATTCATTCCCCTTACCTAACATAGAGACATCAAGACACGAATTAACAGGAATTAAATACTTTACCAAGACTGACCTGAAATCAGCATATAACCAAATAGAAATTGACAGAAAAGGCTTACTAAGATGGACTTGTTTTCTGTTTGGAGTTAAGACTTCAAGCCATATTTTTCAAAAGGCAATAGAAAAGACAATATAGGTATAGTGCTTACAGTAAAGAGGAATTAAAAAAAGCTAGTATAATGATAAATATTGATAAATGTAAATTAAATTGCAACAAAATATCATATCTGGGATACCAAATATCGAAAGAAGAAATTTCCCCAAATAATGAACTGATAAATAAAATATGGAAAGTATCTACAAGAAAAAATAAAAAAAAGAATTAGAATTTTGGGGGGATTGATCAATTTTTATAGCAAATATCTACCTAGATACAATGACATAGTAGAACTATTTCCAGAATTACGGGAAAAGAATACAGAATTCAAATGGACTCAAAGGCAAAATATAGCTTTGGAAAGCTTGAAATCTTTTATCCCCCCCCCCAAAAAAAAAGCTTAAAATCTTTTATCCAAAAAAAGAAGTGACATTGACTACAAATGCAACTGAACATGTTGTAGCTGCAATTCTATCTCAAGAAGGTCATCCAATAATGTACCTGTCAAGAAGATTAATGTCAGCTGAAGTTAACTATTCAAATATTGAGAAAGAAGCATTATCAATAGTATGGAGATCGATATTTTTTGTTATGGCAAACATTTTTGTTAAAGTCAGATCACAGACCTTTAGAGTTTATATTTAACCCCAGAAAGGAATTACAATAAGTCAAATCTTCTAGAAATTTAAGATGGGCTATAAAACACATGGCCTTTGATTTCGACATCATATACATAAAGGGAAACACTATTTCACACGTGGATGCACTAACCATAATAAATTTCGACAGTATAAAATTATAAACATCTGAAAACTAAGGAGATATACTACTGCATGGGGTTGAAATGGATATGTTACTCCTAACTCATCTCAGAATGGAAACCATACACAATCCAGTGTTAAGTAGAATTTCAGACAGAATAAAAAGAAACTCATAAAGCAATGTTCAATGTCAGACAGACTTTATAAAGAATCAAGGCATAGGTTAACTGTAGAGAAAGGCATAATATCCAATGGAAATATTATAATACTTCCACAAAGCTTAAGAAAAGAAGTACTAAAAGGTATACACGATGATGTACATTGTGGTATAACTGTGAGACAAATGAGATTAAAATTACAAGCGTGGTGGCCAGGATATTCTCAAGATGTAGAAAACTATGTAAAAAGGTGCCCAAAGTATACAGAAATAATAAAAACAACTTTCAGCAAAACAAAATTCACTCCTATCCTAAAGAAAAAGAACCATGCGGTTGGGTACTCATCGATCATGCCCATATTAAAGGCATGGATTTATTTTTAATTTTAGTGAACTCATTTTCAGGAAGGCCTGAAGTAGTTAAGTTTGCTGACAGAAAAGCCACCACTGTAAAACAAATATTATGAATAATATTTTCAAGAAATGGGGTGCCGAAAACTTTGGTCTTGTACAACACACCAGAATTTTGAGAGGAAAGTTTGTTCTGATGGCTAAAGAGTATTGGATGCATCCCATATAAAACACCACCCAACCAACCAACCACAATCGAATGGAATCACAGATAGAAGGGTGCATACAGTAAAAATAGGACTAAAAGCATTTCACCATCTAATGTTAATGTAGATAGTTATTTTCCAAGATTACTGTTAAGCTATAGAACAATTCCACATGTCTGCAGACTCCAAAGTCTTTTGTATTTAATGTGTAGACAGATTAGAGCTCCCATAACAATGACATTTTCAACAAGTGTATGGCATAAAAAAGAGACAAAGAATCTAATCCAGGGAAGGCGAACTTTGTAGTACAGAAAGGACACAGTACAGCAATACTAACGAAAAATGGACAAAAAGTACTGGCCCATGCGGATCTATTCAGAAGCAGAATGGAACCCGAGGATATAGAAATGGACGAAGAATCTGAAGAAGGACATGAATCCAGTCGTGAATCTGAACAATCTATAGAGGATAATCACCAGAAATCTGACGCGGAGTCGGAAAATAAAAATAAAATCACGATACACACCAACAAAGATAGTTTAGATTCCCAAGAATAATTAGAAGCAGTCAAAGATCAACGAAGGACATAAGGCCATTTCCGTTCAGGGAGTTGTAGTATTGTATTTAAATGAGGTACTGCTATAAAAGCAGAAAACCATAGTGATTGCAAGTTGAGCTACCATCTGTTGACCTGACAATGTCTATTCCAGAGACTACGCTACTTCATAACAGCGAGCAAGATCTCCATTAAAAAGAACAGAACATAAACCTCAAAGGGGGAGAGAAGAAAAGAGGTTGTAGAAGAAGTTCAAGAACAACCAAAGGCATTAAACCCTCTTCTGTTCAGGGAGGTGGAGTGGATTGGTAAATAGGATTGTACCTATTTGCATATGTTAAGAAGAAAAGATATAAAGTGTGTAGCAAACTAAGAGAGGCAACAAGTTGACTACTGATCATGTATCGTAGATCAACGCCATACAATACAAACATTTCTTAATCTTTGTACCGTTGATGGATATCCTTGATCGATTTCTCCTGCTCAGTCTTCAATAGCGCCCACAAGGTTTTGAACGCTCCGAATGTTAACTGATAACGTTACGATGTTATCAGTAAAGTCGAAATTTGAAAGTTTTCTTTCTTCATGCTAATTGATGCTTTGATTTCTAGGAGCTTTTCTTTGAGGCACCGGTTCTCGAAATTAAGCGGCGTCGAACCTGGTCGGTGCCTAGATGGGTGAACACTTGCGAATACCAGGTGCTGTAAGCTTGGATGTACAGTTGGTGTAATGGTTAACCGCTTGGAGTTGGAAATCAGAGAGCCGAGTTCCAATTCCAGTCAGGTTCGTTTTATTTATTTAGGCGCAAATACTCCTGGGAAGGGTAAGAATCCACCTCTATTTTCCCCGGTTATGGGTTAATTAGTTGAATTTGTATCAGTAAAAAAATATTATTAAAATAAAAATATTATTAAATAAAATAAAAAT
Source organism: Acanthosepion lycidas (assembly GCA_963932145.1). Lineage (NCBI taxonomy): Eukaryota > Metazoa > Mollusca > Cephalopoda > Sepiida > Sepiidae > Acanthosepion > Acanthosepion lycidas. The sequence goes on along the minus strand of OZ010584.1, from coordinate 32,743,448 downwards.
GTCCCAGTGAATAAAAGCATTGCTTGGATCCAGTGACTTGACCCAAAGAGTTGCGAGTTCAATACCTGGCTAAAGCAAAGGTTGGAGAGTTGAGATAAAGGGAGATAACTGATACTGAGATATTGGGGAACCATCCTCTTGGGAGTCTGTTCCACAGGGCAGTGGTTCATAGGAAGAAGCTGTTTAAGTGGAACTTCTCGCCGATTGAATACGGGGGGAATGACAGTGGTTTATTACTATGTAAGTGGCATGGCGGGTCCTAACCCTGAAGGTCAGACCTGGTAAACCAGGAGATATAGTTCGTCTGAGCACTTTCCATGTTAATAGCGATAGAGCAATGAGAGACTTACCACATCCCGCCTGGGAGAGAGAGAGGTTGGAGAGTGGGAAATAATTCTTCTCCAACAAGGATTCGGAGACGATTTTGAACTCTATCAAGACTGGAAAGTTGGGACTGGGTAGTTCCCGGCCAAATATGACAACAGTACTCCATTTTTGAGAAGTTATTTCGCTGACCTCTCCACTAAGGCAAGATGTGATCCGAGGTTATATTTTGTGGGATGTCCATATGAATGTATACGGGCCAAGGAGAAAAATTATCACATTGGAGTCGACATTACACTAACTACACCACTCTTAGTGAAAGGAAGTTGCTGCTCTAGGGTTGGAAATTCCGGGACAAGAGGCTTTCTTCCATCTCAAAGGAGGAGAAAACAGATACTACGCTTTGATCCAAGCCAATGTTATTCTCTTTTGCTTTGACTACCTTCTCTCGTCTGAAATGGAGAAAGAAAAGATACTACGCTTTGATCCCAGCGAATGTTATTTTTTGTGGCTTTGACGACCTTCTCTTTATCTCAACTGAATAGAGAATAGTCACTACACTTTGATCCCAGTGAATGTTATTTTCTGTGGCTATGACGACCTTTTTCTTATCTCAATTGCGAAGAGAACAGGCACTACGCTTTGATCTGAGTTAATATTATTCTCTGCTGCTTTCAATAACTTCTCCCATTAAAAGCCATATCTTGCCTCAAATGGTGCATTGCTGCCATATCTGGGCTGAAACTATGCGGTCTCCTGAGTGATGAATCATTTTCTATCCTACAACTTTCCCCACAGACAGTGGACGGTGTAATCTAGTCTAAAATTATGAATAAGCATTTGAAAATTACGTAATTTCCAGACTAATTCACAGAGCGGCCCCGTCCTGGCTATGACGATAAACTAAATCCGCGTCCTGGGTAAGACGATGAACTGAATCCAGCAGCAAGACCTCTGATCAGGAGGTTTTGAGTAGCATGGAACCACCTCTTGGTTTCTGGTGTTCCCGGGTCCGCCCTGGCCCGGGGTGGTGGCACCTGTTAGGGTTCCAGCCATGGGCAAATAATTGAGCACCTAACTGGAATTGAAACGCTATGAAAGTGTAAAAATATGTTTTAATGCCAGAAGTATTTGTAAAAATATTATTACTAGCAATAAATCTTTGAAGAAAAAATTTATTACCAGCACTTATGAAAAAAATATTTCCAGAAATAGATTTTTTTGAAGGGCAAAATATTACTAGCAGTACATTTTCGAAAAATAAAGAGTACCAGCAATAAGAATTGTCGACATTAAATAACCCATTGAGGTTGATATACCATAAAACATACCAAACCAATCACGGAGCATCCACATGTGGTGTGGTTCGTGGTGCATGATCACTTCATTGTCTGCCTCTGTATAGTTGGTGCAACTTAATCGATCCTTTCTAAATCCAAGCCTACTTTGCTTATATTAAACCCTAGTTATGGTCGAGAAAACGTAAACACCAGTCGAAATCAATGAAACAAATAGTAATGATTACCAACAGTCGATACAGTTGCAGAGATACGACAGATGAGTAATTAGTGGGTCAGAGGTGGAGTATTGAATTGTTATTATGTAAATTCTGTTGGTCCGGCAAAACTGCTAATCCGGAATGGCAAGGAACCAACTGTATCGACAAATCGCTAGTGTTCCTTTAGCAAATAATTAATGAGAATTAGTCAACTGCTTTTAATGGTATAAAAAAAATATTATTTTTCTTATAGATATCGAGTCCCTTCTGATTGAAAACCACTTCCTATTCTTTTGCGATTCATTTACACAAGCTCAAGTAGGATGATCATGTCTCTCCACAACTTCCGATCTTTTGTAGCTCTAAGCAATGTTTATCCTCTTATTATCCCTCCCTGTCCTTGTTCTGCCATCCATTTACACAAGATCAAGTAGGTTGACCATGTCTCTCCACAACATCCTATCTTTTGTAGCTCTAAGCAATGTTTGTCTCCTTACTATCCCTCACCTGTAAGTTATACACATGTTAAGTGATGAGAAATGCATCACGTGACAGTCTGTCTAGAGGCGCGAAATTCAAGTTGCCTTGCAGTTGGAGTCAATGCAGACGTTACATTACGTCTACTCTAGCATTTCATTTTCTCTCGCCGTCATCACTGACGCAATATACGACCAATTTAACTACCAAGTGAGACCTGAATTCACTATTCTTTTCTGTATCTTTTTTTATAAGTATTCGGTTCGCTGCATGAACTGTTGTCTAATTTAAGCTACCTAGTAGTTTTTTAAATGCTATACACAAGTTCCTGTTTTATTGACTAATGTACACAAGTGTTAATATATCGTAGATATAGTAATCCTATATGTGTTTAGTTTGGCTTGTGTTCAACGGCGCTTCAGTCACTATAGGGTTGTTTGAAGTCAGTAAAAGTTTTGAATCGCGATTGTTTTCGGTATAGCTTGATATAGTGCGGATTAGTGATAGTTTTAGGTACAAGTTAATTTGTGAAAGTATTTTTTTTAATCATTTAATGGGGTATTAGAGATGTACAAGTTATACAAGTTATATAAGTTATTTTTTATTCAGTTTCTGATACAGTGGGGATCTTTATAAAGTCTGAAGATTTCTTTTTCCTGTTTTTGCAGTTTTCTAAATATATTAAAGATTTTATGTTGTTTTGTTGGAAGCTTTATAGTTTTTTTTTTTTTTGTTGCTATATGGGATGTTAAAATACATTTATTTTCTACCAGCCGTTCTAATAACGGTAATGTCGAAATAATATAAATCAGGGTATCATATTGCGGAAATTATTTATATTTGCTGAAACTTTTTGTTTTAATTATTTTCCAAATAATGATGGCCGGAGAGCATTAAATATGGAGTGAAAAATATCCAGTTGAACAGAAAGCCGTAAACAGGAAGATACCTTGAAAGAAAAAATTCCCGAGATGAGCATCGACTTTGATTTGTAAAATCTGTCGTATTGAGTGTAAAAAAAAAAAAAAAAAAAAGGTGGCTGCTCGGCTTTGTAACGCCCTCGAATTCTTAAATGCTTTTAGTCTTTTCAGCGGCTAGCAGCTTCAAATGTAGAGAAAATAAGCAGTTGTTTATTTTGCTTTTGCCAACGGAGTGACTTAGAGTCAAGGACAGCAGTAATGTAATGTCCGATATGTTATTTCTGCGGTATCTTGGCTACGATAAGAAAGAAAGAAAAAAAAAAAAGAAAATAAAGGAAGAAAGAGGTATTGGAGTGAAGAAGACAGAAGGAATGTAGATAATTAGAAGAAGAAAAAAATGGAAAAATAAAAGAAAGATAGAAAGAAAGAAAGAAGGAAATATTGGATTGAACAAAACAGAAGCAATGTAAATTATCAGAAAAAGAAAAATGGGAAAAGCAAAGAAAGAAGGAAAGAAAGAAAGAAGGAAAGAAAAAAGAAAGAAAGAAGGAAAGAAAGAAAGAAGGAAAGAAAGAAGGGAAGAAAGAAGGAAAGAAAAAAGAAATAAAGAAGGAAAGAAAGAAGGAAAGAAAAAAAAGAAAGGAATACTGGAGCAAAGACAACAAAAGGAATGCAGATGATCAGAAGAAAAATGGGTGAAAATGAAGAACACAAAGAAAGAAAGAAAAACAAAAGTAAAAAAGATTGCAGCGAAGAAAACAGGAGAAATGTAGATAATCAGGATCAGAAAAAATTGAAAAAGAAAGAAAGAAAGATGTTTTGGATATAGAAAGAGTTAAAATAATCAGGGAAAGAAAAATCGGAAAATAAAAGAAAGAACAAAGAATGAAAACAATCAAGGAAAAAAATGGGAAAAAAGAAAGAAAGAGAAGAAATGAAAAGAATCAGGGAAAAATTAAAAAAAGAAGGAAAGAAAGAAAGAGAAGGAATGAAAAGAATCAGGGAAAAATAAAAGAAAGAAAGAAAGAGAAGGAAAAAGAGGGAAAAATAAAAGAAAGAAAAAAAGAAAGAGAACGAATGAAAAGAATCAGGGAAAAATAAATAAATAAATAAACAAAGAAAGAAAGAAAGAAAGAAAGAGACGGAATGAAAAGTATCAGGGAAAAATAAAAGAAATAAAGAAGGAAAGAATGAAAGAGAAGAATGAAAAGAATCAGGGGAAAATAAAAGAAAGAAAGAAAGAAAGAAAGAAAGAAAGAAAAAAGAAAGAGAAGGAATGAAAAGAATCAGGGAAAAATAAAAGTAAGAAAGAAAGAGAAGGAATGAAAAGAAACAGGGAAAAATAAAAGAAAGAAAGAAAGAAAGAAAGAGCACGAATGAAAAGAATCAGGGAAAAATAAAAGAAAGAAAGAAAGAAAGAGAAGGAATGAAAAGAATCAGGGAAAAATAAAAGAAAGAAAGAAAGAAAGAAAGAGAAGGAATGAAAAGAATACGGGAAAAATAAAAAAAAGTAAGAAAGCAAGAGAAGGAATGAAAAGAATGAGGGAAAAATAAAAGAAAGAAAGAAAGAAAGAGAAGGAATGAAAAGAATGAGGGAAAAATAAAAGAAAGAAAGAAAGAAAGAGAAGGAATGAAAAGAATGAGGGAAAAATAAAAGAAAGAAAGAAAGAAAGAAAGAGAAGGAATGAAAAGAATCAGGGAAAAATAAAAGAAAGAAAGAAAGAAAGAAAGAAAGAGAAGGAATGAAAAGAATCAGGGAAAAATAAAAGAAAGAAAGAAAGAAAGAAAGAGAAGGAATGAAAAGAATCAGGGAAAAATAAAGGAAAGAAAGAAAGAAAGAAAGAGAAGGAATGAAAAGAATCAGGGAAAAATAAAGGAAAGAAAGAAAGAAAGAGAAGGAATGAAAAGAATCAGGGAAAAATAAAAGAAAGAAAGAAAGAAAGAGAAGGAATGAAAAGAATCAGGGAAAAATAAAGGAAAGAAAGAAAGAAAGAGAAGGAATGAAAAGAATCAGGGAAAAATAAAGGAAAGAAAGAAAGAAAGAAAGAGAAGGAATGAAAAGAATCAGGGAAAAATAAAGGAAAGAAAGAAAGAATGAGACGGAATGAAAAGAATCAGGGAAAAATAAAAGAAAGAAAGAAAGAAAGAAAGAGAAGGAATGAAAAGAATCAGGGAAAAATAAAAGAAAGAAAGAAAGAAAGAGAAGGAATGAAAAGAATCAGGGAAAAATAAAAGAAAGAAAGAAAGAATGAGACGGAATGAAAAGAATCAGGGAAAAATAAAAGAAAGAAAGAAAGAAAGAGAAGGAATGAAAAGAATCAGGGAAAAATAAAAGAAAGAAAGAAAGAAAGAGAAGGAATGAAAAGAATCAGGGAAAAATAAAAAAAAGAAAGAAAGAAAGAGAAGGAATGAAAAGAATCAGGGAAAAATAAAAGAAAGAAAGAAAGAAAGAGAAGGAATGAAAAGAATCAGGGAAAAATAAAAGAAAGAAAGAAAGAATGAGACGGAATGAAAAGAATCAAGGAAAAATAAAAGAAAGAAAGAAAGAAAGAGAAGGAATGAAAAGAATCAGGGAAAAATAAAAGAAAGAAAGAAAGAAAGAGAAGGAATGAAAAGAATCAGGGAAAAATAAAGGAAAGAAAGAAAGAGAAGGAATGAAAAGAATCAGGGAAAAATAAAGGAAAGAAAGAAAGAAAGAAAGAGAAGGAATGAAAAGAATCAGGGAAAAATAAAGGAAAGAAAGAAAGAATGAGACGGAATGAAAAGAATCAGGGAAAAATAAAAGAAAGAAAGAAAGAATGAGACGGAATGAAAAGAATCAGGGAAAAATAAAAGAAAGAAAGAAAGAAAGAGAAGGAATGAAAAGAATCAGGGAAAAATAAAGGAAAGAAAGAAAGAGAAGGAATGAAAAGAATCAGGGAAAAATAAAGGAAAGAAAGAAAGAAAGAAAGAGAAGGAATGAAAAGAATCAGGGAAAAATAAAGGAAAGAAAGAAAGAATGAGACGGAATGAAAAGAATCAGGGAAAAATAAAAGAAAGAAAGAAAGAAAGAGAAGGAATGAAAAGAATCAGGGAAAAATAAAAGAAAGAAAGAAAGAAAGAGAAGGAATGAAAAGAATCAGGGAAAGATAAAAGAAAGAAAGAAAGAATGAGACGGAATGAAAAGAATCAGGGAAAAATAAAAGAAAGAAAGAAAGAAAGAGAAGGAATGAAAAGAATCAGGGAAAAATAAAAGAAAGAAAGAAAGAATGAGACGGAATGAAAAGAATCAGGGAAAAATAAAAGAAAGAAAGAAAGAAAGAGAAGGAATGAAAAGAATCAGGGAAAAATAAAGGAAAGAAAGAAAGAGAAGGAATGAAAAGAATCAGGGAAAAATAAAGGAAAGAAAGAAAGAAAGAAAGAGAAGGAATGAAAAGAATCAGGGAAAAATAAAGGAAAGAAAGAAAGAATGAGACGGAATGAAAAGAATCAGGGAAAAATAAAAGAAAGAAAGAAAGAATGAGACGGAATGAAAAGAATCAGGGAAAAATAAAAGAAAGAAAGAAAGAAAGAGAAGGAATGAAAAGAATCAGGGAAAAATAAAGGAAAGAAAGAAAGAGAAGGAATGAAAAGAATCAGGGAAAAATAAAGGAAAGAAAGAAAGAAAGAAAGAGAAGTAATGAAAAGAATCAGGGAAAAATAAAGGAAAGAAAGAATGAATGAGACGGAATGAAAAGAATCAGGGAAAAATAAAAGAAAGAAAGAAAGAAAGAGAAGGAATGAAAAGAATCAGGGAAAAATAAAAGAAAGAAAGAAAGAAAGAGAAGGAATGAAAAGAATCAGGGAAAGATAAAAGAAAGAAAGAAAGAATGAGACGGAATGAAAAGAATCAGGGAAAAATAAAAGAAAGAAAGAAAGAAAGAGAAGGAATGAAAAGAATCAGGGAAAAATAAAAGAAAGAAAGAAAGAATGAGACGGAATGAAAAGAATCAGGGAAAAATAAAGGAAAGAAAGAAAGAATGAGACGGAATGAAAAGAATCAGGGAAAAATAAAGGAAAGAAAGAAAGAATGAAACGGAATGAAAAGAATCAGGGAAAAATAAAAGAAAGAAAGAAAGAAAGAGAAGGAATGAAAAGAATCAGGGAAAAATAAAAGAAAGAAAGAAAGAAAGAGAAGGAATGAAAAGAATCAGGGAAAAATAAAAGAAAGAAAGAAAGAAAGAGAAGGAATGAAAAGAATCAGGGAAAAATAAAAGAAAGAAAGAAAGAATGAGACGGAATGAAAAGAATCAGGGAAAAATAAAAGAAAGAAAGAAAGAAAGAGAAGGAATGAAAAGAATCAGGGAAAAATAAAAGAAAGAAAGAAAGAAAGAGAAGGAATGAAAAGAATCAGGGAAAAATAAAAGAAAGAAAGAGAAGGAATGAAAAGAATCAGGGAAAAATAAAAGAAAGAAAGAAAGAAAGAGAAGGAATGAAAAGAATCAGGGAAAAATAAAAGAAAGAAAGAAAGAAAGAAAGAAAGAGAAGGAATGAAAAGAATCAGGGAAAAATAAAAGAAAGAAAGAAAGAATGAGACGGAATGAAAAGAATCAGGGAAAAATAAAAGAAAGAAAGAAAGAAAGAAAGAAAGAAAGAAAAAAGAGAAGGAATGAAAAGAATCAGGGAAAAATAAAAGAAAGAAAGAAAGAATGAGACGGAATGAAAAGAATCAGGGAAAAATAAAAGAAAGAAAGAAAGAAAGAAAGAAGGAGAAGGAATGAAAAGAATCAGGGAAAAATAAAGGAAAGCGAGCAAGAAAGAAAGAAAGAAAGAAAAAAGAGAAGGAATGAAAAGAATCAGGGAAAATAAAGGAAAGAAAGAAAGAAAGAAAGAAAGAAAGAGAAGGAATGAAATGAATCAGAGGAAAGTAAAAGAAAGAAAGAAAGAAAGAAAGAAAGAGAAGGAATGAAAAGAATCAGGGAAAAATAAAAGAAAGAAAGAAAGAAAGAGAAGGAATGAAAAGAATCAGGGAAAAATAAAAGAAAGAAAGAAAGAAAGAGAAGGAATGAAAAGAATCAGGGAAAAATAAAAGAAAGAAAGAGAAGGAATGAAAAGAATCAGGGAAAAATAAAAGAAAGAAAGAAAGAAAGAGAAGGAATGAAAAGAATCAGGGAAAAATAAAAGAAAGAAAGAAAGAATGAGACGGAATGAAAAGAATCAGGGAAAAATAAAAGAAAGAAAGAAAGAAAGAGAAGGAATGAAAAGAATCAGGGAAAAATAAAAGAAAGAAAGAAAGAAAGAAAGAGAAGGAATGAAAGGAATCAGGGAAAAATAAAAGAAAGAAAGAAAGAAAGAGAAGGAATGAAAAGAATCAGGGAAAAATAAAAGAAAGAAAGAAAGAAAGAGAAGGAATGAAAAGAATCAGGGAAAAATAAAAGAAAGAAAGAAAGAATGAGACGGAATGAAAAGAATCAAGGAAAAATAAAAGAAAGAAAGAAAGAAAGAGAAGGAATGAAAAGAATCAGGGAAAAATCAAAGAAAGAAAGAAAGAAAGAGAAGGAATGAAAAGAATCAGGGAAAAATAAAAGAAAGAAAGAAAGAAAGAGAAGGAATGAAAAGAATCAGGGAAAAATAAAAGAAAGAAAGAAAGAAAGAGAAGGAATGAAAAGAATCAGGGAAAAATAAAAGAAAAAAAGAAAGAAAGAGAAGGAATGAAAAGAATCTGGGAAAAATAAAAGAAAGAAAGAAAGAATGAGACGGAATGAAAAGAATCAAGGAAAAATAAAAGAAAGAAAGAAAGAAAGAGAAGGAATGAAAAGAATCAGGGAAAAATAAAAGAAAGAAAGAAAGAATGAGAAGGAATGAAAAGAATCAGGGAAAAATAAAAGAAAGAAAGAAAGAATGAGAAGGAATGAAAAGAATCAGGGAAAAATAAAAGAAAGAAAGAAGGAAAGAGAAGGAATGAAAAGAATCAGGGAAAAATAAAAGAAAGAAAGAAAGAAAGAGAAGGAATGAAAAGAATCAGGGAAAAATAAAAGAAAGAAAGAAAGAAAGAGAAGGAATGAAAAGAATCAGGGAAAAATAAAAGAAAGAAATAAATAAAGAGAAGAATAAAAAGAATCAGGGAAAAATAAAAGAAAGAAAGAAAGAATGAGACGGAATGAAAAGAATCAGGGAAAAATAAAAGAAAGAAAGAAAGAAAGAGAAGGAATGAAAAGAATCAGGGAAAAATAAAAGAAAGAAAGAAAGAAAGAGAAGGAATGAAAAGAATCAGGGAAAAATAAAAGAAAGAAATAAATAAAGAGAAGAATAAAAAGAATCAGGGAAAAATAAAAGAAAGAAAGAAAGAATGAGACGGAATGAAAAGAATCAGGGAAAAATAAAAGAAAGAAAGAAAGAGAAGGAATGAAAAGAATCAGGGAAAAATAAAAGAAAGAAAGAAAGAAAGAGAAGGAATGAAAAGAATCAGGGAAAAATAAAAGAAAGAAAGAAAGAATGAGAAGGAATGAAAAGAATCAGGGAAAAATAAAAGAAAGAAAGAAAGAATGAGACGGAATGAAAAGAATCAGGGAAAAATAAAAGAAAGAAAGAAAGAAAGAGAAGGAATGAAAAGAATCAGGGAAAAATAAAAGAAAGAAAGAAAGAAAGAGAAGGAATGAAAAGAATCAGGGAAAAATAAAAGAAAGAAAGAAAGAAAGAGAAGGAATGAAAAGAATCAGGGAAAAATAAAAGAAAGAAAGAAAGAAAGAGAAGGAATGAAAAGAATCAGGGAAAAATAAAAGAAAGAAAGAAAGAATGAGACGGAATGAAAAGAATCAGGGAAAAATAAAAGAAAGAAAGAAAGAAAGAGAAGGAATGAAAAGAATCAGGGAAAAATAAAAGAAAGAAAGAAAGAATGAGACGGAATGAAAAGAATCAGGGAAAAATAAAGGAAAGAAAGAAAGAATGAGACGGAATGAAAAGAATCAGGGAAAAATAAAGGAAAGAAAGAAAGAATGAGACGGAATGAAAAGAATCAGGGAAAAATAAAAGAAAGAAAGAAAGAAAGAGAAGGAATGAAAAGAATCAGGGAAAAATAAAAGAAAGAAATAAAGAATGAGAAGGAATGAAAAGAATCAGGGAAAAATAAAAGAAAGAAAGAAAGAATGAGAAGGAATGAAAAGAATCAGGGAAAAATAAAAGAAAGAAAGAAAGAGAAGGAATGAAAAGAATCAGGGAAAAATAAAAGAAAGAAAGAAAGAAAGAGAAGGAATGAAAAGAATCAGGGAAAAATAAAAGAAAGAAAGAAAGAAAGAGAAGGAATGAAAAGAATCAGGGAAAAATAAAAGAAAGAAAGAAAGAAAGAGAAGGAATGAAAAGAATCAGGGAAAAATAAAAGAAAGAAAGAAAGAAAGAAAGAGAAGGAATGAAAAGAATCAGGGAAAAATAAAAGAAAGAAAGAAAGAATGAGAAGGAATGAAAAGAATCAGGGAAAAATAAAAGAAAGAAAGAAAGAATGAGAAGGAATGAAAAGAATCGGGGAAAAATAAAGGAAAGAAAGAAAGAAAGAGAAGGAATGAAAAGAATCAGGGAAAAATAAAAGAAAGAAAGAAAGAAAGAGAAGGAATGAAAAGAATCAGGGAAAAATAAAAGAAAGAAAGAAAGAGAAGGAATGAAAAGAATCAGGGAAAAATAAAAGTAAGAAATAAATAAAGAGAAGAATAAAAAGAATCAGGGAAAAATAAAAGAAAGAAAGAAAGAATGAGACGGAATGAAAAGAATCAGGGAAAAATAAAAGAAAGAAAGAAAGAAAGAGAAGGAATGAAAAGAATCAGGGAAAAATAAAAGAAAGAAAGAAAGAGAAGGAATGAAAAGAATCAGGGAAAAATAAAAGAAAGAAAGAAAGAAAGAGAAGGAATGAAAAGAATCAGGGAAAAATAAAAGAAAGAAAGAAAGAATGAGAAGGAATGAAAAGAATCAGGGAAAAATAAAAGAAAGAAAGAAAGAATGAGACGGAATGAAAAGAATCAGGGAAAAATAAAAGAAAGAAAGAAAGAAAGAGAAGGAATGAAAAGAATCAGGGAAAAATAAAAGAAAGAAAGAAAGAAAGAGAAGGAATGAAAAGAATCAGGGAAAAATAAAAGAAAGAAAGAAAGAAAGAGAAGGAACGAAAAGAATCAGGGAAAAATAAAAGAAAGAAAGAAAGAATGAGACGGAATGAAAAGAATCAGGGAAAAATAAAAGAAAGAAAGAAAGAAAGAGAAGGAATGAAAAGAATCAGGGAAAAATAAAAGAAAGAAAGAAAGAATGAGACGGAATGAAAAGAATCAGGGAAAAATAAAGGAAAGAAAGAAAGAATGAGACGGAATGAAAAGAATCAGGGAAAAATAAAGGAAAGAAAGAAAGAATGAGACGGAATGAAAAGAATCAGGGAAAAATAAAAGAAAGAAAGAAAGAAAGAGAAGGAATGAAAAGAATCAGGGAAAAATAAAAGAAAGAAAGAAAGAAAGAGAAGGAATGAAAAGAATCAGGGAAAAATAAAAGAAAGAAAGAAAGAAAGAAAGAGAAGGAATGAAAAGAATCAGGGAAAAATAAAAGAAAGAAAGAAAGAATGAGACGGAATGAAAAGAATCAGGGAAAAATAAAAGAAAGAAAGAAAGAAAGAGAAGGAATGAAAAGAATCAGGGAAAAATAAAAGAAAGAAAGAAAGAAAGAGAAGGAATGAAAAGAATCAGGGAAAAATAAAAGAAAGAAAGAGAAGGAATGAAAAGAATCAGGGAAAAATAAAAGAAAGAAAGAAAGAAAGAGAAGGAATGAAAAGAATCAGGGAAAAATAAAAGAAAGAAAGAGAAGGAATGAAAAGAATCAGGGAAAAATAAAAGAAAGAAAGAAAGAAAGAAAGAGAAGGAATGAAAAGAATCAGGGAAAAATAAAAGAAAGAAAGAAAGAATGAGACGGAATGAAAAGAATCAGGGAAAAATAAAAGAAAGAAAGAAAGAAAGAAAGAAAGAAAGAAAAAAGAGAAGGAATGAAAAGAATCAGGGAAAAATAAAAGAAAGAAAGAAAGAAAGAATGAGACGGAATGAAAAGAATCAGGGAAAAATAAAAGAAAGAAAGAAAGAAAGAAAGAAGGAGAAGGAATGTAAAGAATCAGGGAAAAATAAAGGAAAGCAAGCAAGAAAGAAAGAAAGAAAAAAAGAAAAAAGAGAAGGAATGAAAAGAATCAGGGAAAATAAAGGAAAGAAAGAAAGAAAGAAAGAAAGAAAGAAAGATTAGGAATGAAATGAATCAGAGGAAAGTAAAAGAAAGAAAGAGAGAAAGAAAGAAAGAAAGAGAAGGAATGAAAAGAATCAGGGAAAAATAAAGGAACGAATGAAAGAAAGAAAAAAGTGAAGGAATGAAAAGAATCAGGGAAAAATAAAAGAAAGAAAGAAAGAAAGAAGGAATGAAAAGAATCAGGGAAAAATAAAGGAAAGCAAGCAAGAAAGAAAGAAAGAAAGAAAGAAAAAAGAGAAGGAATGAAAAGAATCAGGGAAAATAAAGGAAAGAAAGAAAGAAAGAAAGAAAGAAAGAAAGAGAAGGAATGAAATGAATCAGAGGAAAGTAAAAGAAAGAAAGAAAGAAAGAAAGAAAGAGAAGGAATGAAAAGAATCAGGGAAAAATAAAGGAACGAATGAAAGAAAGAAAAAAGTGAAGGAATGAAAAGAATCAGGGAAAAATAAAAGAAAGAAAGAAAGAAAGAAGGAGAAGGAATGAAAAGAATCAGGGAAAAATAAAGGAAAGAAAGAAAGAAAGAGAAGGAATGAAAAGAATCAGGGAAAAATAAAAGAAAGCAAGCAAGAAAGAAAGAGAAGGAATGAAAAGAATCAGGGAAAAATAAAAGAAAGCAAGCAAGAAAGAAAGAAAGAAAGAAAGAAAAAAGAGAAGGAATGAAAAGAATCAGGGAAAAATAAAAGAAAGAAAGAAAGAATGAGACGGAATGAAAAGAATCATGGAAAAATAAAAGAAAGAAAGAAAGAAAGAAAGAAAGAAAGAAAAAAGAGAAGGAATGAAAAGAATCAGGGAAAAATAAAAGAAAGAAAGAAAGAAAGAATGAGACGGAATGAAAAGAATCAGGGAAAAATAAAAGAAAGAAAGAAATAAAGAAAGAAGGAGAAGGAATGAAAAGAATCAGGGAAAAATAAAGGAAAGCAAGCAAGAAAGAAAGAAAGAAAGAAAGAAAAAAGAGAAGGAATGAAAAGAATCAGGGAAAATAAAGGAAAGAAAGAAAGAAAGAAAGAAAGAAAGAAAGAGAAGGAATGAAATGAATCAGAGGAAAGTAAAAGAAAGAAAAAAGAAAGAAAGAAAGAAAGAGAAGGAATGAAAAGAATCAGGGAAAAATAAAGGAACGAATGAAAGAAAGAAAAAAGTGAAGGAATGAAAAGAATCAGGGAAAAATAAAAGAAAGAAAGAAAGAAAGAAAGAAGGAATGAAAAGAATCAGGGAAAAATAAAGGAAAGCAAGCAAGAAAGAAAGAAAGAAAGAAAGAAAAAAGAGAAGGAATGAAAAGAATCAGGGAAAATAAAGGAAAGAAAGAAAGAAAGAAAGAAAGAAAGAGAAGGAATGAAATGAATCAGAGGAAAGTAAAAGAAAGAAAGAAAGAAAGAAAGAAAGAAAGAGAAGGAATGAAAAGAATCAGGGAAAAATAAAGGAACGAATGAAAGAAAGAAAAAAGTGAAGGAATGAAAAGAATCAGGGAAAAATAAAAGAAAGAAAGAAAGAAAGAAGGAGAAGGAATGAAAAGAATCAGGGAAAAATAAAGGAAAGAAAGAAAGAAAGAGAAGGAATGAAAAGAATCAGGGAAAAATAAAAGAAAGCAAGCAAGAAAGAAAGAGAAGGAATGAAAAGAATCAGGGAAAAATAAAAGAAAGCAAGCAAGAAAGAAAGAAAGAAAGAAAGAAAAAAGAGAAGGAATGAAAAGAATCTGGGAAAATAAAGGAAAGAAAGAAAGAAAGAAAGAAAGAAAGAAAGAAAGAAAGAAAGAAAGAGAAGGAATGAAATGAATCAGGGAAAAATAAAGGAACGAATGAAAGAAAGAAAAAAGTGAAGGAATGAAAAGAATCAGGGAAAAATAAAAGAAAGAAAGAAAGAAAGAAGGAGAAGGAATGAAAAGAATCAGGGAAAAATAAAGGAAAGAAAGAAAGAAAGAGAAGGAATTAAAAGAATCAGGGAAAAATAAAAGAAAGCAAGCAAGAAAGAAAGAGAAGGAATGAAAAGAATCAGGGAAAAATAAAAGAAAGAAAGAAAGAAAGAGAAGGAATGAAAAGAATCAGGGAAAAATAAAAGAAAGAAAGAAAGAAAAAAGAGAAGGAATGAAAAGAATCAGGGAAAATAAAGGAAAGAAAGAAAGAAAGAAAGAAAGAAAGAAAGAGAAGGAATGAAATGAATCAGAGGAAAGTAAAAGAAAGAAAGAAAGAAAGAAAGAAAGAAAGAAGGAAAGAGAAGGAATGAAAAGAATCAGGGAAAAATAAAGGAACGAATGAAAGAAAGAAAAAAGTGAAGGAATGAAAAGAATCAGGGAAAAATAAAAGAAAGAAAGAAAGAAAGAAGGAGAAGGAATGAAAAGAATCAGGGAAAAATAAAGGAAAGAAAGAAAAAAAGAGAAGGAATGAAAAGAATCAGGGAAAAATAAAAGAAAGAAAGAAAGAAAGAAAGAAAGAGAAGGAATGAAAAGAACCAGGGAAAAATAAAAGAAAGAAAGAAAGAAAGAGAAGGAATGAAAAGAATCAGGGAAAAATAAAAGAAAGAAAGAAAGAAAGAGACGGAATGAAAAGAATCAGGGAAAAATAAAAGAAAGAAAGAAAGAAAGAAAAAAAGAAAGAAAAAAGAGAAGGAATGAAAAGAATCAGGGAAAAATAAAAGAAAGAAAGAAAGAATGAGACGGAATGAAAAGAATCAGGGAAAAATAAAAGAAAGAAAGAAATAAAGAAAGAAGGAGAAGGAATGAAAAGAATCAGGGAAAAATAAAGGAAAGCAAGCAAGAAAGAAAGAAAGAAAGAAAGAAAAAAGAGAAGGAATGAAAAGAATCAGGGAAAATAAAGGAAAGAAAGAAAGAAAGAAAGAAAGAAAGAGAAGGAATGAAATGAATCAGAGGAAAGTAAAAGAAAGAAAGAAAGAAAGAAAGAAAGAAAGAAAGAAAGAGAAGGAATGAAAAGAATCAGGGAAAAATAAAGGAACGAATGAAAGAAAGAAAAAAGTGAAGGAATGAAAAGAATCAGGGAAAAATAAAAGAAAGAAAGAAAGAAAGAAGGAGAAGGAATGAAAAGAATCAGGGAAAAATAAAGGAAAGCAAGCAAGAAAGAAAGAAAGAAAGAAAGAAAAAAGAGAAGGAATGAAAAGAATCAGGGAAAATAAAGGAAAGAAAGAAAGAAAGAAAGAAAGAAAGAAAGAGAAGGAATGAAATGAATCAGGTGAAAGTAAAAGAAAGAAAGAAAGAAAGAAAGAAAGAAAGAGAAGGAATGAAAAGAATCAGGGAAAAATAAAGGAACGAATGAAAGAAAGAAAAAAGTGAAGGAATGAAAAGTATCAGGGAAAAATAAAAGAAAGAAAGAAAGAAAGAAAGAAGAAGGAATGAAAAGAATCAGGGAAAAATAAGGAAAGAAAGAAAGAAAGAGAAGGAATGAAAAGAATCAGGGAAAAATAAAAGAAAGCAAGCAAGAAAGAAAGAGAAGGAATGAAAAGAATCAGGGAAAAATAAAAGAAAGCAAGCAAGAAAGAAAGAAAGAAAGAAAGAAAGAAAAAAGAGAAGGAATGAAAAGAATCTGGGAAAATAAAGGAAAGAAAGAAAGAAAGAAAGAAAGAAAGAAAGAAAGAAAGAAAGAGAAGGAATGAAATGAATCAGGGAAAAATAAAGGAACGAATGAAAGAAAGAAAAAAGTGAAGGAATGAAAAGAATCAGGGAAAAATAAAAGAAAGAAAGAAAGAAAGAGAAGGAATGAAAAGAATCAGGGAAAAATAAAGGAAAGAAAGAAAGAAAGAGAAGGAATGAAAAGAATCAGGGAAAAATAAAAGAAAGCAAGCAAGAAAGAAAGAGAAGGAATGAAAAGAATCAGGGAAAAATAAAAGAAAGAAAGAAAGAAAGAGAAGGAATGAAAAGAATCAGGGAAAAATAAAAGAAAGAAAGAAAGAAAGAAAGAAAAAAGAGAAGGAATGAAAAGAATCAGGGAAAATAAAGGAAAGAAAGAAAGAAAGAAAGAAAGAAAGAAAGAAAGAAAGAGAAGGAATGAAATGAATCAGAGGAAAGTAAAAGAAAGAAAGAAAGAAAGAAAGAAAGAAAGAAAGAAAGAGAAGGAATGAAAAGAATCAGGGAAAAATAAAGGAACGAATGAAAGAAAGAAAAAAGTGAAGGAATGAAAAGAATCAGGGAAAAATAAAAGAAAGAAAGAAAGAAAGAAGGAGAAGGAATGAAAAGAATCAGGGAAAAATAAAGGAAAGAAAGAAAAAAAGAGAAGGAATGAAAAGAATCAGGGAAAAATAAAAGAAAGAAAGAAAGAAAGAAAGAGAAGGAATGAAAAGAACCAGGGAAAAATAAAAGAAAGAAAGAAAGAAAGAGAAGGAATGAAAAGAATCAGGGAAAAATAAAAGAAAGAAAGAAAGAAAGAAAGAGAAAGAATGAAAAGAATCAGGGAAAAATAAAAGAAAGCAAGCAAGAAAGAAAGAAAGAAAAAAGAGAAGGAATGAAAAGAATCAGGGAAAAATAAAAGAAAGAAAGAAAGAAAGAGACGGAATGAAAAGAATCAGGGAAAAATAAAAGAAAGAAAGAAAGAAAGAAAGAAAGAAAGAAAGAAAGAAAGAAAAAAGAGAAGGAATGAAAAGAATCAGGGAAAAATAAAAGAAAGAAAGAAAGAATGAGACGGAATGAAAAGAATCAGGGAAAAATAAAAGAAAGCAAGCAAGAAAGAAAGAAAGAAAGAAAGAAAAAAGAGAAGGAATGAAATGAATCAGAGGAAAGTAAAAGAAAGAAAGAAAGAAAGAAAGAAAGAGAAGGAATGAAAAGAATCAGGGAAAAATAAAAGAAACAAAGAAAGAAAGAAAGAGAAGGAATGAAAAGAATCAGGGAAAATAAAAGAAAGAAAGAAAGAAAGAAAGCGAAGGAATGAAATGAATCAGGGAATTATTGAATGAAGAGAAATGTCCGTAAGACATGGATTCGGCTTGAAGGAAGATCGAAGTGCTTAAGTCCTCCTGCCAACACCTCATAAATAATGAATTATTCCGTTTTGCAGCTGTAGAAAAACAAAAGATTTACGCTATTTGGTTTCGGTGAGCAAATGAAAGAAAGAAAGAAAGAAAGTAAGAAAGAAAGGGAAAATAGAAGTGTTTAACAGCCGTAATGGAAAAGTTACCAATTTCAAATCTTTTCATTTGTACCCCCTTACTTCTTAAAATAATGACAAGCATTCATATTTATGATTGTTATTGTAATATTTTGTTAAAGTTGTTGACCGATCGCGACATTTATCAGAGATGAAATTTAAATTTAAATTTTTATTATTGCATTATAATTCCTATATTTTAACACATCAGCAGGTAGCTGTTAATGTCAACAACTGAGCGGAAATAGTTATTAATTAAAAAAAAAATTAGTAATTAATGTATAATATTATCCCTAACTAGATGTACAAGAATGGCGTTTTTGATAAAAGATTAGAAAAAAAAATAAATAAAAAAATAACTATAAATGCGTAAAAAATGCGTATATTGTCGAAAATTCCTATTTCCATAATTTAGCTATTTTGTGCTGTTATAATGCTTATTACCTAAACAATAATAATAATGAATAAATTATTTTACACATTAAAATATATTTAATCACATCACCCTAAGTGCTGTCGTGATCTGTAAGCTCAAATATTTATGCGATAGGGCAAATTCTACGGATATTTTATTGCCATAGAACTCGCCAGGAGCTTATTCAATCATTAACTTAAAATTAAGATTCATCAAAAAATTAAAATAGGAAAAGCGTGAAATTTTACAGGTCTTTCTAGTTAAAGCAATCCTTTTATAATACTTTTAAAAGAAAGGTATTGATGCGAGTTTTATTACAGGTCCTCCTAAAACCATAACAAGCTATTTTTTTCTTTTCAAATAGAAAAATTTTATGGTCGGTGTTGTAATTGTGTCTTTTTATTCATAAAGGAATGTCGGATAGATTTATGACTCCAAAACCCCGCATATCAAACCTGTTACACGCACGGACATGCCGTTTTACGCGCGCGTTTAAACAGTTACATAAAAAATAGTTATTTTTAACTTCATATCTTCATTCTTTCTTCTTTTATGTGTCGTGTCCCTTCAAGACGTAGGCGACCATGGCCCTCCTCTTGTCCCTTGTAGCCCTTAATAAGTATTGTCTTTTTGTTATTTCTCCCAGAGCCTACCCTCCACTTACTCAAGCCCATTAAGTATGTCACGCTATCCTTTCCTCTGTCCCTCTTCCCCTCTACCCGTTCTGTGAGTATCAGATTTTCCAAGCCCTCCTTCCTCATTACGTGTCCCAGAAATTTAATCTGCCTCCTTCTGATGTTAAGTATATTTCCTTTTTGTTTCCATTCTCACATGTTCGACCCATTATATCCTTAGCATCATTCTGTAGAACCACATTTTTGTTGCTTCAAGTCTCCCTTTCATCTTTGAGGAGATTGTCCAGCATTCGCTGCTATGCAGGAGGACAGACATCACATAGCAGTTCAGTATTCTTTTCTTTGTTTCCAACGAAACTCTCCTATGTCTTAGTACTCTGCTTAGCTTTTGCAATGCGTCTTTGGTCATCTCAACACGTCACACTTTCTGTCCTCTGTTAAAACACTTCCCAGTTATTTAAATTTCTGGACTTGTTGATTTTAGTATCCCCGACCTGTAAGTTGCATTTAAGGTTCATATTTTTGCTGATGACCATGAATTCTGTCTTCTTGTAGTTTGTGCTTAGTCCCTTCTTCTCGCTCTCCTCTACCTTCTGTAGGAGGTTTTGTAGTCTCCTTTCCATGTCTGCTATTAGTACTGTGTCATCCGTATATCTTATACTGTTAAGATTGTCGCCGCCAATGATGAATCCCGCTAGGATCTCCAGTTCTCTCAGAATTGGCTCGCTGTATGGGTTGAATAAATCCGGCGAGAAAACACATCCTTGTCTTACACCACTTGTCATTTTAGTATATCTGCTGAACTCCTTTTTATCCGGAGGCAGGTGGTTTGTTGCCAGTAGAGATTTTTGATTATTCTAATGTCTTCCCCGAATATGTCAAGGCTGCTGAGTAGCTCTAATAGATATTTCTGGTGTACTTTGTCGAACGCTTTTGCGTAGTCTATAAAACGCAGGTAGACGTCCTTCTGCATTTGTAATGCTTTTCTGATAACATTCTGAGCATTAATATAGTATTCCTTGTTCCGGTGTCTTTGACGAACCCGCACCGTTCTTGTCCTATCTCTGACCTGATTCTGATACACGTTCTATTCATCAGAATTCGGATGATGAGTTTTACTATATGGCTCATTAGGCTGATTTTTTGGTGGAGTTCACATTTGTTTGGGCCTGGTTTCTTAGTGCTATGAAAATAGATTTGGTTAGGTAGTAGATTTCATTTATTATTTCTGTAATCTTGTCTATGCCGAAATCGTCTAAGGCTACCAGTATCTTTATTACAATTCTGTCTGGCCCTGTCGCTTTGTTTCTGTTCAATTTGGCCAGTGCAGCTTTTTTTTTTTTTTTGTATTTCTGGCCCATCGGTATTTCTGTATATTGCTGGTTGTTGTCTTTCGTTGTGAAAGTGATCTCCAATATATTTGTTCCAGCAATGACGAAGTTTTCTTTCTCTAATATGAGCGTTCCGTCCTTGGATCTTATGCAGCATATTGATGATCATTTCTTCTTTGCTGTTAGTTCCCTTATTTGTTTATGCATATCTCCTTTATCTGTGATAGTCGTTCTCTCTATTTATACACATTTTTCGTTGAGCCTTTCTTCTTTAGCCTGTCTGCATTTGTTCCCTATGTCATTGTATAGTTTTCTGTATTCCGTTCCATGTCTTGGCATTGTTTTCTGTCTCCTTTGCATGTCGAGAATCTCGTCTGTGATTCATTCGTTCTTTTTTCTTCGTCCATTCTCCTTTGGGATGACATCGTTTGCTGATATCACTAACGTTTTTTTTTAGTGCGTCCCATTTCAAGTTTCTGTTTCCATTTTCCCCTTATATCTTCTTTTCACGCTGCCCATATATTTTTCTTCAGATTTGGGTCGTTCAGGAGTTTGTTGTATTGCAGTTTGGGTGCTGTATTAGGATTCTTCAGCATCTGTAGTTTCAATCTTAGTTTATATACAACAGGGAGGTGATTACTTCCGCAGTCAGCACTTGGATAGGTTTTGAAATGAATAGGTTTTACATTCCTAAATCTTTTGTTGATAGTTATGTAGTCAGTTTGGTTTTAGTTTCTCCTCCTGGGATACTCCATGTCCATAATCCTCTTGGATCTTCTTGGAACCAGGTGTTGGCTATTACCTGGTAATTGGCCGTGCACTATTGGGGCCATTTTTCTCTGCGTTCGTTGTGGGTTCCTTGTCCGAATGTGCCATCTATCTCCCCTTCCCTCTCCTTGCATTTTTTGACATTCAGGTCTCCCATGATTATTATAACTTGTGATTTGTACTGAGCCTTGGCGTTGTCTAGCATGGAGTAAAAAGATTCGATTTCTTCTTCCGTACTTTGTGCTGTCGGTGCATACACTATTATAATAGATATGTTGAAAGGCTTACCTTTCACTTTAACTACAAGAATTATTTCAGATAACTGACAGTACACCAGAACACATTTCTTGGTGTCTTGATCTAGTATAAATCCAACTTCTTTTTCATTCTTCTCTCCGCTGATATATATAATTCTGCGGTTGTTACTGGCAAAATCTCCGTTGTTAGGCCAACTAGTTTCACATACACCTAAAAAGTTTACATTTAACCTACTCATCTTCAGTTTTGTATTTTCCAACTGGCCACAGTTGTTTAACGTTTTAATGTTCCATGTCCCGAGAGTTAATTTTCGGTTGATGCGAGAAGTCGCTGGGTGACAGTCCAGTGACACCTGTCGCTCATGTCACTCCTTTCCGGGCGAGGGATCAGTTCCGATAAATTTTATCCCTTTTACGCCGTTTATGTTAACAGTTACTGGATGGCGGTCAGGTAGCACATGTTGCACACGCCGGTCCATACCGGGCGAGGAGTTAATTCATATGTACTTTAACCACTTCACGCCGTTCCGGTAGCAAAGGCCTCTGATCGGGAGGTTTTGAGGAGCGTGGAACCACCTCTTAATTGCTGTTGATCCCAGGTAGACCCTGACCTGTTGCACGTCGGATCAGTTATTTTAATATCAAGTATGTGGTGCAGTTCAATTTACATTACATGAATGATTCATGAAAATTTCGGATAATAACAGTGACATTCCTGTATTTATTGAACAATTTAGTTCATGCCACATTGACTGAAAAACCTACCAGTAGAAAAGAATTCTCCTATTACCATATTAGTACAAAAACGCACAATCTTAAAATTTAAAAATTCAACCTCAGCGTTGCGACCGCACGCTCTAAAATTTCTTACAATAAACAATAACACATTTCTAAAAACATATTTCGGATTACATCTATTCTTTCGTTGTCCTGTTATTACCAGGATGTAAAAAACAAATCTATTTCCAGCGCAAGGGTTTATGAGAAAAATAAAAATATTATTAAGGAGAGAGAAAAATAACAGAAGAGGAATTAAGAAGACAAAAATAACGATTGGCATTGCATTTAAATTTTTTGAAGATCAGTTTAACCCATTTTATCAATAAAGAAGCTAAAAGGTAACGATTGTCATTGCATTTAATTTTTTTTTGGAGATTAATATAATCCATAGCTGAAGGGAACTGGATTCATACATTTTTCCAATGGCATTACTGCTAAGTGGACAAAAAAGACTCGGTTAGAATTTGAACACTGCACGGTGATTCTACTTCCTGTGTCGATAAGTGTTACACCACCCGCACATCCATTTACTAATAATTATTATTTATAAATAATTCAGACATTTTTATACGAAAGTCATCACTGTCGGGTTTTAACGCTGATTCCCTTTTACCTAAACACAGACCGAGTTTTTCTTCGTCTACCCACTTACGTGTGACGTTACTCCATCACACCTCACCTTCTGTCATAGTTTGTACTCACAAACAGAGTATTTCTATTGATAAGGGAAAATATTTTGATGAACATTCCACTTTTTAAAATAAAAACATTCACGTCCAACCCGTTCATTTTGGCATTATTTTT
>OZ010584.1:32583448-32715948 GCA_963932145.1 Acanthosepion lycidas | reverse complement strand
AGGCTGTAGCTTTGAAAAGCTTTTCATAGGGTTTGGAATACTGGTCTTCTTTACAAGCTGAAAAGTTACGGTGTCTCCGGACACATTTTTGAATTAATCCAGTGCTTCCTATCAAATCGTGAAATGTAAGTTATCCTGAATAGTCACTGGTCTAGATCATTTTGTACTAACGTGGGTGTCCTGCAGAGCAGCATCATTGGCCCTACTTTGTTTTTTATTTTCATTAACGACATTCCCGGTGATATCAGCTCTCAACTTTGTATCTACGCTGTTGATACAGCCATTTACTTCTGTCTCGATAGTAAGGCTGATCAGCCCGACAATGTCAAAATGGCAGCCGATGTGCAAAATGGCCTCAAATCCGTTGTTAACTGTGACAATAAGATGGCTTGTTAATTTTAATGACTGCAAAACTAAACTTGTCTCCATTAATTATCCGAGAGACTCCATTCTGCCTTCCATCAGCATGGCTGATGTTAACCTCTAGGGAAAGTGATGGGTTGCGCCTTCTCAGCTGACACGAAGTGGAAAGACTATATTGAATCTGTTGCCAGGTCAGCTGCTAAAACGTTGGTTCACTGCCGTGCGAGACAATTTTTCCCACCAAAATCTATCATACATATCTCTAAGTTTGTTATTCGTCCATAGCTAGAATATATTCTTGGTTGCTTTATTTTTGCAATATTTTCAATATTTTTTGATTGTCCTTGGAATTCTGTTGAATTTTCCAATATCGCATTTCCTATCATTTAATAACATTACAGTATTTTGTTTCTCTGATGAGGTTAGGTCTTTCTTACGACACATGGGAAACTTTATATAGGCATTTATCAGCGCGCCCACATCGCTACCGAATGTGACACAAGGTCAAGGTTTAGAGTGGGCTTAACGGCAATACCGTGGAAAATTTGCCCACCCTTCGGCACGTCCATTTTTGGAAACGCCCCAAGCGCCGTTCAATA
Source organism: Acanthosepion lycidas (assembly GCA_963932145.1). NCBI lineage: Eukaryota > Metazoa > Mollusca > Cephalopoda > Sepiida > Sepiidae > Acanthosepion > Acanthosepion lycidas. Next base: position 32,714,986 of record OZ010584.1, on the reverse strand, counting down.
AACCCAGCCCCTCCCGAAAGAGTGGTACTTCCTGTGGGAAGGCCCCCTGTTGCTTGGGCTTAATATTAAAAGAATATATAAGATCCCAACCAAAGGCCAAAATACCATATATTTTATACTGAGAAACTTTATATATCTAAAATAATATATCATAAACGTTTGTATATATTTATTTACAATTGTGAAACTGTGTTTGGGAACAGAAGGTTATGCTCTGTGATTTTATCTCGAGTGCAAGTGTTTCGTGTTTTAATGATTTTCCAAGCATAGCTTAGATGTGGAACAAGGCCGAAAGTATTAGGCACCCAGTGAGGATCGAACTCACTCGTAATTGATCTAGCAAGACAAACTTTCTAACCATTACACCACGTCGAGGTGCCCTGTGATTTTCCAAGCGTAGCTCAGATGTGGCACTAGGCCGAAAGTATGGGGTACCCAGTGAGGATCGAACTCACTACTCAGTCGTAATATTTCTAGCGAGACAAGCTTGCTAACCATTACACCACCTTGAGGTGCCCAAGTGTTTCGCGTTTTATGGCCAACAAAAAATCTCTGAGATATGGTCTTTGAAGTGGTCACCCACTTAACCAAAAGAGAATAAAAGAATTAACAAATAAAATAAAACGTTTGGGATTAAGTGACAACAAACCGGACATTGAACATTTCTGGTTGCTGGTCTATATCAACGGACACAGTTGGAACTGAGTGCAGATATGGACCGTCTTTTTACGAAGATAGACTGACCTTTGAGTAGTTCCGAAGCCTCTAGTTAGAGATGCCAGCCACATGTGATGGTATTTGGATAGACAGAGTGTTGGTAGTCGGAAGAGTCAAAGGGAGGATCTAATCTGTTAGCTTGACACGGCAGAATTTATCCCAGGTGTCATCATCCTACGCACTCAAACCACGTAAGAGAAGCTCTGAATAAACACTTAAATATACTGAAACACAGGGTTCAAGAGCACTCATTTCTCGCTTGTTTTCATTTTTTCGTTTTCTTGTGAGCGCGGAACGGGTTTTACCAGTTTTTGAAGGACAGGGTTTTTCCCAGTTCATTGTGCGCACAGCCTTTCCCAGTTTTTGATGCAGAGGGTATGTCCCAGTATTTGGTGCACGGGGTATTTCCCAGTTCTTGGTGCATAGTTGTGGGTTTACATAATATGAGAAATATGCCTCAAATTTCTTAAGATTTCCCACCATGATATAAGTAAATTTTGTGATGTCAACGAACACTCGTTGTCACTATCGTAATGATCGTTGTAGTAGAGACTTTGTAATCGCAGATACAACTATAGTAATGCTGTTGAACAATACTAGTGTCAGACGCCTTCGAATAGCACTCGCACTAATAGTACTTGCTCGAATAATACTCGCTCGAAGAGTAACCACCGAAAAGTGATACATATAGCGATGGTATCCATTAACCGCCTCACGCGGTCGGATGTGGCATAACGCCGAGTTTATAGTGGGATATCCGAGCCTATAGGCTCGGTCAAAAATTCCCCGTAGAGCCCGTAAAAATGGGGTCGGTTAGCTGTCTCCCGTGACGACACTATGCGCCTCGGCACAGCCTCGAAGGCAGAGAATTTGACCAGCACACTTCCGAAGAAATCCGGATAGTGAGATATTCACTAACCGTCCCACGTGGTTGGATGCGGAACAAGGCCAAGTTTATTGTGGGGTATCTGAGCCCGTATGCTCGGGCAAAAATTCTTCGTAGACCCTGTAAAAAACGGGGTCGGGTAGCTGTCTGCCTCCCCAAACGAGTCTATGCCTTTTGACATAGCCTCATCTGGATTTCTCTCTTCCCAGGGACAGAGAGTTTGACAAGCACACTTCCAAAGTAATCCGGAGAATGATCACTTAGATGCCACGCTAATTCCCATATATGGATTTCCTTTACCTTTATTTATTCAAAATGGGATCGCCTGTGTTTGCTCTCTTGTGATCTGTGTTCAAACTTTAGTGTCGGCAGCGACACTTTATTTCTATATAACAGTAAATATTTTGAAGAAAATTAAATGAAATTTTCATGTTATATTTATCATGTAAGCACAAAACTGAAAGATATCTTTATTTTACGTATTGTTTATTTTCTTTATCATACAGCAAATTAAGGAGACTGTGAAGTTATACTTATTGCAATGAACACTTGAAACTTGCAAGCAGACGTTTGCCATTGAAAATTCGTTCCTGTCATATGCACAATTCAATCTGCAGCAATCAATAAAATGATATGACATTCAGATGAGATATAAAGTAAATTTGGAGAAAGATTAAAATCAGTCAGTACGCACTGCGTTAAGCAGTCAGTAGCAGCTGCTGCTGGTTAGGTGAAAGCTAGATTTGAAGTTACTGGTTATTTTGCTCGTAAACCAAGAAGAATTCAATAGAACACTTATTTTTACAATAATATTTACGCTGTACAAGGCCAAAGGGCCACTCGAGGTAGAGGGTTAAAGAGTAAGAGGCACAGTTTATGTGTGAGAAGACAACAGTTAAGTGTATTTGAAATGGTAGATTTAAACATTATTGTATGTTATTACTACTTGTTTTTAAGGTAGAAAGGGAGAAAAGTCCATCTAACCTCATGTTGCGTATAGGGATATAGTGACACCGCCTCACTACGCTAGTGTCGCTGTGGTTTTCCTCCTAACCTGGCGTCTTACCGAAATAAGATGGCTTCCCTCTGTCTTTTCTAAAAATATTTCCATGGCAAATGTTCTGATGAACTTTCCTTCTTGGTGCCACGCATGAAGTTAAGCTTACTACTACTGCTTTATCACATACTATTGATCATCGAATGAAAGGCCCAAGAGCAACTCACGGTAGAGTGTTACTGAAGGAGGATTGAAGGGAGGAAGTATTGTGCATATTATGAAGATATGTAGTATATATAACAGTTGACATTAGATTGTTAAGTCTAAGAGGTTAAGATCGTAGTGATCAAGGAAGCATCCTCTTGGGAGCCGGCTCCAGAAAGTAACAAATTCTCAAGTGGAATCTGTTTTGAATGGAACTTTTTTATTACGAATGGAATGCGAAACGAATGAGGCAGAGTCGACCCTGAGTACGTGGCATGGCGGGTCCTAGCCGTGAAGGTCTTAACTGGAGAAATTAAGGAATGTAGCTCGTCTGAACATCCGTAATGGAAATAGTGACAGAGAAGCGAGAAGCCAACAACGTTTCGTATGAGGGTTGCAAGGGCTGGGGGCTAATTCATCACCCACAAGGCCGCGTAAACGCTTTTGAATTTTGTCAAGTCTGGAAAGAGAGGATTCGACATCTCCAGACCAGATATGACAGAAATACTTTCTTTTCGGTCTGATTTAGCTCTTGTAAACGTAGTTCATAGCAGGAGAAAGAGTCACGGACTTTCTGGAGAGGTACAAGGAACCGACAATTTTACCAGAATTGTATATATGAGGTCAACTTTAGATCTGGAGTGAGTTTGAGTCTCAATAGACGTTCAAGGCAAGGAGCCTTATTGAGAGTACAATCGTTCACCAGGACGATACGTTGATGTATGGCATGAGATTCTGAAACCTGACGCTATACAGTGGTAGGAATATACGAATTCAACTTGAAGTCTGATGTGAGCTTGAGTTTCAATAGACGTTCAAGACATGGGGCCTCATTGAAGAAAGGCTCTGCTCGGTGACCATGAAACGTCATGTTAGTGTATGGCATGAGATTCTGAAACCTGACGCTACACAGTGGTAGGAATATACGAGTTCAACTTGAAGTCTGATGTGAGCTTGAGTTTCAATAGACGTTCAAGACATGGGGCCTCATTGAAGAAAGGCTCTGCTCGGTGACCATGAAACGTCATGTTAGTGTATGGTATGAGATTCTGAAACCTGATGCTATACAGTGGTAGGAATATACGAGTTCAACTTGAGATCTGAGGTGAGCTTGAGTTTCAATAGATGTTCAAGACATGGAGACTCAATGAGAGTACAATCGTTCATCAGGACTCAAGAAAACGTAGGTGATCAGTAAACGTTACTAACTCAAGTTATTCAATGATACAAGCCAGTCTTTTCCCCATGGAGTTTGAGGGTAAGGTCAGAGGTGAGATCAACTACTCTGGTCATGTAAATTTTTGGAGGTGCACTCATAAACCATAGTATTGTCTGCATACATATTTAGTAAGATATGAGAATTATCTTAGGCAGATCCTTAGATCCATTCAGGAAGGTTTCCTGAACGGAAGATCAAATAGAGGATGTGAACATAAGAGGTTGGTGAACGAAGTATGCGGCAAACCACATCCTGTTTGACCCTGTTCACCGCTGGTAGAAATACATAGCCTATAGCGCTGATTATATGGAAAATTTGATTTGTAGCTGGAAAATTTTCTGCACTGTTCAACAGCACTATTGTCTGCCCTGTATCTGTTGTCACTTTCGGGGAAATAAATAGGAGATATTACTTTTGTCGAATCCCTATACTATAATACTGTAATAATATCCGTAAAATTGGTTGGGTTATTTACTTATAGATATATTATACAAAAAATAAGTATATACAAATTAAAAAAAAACAAAAAAAAACAGTCACATACGACAAAAGAAATATATTATTTTGATGATTTTCTACAACTCGTCATATTTTCTGATATTTAAGAATTTTTAAACATTGTCGTAGTAGTGATAAAACCAGAAGTAGTTGTCTACTTCAAGTGAACACACAAACACAGTAGAGCCCATTTTTCTATAACTCTGCATATTATGTGGCATTTAATAATTTTTAAACATTGTCGTAGTAGTGATAAAACCAGCAGTAGTTGTCTACTTCAAATGAACATACAAACACAGTAGAGCCCATTTTTCTATAACTCTGCATATTATCTGATATTTAATAAGTTTTAAACATTGTCGCAGTAGTGATAAAACCAGCAGTAGTTGTCTACTTCAAGTGAACACACAAACATAGTAGAGCTCATTTTTATATCGCGTCACATTTTATGATATTTAATAATTTTAAAACACTATCGTAGTAATGATATAGCCAGCAGTAGTTTCCTATGTAAGATGAATATGCAAACGCAGTAGAGCCCAATTTTCTATAACTTCATATTTCTTTTTATTTAATAATTTTAAAACATTGTCGTATTAGTGATATAACAAGCAATATTTTTGTACTTCAAATGAACGCACAAACACGGTGGAGCCCGTTTTTCTGTAACTTCATATTATCTGATATTTAATAATTTTAAAACAATATAGTAACGAAACTCGTGCATCATCTTCATCATTAGTTCTAGTAATGAGTTTACCAGCAGCTGACTACTTTAAGTGAACACATAAACACAGAGTTTATTTTTGCCTGTCCGTTTGCAGTAGATCTTACCTCTCTTTTCTCTCTTTTAGAAAACCAACAGACAAAAATGTGACAGCAGCTTTTTGTTTTAAAATAATATATATATATATATATATATATATATATATATATATATATATATATTTAATGAGATTACGTTTACCTGATTACTGTTCTATTTGCCCTAAATAAATGTTTTCTGTTAATTTTTTTTTGTTATAGAAAATACTGACAAGCATATCAAGTTTTTGTTTTCTATCACTGTATGTCTACATAGCTTTATTTTTTAATCCCTGTTTTATTTGACAGCACGAATTATATTGTTTGAAATTACCCATCGATTACCAAATGTGTTTAGAACTGTTTAAAACAGAAGTAAGTCTCTTTGTGACAAGTTGGTCGGTAGATTAACCTATTATGTGAGTCAGGTTGAGCAACGAAGGTGAAGTGTGCTTCATTTTTTTTTCTTTTTTTTTTTTTTTAAGATGTGATCTGGAAATAAAACGAAACGGGTTTTTTTTTCATAGGAATATCAGTGACCGTTATTCAAATTGGATCGTTTGGGTGTCGCTTGATGGCGTGTTTGCTCTGATTGATAATACTGTCACTTGTGTGTCAATAAATGATGTTCAGTTTTTGAGTCTGGCTTGGGGATGAAGTGTTGTTTGCTAAAATATCATTTTTGTTTTTCGTCTTTTTTTATTATAAAAAAAACAAAAAACAATGTTGCGTATACAATAAGTCCAAGTGAATAGGAAAAAATAGTAATCGACTAATTAACGCACAGTAATAAAAAGACAAAAAAAAAAAAGCTTTAAAAATGCACTATTAATGTTTGAATCCATTGTCTGGTTCGGCCATTAGTTTTGTAATAGTCATTATGATATACGGACTGACGACTGCTTGATTGCCCGGACGCCCTCAACAATTTATCCACACACGCAAACATTCACAAAGGTATTAGGTTGGTGCAAAAATAATGCCGTTTTCTCACATAGTAACATATGTGAGAAAACGACATTATTTTTGCACCAATCTAATAGTAAATTAAATTCAACTTAATCTGCCTCTTACAAGGCATCAGATGTGTCACACTTAATGGTTGATTGATCGAACATACTTGCAACACCTTGTCTGATGTGCTCGTTAACAAACACTCTACGACTGACATGCTACGAAAAGTAGTTATATAAGGAAAATATATTTGATGGTCATGGAATTGTTTTGTGTACAGGAAAAACACATCACGTTCAAGCGCGCACGTACACACATTCACATGCACATACACACAAACATACACACACACAAGCTCATTGTCTTTGACCCCTTCTTCTCTCTGGCGCACACTTATATTCGCACAAAAATATACACACATTCTGGAGACTAAGAATAAATACAGAACGTTACGTAAACGGAATATGAAGGAACTGGATTAGAGAAATCCCTTGAGAGAAATAATGTCCTTTTTTTTAAATTCTTTTTTTCAGTTATATAAGTGAAGGTTTACTCTTGGGATGTATATACAATTTATTTTTCTGACACACTCTTTATTTATTTATTTATTTTTTATTTTCTTTTCTTTCTTTTCGCTTGCCCGTTTAGATTCTTTCTTTCTTTTCTTTTCTTTTGTCTTTTTTCCTTTTCTTTCTATTCTTTTATTTTCTTTATTTTCTTTCTTATCATTTGTCCGTTTAGATTTTTCTTTCTTTCTTTCTTTCTTTCTTTCTTTCTTTAATTCATTCTTTCTTTAATTCATTCTTTTTTTAATTAATTCTTTCTTTCTTTCTTATCATTTGCCCGTTAGGTTCTATCTTTCTTTTTTATTTGCTCGTTTAGTTTCTTTCTTTCTTTTATTCCTTCTTTGTCTCTCCTCATTTACTCGTCTTTCTTTCTTTCTTTCTTTCTTTCTTTCTTTCTTTCTTTTGCTCGTTTAGGTTATTTTTTTCTTCTTTATCATTTACCCGTTAGTTTCTTTCTTTCTTTCTTTCTTTCTTTCTTTAATTCATTCTTTCTTTAATTCATTCTTTCTTTAATTCATTCTTTCTTTCTTTCTTATCATTTGCCCGTTAGGTTCTATCTTTCTTTTTTATTTGCTCGTTTAGTTTCTTTCTTTCTTTTATTCCTTCTTTGTCTCTCCTCATTTACTCGTCTTTCTTTCTTTCTTTCTTTCTTTCTTTCTTTCTTTCTTTCTTTTGCTCGTTTAGGTTATTTTTTTCTTCTTTATCATTTACCCGTTAGTTTCTTTCTTTCTTTCTTTCTTTCTTTCTTTCTTTCTTTCTTTCTTCGTCTCTCATCATTTATTTGTTTAAGTTCTTTCTTTCTTTCTTTCTTTCTTTCTTTCTTTCTTTCTTTCTTTATCATTTACCCGTTTAGCTTCTTTCTTTCTTTCATTATTTCTTTGTCTCTCATCATTTACCCGTTTAAGTTCTTCCTTCCTTCCTTCCTTCCTTCCTTCCTTCCTCCCTCCCTTCCTTCCTTCCTTCCTTCCTTCCTTCCTTCCTTTCTTTCTTTCTTTCTTTCTTTCTGTGCGTGTATATACATCATTAATATTCATGAGGTCGAGATCTTCGAAAATAGTAATGAGTAATATCAACTGTAGGTGGCGCTCCTACGCTATGATAATAGCAACACGCCTCCAACCTAACAAGGCAATAAAACGTCATCCATTCTATATATAAAAAAAAGGACATAGTAGGGGGCAGAGAATTTCAGTATCCTTTTACGTTCACACAGCGTCTCCCCTTTCATTCAGTTGTGTGATAGAAAGGCTCGTATATCACATTGTCTAACAATACTAAGACGTCGTCCTCGGGTGATTGATTTCGGTTGTCTCGCCCGCTGCTATAATCTCTGGAAGACTTTCGCACATTCACCATCTGTATACTGTAATATTTCGGATCTGAAGGGTCAATCTGCGTGTTTCCCCGACTGAAGCTGTTTCTTGAAGTAGAATTTGTTGCTGCTGGTCCTGACGACGTAGATGCAATCGGATCGTGTTGGGTTGCAGCTCCGTTTCTTTCTTCCGACTCGATTCCAGAATCTGTCCCCACTGAGCTCGGCCCTGAAGAAGGATTTGTATTAATGATGAAATTTTCGGCAATCTCTTCATAGATCCCTTTCTGGTAATCGCTTTGACTGCTGACCGATGCTCGACTCCCGGAGCCTCTGGATTTCGTGGTCCCTTCTTCGCTGAAATACGGCGATTTCCTGCCAGGCAGTGCTGGCAGGGAGCGAGCGATGTGGAATTTGAATTTGTCTGCAAGTGGTTTTAGGTTGTCGGCCTCGCTCTCCTCGACCTCTGCATAGGCAGCAGAGCCGCCGTAGCTGTAACCTCCGTGCATCTTGGCTGCTTCCGGAAACGGAACTTCATCGGCCACGTGACTGTATCCTTCCTGAATGGTAGGGTGCAAGTTCTCGGAATCGTGAATCGACCCCAAGCCGTTTGGATCACCGCGGTGTACGTTCTCCACTCGCCGGGTGGTGGGCGTCTGTACGGCTGCATCTTTTGCTAATACCGCCTTCGTCTTCACCACTTTTAGTCTTCTGCAAAACAGAAGAAAGAAAAATCAGCTACTTCTTTTCGAATTTTTTCGGAATAGCAAATATACGAAACAAATTATTTAAAGATATTGATTCTTGTATTTGGTTGTACAAACGTTTACCGCAATAAGCAATAATGTCAGATTAAAAAAAGCGTTCATTTAAAAAGCGCAATTCTTATCTGTTATCGCATTTAAAACGCATATTTTTTTGAATAGCAACTGTACAAGACAAATTATTTATTCCAATAGCAACAAATGGTCAACAGAAAAGGGTGCTATAAGCTTACATTTGATGGAAGAGAATCTATCAAGCTGATATTTTATTCACCTTCAGTCGTTTTTTATAATCGCTTAAAGGCTGTCAAGGGCGGCCGCTAAGCTCGAAGTCAAGTCACTCCGACTTTCAAAATTTATTAAACTATTCTATAAGTAGTAGGTAGAAGGACAAAGTGTCGAAAGACACAACTTTTTGCCTTATTATGGTTTCTTTTATATATATATATATATATATATATATATATATATATATATATATATATATATATATATTGGTTTTCATTTTCACAATGTTTCGGCCTTCTTCAGTTGTCTGTTCCTGGTTGATAACACTTTATTCAATCTACTGGTGTAGATTGTTCAGCTTGTTGAATACAAATTTGACAGGTGACCTACAGAAAGTAATAATATAAAGCAAATAAAAAACAAATTATAGAGTGCATCTGTGCATCTTTTATAGAGTGCACCTGTGCATCTTTTCAGCTAAAGAATAAAACGAATTTGTAAACCCACGGTAAAAAAAAAAAAGCTATATTTAACTTTCGACAAAATTTCTCTAACAAATTCTTCTTCACTGCTCACCCTTTCTGGGTTCGACTTTTTATTATTATTGTTGTTACAGTGATACTCACACTGTATAAGGCCCGAGTATCACTCGAGGTAGAGGTATACAGAGTAAGAGGCATAGAAGTGGTTAAGATTGTAGTGATCGGGGAAGCATCCTATTGGGAGTCAATTCCACAAAGCAGCGGTTTGTGGGAAGAAGCTACTTAAATGGAATATGCCCATAACCACACACACACACACACACACACACACATATATATATATATATATATATATATATATATATATATATATGCAGACAAACCTCTCATCAATGTACTAATAACAGGGGAGGGAATGGTACGTTAAAGCCGATTGTCCGTAGATGGGAATGAATTATTTTTGAGTTATAAAACCATTATAATAACTACTAGTAGTTATGATCATAATGTAAATACTATAAACATGTATATGTTGTATAGATAAATATATACTTAATATAGATATATTAATCAAAATCAAAATAATAGATTTCTAACGGCTACTTTCTCAGGCACACGCTAATGTATCGTACTTTGCGTCTTTGTTTACAATTGAAAGGCCCACCACCGCCACCATGCCGCCACTTTAGAAGTAATACGACTCGTTCCACTAAGCCCGCAAATTTTGAAATACATCGCTGACGATTTGGAAGTTTTTGTTTTTTTTATTTTGCCTGCATATTTTGTTCGTTCTATCCGAAGTTCGTTGATGGGGTGGGGGGTGTCCGTAGACTAGAAGTTTATATCTATCTATCTATCTATCTATCTATCTGTATATATATATATATATATATATATATATATATATATATATATATATATATATATATATATGCAAATATATATATATATGCATATATATATAAAAATAGGAAAGAACCGTTGGGTTAATAATCCGAAGTTCTTTAGAATTCTTGTTTTTATTTTTAAAAAACAGTGCTCAATACATAAGTAGAGCCTAAATCATATTTTTTAAAAATAATTATAAAAAATAAATTATAAATAATAATTATATATATATATATATATATATATATATATATATATATAATATATATATATATATATTTATTTATTTAATATATATATACATATATATAATGTTAAATATAATAAGCAGATGTTTCATCTTAGTCGAATCATATATGGATTGTCTCTGGTGCATGATGTTTTTCGGGAGCTAATATTAAGATTGACGCACTTCGCAATAGAAACAAATGCTCTAATAAACAGATAAAAAATGTAATTTAATAATTATACTTTACCTGTATATTATCACAACTAGAATCAAGAGAATAATTGCCAGCAACGGGGCGACGATTCCAAAGATTAATTCTAAAAAAGATAAAAGGAAATTGTTTAACATACAACGATCAAAGCTTTATTACAGAATATGCATTTAAAAAAATTTCATATAGAAATACAAGTATTTATTCCTGAATACTTTAATTTGTCCTTATATTTGTTCTTTAAAGGTCATTCCACCCAAAGTTGATTTTAAAATATTCCAGGAAAATATTTCTGCCACATAGTCCGGTACTCCTGCTATATATTTAGATATATTTGATAAAATCCAAAGAAGAGTCTGTTATATTATTGATCCTGACCTGGTATCTCGTCTTCAGTTCCATTCCCACCGCCGTAACGTAGCTTACATGTGGATTTTCTGTAAATACTTTCATGGTAATTGTTCTGATAAACTTTCCTCTATGGTATCCAGACTTTATGAATTTAAGCGCAGTACTAGATTTGAGGCAAGGTCTCACCGTTTTACTGTTGAAATGGTTAGATATAACCGTAAGTTCTATGCTAACAGTTTCTTCTCTTGCATGTCTCGCTTGTGGAAATCTCTTCTGTATTCTTGCTTCCCAGGAAAGTTTGATCCTTAAAAATAGCTGTGTGTATTTTTTCTTATCTTACAATTCTGTTAATATACATGTTATAAAAGGAAGTTACACACGTGTTGTCTTCTTGGACGAAGAGATTGAACATTACATCCTATGGCGGAATATCCGTATTTCCGGCACGAACAGTTTTTGTTGGATGCTGGGAGTAATTTTATTCATTTTATTTAATTTATTTTAAACAAGATTTAAACGTTATTGTTTTATTTTATTTTATTTATAATTTTCATTATTATTATCATTTTAGATTTTAGATTTATTTATTTATAATAATAATGATATCCTACACTTCTCTTCTTAATAATAGTTTCTCTCATATTCGATAACACTCAATAATAATAATAATAATAATAATAATAATAATAATAATAATAATAATATATATATATATATATATATATATTAATCCGTGGTATTTTATTATTTTATTATCTATTTTTAGTAGATACTCATATTTCAATAGATGCTCTGTTTATTTATTTAAATGTATATCGATTTATTTCCATCTACCAACCTGAATATTCGAGATACAATAATATGCATTCTTCGACAGGATACGCAGCAAATTTCCCCTTGGAGGAAACTGTCATTAGATCTGATGTGCTTTGACCTCTCGGATACAGAGAACCTAATGGACAATCAAAGCCCGAATACTGCTTTTAAACACGGTATATAGTTTAATAAATAAAGAGAGCATCTACTCAAATATTGGTATCCATTAAAAAAAAAATTATTAGTAAATATATATACATGATAGAAATTATTAGGAGGATTTTATAATTATAATTAAGTAATTCATCGAGTCTGAAAGAAACCTCAACAGAATGCAGAAAGCACTGGACGGCCGTTTCGTCCTATATTTGGGACTCATCAACAGTGCGCATCCACTACCGAGAATTAAAACCCAAACAGTTGCGTTATCAAGCAAACGTCATACCAACTGTTCAACGGGTCTCAAACCTAACTGTCCGGGTTTCAATTCTCGGTAGTGGATGCGCACTGCTGATGAGTCCCAAATATAGGACGAAGCGGCCGTCCAGTGCTTTCTGCATTCTGTTGAGTTTTCTTTCAGACTCGATGAATTACTTAATTATATATATATATATATATATATATATATATATATATATATATATATATGAATTTCTCAGAGTTAACCTGTAGAAAGAGACAATATTTATAAATGTAAAAGACAACTGGAAAATTGTAATATTAGCCGACGCATTTCGTCTAATGTAGACTTTTTCAAGGCAAAAATGAAATGAATTTATGAAAACAAAGTAACTAATAACAACAAAACAAAATGTCCTTAGCAACTGGAAGAATTCAGAAAATGCTATTATATAATTTTCAGTTGACAACATGAAAAAAATAGCGTTTTCTAAATTCTTTTACACACACACACACACACACACACATATATATATACATATATATATGTGTGTGTGTGTGTGTGTGTGTGTGTGTATATATATATATATATATATACTCATGAATCAACATCAGTAGTAATATATAATGTAGGTAGAAAACGTTAGAAATATACTCACGGAAATCATCAGTTTTAACTGCAGGTTTTATTGCGTTCTCTTTGTCCTTGGTTTTGTTAGGTTCCATGAATGGATGTCCAGGGGCTTTAAAATAAAGAATAAACAATCCATAAATACAAAAAAACGTGCAGGTTGAATTTCGTGAAGGTTTCTGATGTGTGTGTGTGTGTTGCACCTGTTCACACGCCCCATGCACACACACATTTTACTGCATGTAAATATTATTAAAGACTTTAACAAAGTCTAAGGTTACGGCGAGGTTATCTCCATATAACAACAATGGATCAAAATGTATATTTCGTACGTACACAACACATAATGAGCAAAGCACTCTGGGAAAATCTGACAATCACAGGACAAGATAAGAGGGACAGAAAGGAACATGAGTAACCAAGCTAAGAGTTCCAGAAGTCAAAGAAAGAAAGAAAAGACGGGAAGTTGTAGAGAGCTATGATCGCCAACGTCTTGAAGGAATACGAAACATAGAAGAAGAACATGGATATCTCAGCATAGGATAAATTAAATCGAGCTAGTCTGGTTTACTGTTACTAATATAGTGACTTCAACCTACACTGCGTGCATTATATACATGGCCTTGTGCCAAACTAAAGAAAGTTTAGCAAACTATGGAATAATGGTTAACGAGCTAATCAGGCGAAGATCAAATACTACAGCGTAATGAGTTTGATACTCCCCGGGTACCCTATTTTTATGCCTATAGTCTACCAGAACGTGGCAGGTGATTTCTCCTCTGACCTAGCCCGAACTGCTCAGTGGGGAAAAATTAACTGATAACAGTCATTGCCTCGAAAACCAATATTCCAGCATCGCCTATCGGACACAGAACATTTGTTGTATCACACCTACGGACGATAATGGGAATATCCGCATTCACATAAATACAGTAGTAAATACTGTATGTTGGTCTGCAGTTGGAGATTCGACTCCAGCTGTGCTGGTCAAACTCTCTGCCTCCGGGCGGAGAGGCTATGTCGAAGGGCAGAGTCTCGTCTCGGGAAACACCTACCTCATCCCTTTTTATACGGGGTCTACGGGAAATCTTTGGCTAAGCCTACGGGCTCGGATACCCCACATTAAATTCGGCCTTGTGCCACATCTGACCGCGTGGGGCGGTAGGTAGATATCATGCAGTTGGAGATTCGTCTCCAGCTGTGCTGGTCAAACTCTCTGCCTCCGGGCGGAGAAGATCCCCAGATAAGGCTATGTCGAAGGGCAGAGTTTCATCTCGGGAAACAGCGACACGACAACGTTTTATACGGGGTCTACAAGGAATTTTTAGCCGAGCCTATGATCTCAGATACCCCACATTAAATTCGTGCCACATCAGACCACGTGGGGTGGTTGGTAGATATCCTACAGTTAGAGATTCTCCGGACAAAGACGATCTCCAGACGAGGCTATGTCGAAGGGCAGATTCTCGTCTCGAGAAACAGTTACCCTACTCCGTTTTATACGGGGTCTATGGGGAATTTTCAGCCGAGCCTACGGGCTCGGATACTCCACAGTAAATTCGGACTTGTAGCACATCTGATCGTGTGGGGCGGTTGGTAGATATCCTGCAGTTGGAAATTCGTTGTGGAATTCACTTGACTCAGTTCTAGAAGTTGATTACTTCTCCTACGCACCACTGACGAATCTTATATGTGTTGTTCTTGTCCTAAGTATTATCGTTCATAATCAACCTTCGTGTGATTATTCTATTCAGTAGCCTTCCTTAGGTTGCAACAACATTCACCGATCGCTGGTATTCCCACATAGAATAAAAGCGTGTCAGGATGGGTTAATGATTAACGAGCTTGTTTGGTCGGCAAATTATATACGATTACTGAGCTTGATTCTCACTAGTTGCATCATACACGTGACCTTGTGTCAAACTAAGTTTAGCAAATTAAGGCTTGCCAGCATGGGCTAATGGTTAGTGTGCTAGTCTGGTCGACGATTTCTACTGATTAGTAAGTTTGATCCTCACTGGGTTTATCATAATTGTGGCATTGTGTCAAAATAAGCTAAGCTTAGTAAATAGCAACAACAACAACCCACACACATACACATATACCGGATGTAACAGCAAAATTGTCCAAATCGTATAACAGCATGGGATAATTGTCTATCCCACAAAATGTTTAATATCTTAAAAGAAATCACTAAAATAAATGAGTTTCTTTCAGTTAAGACGGTTAGTCATCTTGACACCATTTATCGTAAGGATCAATGGAAAACCCTTTGAGTTATTCAGCTAGAAAGAGAACAGGTTGTGTCAGCCCAACAATGTCTTCCTAACTGAGCAATGGTGAGAGGAAAAAGATCATTCAGGCCTTCAGTAATGATACCGATATTCATATTCTGGCTTCCATTTTCAAAGTCCATTCAAGAACCATCAAGAGAAAAGTGAATAAGTTTAAAAAAGATGAAAGAGAGGAAAACTGGATATGGAGGTCACAATAGTAAAAAAGGATTATCATTTCAACTTAGAGCTAAATACATTCTTATTATTCAAAGTAGAGTTCAATAGTATTTTAAAAACCCCAGAGAATTCCAGTAAGATATCTTTAATCATTTCTAAGATACAGCGATTCAAAGCCCAATTTAACAAATGGACAATTTTGCTATTATCCGATTTGGACAATTTTGCTGTTACACGCAGTATATATACATACACCTACTCATTTGCTTCCCTTTGTAAGTTTTACGGGGATATTTTAATCTTTTATCCGATAAAATGTCCTCATAAATATTCTTATTATATTGTTTATACAGAATTTTCTTCCTTATCGAAGATCCCACTGTCAGATTAGTCAAACGTCACCTTGCCTCTCGGCTGAAATTGTTGCCTATTCTATGAGATTCTAGGCAAACAGTCTTGAAGCTCTTCATCGCGAAAACCTGCGTTAAAAGCCCCTCCTCTTTATTTCCACTCATTTCCATTTATACTGCAGCGAAATTTCAGTGTAATCCGGATATAAGAGAGTTGTCGGGACCGAAGAAGAAGTCTCTTATATCCGGGTTTATTTTATATCCGGGTTTGGTCTATTTTGTTTAGGTAAGTATGACTCTAATTTTGGACCAGAGGAAATCTCTCTTATATCCGGTTTTCTCTTATATCCGGGTTACACTGTACTGAAATAACACAGGCGATGAGGTTAATGATTTTTTTTTTAGTTGGTATTCATTTAGAATTGTAATTGATTTTTATGAGTGAATAGAAGAAAGTTGCAGGAAAGAGACGAGTGAAGTGAATAAAGATATGAGTCAGGGATCTGAATTTGTGTTTGACGCTGAACGTTCAAGGCCTCAAGTGGTTTAAGGGGCGCTTACTAATTACGCGCCATAAGTAAACTTAAGAGGGTTCGAATTTCACTTGGAGATATATTTTTAGTTTTGACTTACCAATTTATATATATATATATATATATATATATATATATATATATATATATATATATATATATGTGTGTGTGTGTGTGTGTGCACGTGCTTGAGACAGCGATATATATATTTATATATCAAGAACAATATTATGGAAAATGTATGACAAAGTTGATAAAAATTTCTTGTGAGGCGTTTCGTCATTTAGAACTTCAGACTAAATTTGCTATGTTGGTGTAACTACATATGCAAAAATGAAAAAGAAAAAAATTAAATTCCCAGCATTCCTCATTCGTACCCATGTGCAGTCACGCCAACATTAGGACGAAACGTGTAACAAGAAAACTTTTTACACTTTCTCATACACACACACACATATATATATATATAAAGAAATATACTTCTAAGGTTTGCTATATTTATGGGACAAAGTGCTCAATATCAGGGATAGAGCGTATGTGAATATAAATATAAAAGTAAACATTGAAGTCAACACTCAGAGGTCGTCTCTGGATTTACATTGAGCTCTCTGGATTTTATCCTTCTTACGTTTACCCATACGGATTACCTAGTTTTTAAGAAACTAACTATATATATATTTGTCGAAAACACAATTATACTTTGACATGAAAAGAATAGACAAAAACTAAAAATCCTTGAAGCATTATACATCAAACAGTTGAAACCCAACCTAAACAAAATCAATTATGGCATCTCTACAAATATTCTTAAATGTCTATAATTGGTAACAGAAGCCATTGGTTTATACCAACGTCTTTCCATATTTCATACTTCTCTAATTCACTCTCGTGTGGTCATGTGTGACGTCATGAGATGCGGTGTGATTTTCGCTTCTAGCGTCTTATATGCGCGTGTTTATCGTTGCTTAGAAATCATCTGTGTAAACATTGACAGACTATCATCACTGTCGTGTCCGTATATTGTTTAATATGTTGTAATTGACATCTTTGATAATGGCTTATGTAAGCCAAAAGCTTAGATTTTATTAAAAAAATATGGATCAATATTGTGAATTTCTTTCTTCGTTCAACGATAATGTTATTAAATTTATCAGATGTTACGAAAAAAATTTACATAAAATAGACAACACTTGTCTATATCATTTAATGAAACGTGTATGAACTATATATATATATATATATATATATATATATATATATATATATATATATATAATATTCACAGTACTTAGTTGAAAGTGCTCAATATCAGTGATAGAGATAACATATTCAGTTGTATGGATATTAGTTTGTGTGAACATAAGCAAACACGAACACTAACACAAACATAATGAAACACAAATAAGCATAGAGAGATCCATTTTAAAAAAATAAACCAGTTTGTCTGATGATCGCAAAAGCGTTAAACCCAGAGTCACGAAACAAAATCTATACAAATGAATATATATATATATATATATATATATATATATATATATATATATATATATATATATATATAATGGTGTATTTGAGCAGCAACCGCACTTTTATAAAAGTTTCATTAAAGATGCTAGGCAAGGCACTTGCGAGTAAGCTTTTTATTTATTTTTTATTAAGTTCGTCTAACTTTTTTTCTGGTTATAAAATGTGTAAAAACTGTTTGAATTAGCCATTATACAGGAAGCGTCAACGATTTTTCTCGTGAAATTTCGTAGAGAATATCCGTTCTCCGATAGGAGTCGACCGTGAAAAATTGTCGGAAATCGCGTGTTTATAAACAGTAATTCAGACTTTGGTAACCAGACGCTTCTCTGTAGCTGAATAGTGCAGCACATCAGGCCAAATCACGGTTTCTGTATAGGAATACAGTTCCGATTCCTGGCGGAGAACGCATAATTCCTATGAAATTTCTCGAATAAACAGGCCGGTAAATGTAATTAATACTGTCTAATTAAAATCAGAGCATTTACTTAAATAAATCGTATCTATAAAAATAGCGTATAAGCAGAATATATATATATATATATATATATATATATATATATATATAAAGAAATATAGTCTTAAGGTGTGCTATATTTATGGAATAAAGTGCTCAATGTCAGAGATAGAGCGTGTGTAAATATAAAAGTGAACATAGAAGTCAACACTTAGAGGCGACAGTCTGTTTCACGCTATATGCAATCGTCAGGCCACGTGTGCCTGACGATTGCATATAGCGTGAAACAGACTGTCGCCTCTAAGTGTTGACTTCTATGTTCACTTTTATATATATATATATATATATATATATATATATATATATATATATATATATATATATATGTTTGTGCAGCAATCCCTCAGGTTTCATTGAAGACAACTGATTTGGCACGGTCATTAATTATTTTATTAGTGTTATATGGGGACCTACCTTCATGGACAAAATAGACTCGTCTTATGACTATATTATGCCTCACAAGAGGACTGCAGACGTTGGACAAGTTGACTACTGTACTTAGCCGTCAGACGGACGTGCAACACTTCTGTATTCGTTCTTTTTGTTAATAATACGTTTTCACTGAATTGCTGAGTTCGAGTTTTCTTTTGGACCTCTTCCGGGTCCGCAACAATTAGTATGTATTAGTGCAAGTGATTTAATTTTGAGACATGGTGTGTGTAAGAACGACCCAAATGATTTGTGGATCTGAGTCTTTTCGGCGAATCTTGGGAATTAAAACATTTCTATTGCTATAAGATAAAATATTCATATATCCAAGATAAACAATATATATATATATATATATATATATATATATATATATATATATATATATATATATATATATATATATATTCAGAGAAATGAAAAAACTTGAAAATGGCGAATAGATTCATCAGCCCAACTGATGAATACACATTGTGTTTTATATATGTAAATTATTATGCTGGTCGGTTTTGTTTAGCGGCGTATCAACCTCTATGGGTTACTTCATGCCGATATCTAAATATTTTGCCCACAATTATTATTATTATTTTTACAGATAATAATGTTTTAGTGATACACGTCTTACTTATTAACACATAGCTGGAGGGAGAAGAGGTGGATTCATACTTTTCCCAATGGTATTTGCGAGTAAATATATATAACGAACACAACTGGAATCGGAACACGGCTCTCCGTTTAACAATTCCGAGCCATTATCAATTACACCACCCGCACATCCAAGCTAACAGCACCTGGTATTCCTAAATGGTCACCCATTTAGGTACTGACCAAACTCAACGTTGCTTAAGTTGGAATTTAAGCTAAGTCCTTCGAACTCCAATTTCGAGCCATTTATCGTTACACCACCCGCATATCCAAGATTACAGCACCTGGTATCCCTAAGCGATTTAGGTACTGAGCAAGCTCGACGTTGCTTGTTGGAATTGAAATTCGGCCCTCCGAACTCCAATTTCGAGCCATTATCCATTACATCACCCTCATACCCAAGCTTACAGCACCTTGTATTCCCAAGTGGTCACCCATCTCGCTATTGACCTGGCTTAACTTGGGTCATCGTACGGGTGATGCGTGAACCGTAAATTATTATGATTAGTATGCAAAAGAAAAAAGAATTCATTTACTTGTTGGTACTTGCTTGGTGGTTGTTGTAGTACTCGTCGTCTGGAGCATCTTAACGATACTTCTTGCCGATGAACCCCAAGGCCATCGCACTACAATGGCTTCAGAATCCCTGCACAATAAATTGTTGTCGAATAAATAACTTAGATTTCGAGACGAGAGCGGCTTCACTGAAAGATACAAAGATAAGGCTTAGTTTTTAATTCAATAAATTATTTTATCCAATAATATTTGGTATATAGCATCAGAAAGAAACAATTGACATTTCTTGAGCACATAATGAGGAAAGACACCGAAATACGCAGGCGCATTTGGAATAGTGTAGGTTTTGGAAGGCGTCTTTGCCTTCCAAAACCTACGCAAAGTATTAAATAAGAGGAAAATTTCGTTAGATCTCTATCTATAAAAGGCAGGATATGTGTGTGTGTGTGTGTGTAACGAATGCACGGCCGCAATTTTCGACGGATTTGCACCAAAATTTACATGCACATGCTCCAAGTTGGCGGGAAGGCCAAGACTGACTTTGCATTTCCCAACTCCTATCGATAGTGGGAATAATCGATTTTTCATGCTTCTACGGCAGTTTTCATGTAGTTTGCGGCCATTTTCTACTGGCCAGAGTGAGAGCCTATAGCTGGCTGCCACGAATAGGCAGGAAGATTCTATTGGCCGGCGTGAGAGCCAACAGCTGACTGACACTAATGTTAACTAGCATGCTAGCATGCAAAAAAATCGATAGCTGCATTCGTCACAAGTGGGAAAAATTTAAATCTGCATGGCACTTTACTCCAATTGGCTCATTCGCTTGCTTAAACTCAACGTTGATTCTGATTCCGCAGAACTGGGTTGCGTGTGAAAAAGTATTTGTTGCTAACATTCTTTTTTCATTCGGTTTTTCCAGTTACGAGTCCTTTTTAAAAGCTAATCGTTTTGTGTTCATTTTGTTTAGTTCTTTTTTTGTAACAGATTTAATGTTTAGTGTAAAGCTTCGAAAAAATTCGCAGTGTGAGATAGGCAAGAAGTAAGGGATGTAGCAACATTAGCACGGCAAAGGGCACTCTTTTAAAGGCAAGGAAGGGCAAAAATATTTTAAGTCAAGTGAAAGCGATTGCTGTATGAGTCGAACAATTTTTGAATCAAGCACGGGCAACGCCGGGCCATGCTGATAGTAACAAATAAAAGTGTCTTGAACTGTTATCTATCTATATAATACTAAAAGTCTGCGATTGCGTGCGGTCCTTGTGTGGTCCGTCCGTCCGTCCGTCCGTCCGGCGCATAATGATTTACGAGTTGCTTATACAGTAAGTATTCTTATTTTAATGTTCTTCAAACAGACAATCTTTTAATTAAAATATCTTTAAGTTAAAGACAGTCGCAAAGAGATTCCGCTTTGCCGTTTCTTCCAGTTATTTGTATTGTAATTATTTATATTTCAGCTTTCTTTAAGCAAGTAATATTTTAAATATTTTAAAGATATTTTTAAGTTAATGTGATTTAAAAATATTTTAAGTGAATCAGATTTAAAAATACAAGTTGTTTATACTGTAAGTACTTTTATTGTAACTTTCCTCAAGCAAACAATTTTTTAATTAAAAAAAAATTAAGTTAAAGACAGACACAAAGAGATCCCGCTTTGCTGTTTCGTCCAGTTGTTTGTAGAGTAATTATTTATATTTAAGCTTTCTTCAAACAAACAATTTTTAATTAAAAAAATTTCTAAGTTAAAGACAGACACAAAGATATCCCGCTTTGCTGTTTCGCCCAGTTGTTTGTATTGTAATTATTTATATTTCAGCTTTCTTTAAACAAACGATATTTAAATATTTAAAAAATATTTTTTGGCATATTTAAAAAATATTTTCAATTGAATATGATTTAAAAATATTTTTTGCATATTAAAATATATTTTTTTAAGTTACTCTGATTTAAACTTCATATTTATCCCGGAAGTTATATTCTTATTAAATGCTGCAAACAATCAGTAAAACGCTAAACATGAATTTTCAGATGAATCACGACACGAACAAATTGAAATATTTAACTGAATCATAATAAAATTAACTTTAATTTCAATGGAATGTTGAAATTAACTTCAATGTTTTATCAGCTGAACTGTCAGTGACCCAATGGGCCTCGGTTAGTCTAGTGCAATATAAAACCTTTTACACGGCAGTAAATGCTAGACAGTTTCCTCACAGATAAAGAGAAGATAGGATGAAACAGAAATGTGTTTCTATAGAAGAAAGCTAAGAATTCCATGGACGGAGCATGGAAGCAATGAGGAAGATGCAAACATAAAGGCATAATATCAGAAAGGGAGAGTTGACATTTCTGGGTCATCTAATGAAAAAAGAAAACCTGGAAATTTTGAAATTTAAAGAAAATCGAAACAAAAAGAACACTTATACCGCTAAGAAGCAGCTGAAATGTCTTGGTTGCATAATGGGGAAGAAGAAGACAGGAGGCAACATAAATGTATTTCTACAGAAGGATGCTGAGAATACCATGGACGGAGAGCGTAAGCAACGAGGATGTCTTAAGGAAAATGCAGACACAAAGGACATGTATCCTCAGAAACGGAAAAAGATACCTAAAATTACTTCGAAATTATAAGGAAGGAGGGCTTGGAGAATTTGACACTCACAGGATATATCGAAGGTAAAATGCATAGGGTGAGATAGGCAACCCAGTTTGTGTAAATAGATGGCGGAATGTGGGTTGGATAAAAAGAGAATAGTAGCTAAGAGCTTCAAAAAACAGGATGTTGTGGAGAGCCATGAGTTATGTAACGACTAACGTCGCAAAAATAGAATCGACGAGTTCTGTAAGGTCTGTTGCGTTTACAAATACCTTTGGGAATGGCATGAATGTATCCCTTCTCTCCCCACTTATGGGTTAAATAGTACAGTAGATTTGGTTTTCTGTCCTTGAGTAGTAGTCAGAGTAGAATGAATGGAAAAGGCAATGGGATTGATTGTTTCATTTGTGATCAAACCATTGAAAGTTATTTAAAGCCGAAAAATTTCGGATTGCAAGAAGTTGCTTACAGCATTCAATGTTCTCAATCCTTCTCCCATCGAAATACTGGCGGAGTTCGACGTTACTTAACCTCGGTGATTGAATGGAAACCTGTGTTTTCAGCGTGATTTGACCATAAGCGAAGGCAAGGGAAAGGCCCCCACCCCGCCACCATTATCTTTCCCAAGAAGTCATGACTTCACGGATAATTAAGTAAAGGCAGACAGTCGAGTGCCATCTGTGCTTATGTCTTGAAATGGAATTAAAATAAATGTTTTTCAATTAGGGAAGACCTGAAGCAAGAAGCCTATATAGATATTATGCAAGTGAGGGAGGGATAGATAGATAAATAGATAGAAAGATAGAAAGATAGATAGATAGAGAGAGAGAGAGAGAGAGAGAGAGAGAGAATCACTAACACACACACATACACACACAAGGACTTAAGATTTCCTTGGGCTTAACTCTGAATATTTTTATATATCTATATATTTAGCGACCTATCTATCTATCTATCTATCTATCTATTTCAGTCTATTTACTTCTATCTAACTTCAAACATGTATATTTGACTCATTCTTTTCAACCAGGCGAGGACATAAATCTATGTCTTTTCTCCACATCTATGGGTTAAATAGCAGGATAGACTGTGCTCTCTAGTTTAATCTTGAGTGGCAACCAGTCTAAGGGAAGAAAAACAATCGACAAAGCAATAGGAATCTGCTCCAGCCTCTTTCAAAGACAACACTGCAATTCACAGATCGTTAAGAAAAAGGGATTTGTGGAGAGCCACGATCGAGTATGTCATAAAAGGACATGGTGCTAAAAGAAAGTCAGTTGAACGCTGTTCGCGCGAGTTTGTTGGATGGCCTTTAGTACCAAGTTACTGTTCTTCAAGACGACGCAATATGTTGTTATCGCTTTATTGTAAAAGTGTGCTTAGGAGAGCGGACTGGGGAGTAAGAATAGTACTCGTTACTTCGGCATGATCATAAGACACCTGATAAAAACATTTAGTCTACATTTATTGCCAAAGCAGTGAGTGTAATATTCGTTCGCTTCCGTTTCGAGTTTTTGTTCCGGGTCACACGAAGCTGTGATGCTAGGACGCGTCACCAGGCTCCACCCTGGAGCAATTTACAAGTAGAAATGGAGGGGAAAAGATAAATGATCTTTTTATTTGTTTATTTTTTTATTTATTTATGTTAATTGAAGTTCCATTACCAAGAGGTGTCAGAGGCGGGGGTGGATGGGGGTGGCTTGCATGCTTCACGCATCTTTAATATGACTGTGACCAGCGGAAGTTACTACGAAATTATAGCAGCACTGAAGAATACAGATGTATTTGGGTCGCGAAGTCGGGTGCAGAGCGTGAGAAAGAAGCTAGCCTCCCGCCCACATCTGGCTGGGGGAAGGCAATGGAAACAATTCTGTGAATTCGTATTTAAATTCGTGCGTGTGTTTATGTCTCTGTGTGTGTGCACAGGGTCATACAGAGTGGGTGTAAATAAATAATATTAAATTCTCACTTGTGCGCATAAAAAAAAGAAGAAAAAAAAAACAACTCTCTATTCAGTTTTTCTAAGAAGTTCTGATTTTAGCCCCCTAAAGATTCTATCTTCCTGGCATCAATATGATCGTCCATGCATTTTTCGAAAATTATCAATCTGGCTTAAATATTGAAGCCAGAACGAGAATTAAGGTGAAATGCATTGATGATAATATGGAAGCTAGAACGTTAATTCCCGAGAAATGCATTGACAGCGATATTGAAGCCAAAACGATAATTCACAAAAAATGCATTTTTCGGGAATTATCGTTTCGGCTTCAATATCGTCGTCAGTGCAATTCTCGGGAATTATCGTTTTGGCTTCCATATTTGTCGTCAACGCATTTCTCGGGAATTATCGTTTTGGCTCCAATATCGCTGTCAATGCATTTCTCGGGAATTAACGTTCTAGCTTCCATATTATCATCAATGCATTTCTCCTGAATTCTCGTTATGGCTTCAATATCGTCGTCAATGCATTTTTCGGGAATTATCGTTTTGGCTTCAATATCGTCGTCAGTGCAATTCTCGGGAATTATCGTTTCGGCTTCAATATCGTCGTCAATGCATTTTTCGGGAATTATCGTTTTGGCTTCAATATCGCTGTCAATGCATTTCTCGGGAATTAACCTTCTAGCTTCTATATTATCGTCACTGCATTTC
This sequence comes from Acanthosepion lycidas, assembly GCA_963932145.1. NCBI lineage: Eukaryota > Metazoa > Mollusca > Cephalopoda > Sepiida > Sepiidae > Acanthosepion > Acanthosepion lycidas. The sequence goes on along the minus strand of OZ010584.1, from coordinate 32,689,615 downwards.
TCGGGAATTATCGTTTTGGCTTCAATATCGTCGTCAATGCATTTCTCAGCAATTATCGTTTTGGCTTTAATATTGCTGTCAATGCATTTCTCCTGAATTCTCGTTTTGGCTTCAATATGGTCGTCAATGCATTTCTCGGGAATTATCGTTTCGGCTTCAATATCGTCGTCAGTGCATTTCTCGGGAATTATCGTTTTGGCTTCAATATCATTGTCAACGCATTTCACGGGAATTATCTTTGTGGCTTCAATATGATCGCCTATTCCTTAATCGGACATCTTTCGCTGGTTTTAGTTGCATTATCCATGTAGTACTCGTATAACCTCTTCCTGTTTTCAGAATAAAAATAGTATTCTTAGAATACGCTGAAAATATCACCTGCAGTGGGGTATGTCGTCTCACCAAACGAGGTAACATTCCGGCTGCATACTTCGAGGCGACGGTAAATACGCCACTAATATTTACTATTTTGTACAAATCAAATCTACATTTCTATCAGTCTTCTAAACTCGTATATAATTCTAAAGAATTAATTGATATATTTTTAATCCGAGATTACTTCACTCATCATTTTTAGTGGATATTCGTGCTTGAAATAGACGCTACGTTTTGTTTTTGTATTGTTTTTTGTTTTGTTTTATTATTTTTTCTTTTAGCAGTCTGTTGGTCCGCGCCCTCAAAAAACCTAATTGAGAAAATAAGCACTCCAATGGGGTTTGGACTTGCGCCCTCCTTTGTAGTTGAGCGCTTTTAAGCACTTTGGATCAAACGATGGTCTCTACTAGAGACGAGGACGCAAGATCGAGGAGTACATTTCCTTTATTAAGATTTCTCGAGTGTGCAAGCCAATATACGTAACACACAGTTTAAAACAACAAAAACGGAGCGTCTATTTGAAACACGGGTATCGACTAAAACCTTTGAAGTATTATAAGAGACATGTGAGGATGATGACGATGATGATGATGATGACGGTGACGACGATGACTATAATGATGATAATGATGATGATGATGATCATCATCGTCATCATCACAACTGTGGTATTTCTTCAAGTAGAACAGCCACTGAAGAATTCACGTTGAATGACATTTCTTTAACAAGTAACATTCAGGATAGGACCGCTTCTATTAGGTTGGTGCAAAAAATAATGTCGTTTTCTCACATAGTAGCATATGTGAGAAAACGACATTATTTTTGCACCAACCTAATACTTATTCTTCCGTTGAACCATTTGCTTCTTGAGTTCTAATTGATTGTGAGAGGAAGTAGAATTTGTCTTCAGAAAGGAAAACAATTCTTCAGATCTGACACCATCACATGATCATTTCAGAGACGCCTTTAAGTTTGTTTTATTTCATTTCCCGCCAGGATTAGTCGAATTTCCCTTTCAAGAAGCGTGCGGTAAAAATGGAGTGATGCAAGCTTTTCCTGAAGATTAGAACACGTATTGCAACTCCTACACGAAAAGAGGAGGGACATAAGGTCGCCCAGACGCCTTTGTCCGAATAGAAGTGGAGACTGGGGAATTTTTTTCTTTGCATGTACCCACATAATCTGGTTAATTTAGAGTGAATGCACACTCGAGAAAACTTAATAAAGGAAAAGTTTATCGGTAAAAATGTTACCAAGATATGTATTTGTGGAAGCGGAATTTTATATCCTGCAAGAAAATAAAACTCTCTCATCCACATCGAGAAAATTTTTTTAGGGGAGTTTTTCTGAGCACCACTTTCTTTGCAAAAAACAATTGCTGTAAGTTGAAACATGGTTTTTAGCCACTTGAGTAGTTTACACTTGTGTTATATAGGAATTAAGTGTGGCTGCCGACACTTGAGTTTGAACATAGATCGCCAGTGTGCAAACATAAGCGATCCCATTATTGAATTAAGAAGACCATGTGACCATAGAAGAAACGCATATATAGAGGAAGTAGATGACGACAAACGACCATTATTTCTATTGTATCCTCTATTAATATACGGACCACTATTCTCTACTCCATTCGGATCACTATAAGGGTTACTATTCGAGTGATTACTATCGAGCAAGTACTATTAATGTGAGTGCCATTCGAAGTCGTCTGACATCATTATTATTCAACGGCGTTACTATACTTGTATCTGCGATTATAAAGTCTCTACTACAACGAGCATTACGAAAGTGGTAACAAGTATTCATTGGCATTACAAAAGTGACAACGAGTATTCGGTGGCATTACAAAGTGACACCGAGTATATGATAACATCGCAAAAGTGGCAACGAGTATTTCTTGGCAAGGAGTTACTGTTGGCATTGCAAAATGGCAACGAGTGTTAATTGGGATCGCAAAAGAGGCACTGATTATTCGTTGGCATCACAAATGTGGCACCGAGGATTTCTTCGCTTCATAAAAGTGGCAACGATTATTCCTTGTCATTACGAAAGTGGTACCGAGTATTCGTTGGCACTTCAAAATGACACCGAATATACGATAACATCGCAAAATTGACACCGAGTATTCGTTAGCTTGGCAAAAGTGGAAACAAGTATTCGTTGGCATCGCAAAAGTGGAACCGAGTATTTCTTGGCTTCCCAGAAGTGGCACCGAGTATTAGTTAGCATCGCAAAAGTGGCACCGAGTATTCGTAAGCATCGCAAAAGTGGCACCGAGTATTTGTTAGCATCGCAAAAGTGGAACCGAGTATTTCTTGGCTTCCCAGAAGTGGCACCGAGTATTAGTTAGCATCGCAAAAGTGGAACCGAGAATTCGTTAGCATCGCAAAAGTGGCACCGAGTATTCGTTAGCATCGGAAAAGTGGCACCCCGCATTTGTTAGCATCGCAAAAGTGGGACCGATTATTCGTTAGCATCGCAAAAGTGGCACCGAGGATTCGTTAGCATCGCAAAAGTGGAACCGAGTATTCGTTAGCATCGCAAAAGTGGCACCGAGTATTTGTTAGCATCGCAAAAGTGGCATCGAGTATTCGTTAGCAGCGCAAAAGTGGCACCGAGTATCCGTTAGCATCGCAAAATTGGCACCGAGTATTCGTTAGCATCGCAAAAGTGGAACCGAGTATTCGTTAGCATCGCAAAAGTGGCACCGAGTATTTGTTAGCATCGCAAAAGTGGAACCGAATATTTCTCGGCTTCCCAGAAGTGGCACCGAGGATCAGTTAGCATCGCAAAAGTGAAACCGAGTATCCGTTAGCATCGCAAAAGTAGCACCTAGTATTCGTTAGCATCGCAAAAGTGAAACCGAGTATCCGTTAGCATCGCAAAAGTGGCACCGAGTATTCGTTAGCATCGCAAAAGTGGCACCGAGTATTTGTTAGCATCGCAAAAGTGGAACCGAGTATTTCTTGGCTTCCCAGAAGTGGCACCGAGTATTAGTTAGCATCGGAAAAGTGGCACCGCGCATTTGTTAGCATCGCAGAAATGGGACCGAGTATTCGTTAGCATCGCAAAAGTGGCACCGAGTATTCGTTAGCATCGCGAAAGTGGCATCGAGTATTCGTTAGAATGGCAAAAGTGGAACCGAGTATTCGTTAGCATCGCAAAAGTGGCACCGAGTATTCGTTAGCATCGCAAAAGTGGAACAGAGTATTCGTTAGCATCGCAAAAGTGGAACCGAGTATTCCTTAGCATCGGAAAAGTGGCACCGCGCATTTGTTAGCATCGCAAAAGTGGGACCGAGTATTCGTTAGCATCGCAAAAGTGGCATCGAGTATTCGTTAGCATCGCAAAAGTGGAACCGAGTATTCGTTAGCATCGGAAAAGTGGCACGGCGCATTTGTTAGCATCGCAAAAGTGGCACCGAGTATTCGTTAGCATCGCAAAAGTGGAACCGAGTATTCGTTAGCATCGCAAAAGTGGCACCGAGTATTCGTTGGCATCGCAAAATCGGAACCGAGTATTCGTTAGCATCGCAAAAGTGGCAAGGAGTATTTGTTAGCATCGCAAAAGTGGCATCGAGTATTTGTTAGCATCGCAAATGTGGCACCGAGTATCCGTTAGCATCGCAAAAGTGGAACCGAGTATTCGTTAGCATCGCAAAAGTGGAACCGAGTATTCGTTAGCATCGCAAAAGTGGCACCGAGTATTTGTTAGCATCGCAAAAGTGGCACCGAGTATTCGTTAGCATCGCAAAAATGGCACCGAGTATCCGTTAGCATCGCAAAAGTGGAACCGAGTATTAGTTAGCATCGCAAAAGTGGAACCGAGTATTCTTTAGCATCGCAAAAGTGGAACCGAGTATTCGTTAGCATCGCAAAAGTGGCACCGATTATTTGTTAGCATCGCAAAAGTGGAACCGTGTATTTCTTGGCTTCCCAGAAGTGGCACTGACTATTAGTTAGCATCGCAAAAGTAGAACCGAGAATTCGTTAGCATAGCAAAAGTGGAACCGAGTATTCGTTAGCATCGGAAAAGTGGCACCGCGCATTTGTTAGCATCGCAAAAGTGGGACCGAGTATTCGTTAGCATCGCAAAAGTGGCACCGATTATTCGTTGGCATCGCAAAATCGGAACCGAGTATTCGTTAGTATCGCAAAAGTGGCAAGGAGTATTTGTTAGCATCGCAAAAGTGGCATCGAGTATTTGTTAGCATCGCAAAAGTGGGACCGAGTATTCGTTAGCATCGCAAAAGTGGCACCGAGTATTCGTTGGCATCGCAAAATCGGAACCGAGTATTCGTTAGCATCGCAAAAGTGGCAAGGAGTATTTGTTAGCATCGCAAAAGGGGCATCGAGTATTTGTTAGCATCGCAAATGTGGCACCGAGTATCCGTTAGCATCGCAAAAGTGGAACCGAGTATTCGTTAGCATCGCAAAAGTGGAACCGAGTATTCGTTAGCATCGCAAAAGTGGCACCGAGTATTTGTTAGCATCGCAAAAGTGGCACCGAGTATTCGTTAGCATCGCAAAAATGGCACCGAGTATCCGTTAGCATCGCAAAAGTGGAACCGAGTATTAGTTAGCATCGCAAAAGTGGAACCGAGTATTCTTTAGCATCGCAAAAGTGGAACCGAGTATTCGTTAGCATCGCAAAAGTGGCACCGATTATTTGTTAGCATTGCAAAAGTGGAACCTAGTATTCGTTAGCATCGCAAAAGTGGCAGCGAGTATTTGTTAGCATCGCAAAAGTGGAACCGAGTATTTCTTGGCTTCCCAGAAGTGGCACTGACTATTAGTTAGCATCGCAAAAGTAGAACCGAGAATTCGTTAGCATCGCAAAAGTGGCACTGAGTATTCGTTAGCATCGCAAAAGTAGAACCGAGTATTCGTTAGCATCTCAAAAGTGGAACCGAGTATTTCTTGGCTTCCCAGAAGTGGCACCGAGTATCCGTTAGCATCGCAAAAGTGGCACCGAGTATTCGTTAGCATCGCAAAAGTGGAGCCGAGTATTCGTTAACGTTGCAAAAGTGGCACCGAGTATTCGTTAGCATCGCAAAAGTGGAACCGCGTATTTCTTGGCTTCCCAGAAGTCGCACTGAGTATTAGCATCGCAAACGTGGAACCGAGTATTCGTTACCATCGCAAAAGTGGCACCGAGTATTCGTTAGCATCGCAAAAGTGGCGCCGATTATTTGTTAGCTACACAAAAGTGACAACGAATATTCGATAGCATCGCAAAAGTGGAACCGAGTACTCGTTAGCATCGCAAAAGTGGCACCGAGTATTTATTAGCATCGCAAAAGTGGAACCGATTATTCGTTAGCATCGCAAAAGTGGCACCGAGTATCCGTTAGCATCGCAAAAGTGGCACCGAGTATTCGTTAGCATCGCAAAAGTGGCACCGAATATTTGTTAGCATCGCAAAAGTGGCACCGAGTATTCGTTAGCATCGCAAAAGTGGCACCGAGTATTCGTTAGCATCGCAAAAGTGGCACCGAGTATTTGTTAGCATCGCAAAAGTGGTACCGAGTATTCGTTAGCATCGCAAAAGTGGCGCCGATTATTTGTTAGCTACACAAAAGTGACAACGAATATTCGATAGCATTGTAAAAGTGGAACCGAATAATTCTTGGCTTCACAAAAGTGGCAACGATGCAAAGATGGCAACGATTGTTCGTTGGCATCGCAAATGCTGCAACAAATACTCGTTGGCATTACGAAAATGGCAACGAGTGTTCGTTAGCGTCGCAAAAGTGGCACCGTGGATTTCTTGGCTTCACAAATGTGGCAAGGAGTACTCGTTGGCATTACAAAAGTGGCAACAAGTTTTCGTTGGCATCGCAAAAGTGGTAACGAGTATTCGTTGGTATCGCAAAAGTGGCAACAAAGTATTCGTTGTGGCAATGAGTGTTAGTTGGCAACGCAAATGTAGCGCTGATTATTGGTTAACATCACAAAAGTTGCAACGAGTATTTGGTCCCATCGCAAAAGAGATAACGAGTATTCGTTGGAATTACAAAAGTGGCAATGACTGTTAGTTGGCAATGCAAAAGTGGCACTGAGTCTTCGTTGGTTTTATTTTGTGTCACGTTATTTTTGTGTCTTTTTAAAAATCGCGTATTTCGAACGGTTCATTTTTTATTTTAACTTCCGACACAAAAATAAAAAAAATGGTGAGAGTATCCCTAAAACTATAGTTGCAAGTAATTAATATTTCCTTAAGAAGCAAAGTCGATTTGTTACTACATCGACGTTTGTTTTTCATATCATATTCTGAAGAAAGGTATTGCTAATAACAAATTAAGAGAATTAACCTGACATTTTTCTTAGTTATTCAAATATTGTTTACTTGTAAACGTGTCTTTACGATTTAATTTAATTCTTTTTTGAATTTTTTTATTTTTCCTGTTTTTTTTTTTAGGTCTCAGAAGCTGAGCCAGCGGATAAAGAGGACTACGCATGACGGACATGCTACAGAAGGCGCCACTCGAAATTATAACAGAGTTAGCGTCATTCCTTTGCAGTTTAATAACTGTATTCTGCATATCTCATTCCGTATGTGCCTCAGAGGAAGGTGATGAAATCAAGTATGTGGGTCACTTCCTAGCAAGTTGAGGTCCACCTGATTCACGCCATCAGCACTTTCTTCTACTCTTTTCTTTCCTCGATGGTCAGTTATCAGTTATGTCCTCTGTTAATTCCCCTCTCCAAGTTCCCCACTGCCGTAACCAGGTATTGAACTCACACTTTTTGGGTCATGTGACTGGATCTAACGCATTTCTCCACTCTGCCATGTGTCCTTAAGGGAATTAACAGGAGATAACTGACATCCATTAGACATGGCACGTGGAACTAGACCAGTCTACCCCATCGAGCGAAATAAAGGGTTCAGTTCAACATTCCAACCACCTGAAGAAGGCTGGAACGTGCAACAGCAGAAACGTTTTGATAAATATGGCAACAAAGATGAGGATCATAGTTCGAACTATGTAAATACTTCATCTCAGAAATATAGACAGATATTGACTATCCCTGTTATATATATATAGTTATATATATATAGTTAGAATATATATATATATATATATAGTTATATATATATATGTATAGTTATATATATATATATATATATATATATAGTTATATATATATATATATATAGTTATATATATATATAGTTATATATATAGTTATATATATATATATATAGTTATATATATATATATAGTTATATATATATATATATATATATATATATATATATATATATATATATATATATATATATAGTTATATATATATATATATATATATATATATATATATATATATATATATATATATATATATATATATCGTTAGAATCGTACAGATTTGAGCCAAAGGAGTCCACATAGAAATGTTAACAGAAAGATTGTTGGGTAGATTAAATTTATGTAATATTAGGTTGGTGGAAAAATAATGACGTAATAACGTCGTTTTTTGACCTTAAAAAATACGTCAAAAAACGACATTGTTACGTCATTATTTTTTGCACCAACCTACTACTAAAGAATACTAAACAATGTTACTTTTGTTATTTATCCTTATTATTGATACCTAAAATCTATTTCTAAGCTCAAAATTAGCAAGACGCATAAGATCCAGCAAATTTTAACATTTTTTCAATTTAAATCAATAATATAACTCCTAGCTTTTCAAACCTTGGGCCGGGTATTTATATTCCCGCATAGTATGTGTTGTATAATTTATAGCGCTTTATTGATATTACTTTTCTTTTTATCGCCAAAAAACAGTTGTATAATAGCGTTATCTGAGCTGTAGATTGTTATATCTGTATTGGCTAGCGTTGCCAGATTAGGAAATTAGAAATACGGGACACTCTTAAAATCTCTTTCTTTCTTTTTCTCTCTCTCTCTCTCTCTCTCTCTCTCTCTCTCTCTCTATATATATATATATATATATATATATATATATATATATATATATATATATATATATATATATATATATATATGCTTACACACCCAGACGAACATCTTATATAAAAGAAGAGACATGACTTAAAAACATAAAGCAATGATTTTTTGGGTTATGAGAAAAATAAAAGTAAAATCGTTTGAAAATTATTTAGTGCCAGCTAAGAAAAAGAAATTCTGTAAAAGTGAAATCATTGGAAAATATTTAATACAGACAACAGAGAAATAAACACATCTGTCTTGTGTCTTGTATAAATATATAACAGCACGAGTTTCCTCTTTACATTTTGAGTTATTTTCACCAAGAGAAACTAAGAAAAGAAAAGTATAATTACTTATAAACTTACAACCAAGAACCGTAAGAAGGTAGTAAAAATATATTTTTTATTACGAAATTTGAAAATGAACTAAATACAGGACATTTGAGGATGTCCCTGAAACGTCGGTGTGGGACAGGGTACAAAATTATCCAATAGAGGAAATGCCCAGCAAATAAGGGACGTCTGGTACCTCGGGTACTGGAGTATGACTATGAAAACAATGATAAAAATAATCTAAATTTAATTTCTTATAGGGGAAGAAAGGTGTGCATATTATGAGGATATATAGCAGGGGTGGCCAAACTGGCTTAAGGTAAAAGCCACATACGATAAAGTTCAGATGTTGCAGAGCTGCAAAACTGAACAAAATTTACATCTGTGACACATGACAGATAAGGTACAAAGATTTACCTCCTTTAACGGTTAAAATAAAATCTTCCTCCCACTCTGGCTTAAAATTTCTGTTTTGATCGTCATATTTTAGTTTCTTACAATTTAAGGGGACCATCTAACTTCACAAAATTTTCACAGACCCTTTTAAACAAAACTTCTATCCGAAGTGTACCAACTAGGTCTGCAAAGTTCAAAGTTACACTGCATTAATGCGCATGGCGTGAATATGGTCATCATAATCTCCTTACGCATGAACTCAGTCTTCTGACGTTCTTCGCTAACCCTTGCTGGCCCTCTTTAATCACTCTGCCTTCCGCCATTCCCTCCCTCAGCACTAAAGAACAATGCCTCACTCACATCTTAAATATTTTATGATTTAATCCAATGGGGTCTCAATTCATACCCAGTTATAAAACTTATAAAACTTTTTCTTATTTAACTTTTTATATTAACTGTAATGAAAAAAAAGAGCTCAGCAAATATATTTCCCCGAACCGCCATGTTAAATTTAAAAGAGCCGCATGTGGCTCGCGAACCGCGGTATGGCCACCTCTGATATATAGTACAGATATCCACGAGTCGCATATTAAAGGTCAAAAAGCCGCATGTGGCTCACGATCCGCGGTATGGCTGCCCCTGAGATATATGACAGATAACCGGGACCTGCATTTTAAATGTCAAAGAACCGCATGTGGCTCGCGAGCCGCAGTTTGGCAACGCTTGATATATAGGATAGATATCCACGAGCCGCATATTAAATGGCAAGATGTCGCATGTGGCTCGCGAGCCGCGTGTTGGACATTCCTGATATATAGGATAGATATCCACGAGCCGCATATTAAATGCCAGAGTCGAATGTGGTTAGCGGGCCGCGGATTGGCCACCGCTGATATATACGATAGATATCCATGAGCTGCATATTAAATGTTAAAGTGCCGCATGCGGATCGCGAGCCGCATATTAAATGTCAAAGTACCGCATGCGGCTCGCGAGCCGCGGTTTGGCCACCGCTGATATATTGGATAGATATTAATTGAAGAGGTTAAGATTGAAACACTGAATAAGATATCTTTTGTGTTCTTGCATACCTTCAAAAGAAATCCAAAATCGAAAATTACTGTCCATATATTTGTTGTAGACTTGTTTCAGGCTGACATTTCCGCAAGCAACGATGTTCTGCGGCTTCGAATCGTCCTTATTGTTGCAAATGATGTCGCTGGTGAAATTAACTCCCTCGCACTGTGCGTCCGTTTCCACTTTAAGGCCGGTAGTGCAGGTTTTACTGTTCTGAGATTTCAACATTGTGTCATGAAGACGTAAAAAAACGTACTCCCCCGTCGGAACAAGAATCTTCCACTCGCATAGCGTGTATCTTGACATAGAAGGGTATTTTGAACTTTGAATGAAACCGCCCTTTTGCCGCAACGGATCTTTCTGACAAGTCTTCATTATACGGTTTTCTGTAACGAGAAAGAAAAAAAGATTTTAGATTTAGATTTCAAAAAAAAATTCCCAAGACGATAAAAGCCACTAGCACGTAAGTGTTTATTGAAACTGAGAAAACGTTATTCGGGAGAAAGGATAATAAAAGAAAATGTTTGAATGAGTTAGAGTATAATAATTCATGTTTACACTATTCACTATGGAAAGCCATGGTTGCATGTATCGAAATAAAATTAAAGACTGTTTCTCGATTAGGAAAAACATGAAGCGAAAAGCTTATATAGCTATTATGTAAGAGAGAGAAAGAGAGAAAGAAACAGAGAGAGAGAATGAGGGAGAGAGAGAATGAGGGAGTGGGAGAGAAAGAGAGAGAGAATGACAGAGAGAGAGAGAGAGAGAGAGAGACTCACACACATACACAAGGACTTCTAGAGTTTTCCTTGAACTTGACTCTAAGTATTTTCATCTCTTTCTCTCTTCCAATCTGTTTACATCTATCTATGGAGATCCAACGTTGCCTATGTTTGAAATGGAATTAAAATAAAAGTTTCTTGATTAGGAAAAACCCGAAGCAAAAAGATGATGTGGCTATTATGCAAGTTATATATATATATATATATATATATATATATATATATAATTATTTATTTAAAAATATGATTCCAACTCGCTACATAAGAGGTCTCATGTTTCAAAACAAGAGCCGAAAACTTCAAAATAATATTTGAATTAACTTGAGTTAAAGTAGGCTCTGTTCCATCTTCAAGCGAAATTTTTTGGTATTCCAAGTTAACTCAAGTTAATTCAAATATTATTTTGAAGTTTTCGGCTCTTGTTTTGAAACATGAGACCTCTTATGTAGCGAGTTGGAATCATATTTTTAAATAAATAATTATATTTATGCTCTACTTTCGTATCGAGCACTATTTTTTAAAAATAATTACAAAAATACTAAGGAACTTTGGATTATTTACCAAACCAGTTTCTTTCCTATTTTCTACAATATTTTCACATATATATATATATATATATATATATATATATATATATATATATATATATATATATATATTCTGTTTATACATTATTTTAATAGACACAAATTATTTAACTAAATGGTCCGTTTTCTAAATAAACACTATTAATTCCATTTTCTCGGCCTGAATGTTCGAGAAATTTCGTAGAAAAAAGTGCGTTGTCCAACAGGAATCGAACCTGTGTCCTATACGAGCTATAGAGAAGCGCCTGGCTAGCAAAGTCCAAATTACTGTTTATAAACAAGAAATCTTCGACGATCTTTCCCGAACGATCATATCTACTCACGAAACATAACTTAAAGTAAACATTGACAACATGAAATGTATTAAGATTCAGGTCGGTAAGTGTCATTAATATTGTCTATTTTAAAAAAAAAAAGAAGAAAGACCACTTACTTAAATAAATTGTATCTATTAAAGTAAGGTTTGAACAAAAAATATATTAAATAATTGTCGGACTTAATCCATTTCATAATATATATATATATATATATATATATATATATATATATATATATATATATATATATATATATATATAGCGAGTTGGAATCATATTTTTAAATAAATAATTATATTTATGCTCTACTTTCGTATCGAGCACTATTTTTTAAAAATAATTACAAAAATACTAAGGAACTTTGGATTATTTACCAAACCAGTTTCTTTCCTATTTTCTACAATATTTTCACACACACATATATATATATATATATAAAGAGAGAGAGAGAGAGAGAGAGAGAGAGAGAGAGAGAGAGAGAGAGAGAGAGAGATTGATTTCATTAATATGTTTTTAGAGATAAAAATTATTTCCAGATAACACTCCTACTTTTTAACCCATGGATGGTAGAGGTGATATATTTTTACTTTTTACAAAGGTATTTGCGCGTAAGTGAATGTTACGAACTCGACTGGAATTCGAACTTGGCTCTCTGGCTAACTATCCACACATCTGAAAGTTATAACGTTTAGTACATGACATTGGAAGTTTAAATAACAAGTCTTACCTCTTACACAAGTATAACTCACAAGCAGCTGCGTCGACTGACATATACTATTTACGTCGCATACAGTTCTGCCCATACAAGCATTCTTGAACATCTGAAATGCTCTTCGACTAAAGCTTTTGTTGTTGGCTGTCTTCACGCTGTAGATAAGAATTACGGTACCGGGCTGACACGTTATGGAGGCACTGTATCCGCACAGGAGTTTCACGCATTGATTCCACTTGTCTGCAACGAAAAAAAAAAAAAAATATGGAAATTTGGCAATCTAAATACTGTATATCTGTTAAAATGAGATGTCTGTTATTTTATTTTTTTGAGTCATTTAGACGACAATTTATCCATCGCACCCTGTATATCTGTTAAAACGAAATGTCAGTTTTATTTTAATATTTGTGCCATTAAAACGACAATTTATCCATCGCACCCTGTATATCTGTTAAAACGAGCTGTCAGCGTTATTTTCATTTTTGCGTCATTTAGACGACAATATATCCATCGCACCCTGTATATCTGTTAAAATGAGGTGAGTTTTATTTTCATTTCTGCGCCATAAAAACGAAAATTTATCCATCGCACCCTGTATATCTGTTAAAACGAGCTGTCAATGTTATTTTCATTTTTGCGTCATTTAGACGACAATCCATCCATCGCACCCTATCTATGTGTTAAAATGAGATGTCAATGTTAATTTAAATTTTGGCGGCATTTGGACGACAATTTACCTATCGCACCCTGTATACTGTTTCATTCTCCGATACTTTTAATCCCCAAGCGAACGCCGGGCCATGCTAATCCCAGATTCAAATTCGTTGTGTTCGTTGCATTGAGCAAAGATAGAAAAAAAATGTCTCTACGTAACCTGATATCTCCGGGGCAAAAACGAAGAGAAAAATCTGACATATTTGCTCATTAAATAAAGCGACAAAACCCCTCAAATTATACTCTCGAGTAGCACTTATATATATATATATATATATATATATATATATATATATATATATATATATATATATATATCAGGCGGGAAGTCGTAAGTCTATCACTGCTTTATTGTTACTACCGTGGAAAGTGATCAGGCGAACTACATTCCGTACTTCCGCCAGGCATAACCTTCAAGACTAGGACCCACCATGCCACTTACATAGTAGAAAATCACCCGTATTCCATTTGTGAGAATTAAGTTCTAAATCAGCTTCTTCCCGCGGACCACTGCCCTGTGGAACCGACTCCCAAGAGGATGCTTCCCCGATCACTACAATCTTAACCTGTTCAAATCTAGAGTTAACCGTTATCTTCCCTTCCTATCTATATAAACTATCCCTTAACGTAACCCTCTACCTCGAGTGGCTCCGAACCTTGTACAGAATGAACCTTACTGTATATATATATATATATATATATATATATATATATATATATATATATATAGCAACTGGTCTAAGAGAAGGACAACTCTGAATTCAAAACCTGTGGAGGGTCGTTTGGGGACCTTGTGACACTTAGTGCACCAGGTCTCTATATTCGGCCCTTCAAAAAGTATGGATGGTCCTGCACGAAGCCTTCACCACTATAATCTGATCTGCTTGACCCTCATACGTCGAATTCGACGGGAGAGTCGACTATATATATATATATATATATATATATATATATATATATATATATATGCAGGGTGTCCATTAAAAAAGCGACACATTTATTCTTCGATAAAATATACTAGCTCTAATTGGTCCATCTCAATGGCACTCTAAAAGCCCAGATCTGAATGATATGGATTACTGTATCTGGAGTATACTCCTAATTTACTTGCAAAACCGTAGTCATGAAATCGCCGATATTGATTCATTGAAGTGGAAGTTAACTGAAGCTTGGAATGAAATTTCTTTTGACAATATCCGTTTACAACTTTGTGTTGAACATTCAGGCAAACATTTCAAACATCTACGATAATTGTTCATTTTGTATATAACTCATGACAGATAAATAAATTTATTTCTGAATTTACTGCTTTTACTAGGTAACCTGTATATGTCGTATATACTCAAATATAGTGCGAGATTATATGATCTTTTTTTTTAATGTAAAACAATAGAGTGTCGGACGATACACGTAACTTTTTTTGATAACCTGTTGCACTATACACAAGTAATTTTTTTGTAAATGCATTAAAATTCATGCATTTTTGGCGACCGTAATCTACCTGCTAGTGCTAGATTCTCACGGTAATTTTATCAAAATTTAAACGATACAGGTAAGCTCCTTTAGCTTCCTTCCGATAGTATGGATTATTTCTTAGGGGACAGACTCCCAATAGGATGTTTCTCCGATCACTACAATCTCAACCTGTTCAAGTCAAGATTCAATCGTTATCTTCTCCTCCATATAAACTACCCCTTAACATAACCCTCTACCTCGAGTGGCTCCGAACCTTGTACAGGCTGAACCTTACTGTAAATATATATATATATGTATATATATGTATGTATGTGTGTGTGTGTGTGTGTGTGTACAGGGTGTACATTAAAAAAGAGGCAAATTTATTCTTCGAGAAAACACACCAGCTCTAATTGGTCCATCGCAGTGGTCCTTTAAAAGCCTAGATCTGAAAGTTATGGGTTACTGTATCTGGAGTATACTCCTAACTCACTTGCAAATCTGTCGTGACATCGTCGACATTGATTCCTTGAAGTGGAACTTAACTGAAGCCTTGGAATGAAATTCCTCTTGACAATATCCGTAAAACTAACGCCTCCTTGGTTACCACGTTTACAACTCTGTGTTGAACATTCAGGCAGACATTTCGAACATCTACGATAATTGTTCATTTTGTATATGACTCATGACAGGTAAATAAATTTATTTCTGAATTTATTGCTTTTACTAGGTAACCTGTATATGTCGTATATACTTGAATATAGTGCGAGATTATATGATCTTTTTTTTTAATGTAAAACAATAGAGTGTCGGACGATACACGTAACTATTTTTGATAACCTGTTGCACTATACGCAGGTAAATGTTTTCTAGATGCATTAAAATTCATGCATTTTTAGTGACCGTAACCTACCTGATAGGTCTAGATTCTCACGGTAACTTTGTTTAACATTAAACGGTAGAGGTAAGTTCCTTTAGCTTCTCACCCATATGGATTATTTCTTTCTGTTGCAAGAAGACAGTAAGTGGATTTTGCTCACCATTTTGGGATAGCTTTGTATAAAAATGAATGAAGACCATTTATTTGTTATGAAATATGTTCAAGATGATGCCTTGTACTGCGATATTTGACTACGGTAGGCGTACTAGTATTGGTCGGAAGCTGGGGTCGGATTATACACGAGCTATATGGAAACATTAGGGTTTTTTTTTTCAGAAACTAATTTAGGGGCCACTATTTACATTATTCGGACTATTGTCTTCATCTTTGTCGCCATATTTATTACAACGTTTCGGCCGTTGTACGCTCCGGCCTTCTTCAGGTGGTTGGAATTTTGAACTGAACCCTTTATTTCGCTCACTGGTGTAGACTGTTCTAGTTCCACGTGCCGTGTCTAATGGATGTCAGTTATCAGTTATCTCCTGTTATAGGCGGTTTGCTAATCATCGAGCATTCTGACACCCTGGCCAAATCGCCACTGTACGCTAGATTAATGGAGAGGAATGGGCCATTACTCTACAACTGCTGTTGGTAGGGGCAGATGTGACACGCCTGGGCGATCATGTCTCTTTTCGATTCTTGATCGCCCAAGGTTATTTGTGCGTGAATGAATATAACGAACCTGATTTATTTATTTTTTTTACTGCTTTTTACTCCTTTTGGAGGTTATTTAAAGCAAGAAAATATTTTTAGATTGTATGAATATTTGGAGCTAATAATGATTTACTGATAGATGTTCTACTAATTAACCCATATTTGGGGGTATAAGATTTAGATTCATAGCTTTGGATTGCGCGTGAATATAACGAACCTGACCCGAATTGCAACTAGTCTCTACGATTTCCAATTCCGAGCCTTCATCTATTATGCCACCCGTAGATTCAAACTTACAGGACCTGGTATTCCCAAGCAGTCACCCATCTATGTACTGACCGGTTGCTTAACGATGTTATTAACTATTCTCGAGCTTTTGGGTTGCCTGGTTTTAGTGCAAAACGTAATGTTATTTAATATCCCTCTTTGTAAAACAAAAAAAAAGGAAAAAAATGAAAGCGTATGTTAGGCTAAACGGAAAGGGTACATGTAATTAAGTACCAGTCGAATAAATTACAAGCGAAAACAATTCAAACTTCGCTTAGTTCGTTTCCTGTATGTTAAAAAGGCGGTTCTTTTCAGCACTTTGAATCATGAAGCGAATTTAATTATAGTTTTCTTACTCTAGTGTTAATCTGTTCTGCTGCTGATAGCATGTCACCAATAATAACACTTGGTTTGATCACTTACTAATTCTTTTGGAAACAAACCATCGACTTGTGAAATTTTTAATATATATATATATATATATATATATATATATATAAAGTCTAGATTCAATCGTTATCTTCTCCTCCATATAAACTACCCCTTAACATAACCCTCTATCTCGAGTGGCTCTGAACCTTACTGTAAATATATATATATATATATATATATATATATATATATATATATATGTCTGTGTGTGTGTGTAATTATTTATTCGAAAATTATAACATAAATATTTTACAAAATCACTATAAAAATAGCAATTTTGTTTCAACACTTCTGGTGTCTTATCAAGTGATGGTGTTGAATCAAGACACCAGAAGTGTTGAAACAAAATGGCTATTTTTGTAGTGACTTTATAACATATTTATGTTATAATTTTTGAATAAATAATTATATTTCCTCTACTCTGTATTGAGCACTCTTTTAAGAATAGTATTTGTTGGTTATTGGAATTTATTCCGTATACACCAATCCTTGTTTATATATATATATATATATATATATATATATATATATATATATATATATATATATATATCCAAAGGTAATGAGACCGTTCAGAATATAAATTCAAACGTTCAGAATATTAATTTAAAAGAGGGCTCAATACAAAAAGTAGACAAATAGTTATTTATTATATAATTTATTACATAGGAATAAACAAGTAATCACTACAAAGTTGCCTATTTGTTTCGATGCTTAAAGGTAAGCATCTCATCAGGTGATGAACAAAGATGCTTCTGAAGTTATGAGAGTTGCAATGTTCAAATTTTTGAATCCATATGTCTTAGTTGGATTGGAAACCTCCTGGCCTTTAATGAAGAAATAAGCCTTCCATCTCATTCTTCCTATTAAGCCTTCAGTTTTAAAGACTAATGCCTGAAAGTATTCCCGTTTGCTTTTTAAACATCTTTCTTCACCACCTGATGAGATGCATATATTAGGCATCGAAACAAATATGCATCTTTGTAATGATTACATGTTTGTTCGTATGTAATAATTTATTATATATATATATATATATATATATATATATATATCAAGTATGTGGTGCAGTTCAATTTACATTGCATGAATCATTCAAACAAAAAACAGTTAATGATATAAATGGCGAGAATACATCTTCGCAAAAAAAATTTAGTAAAGTACATTAGCCCCGAACCTGTAGATGAAAGTTATGATACCTGTTTATAAATTCCAGTTGCATAAGGTCTTTTTTAAATTTTTTTACAAGCTTTCATCTGTGCATACAGATATCATCAGTGATGGAAATAGATTTGTTTTTTACTTCCCGGTAATAACAGGACAACGAAAGAATAAATGTAATCTGAAATACATTTTTAGAAATGTGTTTTTGTAAGAATGATTCATGTAATATATATATATATATATATATATATATATATATATATATATATATATATATATATAATTCATGAATCATTCATACAAAAAACAAATATAGAGGTTAATGATTTAAATGGCGAGAATACATCGTCGCAAACACATAAATAAGATACACCAACCCGGAACCTGTATATGAATGATATGATCCCTGTTTATAAATTCCAGTTGCATAATGTCTTCTTAATTTTTTTAATTTTTAATTTTTTACACAAGCTTTCGTCTGTTCCTACAGACATCATCAGGTATGTAAGTAGATTTTGTTCTTGTTTTACTTCTCGGTAATAAGAGGACAACGAAAATAGAGATGTAATCCGAATAAATGCTATGAGAAATGGGTTATTGTTTTGGAACGTGCGGTCGCAACGCTGAGTTTGAGTTTAAATTTTAAAGTTGTGCGTTTTTGTACAAATATAGCAATAAGAGAATTCGTTGTTACTGGTAGATTTTGGTAGTTCGGGGTTGGTGTATCTACTTCCATAAATCATTAACCTCTATATTTGTTTTTTGTATGAATGATTCATGAATTTATAAGTTATAATTGCACCTTTTAATTGATATATATATATATATATATATATATATATATATATATATATATATATATATATATATATATATATGGTTGGATAGATGTGAGCTTGTGACCCTACCCAGGGTCACAAGCTCACATCTATCCAACCATATATGTTAGCTCTATCTCTGATATTGAGCGCTTTCTAATAAGTACCGCGCATATAATATATAAATAATTACACACACACACACATATATATATATATATATTTATTTATATTTATATACAAACACTTTTCACACACAGACACACACACACACACACACACACACACATATATATATATATTATAAAGAAGTAGTCATACAAAGAATAAATCTGTTAAGTTAATGTAATTAATGGCGAATTCACTTCGCTAACAGATTTAATAAATCATTAACTTACTAAGCGCTCGTTGAATGACGTGATTTTTGTTTTAAAAAAATGGATTTGGATTAGATGCTCAGTCGATTTGCAAGTACTTTCGATAAATCCTTTCATCATCTTCAGGCATGGCTATTATTTTTTAATTTCGGTAATTTCAGGTAAATTCCGAAACGAAAATAAATGTAATACAGGTCGAAAGATTTTTTTGTTTTTTTTTAAAGGGTGTTATTATTAACAGTTACAAAATTTTTGGAGCGTGCAGTAATTTAAATGATTGCTTAAACGTTTTATGCTTACGTCTAATAAATACAAAAAACAAGATATTTCAATGTAGCACCCAGTGAGGATCGAACTCACGACTAAGTCGTTATTGATGTAACAAGACAAAGATATTTCAATGTAAACAAGCAATTAGATTTGTCAGAATTTTTCATCACATTATAAAATAATATACTGAGTCCCCCCCACCAAAATGTATACACCCTTCAGGAAAAAAACAAACTTGTCTTTCTTATTTTTATGAAATTGCGATAACACTGCTTACAGTAGTACGATATTTTCTCGACAGATGGCGTTACCCTCATGAATGTAGCATCAACAAGTGACGTCTACAACATGGTGGACGTACGTTTGTCATTTGAGGAACGTAAGATTATTTTAAAATGGTATTTTAAATTTGAGAATGTTGTTGAAGTTCAAAGACAATAAAGACAGAAATTCCAACACATTTGACGATCTCGTGATGTCTGAATGAATTTAGTATTAAAATATCTGTACAATTTTTTCTTTACTGAAGTGTGTGTACTTTTTTGGCGGATTCTGTATTCAGTAACTTTCTTTTGATGAACTTTCTCCTTTCTTTTCTTTCCGTTTTTAAGTGTTTAAGCCACGCTGAGATCAAGAGCACAATTTCTTCAGACAGTAGCGTAGGAAAAGGCATATTTGTATACGCCTGTATAAGCTGCTTTGAAATAAAAGTAGTTTTAATATCGAGACACTCTTCACAGTTGCAGGACTTTTTGATTTCTTGTAACTTAAACTATGAC
Source organism: Acanthosepion lycidas (assembly GCA_963932145.1). Lineage (NCBI taxonomy): Eukaryota > Metazoa > Mollusca > Cephalopoda > Sepiida > Sepiidae > Acanthosepion > Acanthosepion lycidas. The sequence continues at coordinate 32,669,207 of OZ010584.1, read as the reverse complement.
ATATGTATTTATGCGATTATTATCTAGCCCGAACAATAAACATTATCCAGTGATGTATTTAGGGCCGTTTTATCATTGTTGATAATATGAAACCAGTAAACAGAAACAGTGCACGCTCTTTTAATGCCGCAGTACTGCTATGTGTGGGATACACATCTTGGTTGTTATCACATAAATTTCAGTTATTTTACTTGATAGAATTTCGTTTGAGGGTATATGTTGCTCTATGTGACGTATTTTCGGCCTGTTTATATCTATCTATATATCCATATATATATATATATATATATATATATATATATATATATATATATATATATATATGTGTGTGTGTGTGTGTGTGTGTGTGTATTTTTTCATCATGGTATTTTGTATATTATGTTTTGTATGTATTTTTTCATCATAGTATGCTCCTTTTTCGACGAATTAGTGAAGTACGTAATACACATATATATATATATTACGTATATATATATATATATATATATATATATTACGTACGAATTAGTGAAGTACATAATATATATTCATCTTCCGTTTCATTAGTGAAGTACGTAATATATATTCATCTTTCGTTTCATTTTTTGGAAGTGTTATCTGATGATCCAGCGTCCCTTAAAAGGATTCTGGTGAAATAAATTATTATAATGGAACCTTAAAGTGGTCTGTTTTTCTTTAATATATATATATATATATATATATATATATATATATATATATTACGTACTTCACTAATTCGTTGAAAAAGGAGCATGCCATGATGAAAAAATACCCCAATCTTGATAAAAACAAATTTTTATCGTAAAAATGTTTATGCTATTGCTAAAAGGAAAGACGAAAGTATTTTTTGATTATTTAATTAAATTTTTCAATCCCTTCTTGCACATTCGAAACTTTAGTTAAAAATCTTGTTTTTCTTGCGTCAGTGATGGACCAAAGATTAGTATAAGAAAGCTTAGCGTCTTTTTTTCCCGTAAAAACACACACACACATTGATTTGGAAATTCTTGCAAAAATCAAACAATTGTCGAATTTTAATGAAACATTCAAGACTTATTCCCAAATGAATGAAATTATTTTAGAAATTATTTTTCTTAGAAAATCTTCGTAAAAATATATGTTTTATATCTGTTACCCCACATCCACATACTTAATTTTAAGAAATTTCGAGAAATTAAATTTCAACCCCTTAATATCTATATTAGTTAAAAGCAGAATTCCTTGGAGAATTTAAATCATTTTTTTTTTGTAAAACAGAAACACCATTTACTAAAAATCTGCTTTGAATCGTAAAATAAAAATGTAAAAAAGCTAAGAGATTGTTTAATTAGAAAAAAATAATTGCTTTTATGAATAAGATATATTAAGGACACTATTTTCTTAAGAAAAAAAAATCGGTGAATAATGAAATTTTACATTTTGTTTTTTAATTTTAATTAGAGTAATTTACTAAGTTTTAATTTTTTTTAAATTCTGTCTTAATTCAATCTTTTTAGATGATATTATTATTAAGTAAAATCTATATTTACTAATCATAAATTGAAAAGCTTAGTACAATTTATCAACCACCAATATTTTAAAAAGAATTTTGTATTTGTGTGTCTGTGTGTATAAGCTTGCTAATTTTTGTAGATATTGTTGTTCAAACGCAGCATTATCAGAAAATAAAAGCGATATCTAAAGTAAAATTAAAACCAAAGTATCTAAAATTCAATAAAACATTACATTACAGAGGGTATTTCCTGAATTTTCAACACTACTGAATACTTAAAACTTATATAAAAAAAGGCGCTCACCTTATATTCGTCAATTATGTTTTACAGATAAAGCTCCCGTAGAATAATATTAGATAATTATCCGTCTGTCATTAAACTGTCAAGATATCAGCATATTTTTCTTATTGGAAATATTAAATTAAATCTATTAGCTTGAAATTTGAACTAAAATAAAAACTACAAGAACGATTTTTCATTTAAAAATAATTTATAACCTTAGATATCCCGAATATGTTGTATGTTTTGTAGTGGGCCGCGGTAGTGGGAGAGGCGGCAAACTCAAAGGCTGCCCTGGCTGACACACATACTGACCTGGACAGTATACGCACTGCCTCGGGCATCATACACTCTAGCTACGACATTGGGTTTAGATTTAGTAAAAGTTGAATACTCTTTCTTATAAGCGAATTGCTTTTAATATAAATCATCCAGTATTTTCTGCCATATCCAACGATTGATATTACATTGCAGTTCAGCAGTTTTTTCTTGGACTCTTATGAAATTTTCCTGTTTCTTAATATGTTGTTTAACTTTTTGAAGGCATCTTTTGCTGTCCAATGCACTTACAAAATTCGGTGTCACATTTCCTGTCGTCTATTTAAATTTCTGTACTTGTTTGACTTTAGCATCTCCAGTTAGTAGCCCCACCCACCGTCTTGGATGGTTTCTCTTGTTATCTTCTTACAATTCATAGTTAGTCCTTTCTTCTCGCTTTTCCTTTACTATCTTGTCTACCATGAGACATGTTTGATTTGTTTTTTTACGGTTCATTAACTCTTTGTGAGTTTTTATTAAAGACGAAACACGTTTATTAGAGTATAAGAATAATTAACCTTTTTTGTTCGATGCAATTTGCATTAACAATTTTTTTTGAGATAACAGTGATTTTTCAGATGTATGTCCTATTTAACACATACCTGGGGAGAGAAGTGATGGAGTCATATCTTTTCCAAAGGAATATGTGAATATAACGAACGCGACTGGAATTCGAACTCGATTCTCCAATCTTGCATCTCGAGTCGCTATCCATTACACATGATGAAAATAAGTGATACAATAATTAATGAAATTTCAGGTCACCAATTCTTACAGAAGAATGTTCATGCAGGTCTTAAAATATCTCGAGTTTATCGTATGTGATTCCAACTTTAAGCAAGTTTGGCCACTTTGGAATTTAGATACTTACGATAATCAAATGGTATCTTTCTACCGAGAAAACTAACCAAGAATAAAGTAGGGTTGGTATGTTTAGGGAAAGCAAAGGACTGCTAAGTAATGCTTCCGCTTCGTTTGGCTTTCTTCATAATGAACAGCGAAAAGAAGTTGTCTTTCAGAGTCTGTCTATATTTCTGAGATGAGGTATTATGTACATTATTTACATTATTCGGACTATTGTCCTCATCTTTGTCGCAATATTTATCACAACGTTTCGGCCGTTGTACGCTCTGGCCTTCTTCAGGTGGTTGGAATTTCGAACGATGGCCATCAAGGACACATGGCACAGTGGATAAAGGCGTTGGTTAGATCCAGTGACAAGACCCAAAGAGTGTGAGTTCAATACCCGGTTAAAGTAGTGGAGAACTTTCAGAGGGAAATTAGCAGGAGATAACTGATAACTGACATCCATCAAACATGTCACGTGGGACTAGAACAGTCTACCCCAGAGAGCGAAATAAAGGGCTCGGTTCGAAATTCCAACCACCTGAAGAAGGCCGGAGAGTACAACGGCCAAAACGTTGTGATAAATATGGTGACAAAGATGAGGACAATAGTCCGAATAATGTAAATAAAGTTGTCTTTGGAGCGTGGAACCACCTCTTAATTGCTGGTGTTCCCAGGTCCACCTTGACCCGGGGTGGTAGCACCTGTTAGGGTCCCAGCTATGGGCAAATAGTGAACTCCTAGTTTTTCCAAGTCTTACACACGTCCTGGGTATGGCGGTAAACTACATCCGCGTCCTGGGTATGACGATAAACTACATCCGCGTCCTGGTTACGGCGATAAACTACTTCCAACAGCAAGGCCTCAGATAATGTTTTCGGAAAAATAATGTTGCCAGCTATACGTTTTTGAAACAATAATGTTGCTAGCTATATGTTTTTTGTTAAAAATAATGTTGCCAGTTGTAAGTAAGTTTTTGAAGCAATAATGTTGCCATCAATACGTTTTTTGTAAGGAATAATGTTGCCAGCTATACGTTTTTGGAACCATAATGTTGCCAGCTGTACGTTTTTGAAACAATAATGTTGCCAGCTATACGTTTTTTATTCTATACAAAATAGGCATTTAAAATTCATATAAACTGGATTTGGCATTAAATAACCCACCGTGGTTGATATACCATAAAACCCAAACAAACAAACAATAAAGTTGTCTTTAATTTATAAAAACACGTTTTTGCTTTTAGGTCCCAAGAAATATCTTCACGAAGAGACCACTTCTTATGTCTTTGATCAGATTGAAATAAAAGATGCCAACCGTTGACCTTGCGAATCAGCTGACCTTCCCTGTTTAAAAAAGTAGCAACCAAATAAACAACTGATTCGTGTGTTGAGTGGATGCGGGAGTTTGCAAAAGAGTTAATGTATAACATCAATTCTTGAAAGAGAAGGTTGTTCTCTGGGTCAACGCCGCCAGGAAAATTCTAGACATCATAAAATCTTGATTTTCTTTATCCTAAATGACAACTTCCCAATGCCACACATCACCTAGGTTTCCACTTCAAATGGTATATATTTAATTCCACACACGTCGTAGTCTCCTGGCTTTTCATATAGGTTGTCTTCTTTAAATATTAAAAATGTTTTCATATTTTCAAGCAGCTCACTAATAATTATTGTAGAATTCCCCAAAAATATTTTGTGCGGTCAAAGTAATTCCTTCGACCTCGCAAAAAAAAAAAAAAAAAAAATCAACAACAAAAAACGGAGTGGCAAAAGGAAGCTTTTGTTTTGACACCGCGATTATTTTAACTATTAGGTTGGTACAAAAATAACGTCGTTTTCTCACATAGTAACATATGTCAGAAAACGACATTATTTTTGCACCAACCTAATACATTCATTCCTTGGTAATGTTTATTGTTTTAAAAACGATGGATGAAATTTTAATAAAACCTAAACATATGTAAGTGAATATATGCATTTCCTTTGTTCTTGAGAACTGACAACAAAAAATTAAACACTGTTTATTTATTATATTATTTATTGGAAGGGTTGACAAAATATCGATTAATTGCCAGTTGAATCGAACTTTATAAAATGGTAAATAAAAAGGATTCACTTATAGTCGGTCCACATATTTTAATAATTTAGTAAATGTTTATAAATTTATGAATAAAATTATTTTCATATTTATTTCTTTATAAATTGGTAAATAATAAATATTGTATTGCATTATTTTTAATACAATTGTTTTTATTTTACAATGCTGTAAATATAAAATTATTCTTGAAAATAAACAATCTAATAAATAGTGTAGCTATTATCCGTTGCACTGGCCATCGTTAAAGACAATGACAATAAAAATGAAACTGATAAAAACCTAAAAGGCTCAGTTTTAAATTTTGTTACATCAGACATTAATATTTAAAGTTACATGTCGACCATCTTCGTACTTTTAATGTTTTGCTGTTAACTGTTTTATGTTTGTCGTATTATTCGCACTTTTATCCCAATAAAAGAGGTCGATTCATATATTAGGTTGATTTATATATTAGGTTGATTAATATATTAGGTTGATTCATGTATGTGATTGATTCATATATTAGGTTGATTCATATATTAGGTTGATTCATGTATTAGGTTGATTTATATATTAGATTGATTCATATATTAGGCTGAATCATAAGCTATTTCCAGTTTGGGGAACGAATTGTAAATAACCTCTCCTTAAAAATCTTAAAATAAAGTTGATGAATAATGAGTTATATACAACGGTGTTCAATACAAAAGGCAGTGGATTGACAATAATAAATCTCAAAAACCGGCCCCAATAACTGAGCTCTGTGGAAAAAAGGTAATGTTGTGCGTGTGGTGGAATCATCGGGGTTTCATTTAGAGTTGTTAAAACGCGGTGAAACGCTAAATGCACATTTATACACCCAGCAGCTGCAACATGTCCATAAACGTTCGGTTGAAAAGCACCCCGCTCTCGTCAATAAGAAAAATATTATTCGCTATAACAACACATTTTGGAACTCGGTTGGTCTGTTCTATCCCACCTGCCTTAGTCACCTGATTTTGCCCCCACCGATTATTGAAACATGTCATCTCAAATCTTGCGGAATTTTGCTCAAAGGATATTGAAGAGCGGTCTGGAAAGTGACAACAACTCATTGCAAATAATGGTGGCTATAGAAATGAATAAAATGCAATTATTTACACTATTTACATTGTTCGGACTGTTGTCCTCATCTTTGTTGTCATATTCACTGTGTTTCGGCCGTTGTACACTCTGGCCTTCTTCAGGTGATATACGTCGAAATTTCGAACTGATCCCTTTTTTTTTTAGTCCACGCGATTGATTGTTCCAGTTTCAAGTACCATGCCTTTTCAAGATATCTTAGCTTCAGTTAATTCGCATGGCCCAGTGGATAAAAGCAATGGTTGAAGTAATCCAGTGACTTGCCCCAAAGAGTTGTGAGTTCAATACCTAGCTCACAGCAGAGGAGAACAAAAATTTAGTGAGTTGAGTTGTTAAAGGGAGATAACTGGTCGGATATAGGTCCAATGTGAGAGCAGCCATTTTTTTTAAGGTGAGTGAAAAGCTTATACTAAATATGTCATTGATGTCACTTAAATTCTAGATCTAGGATAACCGTTCTTTGAGCGTCAGACAACCGATCTTTTTTAATTATATCATTAGAAGACAGCGAGGTACTTCAAAGCATTCCTATAGCACCCCGAGAATAAATGAAGAGATGTTGTAATCCACCCCTTTCAAAAGCGGTAGGGTGGCACAGTTCAGATGTATCACCTCTGGCAAGGAGATAAGCTAGACTGGTGTAGAATATGGAGAAAGTTCAGTTGCATAAAATGGGTCACTTAGCAAGAATAAACGTATCTACACTATCAAGTATATTAATTCGTTAAAAAAGATTTTATAACCACAGGACAAGTAATTTTCAGATGTCATAATTACAATAAAAATGTTACCTGTCCCCTGAATAAACTAAATAGACCAAAAATGTGACAGTGAGAAATGTTTAAGGGAAAAAATTTTGTCGAAAATTTGAGAATAAGGCAAACACACACACACACACACACACACATACATATAAAATACCGTTTATTTTAAATGCCAAATATAATTTTTAACATTAATAATGTAATCCAAATATAATATGTAACTGCACAAACATTGCGATAACCAGATATATTCTTTAAAATTCTAATTATATATATATATATATATATATATATATATATATATATATATATATATATATACACAAAGAAATAATCACACATAGAATCAATCAGAAATATTAATGCGATTATTGGCGACATCCGTCGCTAGAAGTATAATATATGCATTAAAATACTGTTAATCCATAGAGTGAAGTGATCCTCGTCTATAAAATTGATGTCTGTAGTTTCCAGTTTATGTGATCTTAAAATGCTCGTACTTACGAATAGTCCTCTATTCATCATCAGGCATGAGTTTCCTTATAAAATCAAAAACTTGAAGATGAAATAATTGTTTGTCGACATGCCTTATTACACAAAAATAAATCCAGAATTAACTCATATTGGGTGGGGATAGATCTATTTCAGACGACGAAAACTACGTAAGTCTTATTCAACCCCGGTGTATAGACTGAGTTCGCATTGGAATTAGAAATTTAACTTTGACAACCCTCGAAAAATTGATACAGAATATTTTCCATTTCGAAATGCCTAAAGCACTTGTTAGGGGAGGGTGGAAGCTATTATCCTTAAAGAGAAGAGGTTTTATAAAATTAAACGCGGATATTAACCATATCTTTAATATATTAAATTGGGGTTATATGAAGAATGAGGTGTTAATTTGAAACTAAAAGAAGGCCGAAAAGAGAGTTTTATAAAAAAATTATATACATAAAAGGTTTGGTTTTTACTTCAAAAAATAATAAATTATACTTAAAAATAAAATATATATAAAGCATAAAAAGACATACTTAGATAATTTATATTAAATTTAAGTAAGAATATATTTTTAAAAAAATATAATAAAGAATAAAAATATATTAAATATAAAAATATAATGAGATAAAATAAATTATACATTTTTAACTTAACAGTTAATACAAAGTTATATTTAAAAAAAACCTAAAAAGCTTTAATATATATATATATATAAGTGGTGCAAGTGATAAAAGGAAAGAGAGTTCTTAGAATAGGGGACAATTATAAGATATAAATAATATGGTGAAAAAGTTAGAAATAGCTATATATTTGACATTTGAAGGGTTAGAGAATTAAAAAGTAATAAAGTAAAATCTATATTATATAAGTTTAAATTTGTTTTTGCGTCGACATTTTAAAGCTAATTCGTTCCTTTGATTTAATAGTTTGCTTTGATTATTGTATTTTATTATTCTAATTTTTTCTTCTAAACACAAATTACACCTACCTCTAAGACTATTAGGAGTATGTGTGAAACCTATACTTTTCCAGTCTGTCTGGGTTCAAACCTTTCTCCTTCAATTTCCCAAATTTTATTTGAATGAGCTGTCTGGTGTTTTAATTTAGGGTTGGTAAAAGAGTGCCTATGAGTATAAAATCTCTGTTTCTATTCCCCCCGCAGAAATTCCAATGTAAACTTTATAATTTAACCTATTTTCTTTGGGGGAAATGGAAATATACACCTATTAGATCTGAACAATTTATTTTATCTCTACAATTACAGAAGGTTTGTTGTTTATCTCATAGAACTTAAAGTATAGTTATTATCAGAATGGATAATTTTGTACATGTTATTGGGGAAGGAATAGCTAATTTTAATCGTTTTTATTTATTTATTGAAGATCTTACTTAGACGGTGTTTTTTGTGAAAATGTTTATTTATTAACTTTAGAAAATACTGTCCTATATTAATATTTGCCAGTTTGCAGAAATGGGCGGAGTTTGAACCATATAATTTTTCTTTTTCTAGTTTTGTACCTACATTTCACATTAGATATTACAGTGTTACTTATAGGGTTTAGATAAGATAATTTATTTTCAAAACCACTTTTATGGAGAGCAATTTCAGACAGTCCTTTATCTTTTATTAAAGATGTTTATCTTGGAGGATAATCCACTAATCCTAGTTCCGACGGTGATGTGTATCTGTCTCACAATGGCATCGGACTGGTTAGAATTAACATTAATACGGGACAAGAACCAAAAATTGCCATATCCACAGTACCACTCATGCTGGCGTTGATATTACACCAACACAACATCTCCTAGTGTAATGAGGAAGGTGCTGTTGCAGGTTTGGCTTCCTCGAAACCGGGTGTCTTTGATCTCGGTCAAAAGGCCAAGAAGTGATGCGTTGTTTTGTTCTAATCATGAAAGTGGGGACGCACAGATAAAATTTAGCCTTCCGCAAATTTATAAAATATGTTTGCCCGAACCCTCCTAAATATACGCACACATAAGGACTAGATAGGATCGCCTATCGCCCGGTTCATACACTTTCTCGTTTTTTTTTGTTTTTTTTTTTTAACAGAAGTAGAGGTTTATCCCTTATTTTCTGTTTAGGATTGGGTTTACGGTTCCCTTTAAAATCTGCTTCTGCTTTATACTCCTAAGATTTATCCTTTCCTACGCAAATATAAGTGCACACAGTAGCCCTCTACCTTGAGTGGCTCTTGGGCCTTGTATTGGGTGAATATTAATAAAAAAAAAATTATGCCAAGTCCCAAATCCTCTGGTTGAGAAAAATCTCTTGTCGACATAAACACTATTTCTTTTCTTTATTTTTTTAAATAATTTCACGCCAAGCAAGGCGATAATGCCCCCAAAGACGCAAGGGGGTTAATAGGAGTGAAAAAGAATCAGAAAACTTTAGAAGAAAACAGGAACCCAATCCTAAACAAAAAAACACAAAAAAAAACACAAAAAACAAGTGATTTCAGTCTCGATTATCCTGTTCTTTAAGCACACCGTTAACCGGAGTCACAATGAAAAGAAAGTAATTTGATCTTTTGTGAAACAGCAAAAATTTGTCGGCTGTGAGTCTATCGTATTTCATTTTCCGAAAAAAAAATTCCTTTTTCTACTTTTTAATTAATCCACTCCGGCGATTCCCACCGTAGGCAGTAACGCTCACTTGGGGACATTATGAACTCTCAAGTGGATAGTAAGCGTTCATGAAACTTTAGGGGCATTTTTAATTTTAACAGGCCAGAATTAACGTTCTGAACTCTGTAACAAATCATAACATTTTTCATGTATGTTTTTAGTTTTGTCTATATATTTACGGTTTTCACAATATCCTCTTGTTATTTCGACACCTCGACGTGGTATTATGGTTAGCGAGCTTGTCTCGTTAGAACATTTACGACTGTGTATTGAGTTCGATCCTCACTAGATACCCCATACTTTCGGTCTTATGCCACAAGCAAACTATGTTTGGGGAATCATTTAGGGCACCTCGATGGGATGTAATGTTTAGCGAACGTGTCTCACGGGACCATACACGACTAAGTAGTGAGTTCGATCCTCACGGGTACTCCATACTTTTGGCCTTGTACCATATAGAAATTACGCTTAGTTAATTAGTTTACGCTGATGTCGTTCCCTTTTCCCATATATCTAAACTAACAGATGTTTCTCTTCGATTTTTATGTGATTATGTCCTTTCAGTACATGGGCGACCACAACTTCCTGTCTTTTTTTCCTCTAAGTAATTATTCTTTCTTCGTTATCTTTGCGGTCCGTGTTCTGACAACCGGATGTTCTCCTTTGCTTCTCGTGTCTTTATTAAACCCAGAGAGTGTTAAATTCGCCAACCCGTCTTTCTTAATTTTGCATCCGCAAAATCTTAACTTTTCTTTTTTTTTTTTTTCTGAGGCGGGCGATTTCAAATTCCCTTGCTGGATTTTAATGCCCACAAAACGTAGCTCGCAACTTGATTCTATTCTGCTGACAATCATTAATTCCTTATTCTTTTAGTTAGTAGTAAGTCCTTTCTTCTGGCTTTCCATGATTACGTTCGTCAACAGTTCTTTCGGTTTTCTGAATGTGCCATCTGCGTTGCTACGATTATCTCAATCGATAAAGATCATAAACAAGCTATAGTTAAGAGATGCAAGATGAAAGGACCAACTACCAATAGAAAAAAAAAAGTCCGCTTTTCAGTAAGGGAGACAGTTCAAGATGTGAGCTATGGATTGAAAATGTTAAAATCAAACAAGCACAGAAGTTCATCTGCAAAGTGTTTTAACAGATGATGGAAAATATGATACTGGAATCCGTAGACCTATTGGAATAGCAAAAGATGCTTTTCAAAAACGAAACAAAGTAATAAGAAATAAGAAAATTTCGTTAGAAACAAAGTGTGCCTATATGACAGTGAATGCTGGACAATTTTCCCACAGATGAAGGCACCAGAAATGTGATTTTACAGCGGGATGCTGATATTTTTATGGATGGCACATGCAAGCAGCGAGTAAGTTTGAAGGAAAATGCAAACAAAAATGAAAATTATACATAATATCAGAAAGAGACAATTGAAATGTCAGTAACACATAATAAAAAAAAGAAGGCCTGGAAAATTTGACTCTTTAGGTTCATTTTGTTTAACCGCATATCATATATTTAATGCCGAAATCTAAATATTTTGAACACAATCTTATGGCTTCAACTAAATATATTTTGAACGCCATTGTATTCGTTCAAAATGTATTGCTAGTAATTCTAATATAAAATGTGTTGATTATTTTGCTATAAAATATCTTGTTGGTAATTCTAATATATATATATATATATATATATATATATATATATATATATATATATATATATATATATATATATATATATATATGTGTGTGTGTGTGTGTTGCTGGTCATTTTCTCTTTAAAATGGGTATTGTTGGTAATTTTACTACAAATAGTTATTGTTGGTAATTTATTTTATAAAAATGTATTACTGGTATTTTTTACTATGGAAATGTATTTATTCTTTTCATAAATGTGTTGTTGGTCATTTTGCTATGAAAATATATTGTTGGTCATTTTAGTATAAAATGTATTGTTGGTCATTTTACTATAAAAATGCATTGTTGGTCATTATATTATAAAATATATTGTTGGTCAGTTTGTTATAAAAATGTATTGTTCATTTTACTATAAAAATGTATTGTTGATCATATTACTATAAAAATATATTGTTGGTCATTTTGCTATCAAAATGTATTATCGGTAATATTTTTTAATAAAAAATGTATTGATTGTAATTTCACTGCACAAAATTGGAATTTTTTTTAATAAAAATGTTTTGCTGGTATTTTTATTATATAAAATGTTTTGATTTTTGTCTGAACGTTCACTATTTGCTCATAGCTGGGACCCTAACAAGTGCTACCACCCCATTGAAGGCAATGCGGACAGAGTAAAACATCGAGTAGCCTACCTCAGGAGTATCATGCAAATATGTGACAGAACAGGGGGTGGGATGAATATTAAAAAGACAAACATTGCTAATAACTACGACGGATAAGAAGTTGTGGAGAGCCATGATCGTAAACTTGCTGAAGGGAAATGCCACATAAAAGTATCACAAACCATTAATACAGTTGTGATTTAAATCCTCTCTATTACCTTGTGTCAGACTAACCTACTCTATTTGATGACAGACAAATCCTATATTTTCCCCACAATGGATTAAAAAAATCTCTCAGATTTTATATGCGAAGTCGAGATATGTGGAAGGCTAATGTTTACTTATAACCCAAAGTCGATCTCAACTCAATTCAATAATTTTTAAATACTATGTCCCTTTCTTAATCTAGAAAATCATGGTTATCCACTTACTCTTTTTTATTTTATTTTATATGAATTTTCAAGACATCAAGAAAAAGATAGAGGACTCTTTTATTCTCCGAGATTTGTAATCGTTTTCCCAGATGGGTTACCCCACAAACCTTAGATCAAAGTTCACACTGCTGTTTACTCACAGATGAATGGGGGAGAACAAATAGATTAACGCTTTTTCCAAGAGTATTAGTGCGAAGTGAACGCAACAGACCAGACCGAGACTTGAATTCGACTCTGGCGTCAATTCTTCAGGTCCCAACGCTGCATCACAGACCGAATGAACAACGGACAATTTTTTTTCAGATTTCTTTTCAGTCGCATTATTTCATAGGTGTCTGTAACGGCAGCAGCAGCATTTCATGGGGGAAGCGAGAGGGAGAGGTAAAGGGAGAAGATGGATGTCACCAGGTTGGAAAACTACCCATCACAACGTGGTGGTTAGTCTCACTGGGAAATCTGAGTTCGGCGAGACATATTCACCGTCTATTCTTGCACCTGTACTGACTGTCTTGGGTTATATATTTGGTTTTAAGAAAAGTTCTATAAACCATGAAAAATGTCCTCCCAACCAGATATTAAAATTTAAACATGGGATTCAAAGCATCTCCACTTTGTGTCGTCAGAGTTCTGCCCAGTACAGTAGGATAAGACTACATATTCTGTAACACTTGTCAATTTCACTCCGTAGTAGTAAATCCGAGTGGGGTGCTTATATGTCTTCAAATTCGGTGTATAATTTTGTGTGCTTACCGTAGCACAGTGGTTAGCAAGCTCGTCTTGCAGACGAATTTGAAAGCGTGGGAAATTTGATTCTCATCCTCTGTGTCCTTGTAACCAACCAAGCAAAACTTGTTAGGCAATTGTTACGAATCAGATGGCTTTGTTGCTTTCGGAAATATTCGTAAACTATGAAAGTTTGCTTTCAATGACGCTTTTGTGGTTATACGAACAAGTCTGTATTCAACGCGGTAGATGAAGAATTTCGCGCCATCAAGAAGACGTGGGGGTATTTTTTTCCATCCGAAAAAAGAAGAAAGAAAAAAATCTTACATTGCTCTATTAAACTTTCATTGTGCATATGATAACCCAGCAGTTGATCTTGAGTTGTAAAATATGTTTTTATGTATACAGCCGTGTGTACATGTGCGCATTATATTGCCTAGATGTGTGTAGATTGCAATGTAGGACAAATGTGTTTTCATTTTATTGTGTTCAAAACAAACGAGGAAAGCAAGAATGCGGCAATATATGTCAGTGGCAGTATGATGCAAAGACATTGCTGGAAAATCTGCAGTTACAGATATTTTTATTTTTATTATTATTATTATTTGTGTATGTTATATTTCCTGCTTTGTATCCTGTAGAGCGGGGTCCAAACTAGGCCCAATAGGAGAATTGTCATTTAATTGATAGCACTTTTCTTAATATATGGGATTTTCCAAGTAGGACGACTTTCTGGGCAACTTGTATGTTGATGTTACCTGAGACGCTGTTAGTAAAATTGTCTATTTTTTTTCTCATGAGGCCCTGAACACCGATTACTATTGGTACAGTGTCAGTCTTCATTCCCCACGTCCTGTTAATCGCGATCTCCAGGCCCTTGTATTTGGACAATTTCTCGATAATTTTCATGGTTGGATTTCTTTCAGATGTTACTCTTATATCAATAAACATAGACTTTCTAAATTTCTTGTATTTTATCATAATATCACGTCTGTTGGCTTTTATTTCGCTGTCAGTTTGAATTGACATGTCCCAGAGGATAGTTACATTGTTATTTTGGGTAATTGTGTCTGTTTGGTGCTCATATAATCTCTCAGTGGTTTCGACTTTGTGCTTCTTGCATATCTTCCAGTGTACATATGTCGCTACCTTGTTATGTCTGTGGATAGATTCATTTTTTGCTAGTTCCGGACATCCTCAGATTTATATTATTATTATTATTATTATTATTATTATTATTATTATTATTATTATTATTATTATTATAAAACAAAATGATTGACGTAACTTTTTCAATATTTTTCAACTTTTAGAAAAGAGCGCGATTTAAGAAAAGGAAAGCCATTGTTTAGCAATATTGAACGATATTTTGACTCTATGCCTGTCTTCATCAAGTTATGTTTAAAACAGTTTTAAACAAGTACAAAAATATTTTTAAAAATCTACAAAAAAGTTCGCATATTGTTTGCAAACTTTTTGTATTTTTATACTTGAAATTAAAAAAAAAAATCGTAACTTGAACAAGAAAGACATAGTGTCGAAATAATGTTAAACAATTTCGAATACTGCGTCATTTTAAATCTTTTCTATTATTATTATTATTATTATTATTATTATTATTATTATTATTATTATTATTATTATTATTAATAATAATAATAATAATTTTTTGCATTAGAACAGCACCAATCACCGGAAGTAAGCTTTGGCAGGAGCAGCCAAGCGTTTTTCATCGTGTCGGAGAACAGAATCTACGAGACTTTAGCTTGCAGTCTTTTGCTACATGCACATATTGCAATTGCAAGCAAATATATTTTCTTTAATATGTATAAAAATGTAGATATATAGACAAAAGGATAAAAAGAATAAGTATATAAAATATGGCTTATTCCACTCAGGTCCGCTGATGCAACCACACCTAGTATCCGGTAGATTATCATCTATTTATGTACTACTATCATATTCGGATTGCTTAAAAGTAATATAATATGTTAATATAATTTGCAGTTTTTTTAATTTTATTTCATTTCCTATATATATTATGATTATCATATTTATTTGAAGTTATATATGTATTATTTATTATTATTCCTTTCAAATTTTCTACAGTTACCAGGTTTTTTCTATATGAGTATTTATTTGTTTTTGTACAACTAACCTGAAGAATATCTTTTTTATTTTTACTTTCTGTTTTTGTTTACCTAAAGTTATATTTATCATCTGTTCACTTTCTAAACTCGTTAATTTTTATCAATTGATAGTTTTAATGTTAGTACAGACAAACTTCTCATCTACGGAATCCCCCACCCCCCATCAACGAACTTCAGAGCCAACGGACAAAATCTGCAGGCAAAATAAAAAAAAATGTGCCGGAAAAAAAAGTCTAAATCTTCAGCGATGTATATCAATCTAATATTTTTGTTGTTTTGATCAATATATATCTATATCAAGTATATATTTATTTATACCATATATACATGTTTGTAGTATTTACATTATGATCATAACTAGCAGTTTTATAACTCAAAAATAATCCCTTTCCATCTTCGGAAAATCGGCTTTAACGGACCATCCTATCCCTCCTGTTGATGAGGGGTACTTTCAAAAAGGCAGTATAAATTATTAAATAATATAAAATTATTTATAAATAAATATTATTATTATTGTTTAATAGATCACATTTTTCAATTGAAAACACTACTGATTGCTTGGTCAATGAATTTCAAATGTTTCCTTATAGGGAAACAGCTAATATTACCACTAGAATTACCATTATTTTTAATGACTTTTTGCCAATTTATTATTTGACTCATTCAGAAACACAGTTTACATAATTTATAGCAACAACTTCAAGATAAATCGCTGAGAATTCAAACTTATGGGTTTTTCTTCACTATTCATGTTTAGTGAAGCCATTGCATTTTCCCCTTCTTTTCTTTTCTTTTTTTTTAACTCTTTTACAGCCATCACCATTCACAATCTAAATTCCTAATTATGATGCCATATTCTGTTATGCATTCTTGTTCTCATGACAATTATATTAGGTTGGTGCAAAAATAATTTCGTTTTCTCACATAGTAACATATGTTAGAAAACGAAATTATTTTTGCACCAACCTAATATTTCATTTCAAAACAAATCATCAAAACCTTTAGAAAATTTGTAAATATTAAGTTCACTTGTAAACATGGTGTTCTTCACAAAAGACCAAGTTATAATTATATATTCACTATGCTAACATTGTACACTATTTCAAAAAGGAAGTTAAAAAAAAAACTCCAATCAATACTGGAAAGAACAATAAAAGCTACTGGACTTAAGAAACTTGTTTTCTTTAAAAAGTGTTTTAATAGAAAGATTTTATAAATTTCAATGGGAAATAGTATTAGCTTCCCGGCCAATGAATTTTAAATATTTCCTTATAGGGAAAC
The DNA here is from genome assembly GCA_963932145.1 of Acanthosepion lycidas. NCBI lineage: Eukaryota > Metazoa > Mollusca > Cephalopoda > Sepiida > Sepiidae > Acanthosepion > Acanthosepion lycidas. The sequence goes on along the minus strand of OZ010584.1, from coordinate 32,652,266 downwards.
GGTTAATATTACAGTTAGCATTATTTTTAATGACTTGTTGCTAATTGTTTCTTACATGAATCATTCAGAAACACAGTTTACATAATTTATAGCAACAACTTCAAGATAAATCTCCGAGAATTCAAACTTTTCTTCACTATTCAGATCCCGCGAAGACATTGGATTTTCCCCTTCTTTTTGTAAAAGACTTTTGCAGCATCATCATTCACAATCTAAATTCATAAGTACGATGCTATATTCTTTTATGCGTTTTTGTTCTCATTTATTTATTATTTATTGTTAAATAACGATTTTCATAATCCTCAAATATTTTAGGCTTAAATCTTAATATATTTCTTCATTTTCCATTTCTGCTATCTTTTTCTAAAACTAGCAAACTTTTCCATATTTGTGTTTCTTTATTTATGGAATATTTCCTAATTTATCTTTGCTTTCTAGTGTTTTTTCCTACTTAATGTTTTATATATTAAAAAAACCGTTAATTTTTTAGAGCGTTGAAAACACGTAGTGTATATAAATGTTTATATATCTACATTACGTTCCAAATGTTGTCATAGCCGGTTGTGATAGTGGGGACAAGCTCACACTGTCTATAAAATGTTACCGCGGCATGCGTCTCAAATAGCCTCTGACAATTAAGTCCACCTCCAAGCCAGAAAGTGGGCAAAGACGGAATACTGGCGCCTCATAACCAGCTGCTTCAGGTATATGGGGCTCGACACCCCAAGAAGGCAGCCCGTCTAAGGCAAAGAACAGCCTGATTTAAAACCTTTCCTGCCTTCCGGTCATATCCAAAACTCATGAATGGCCATGGAATTAAATCCAGACAGAAAATCCGGAGTGGAGTCCCGAAGGCGGTTGGGTGTCAACACTGACAACTCTCCGGCAACTCTTACAGCCAAGTCGTCCTCAAATGTAATACCTTGTATTCATTTGGATCTTGTCAGTACTTCCGAGAGAGATGTGGTGGTGGGGGACATGTTGTCTGGGCAGTATATATTGAAATACAAATATCATCGGCTATCTAAGATAAGAAAAAATTTGCGCGTAAATAAACTTTCTCGACTGGAATTGCAACTCGGCTCTCCGATTTCAAATTCCAGACCATTATCCATTGCAACACCGCCACATCCAAGCTTACGGCACCTGGTATTCCAGAGTTGTCAACTATCTAGGTACTGATCAGTTGCGACCTAACTTAACTATTTATTATCCGTGAACCGGTGTTTCAGTGTGATAAGGCCGTAAGCAACGCCACGAAGCTTCATAAACGTTTTAAAAGAATAAAACCCGATAAAAAGGAATAAACAAGATGAAGATATTAAGAAACAAAAGATAAATTTAGAACAAAAAGAAATAGAAAAATAAAAATGAACTAATAGGCAAACGGGAGAGGGGAGACGAAGAATGAATGAAGTTAGAAAATAGAAAACTGTTGTGAAACATTTTTGGACGGTAGAAAATGATAATGTGCCAACCAGATGTTGAAGAATCGGTGCGAATGACTGAGACAGTTTGCCCAGTGGGAATCAAAATTGAAGGAAGACAAATGGATTGACTTGGGGACGGGAAAAAGACGGGAAGGGTTTTTTTGTTGTTGTAATTGGAACAGTAGGCGTGAACATTTTTACCGGATAATAGTTGTGGAATGATTCTTACATTGGCGCCCACAAATGAAAGAATCAGACGATAAATGAAGACATTTTGTGTAGGGTGTTCAAGAGGAGTGGTTATCAAAAAGCGATTGGGTGTCTTTGTTATTTTTACGTCATTAGACGTGTGCGTGTGTACATGTACGTTTGGGTTTTTGTTTGTATACTTGTGTGGATGTTTCTGCGTATGTTAGTGTGAATATACATTAGAAAGTCAATAAGTTCGTATCTTGATGAGAAAAAAAAGGAGTAAAATGTTGCTCGTGCATTATATGAAAATAACACCAGAAATGTAGAAATTCATGAAAAATAAAATTAATTTTAATAATGATTAAATATATATATATATATATATATATATATATATATATATATATATGAATAAAATGACAAGTGAAAAATGTCAAAAGTCTGATGAAACGCGTTGGCTAAGAATAGTTTTTCCTTTTTTATTCTAATTCATTTTGTTGCTCAACAGACACACTCAATCTGAAAATATTCCACACACACACACACACACACACACACACACACACACACATATATATATATATATATATATATATATATATATTACTTCAGACGTTATTTTTAGTGGATAGCTGTATTTGAGTAGACGCCGCTCCGTTTTATTTTAAACAGTCTACCGGCCTGTGTCTACTCAAATACATGTATCCGGTAATAACATCGTTTGAAGTAAAAATCTATCTATATCTATCTATATATGTATGTGATATGTCCCAGAAAGGGATATATTTGAACGAAGTAGCTAAGTGGTTTTGGCTACTATAACGAAGTAGAATACGGTAGCAGTAATCGACTGGTACGCGTCATAGTCGCAGGTAAGAAGTGTAGATCAATGGCGTAGTCCAGTGGGCGTCGTTATAGACTTAGACTCTCAGACTAAGGATCTTTGACTCTCCTACACGTCCGTCGGTGTTTATGACGGACACCAGCCAATCATATTCCAGTGAGGGGGAACACAGGTGTACGCATATTCCATGATATCAGTATGTATATATATATATATATATATATATATATATATATATATACATATATATATATATATATATATATGTAGGTATATATGTATATATATATATATGTATGTATATATATATATGTATGTATGTATATATATATATGTATATATATATATGTATGTATGTATATATATATATGTATGTATATATATATATATGTATGCATGTATATATATATATGTATATATATATGTATGTATATATATGTATATATATATATATGTATGTATTTATGTATATATATGTATGTATATATATATGCATGTATATAAATATATATATATGTATATATATATGTATGTATGTATATATATGTATGTATATATATGTGTATGTATACATATGTATATGTATGTATATACACATGTATATATGTATATATTCATATGTATATATATGTATGTATATATGTATCTATATTTATGTATGTATATATATGTATGTATATATATATGCATATATTTATGTATGTATGTGTGTGTATATAAATACACGTATGTATATATATATGTATATATATATGTATGTATATATAATTTATATATATATATATATGTATGTATATATGTGTCTGTGTGTGTGCGTGTGTGTGATATAAAATGGATTGACAGAGTCAAGAATAGTGCAATATGAACATCACAGACATTGAAAACATTTTAGCAAAGATACAACTTATGTGGGCTGGTCATGGTGTGAGAAGGGATGAGCATAGGCTTCCAAAAAAGGTGCTGTATGGACAACTACCAAACTCTAAGCATTCAGTTGGATGTGCACTCTTATGCTACAAAGACAAATTGAAAGACAATTTCAAACATCTCAACTTTGATCTGAAAACCACGGAAGCCCAAGTATCAAGCCGAAAGGAGTGATGTAAGACAAGTTTCAGTAATTTAAATGGTTTTAAAAAACAGTAGACTGAAGCACCGTGATCAGCTTCTTCATGCTTTGAAGCCGAGAGACCATCTAAATCCTGGTTTAACAAATGTTATCTGTTAGTGTGGCTAGGGTAGTATCGGACATAAGAAAACACAAATGAAATATATCTTTCCCTTACCTGATTTTCTACATAGTAGGCCCTGCTAGCATGTATGTGTAAATCGGAAGGCACCATCCACCGCATCTCAATTGTCGTTCACAACAGGATAGTCCACCATATATTTAGTCTATTGGGGCAGGAAATCATTATTCAATCATATATTGTTAAATATAACAGACAACGAATGTATATTATGTTTGATCATGAAACGTTCATGAAACGTTCTAAGCTTCGTATAGTTGCTTTAATTTCGGGAGATATGGTTATTTGAACATTACAACAGAGATGTCCACCGTCAAAGACGACATCCTGTTATGCTTGCATATAAGTTTCCTCTACGACGAAAACGGAATAGCAGACGCAGATAGTAAATTCGTAATTTCTATGACGTCGTACATGACCAGAAAGAAATCTCTGTTGTAATGTCCATAGAACCACTCTGATGATGGCTCATGCGAGCCGAAAGTTTAGATCGAAGAACAGCATAATATAAAATATCCAAATGTTGTAGTTTTCGTCTTTATTTTTTCTCGAAGCTAAAGTCACTATACGACGTCTAGAACGTTTCATGATAAAACATAATAGACATTCGTTGTCTATTATATTTAGCAATAGATGTTTGAATATATGTGTGTGTGTATATTAGGTTGAGTCTTACATAATTTCTGTTACCAGCTTTATATTTAAAAAATAAGGTATATTTTATTCAGTTATATATTTACCTTTATCTGCAATGATTGTCACCACGTATCAGGTAGCTCTTTGTTCCTTTTGGAATAAAATTCTGCAGGTTTTTACGCGAAATAGTTTTCGACGGACTCTTGAGTCTATCTTTCATTAGAGGATGTTTGCGCCATCAAAGTGTTTTGCAGCGATTACAATCGTCAATAATCGATTGATGCAAATATATTTTCTTTAATATGTATAAAAATGTAGATATATAGACAAAAGGATAAAAAGAATATGGGATGTGAGATAGAACAGACCAACCGAGTACTTAAGTTATTTTTTCTGCGGTTCTTGCTGCATGCGGGCCTCCATGACGGAAGACAACAACGTTTATATATCCGCTGTTTTCTGTATGCTGCCACGGCCGTGCAAAAAGTTATCTATATGGGTGTACCCGAAATTTATTCTTAATTACCACGTACGATTATAAGTTACAATGATACGTTCGCCATTACAATTGGTTCCCATAAATGGAAATGACTTAACGTAATCTATCTATCTATCTATCTATCTATCTATCTATCTATCTATCTATCTATCTATCTATCTATCTATCTATTAGCAGCATGGCCCGGCGTTGCCCGTGCTTGATTAAAAAATCGTACGACACATACAGCAATCGCTATCACTTGACTTAAAATATTTTTGCCCTTCCTTGCCTTTAAAGGAGTGCCCTTTGCCGTGCTGATGTTGCTACATGCCTTACTTCTTGCCTATCTCACACTGCGAATTTTTTCTAAGCTCTATACTAAACATTAAATCTGTTACGAAAAAAAGAACTAAACAAAATGAACACAAAACGATCAGCTTTAAAAAAAAAGGACTCGTAACTGGAAAAACCGAATGAAAAAAGAATGTTAACAACAAATACTTTTTCACACCCAACCCAGTTCTGCGGAATCAGAATCAACGTTGAGTTTAAGCAAGCGAATGTGCCAATTGGAGTAAAGTGCCATGCAGATTTAAATTTTTCTCACTTGTGACGAATGCAGCTATCGATTTTTTTTGCATGCTAGCATGCTAGTTAACACTCGTGTCAGTCAGCTGTTGGCTCTCACGCTGGCCAATAGAATCTTCTTGCCTATTCGTGGCAGTCAGCTATAGGCTCTCACTCTGGCCAGTAGAAAATGGCCGTAAACTACATGAAAACTGCCGTCGAAGCATGAAAAAATCGATTATTTCCACTATCGATGGGAGTTGGTAAATGTAACGTCGGTCTTGGCCTTCCCGCTAACTTGGAGCATGTGCATGTAAATTTTGGTGCATATTAGTCGAAAATTGCGACTGTGCATTCGTTCCACACCCACACACACCGCGCCTTTTATAGATGAAATCTATCTATTAGTGTACTCCGTTTAACTGCAACGATTGATCAATAGTTAGGATGATACACTCACCATTACAATTGGCCATCCTGGGTAACACGATAAACTACATTCGCGTCGTGGGTAAGACGATAAACTACATCCGACAGCAAGGCCTCTGATCTGGAGGTTTTGAGGAGCATGGAATCACCTCTTAATTGCTGATGTTCTCAGGTTCACCCTGATCCGGGGCGGTAGCACCTGTCAGGGTCCCAGTTATGGCTAAATAGTTACACCCCACCCCCAAAAGTAGTCAAAACTCTATAAAATTATAAAAAATAGGTTTTACTACCAGCAATACCTTTTTGGAATTATTTTTACCAGCAATAAAAATTTTATCGGGTTTAAAATAATCCATTGAGGTTGATATGCCGTAAAACAAAACAAACTAAAACAAACCAAATTACAATTGGTTCCCATAAATGGAAATGACTTATGACTTAACCTTATCTATCTATCTATCTATCTATCTATCTATCGCAGTCTATTCATATCTATATATCTCAGTTTATTCATACCTATCTATCTATCTATCTATCTATCTATCTATCTATCTATCTATCTATCTATCTATCTCAGTCTGCTCGTATCTATCTATCTATCTATCTATCTATCTATCTATCTATCTATCTCAGTCTGCTCGTATCTATCTATCTATCTATCTATCTATCTATCTATCTCAGTCTATTCATATCTATATATCTCAGTTTATTCATACCTATCTATCTATCTATCTATCTATCTATCTATCTATCTATCTCAGTCTGCTCGTATCTATCTATCTATCTATCTATCTATCTATCTATCTCAGTCTGCTCGTATCTATCTATCTATCTATCTATCTATCTATCTATCTATCTATCTATCTATCTATCTATCGCAGTCTATTCATATCTATATATCTCAGTTTATTCATATCTATCTATCTATCTATCTATCTATCTATCTATCTCAGTCTGCTCGTATCTATCTATCTATCTATCTATCTATCTATCTATCTATCTATCTATCTCAGTCTGCTCGTATCTATCTATCTATCTATCTATCTATCTATCTATCTATCTATCTATCTATCTCAGTCTGCTCGTATCTATCTATCTATCTATCTATCTATCTATCTATCTGCTATATGTTAATATACTCCATGTAACTGCCAGGTTTGATTAGTAATTCAGATAATACATTCGTAATTGCAAAACCGAAATTACTTATGATTCAACCTAATATTTAAACCCGATGTCATTAATAATATTCTAAGGAATTATAACAATATTCATTACATTTTAGCTTTTTGTTACAAGTTAAATATATCTATAAGGAAAGGACTCTTTAATTTTGTTTTAAATCTTTTGTGTATGTGTGTGTGTGAAACATTATACAGTGAAAGTTACAGATCTAAATTCAGCTAATTTGGCTATTTTTTGTTTAATGTTATCAGTCGGTTATTGTTATCAAAACCAGTCAGTTCCAAACACATTTTTACTTTATTTAAAATGATTTTAAAATTATTCGTTTATCAGTTCAGGTTAAATTTTTTTTTTCATAATTCAAAGTTGTTTATAACAAAGAATTTATTACATAAATAAGAATTGTACAATTTTTTTTATATTCTCTCCTGAATGTTATCAGCTGGTTGGTGTTATCTAAAAGATCCTGTCTAAAATAAACTACCTTTATACATCTGCGTGTATGTGGATTATTATCAGTCAGCCACTTAAGAGCCATACGTGATAGACGCTTGGGCGATCATGTCTCTTTCGATTTATGATTGACTAGGCAGAAGATTTTCCCACAGTAAACTGCCGTTTATATATACGGTAGACTGGTTGCCAACTAAGGCTATAGAACCCAGTCTTCCCTGCCATTCAAACCATAGTTGGGGGGAGACGAGATGGATACATAACTTTCCCAAAGATATTTGTCGTCTTGAGTAAGACGCTAAACTACATCCACGTCCTGGATAAGGCGTTAAATTACATCCGCGTCCTGGGTAAGACGTTAAACTACGTCCAGCAGCAAGGCCTCTGATCAGGAGGTTTTGAGGAGCGTGGAATCACCTCTTAATTGCTGATGTTCTCAGGTCCACCCTGACCCGGGGCGGTAGCACCTGTCAGGGTCCCAGCTATGGGCAAATAGTTAACTATTACCAGCAATACTTTTTTTTGAAAAAAATTAACAGCAATACAATTTTGAAGGAAAAATATTACCAGAAACTGATTTGTGACAAAACCAAATATTACCAGCAATAAAAATTTTTGTAAGCATTAAATAACCCATTGAGGTTGATATGCCATAAAACAAAATAAACCAAAACCCAAGGATATTTGCGCGTCGAAACATTTTCTGAAGCGAAATTCAGAGTTGCCCTTCTAAGCTGACAAAAGAAAAGCTAGCGAGCCCTGCTATTAAACCCAAGCCGGGAAGTGATGAGGGAAGCTATAGATTCGTGCCATTCAGGACGAAAGCGAAAGCAACAGCTTCGATTAGAATTTGATCTCAACATGCCAATCCCACATCTCGTGCTAATAACGGCTATGCGCTTCTAGTTCGCATATTTGATTTGATTTGATTTTTTTTCTTTTTCAGAATTATTTACAGCCCATCAACTAAATTATTTACAGCGGAACGTTGTAAATAATTCAGCCGGGATTAGTAATAGGTAATGATTATTTTCCAATGTGTTGTTAAGCAAAGTTCAACAATCGGTGTGTATTCTTAAAACGGGTTCAGTTCGTAACACAGAATATCATTTTTTGGAAAACTGGTTTCACCGAAAGCATTAAAATCGAATCTTCACTTCACCGAAAGTGGAAAATTAAAGGTAGGTAAATGTCATATCTGAATGCTGTTTTTTTTTTTTTTAATATTAGGTTGGTGCAAAAATAATGACGTAATAATGTCGTTTTTTGACGTTAAAAATACGTGAAAAAACGACATCATTACGTCATTATTTTTGCACCAACCTAATATAAGCATCATTTAAAATTATACTCGTTAATTTTGATTGTTGATAATAAACGATTGACAAGTCAGAGGATTATTTCATGTTGAAATCAGTGAAAGCTAAGAGATTATTTTCTTTCTTTGTAGAATAGAATTAATTTGACCTTCCTGAATTTTCGCAAATTATCATTCATTGGATCTTCTTTAATTTTGCGGATTAACATTTATTAGACCTTCCTGAATTTTTGTAGATTTGCATTCATTAGACATTCCTTAATTTTTTGGGGGTTAAAATTCATTAGAACATCCTAATTCATTAGATGTTCCTGAAGTTCTTGACATTAACATTCATCAGAATTTCCTTAACTTTGTGGATTAACATTCGTTAGTCCTGTCTGAATTTTGTTAGATTAGCATTCATTATACCTTCCTTAATTTTTGTAAATTAGCATTCAATTAGACCTTCCTAAATTTTGGTAGATTAGCATTCATTAAACCTTCCTGAATTTTGATAGAATAAAATACATTAGATCTTTCTTAATTTTGTGGATTAACATTTACTAGAACTTCCTGAATTTTCTAGATTAGCATTCATTAGACCTTCCAGAGAGTTTTTTTCAATGTATTTCTCATCTTCGTGTAAATAATTTGGGCTGCATATTCTGAGTGCTCTGGTGTAGAATCCGATGATTATGCCAGATTTATTTTGTTGTTATAATGAGGATAGAAATTTATTAGATCGTTTGGGTTGGTTGATTTTCGGCCAAGGCAAGATTAGAATTACCTATTAAGGAAAGCAGATATTGCAATAACAATTATAAATATAAATGCTGGTCGTTATTTTAAGAGGTGGGTACAAATGAAAAGATTTGAAATTGATAAATTTTTCCATTTCACTGAACCAGCGGTTAAACATTTGTATTTTCTTTCTTTCTTTCTTTCTTTCTTTCTTTCTTTCTTTCTTTCTTTCTTTCTTTTAATGAAATCAAGTAATGTCTTTTCCCCCTCTTCCCATGTGATCAAAATGAAATTGTTCATTATTTATGAGGTATTGGCTGGGCGTAATGTTCGTGCGAACTAATGAAGGTTTGGGATGAGCACAATTATACTATTAGGTTGGTGCAAAAATAATGACGTAATAATGTCGTTTTTTGACGTATTTTTAACGTCAAAAAGCGACATTATTACGTCATTATTTTTGCACCAACCTAACAGTATATTAATAATAACTTTTCAAATACTCTTTAGTGGTTGATTGATTCGTTTTCTACGCTTAGATAATTATGGTTTAGTAATACAAGCATTACTAATTAATCCATAACTGGGGGCAGAAGAGGTGGATTCCTACCTTTCCAAAGGGTATCTGCGCGTAAATGAATATAACGAACCCAACTGGAATTCGAACTCGGCTCTCCGATTTCTAATTCTGAGCCATTATCCATTACACCACCCGCATATCCAAACTTACATCACCTGGCATTCCCAAATCGTCTAGGTACTGATGAGGCTCGATGTTGCTTAAGTTTGGATTGGAACTCAGCTCTCCGTATTCTAATTCAGGGCCATTTTCTGGGACACATACTGAGGAAGGAGGCCTTGGAGAATCTGATACTCACGTGTCGAATAGAGCTAAAGAGAGACAAGAGAAAGAAGCGCGTGGTTACATGACGAGCTTGAGCAGTTTGGTCTGGAGGAGGAAGGAGAGGGAAGGAACTTGCTGAGAGCTGCAAGGGATATAGGGAGGTGGAGAGCCATGATCGTCTACGTTCTGAAAAGGACATGTCACATAATAAGAAAGAATCCCTTACACCACCCGCATATCCAAGCTTACAGCACCTGGAATTCCCAAGCGGTCACTCATGTATGTACTGAGCAGGCTCGGCGTTGCTTAACTCCAATGATTGTACCGGTTCATACTCTTTAGAGTCGTTTATGAAATAAGATTTGGAGTAAAGGTTTTAAGAAAATACAGGACGCTCCGTCACCCCTAGGGAAAGAGTCCCCGAGCGGCGATTTAATTACAAGCGAACCAAGTAGCGCGCGCTCGAACGCACGCACGCACGCACGCATACAAATGCACACATATACACGCACACATACACACACACACAAACATTTGGTAACAGTTAATCTCATAAATGTTTTTTCTTACCATTTTCTCTGTGTTGTTTCTCTCTACAAATAAGTATATTTTTTACCTTCCTGAGTTATATTGCTATCTTTTCAGGGCACCTCAAGTCGGTGTAATGGTTAGCAAGCTTGGCTCGCTACAACAATTACAACTGAGTAGTGAGTTCGATCCTCGCTGGGTGCCCACTATTTTCGTCCTTGTGCCACATCTAAGCTACGCTTGGAAAATCAATATATTGATATTTTTTTAATTATTTCACCCTAACGAAGCCAATAAAGCCACTAAGACATAAGAGGGTTACTGAGTGTGAAAGAAAACAAGAAGAACATTATTATAGAGCAAGAACTATAAAAGAACAGGAATTAAGAAGACAGTAGATAACAATTGACATTGGATTTACATTTTAAAGATCAAAGTTGGCTGAATAAGCATGGCTCCGGAAAAGAGCTCCACAAGCAAGAAGTGCGAGAAAAGAAACTGTTATGGAACTGAAACTGAATTTACGGCTACATCTATCCATTTCAATTTTAAAATGATGAAACCTGGCCGCCAATCTAGTACTGCGCTTAAATTTATAAATCCTAGGTACTATACGGGTGAGTAATATTTATTTTTAATAATACAGAAATGTGGCACAAGGCCAAAAGGAGGCATGGGGGAAGCTGGTCTTCAATCTGTCTTATCTTAAACTTAGCTCGCCACACTTACTAATCTAAACATACCACAGTATTCCTGCCACCAAAACAACTCACCCTTACTGAACATTCTTACTACAGCCACCATAATAACTAAAGTCTCTATGTAGACCTAATTAGTCCCCACTTTTGCCTGTGGGAGTGTAGAATAAAAATAGCTACATACCATGGAGGATAGAACAATTACCATGAAAGTATTTATAGAAAAGACACAGGGAAGCCGAGATTCCAGATCAGGACCAAGGATATTTCATATTTTCCTTTGGATTTTATCAAGAATCTCTAAATATATAGCAGGCACCAGACTATATAACGTCTTGTGCTCTGTTCAAATATTCAGAGAATGGACAAATGGTAGATACTGGAGAGAAAAATTGTCTAGCACGATACAGTGAACCAACTTTTCTGGCAGCAGATCTGTCAATTGATTCAATAAAATCTTTCCACTTTATGTCAGCGGGAAATTGTAATTTGAGAAAGTGAAATGAGTCAGTTTCCTGGACTACAAATTGACGTGATGTTTGCTGTTGTCCTGATAGAAGACGACAGCAATCCGATTTGGTCAATTCCCGACTATTTTCATTGATTCGTATCTTTAAGATGTACAGTTAGGAGGAGTATTTGTTTGATTTCAATGTGCAAATTTGCGGAAGGATTACGTCTATATCACATTGAAACACCGCTTCTCGTACAATCACCGAAGTTAAGCAACGTCGAGTCTGGTTAGTACCTAGACGGGTGACTACTATAAAAGTTGTGTGTGCGAGAAACAAATTCTCGACTATATTAGGGATATAATAGGCGAACAGGATAAAAAAAAATGTACCAGAGACAAGCTTATTAAACACAAAATAGGAAAATAACAGATGCATACCTCGCATAGAGCGATGTGTTAATTGTGTAGTCCATCAGAAAAGAACAATTCATAAAGGCTAGGTGTTTTAACCTGATATGGTCGTAAGCCGTCGCACCCTGAGATCCAGGCCGATTACATTAAAACTTCCTCGCAACCCGGATCCTATGTTCAAAAGGCAAACTTGCTAAGCCCTCGGCTAGACGCCCATAAATCTGATCTCACTAACAATTAAACTGTATATGGGCTAAGCCTAGTCTGGCACAAGGATTGAGTATTAAAGAACTTACTAAGGCTCCTATGAGCTAACAAGATATTGTGCTATAAATGGTGCGTTTAAACATTGATATATCTGTCGTTATGGGGAAATAATACATCAGCTAGACGGGAGTTTACATAATAGTGATTTATGATAAATATGGCTATGGTAATATAAGAAACGAAAGGAATTCACCAATTATTCCTTATCGTTTATATCACGTGATCATCGACAGCTGTCAGTTGTTGATTATACAAGCGTCTCCTGGGAGGTAGTCAAATATATAACTGCCAACCAAGGTAACGTTATTGATACTTAAGGCAAAATGGCGTGTAGTCGCCATGACCGACACCATAATCTCTTGAGCCCGACTACAAATAGAAAAATAATAAAGAACCATGAGCGTTAATGAGATTAACCCAACACAGACCAGAAGTCGAATTTGTGAACTGCTTATTGATATTTTTCCGATAATAATACGGTGTTTTTTTTTAAAGCAGTTATTGATTTTCAAAATAATACCGCCAAGTCTCATTTTCAGAAATTGGGGACATTTGCACTATGTCTCTTTTAGCATCTTGTCTATCATTAAAAGATAACAAAAACTTTGGCCTTAATAATCAGAAATAAAACAAGTATCGGATTCATGCCTTTTAAAGATAACGGCACATATAAGATCCGTACCAATATTTGATTATTCTAAAAACTAAACAAAGAATTAAAAAACAGGAAATTATCGTTAGAAACAAAGAAAAGAGTGCGAAACTTTTACGTAATATTAATCCTTATATATGGCAGTGATAATGACTTGATGCAAATGGAGGCTTAAAGTAACAGTGTTTGACCAATCATTAGATTAAATATATATACTAACACACATACACGCGCATACACGCGCACACACACACACACGCGCGCGCACACACACACGTATATGTATGACGCGTTCAGAAGAGGAGGGGCGTATTCAACAAAAATTCGAAAATTACTTTATTCACTGCAAATTATTCATTGTATCATATCCAAGTATTTTACAAAGAATTAGATCCAATTACACAATATTTCAAGCTCAATTTAGGTTAATAGTTCGTAGCCATGGAATGAACCGTAGATTTGTCTGAAGAATATCATTATATTATTGCTACATAATTATCGTGAAATCATTAAAGTTTTTGTCAAAAGCATTTTATTTTTGGTTGAATATTAATTTAAAATATTCCTTTTTACAGGCTTTATTTTTGAAATGGAATAAGATCATTCTAAATTTCCGAATTTCATTGTTACCCATCAAAATGCCTGGAAGAAAGCGATCCAAAAATAACGATGGAAAAGAGAGGTAACAAAGCTTAAATGAAATAGCTCCAGTTAGTTCAACTTAGGAAACTTAGCATTGCAGCCAAAGTATTTTAAAATGTTGTCAATAACAAAGGAGAAAATGAAAAAATACATAACAACAAATCGCATCAAAATTTATATTATTCTTATTAGGTTGGTGCAAAAATAATGTTGTTTTCTCACACATGTTAATACGTCAAAAAACGATATTATTTTTGCACCAAACTAATATTTATTTGTTATGTAACTAAACAGTCAATAATGTTTCCGTAAAAAATTGATATTTCCTTTAATAAATTGTTAGTCACTATCATTCATGTTATTATTTTACTGTGTGAGGTAGTCCTACATTTACAATTACTTACGGTTAACGATGAAAAGAAATGTTGATCAAAACTGCCTAAAACCTTTAAGCGCTTATTGCCTCAAAATTATGAAATGTTGAATACGTACTTCCTCCTCCGCATCGCAGAACTCGTCATATATACATACGTGCATATATATATATATATATGTAAACTGAGAACAAATGGAGTGTAATTCCACCGTACGTAACATTTATTAAAAGAGGACTCAATACAGACTAGAGCTAAGTATTCTTTATTTTAGGATATTAAAACGTTAAAAATCGCTACATAATGGTAATTATGTTAGAATACTACAAATGTGTCTCCACGGGCGATGTTAAACTACTGGAGAGTGAAAGATTAATTTAGTTTCAAAAGCAGAATGCTTTCAAAATATAGGCTTGTGGACTTTGCCGTGATTAACCAATCGAATGTGACCAACGCTAAATTCAAATTCACCGGAAGAAAATTTTAATATAGGTCATGACATGAAGTTGTCTATATATAAATTCTAGACAATTTCCTTATGGGAAGATACAGGTTGTTACATTATTTCGTAAGATATATCGAAGTCAGACGTTCAACTTTCCTAAGAAATAAAAAGGAAAAGAGGTGGGGAGTTCATTTAAGAAGAATCTGCAATGTCATCATTATAAAAGTTTTCCTTGTAGTTTTTCTTTTGTCTTTTATTTATATATATATATTTTTAAACGTTATCACCCCAAGCAAGGCAGTGCACCCACTAACAAGTAAGGGGTTACAGGGTGTGGAGGAATTAGGAACAGAAACATTAGTAAGTAGAGTAGAAAAAGAAATGAGCAATCAGGAGGACAGTAGATAGCGATTTAAATGCAGATTAAAGTTGGCTGGAAAGCATAGAGCCGGAAGGGAGTTCCACAGATGACAGGTGCTAGAGAAGGAACTGTCATCATAGAAGTTACGGCTACATCTAGCCAGCTCAGTTTTACATTGATATCTCGCCGCCTTTCTGGTATTTCACTTAAATTCATACAGTCTATGTACCATTGCGAAGAGCAATATTTATTCTGTTATCTACAGAAATGTGGCACAAGGCTGAAAGGGGGATTGGGGAAAGGACGTTCTTCTTCTGTCTTAACTATAGCTTAGCTAGCCGCAAGCACTGACCCAATCGTACAAAACAATATTCCTGACACCAAAACAACACATTCATACGTACCTTTCTTACTACAACCACCATAATACCTCTTTGTCTCTATGAAAATACTAACTAGTCCCCATATTTACAATTCGTTGTCTGTGGGGGGGGGAATAAAATAACAATTCTAAAACTTAACCCCAATGAGTATTTACAATATGAATACAAAAAACTATTTACAAGAAACTAAAGAAAATAAGATTAGTAATAAAACCCCCTACAATCACTAAATGTGGCAGAAACATCACTTCACTGGCCGAAATCAATGCGGGACTATAATAGTATGAAACATTCATTCATCCCAAGTACTCACACTGACATGCACTCATTCAGACACGACAACAAATACGAAACAAAAAACCACTCACGCGAAACGAAAGGCGCCCCGCATCCACCAGCGAACTGACATCACTGACCACCTAACGAGGGAGGGGATGGGAAAATAAAACTTAAAGAAAATTAGGGACAGAAATAAAAGGGGCCAATGAGCATACATACCCTAGCTAAGTACCATTGCGAAGAGCTCATCCGAACAATTACCATGAAAGTATTTATAAAAATATTGTTCTTACAGATATTTTTTAAAATCTATATCTGAATATATATATATATATATATATGTGTGTGTGTGTGTGTGCGTGTGTGTGTGTGTGTGTGCGCGCGCGCGCGTGCTCTGGCGAAGTTGGGCTTAATCTGCTGTCGACTCTCACTATTGGACACAGTAGCTGCAATCTGCGATATGGGTTTTGCTCGACGGCAAGCGCCCCAAGTCAGGCAGGATGCCTGGATTTGGCGCGCCTCTCTAAGTCGAGCGCGTGAATCTCGAAAGTGGAGTGAACGAGAAAATGAAAGACGTGTGAATAAATCGTGAAAGGCGATGAAATACAGAAAATTAACCGGCGCTCTGCTACAAGTCGCGAAGAGATGACAAGACTTTAATGATGGCCAGCAGGTGATAAACAAGTTCCTGGGGGCTGATGAAATGACAAGGTCGATAAGATAATATCATTGACTATCTATCTATCACACTCCGTTCAAATCTATCTATCTATCCACACACAAATATATATATATATATATATATATATATATATATATTATGAAATGGATTAAGTCAATTATTTAATATATTTCTGTTATTTTTATATATAGATACAATTTATTTAAGCAAATCCTCTGTTTTTATATAAACCGTATTAATTACATTTACCGGCATGAATGTTCGAAAAATTTCGTAGAAAATATGCGTCTTCGGACAGAAATCGAACCTGTGTCCTATACGGAAACATCAATTGATCGACGTGCTATACCACTCAGCTACCGAGAAGCGTCTGGTTAGCAAAGTCCAAATTACTGTTTCTGAACAAAAAAATCTTCGGCAATCTTTCACGAACGATTATATCTGCACACTAAACGTACCTTAACGTAAACATTGAGAACATGAAATGGATTAAGATTCAGGCCGGTAAATATAATTAATACTTTTTATTAAAAAACAAACAAATCCAAAACAGAAGATTTACTTAAATAAATTGTATCTATTAAAATAACGTATGAACAGAAAAAATATATATATAGAAATGTAACATCACAGGCATTGAAACAACTTAGGTGGGCTGGTCACGTTGTGAGATGGGATGAGCATAGGCTTCCAAAAAAGGTGCTGTATGGACAACTACCAAACTCTAAGCGTTCAGTTGGACGACCACTCTTATGCTACAAAGACAAATTGAAAAACAACTTCAAACATCTCAAGTTTGATCTGAAAACCTGGGAAGCCCAAGCATCGAACTGAAAGGAGTGGCGTAAGACATGTTTCATTTAGTTAAAGGGTTTTAAAGACAGTAGAACGAAGGGTTTTGAAAACAGTAAACCGAAGCACCGTGATCAGCGTCGTCAAGTTCTGAAGCAGAGACGCCATCAAAATCCTGCTTTAACAAATTTCGTCTGTCAATGTGACTTTGTCTGGGCTAATGTGACACTTAAGAAAGCAAAAATGTAAAAATGTCTTTTCCATCCCTGATTTTCTCCACAGTAGCCCCTGGTAAAGTGTAAAACGAAAGGCACCATTCACTACTAATCACAAAATTTTGAAATAAAGGTGAATATTTGAAAATATTTAACAAATATTAGTTATATTAACGTTAAACAAAGACCATGTAACGCCCCAGATTATAGTGCGACCTATCTGAGAGTCAACCGCAAATACCTAGTTTGACAACCCCAAACTAAAGGTGCGACTTATACGCAAGTAGATACGGTATATAGTGATTTTCCAAGCGTAGCTTAGATGTGGCACAAGGCCGAAATTAGGGGGCACCCAGTGAGGATCGAACTCACTACTCAGTCGTAATTGTTCTAGCGAGCCAAGCTTGCTAACTATTACACCGCCTCGAGGTGCATAGTAGATACGGTATATATGCGCATGTGGCCAGTCAAATATTGTGATTATTATAGTACTATATAATAGCATACGTACCCACTAAAATGATGTTTATAATAATATATAGCAGAATGAGTAAACTGAGAGCCGAGTTCGAATTCCAGTCGGTTTCGTTACGCCGAATACTCTTGGGAAAAGTATGAATCAATATTCCCTCAGCTATGGATTAAATAGTAAGAGTTGTTCCCAGAAAAATCATTGTTATTCTAAATAAATCTCTTCCTCGCCACCGTAAGGTTGGCTCTCAGTGTCTTTTCTATAAATTCTTTCATGGTAATTTTCCAGACGAGCTCTTCCCTATGGGGACTAGTTAGGATTTTCATAGAGACAATGAGGTATTATGGTGAATGTATTAGGTTGGTGCAAAAATAATTTCGTTTTCTCACATAGTAACATATGTTAGAAAACGAAATTATTTTTGCACCAACCTAATAGTAAGAAAGGTAAGTAAGAATGCGTTGTTTTGGTGTTAGGAATATTGTGGTATATTTGGGTCAGTGTTTGTGGCTAGCTAAATTTAACGTTAAGACAGAACAAGACCGTCTTTTCCCCCATTCCCCATTTTGGCCTTGTGCCACATTTTGTACCATTGTACAAATAAATATCGCTCTTTCCTATGGGTACTAGTTAGGGTTTTCATAGAGACAATGAGGTATTATGGTGGATGTAGTAAGAAAGGTAAGTAAGAATGCATTGTTTTGGTATTAGGAATATTGTTTGCATGTTTGGGTCAGTGTTTGTGGCTAGCTAAATTTAATATTGAGACAGAAGAAGACCGTCCTTTTCCCCCGTCCCCCATTTTTGGCCTTGTGCCACATTTTCTGCATTAAAGTGGAAATAAATATCGTTCTTCCCTATGGCACTTAAACATTTGAATTTAAGCGCAGTACTAGACTGGCGTCGAGATCTCATCAATTTACAGTTGAGCTGGCTAGATGTAACGGTTTCATCTCTCGCACTTCTCGATTCCATGCTTCCCAGCCAACATTAATCGGCTAAAATTTAATTGCAATATCAATCACTATCTTCTGTTCTCCTGGTTACTCTTCTCTCTTTCCGTCCATTATCAATGTTTCTGTTCCTAATTCTTCCACACCCAGTAACCGCTTGTGTCTTTACTGCCTTGCTTGGGATGAAATCGATTAAAAAATATTAATGAAATATTTAATGGCAATGAAAATAGAATTATTCTGACAATCAAAATAGGTTTCGACTTTTAATGATCTATAAATAGTTGATAATAATAAAAAAAAGAAACAAAACAGAATCAGTTATCGTATTTTCTGGCTTACAAGACGCACTTTTTTTTCTTAAAAAAATACCCTGAAAAATATGTGTGCGTCTTCCAAGACGAATGTAAGGCAACGCTTAGGCTTGGACGTTCACCTTATTGGTTTGACAGATAGGGACGTGGATTTGTATGTTGAGTCATTATATACTATAATGTTAGCTATCTACCTAATTCAGCCTTTTATATGATGTAGCGTCAGTACTTAGCTGTTACAAGACTATAAACTTTCCTGGAGCCGAGCCACAAGCTTAGACACGCTTTGTTTACTAGCAGAGGCGAGATCCTTTCTGCTCTTGACTAGTATGTCATTGCCATACAAACAAAATCGGACGAGTGATTAATGTAAATACGTAGCGCCAGTATGTGAGAGACGCATGGTGAATGTGTTGTCTTGTATGAAAATGACTTTTTTTTCTTAGAAATTTCTTTCCAGTATTAGGGCGCGTCTTCCAAGCTGCAGCGTCTTGTAAGCCGGAAAATGCGGTAATTAATATTAATATATAATAGTATAAAGCGTTACGGGTTTATTAATCTATCGAAGTATGCGTAACTCTTTAAATGAATTTTTTTTAGCAATACGAAAGAAAGTTATGTATAGATTCGCACGTGAGCGTATGAATGCGCCTGCACCCGAGAAAGAATAGTTAAGGTGATAAGATTCCCCGAAAGTTTGATATTCATCTGCCTTTATTGTTTGTAATTATTTTGAATCTGCTGCGCTTGTTTTTAATAATCGCCGTAGTCGCCTAAAACCTTTGTCGATTGAGGCGTTCATTAGGCTTTTCTCTCCTTCGTTTCTAAACGGAAAGTCTGTAACTTCACAAGCAAAACATGAAAGCGCGAATTGTGGATTAAGTGACAGAGAGGCGTCAACAGTTCCTTCCACGTCTCTAAAAGTGTGTGTGTGTGTGTGTGTGTGCGAGAGAGAGAGAGAGCGAGAAGGAGAGGGGTGGATGGGCCATAGTTTTCAAGGCAACGTTTCCCACCATGTTGCTTAAAGGTAAGCCTGTAAAATTTGTTCTAATGTATGTTCATATTTTCGCTAACACACACACACACACACGTACGCACACATACACAAACACACGCACACATACACAAACACACGCACACCCAGAGACAGAAACACATACACACACGCACGCACACACACACACATACATATTCTCAAGAAGTAATATATTTTTTACTTATTAATCCGACCGATTTTTATCATTCTAAACGTTTTTTTTTTTTTTTTAGTGAATCAGAATATCCATATCTTCTTTAATAAGATTTCACAAATATTCAGGCAGGTAGATTAAAATAAATATACTGTTTAAAATAAACAGAGCGTCTACTCAACTATGGGGATCCACTAAAATGTTTCAAGTGATATATATATATATATATATATATATATATATATATATATATATATATATAAGAAATATAGTCTTAAGGTGTGCTATATTTATGGAATAAAGTGCTCAATATCAGAGATAGAGCGTGTGTAAATATAAAAGTGAACATAGAAGTCAACACTTAGAGGCGACAGTCTGTTTCATGCTAGATGCAACCGTCAGGCCACGAGTGCTGTTATTATTCTCGGCTATTTATATATATATATATATATGGGTCAGTAGTGCATTGTGGGTAGTCTATTTTGGCAGTTATTTTACCGGAAGTCGTTTATTTGTTTATTTATTCATTTGGGTTAAATTATTTTGCTTGTTTTTATCTATTTTTTATTTTTATTTTTTATTTTTATTTCTTATCTTATATATATATTTATTTATTTTTTAATCGGTGTTTTTATTAACGTAGTAAGAATTTGTTTATATCGCTTATTTAATAGTTTTGTTTTGGTTTGGGAAGATAAAGCTATTTATTCAATTTTGGGGTTGATTGTTGTAGTTTATTTTAACTATTATTTTGGCGGGAACAGTTTTATATTATATATATATATAGGCAGCAATTTTTCATTAATGCATGTTTCATTAAATAATATAGAAAAGTTTTGTCTATATTATTTAATATTATTATGTTGGTCACACCACAAACTCGCTTTCACGGCGCTTGACTCTACATTTAAATGATAACTCTAAACATTTTTAGAGATTTAAAACAACATGCCTGCCCGTGTACTCAATTCCGGAAAATCCTCGTTGAAAACACAACTATACTTAAACATGAAAACAATAAATAAAAATTAAAAATTCTTGAAGCTTTATACATAAAACAGTTGAAACCTAACCTGAACAAAATAAACTATGAAATCTCCACAAATATTCTTAAATGCCTATAATTGGTAACAGAAGCCATTGGTTTATACCAACGGATCCCATACTTAATACTTCTCATTTTTCACTCTCGCGTGGTCATGTGTGACGTCACGAGCTGCGACGCGATTTTCGCTTCCGTGTCTCGTATATACAAGTCTGTCGTTACTTTGAAATTTCTTTAGCAAGGGCGGACTATCATTGTTGTTTCGTCGTGTGTTGTTTGATTTATTGAAACTGTCATCTTTGATAATGGCTTATGCAAGCCGAAAGCTTAGATTCGATTTAAACGTGTATCAATATGGTGTTTTCCTTTCGTCTTTCAACGATAATGTGATTAAGCTTATCAGACAATATGAAAGGAACTTACTTAAAATAAATAGACAAAACTTGTCTATATTATTTAATGAAATATGCATTAATACACACACACACACACACACACACACACACACACACACACACACACATATATATATATATATATATATATATATATACATATATATATACTTGAACAAAACACACGTCATTATTGTATCTTTAGGATCCTTTCAACCTATGATTATGCCCGTATATCGCCAACGAATACCTTTTGAAAAAGTTTTGGTCGAAAGGATCCTAAACATACAATAATGACGTCTATTTAGTTCAAGTCTATAAATGTATATTATAACTTCATATTAATACGCACACAAAAAGAAATTCTACTAAAGAATTATCGAAAAACCAACAAATAATAATGACATACACTTTTACTCCCACCGCAACAATAAAACAAAATACGGAGTGATCATAGGGTTTTTTAAGAGCCCTGAGAATCTGTAGTATCCAGTTCCTGACGGAAAAAGAGGAGTACATCGAAAAAACTTCAGACACTTCCAATATCATAATTATTTCCTGAACAAAGCCAAACGCAAAGCCTACAAAAAACACAGTAGAAAAATACAAAAGACGCAAAACCCCCACAATGATATTAAAATTTTTGCTGCCTCAATATACCTTATATATATATATATATATATATATATATATATATATATATATATATATATATATATAGTTAGTACACAATAAAATCCAAACATAACATTATCTAAATAATTTAAGTTTTTTGTTTTTTTTAATTTTTCATTCCTCTTAGTTTCAAATCAACATTTATTTCTTCATATAACCCCAATTTAATGTCATAAGGTTAATATCCGGGTTTAATTTTATAAAACCTCTTCCCCTAACCACTGTCTCAGGCCTTTTTTTTTGGCAGTTGTTACGGTTAAATTTCTAATTCTGACACGAACTCAGTCTATACCGGGGTTGATTAAGTCTGCTGAATCTCGTCAATTGAAATAAGCCTATTCCCCATATGAGGTAATTTTGGATTTTATTGTGTACTAATTATTTTCTCTGTAATAATAAATACATTGAGCTCTTTTTGTGGATCAGGTTTAATATTTTATATTACTAGGATCCACTTGAATTATATACCAATGGATTTATTGCCTTCACTATATATATATATATATAATCATGAGCAGTAATAAAAATAATTTTATCTTTTTATGCCAGTCATAAAGTTTTGTACCACAAAACATACATACATACATACATACATATATATATATATATATATATATATATATATATATATATATATATATATATAATGTTGAAGCAACGACAACTACTGCTAACTTGCACTACCGAAATCCCGTTCTTCGTTCATAAAAATACATACATATATATATATATATATATATATATATATATATATATATATATATATAAATTAACCAACATTAGTGTGATATACAGAGCTTATATTAATATATTTCTCCCATATATATGTATATATATATATATATATATATATATATATATATATATATATATATATATATGTATATGTATATATATATGTATATATGTATGTATATATATATATATATATATATATATATATATATATATATATAATATGGGAGAAATATATAAGCTCTGTATATCATACTAATGTTGGTTAAGTTAATAACAAACTCGAAAATAAATGCTATATAACGTGTTTCGTCCTTCAAACTAAAATAATATTCTTGATGATAGAATAAGAAAAATAAATTCTGTAAAAGTGGAATCATTGGAAAATATTTAATACAGACAACAGAGAAATAAACACATCTGTCTTGTGTCTTGTATAAATATATAACAGCACGAGTTTCTTCTTTATATTTTGAGTTATTTTCACCAAGAGAAACTAAGAAAAGAAAAGTATAATTACTTATAAACTTACAACCAAGAACCGTAAGAAGGTAGTAAAAATATATTTTTTATTGCGAAATTTGAAAATGAACTAAATGGAAGACATCTTGGATGTCTCTGACAGATCAGTTCCGGACAGGTGACAATATTATCCAATTATCCAAATTTATCCTAAATCATCCATGTGCGTTATATAAGGGACGTCTGGTACCCGGGGTACTGTCATATGACTAAATTCCTAATCTAATGAAAATAACAATGATAAAAATAATCTAAATTTAAGATCTTATAGGGGGATAAAGGTGTGCATATTATAAGGATATATAGCAAGGGTGGCCAAACTGGCTTAAGGTAAAAGCCACATTCGATAAGGTTCAGATGTTTGAGAGCCGCAAGAGATGAACTAAATACGGGAATTTGGGGTGTCTTTGAAATATCAGTACCGGAGAGGGGACAAAATTATCTAATGCGAGTCATGTCCAGTATATAAGGGACGTCTTGCAATCCTACCCTAATCAGACGAAATGACTTAAAAAATCCACAGCTGTACGTCTAGAAGGAACGGCAATTTAAAATTAAAATTCTAGCGCGACGAAAAGTGCGCCGATCCAAAATCAGTATTTGATAGCCAAACATCAGAAATACTAATTTTTGCAACTGAGAACCTTTCAGCACACTTACATAGCTGTACTTACGTACTCTTTAAAAATAAGATTGATAAAAAAAAACTTATATCTATTACTGGGTGTGGTACTTCTTGAAACACGAAAGAGATGCATATGATGCGTTTGAATCACTCGTACTGGTGTCGACTTTATTTCCTGATATATATTTTTTAAATTATGTCTATTATGTTTCAGGTGGGATCATTTTGTACCGTTGCTGAGCGTTGAGAATGCAGTTGCCTTCGTTCGCTGAAGAAGAATCCTCATAGCTTTCACCCACTGAATTAGACTTATGGTTGCTTAAACAGCCTCCACCACAAAACTAAGCTTCTAATTCGCTGACAAAATCGCTAAATCCATTTTTACCTTCTTCAGCCATTATAAGGCGGAGATCTTTCATTAACAATACATTTCATTGAAAGAAATGAGCTAAATTTTCACTGGTAACAAACTCCATTGAGCGAAAAGACGAGTGACATTCTACAAAAGGTAGATGCTCTCTCAGGTGTTCTAAATTACCATCGAGTTGTTGACTGTCTAAGAGCAAAAAGGTAAGAATGACAATATGAAACGCAAAATGATAGGTCTTAAAGAAGACATTCCTTCATCAGACTCTATAGACTGGCGCTACAGAATCACAAAGAGCGTTATCAAATAACCAAAGCCACACCACCTGAAGACTTCCAACAGAAATAACAACAAAAATAGTCTGATGACTGTAATAAGGAACAGAACTAAAGAGGTACCATGACGAAAGCTTTAATAAACAGAGTGGCCCACGACGGGGTTAAGAGCAGATAAGGTTATTTACCTTACCTTACCTCCCCTTCTCGTGTGCTTACTGCGTCTTTTGAACGGCAAACGAAAATAGTGGTGGATATCGTACGTTAAACAGATTTTCTTTTGAAAAGTTTCTCGCTGGTAATTTATTACAACTGCGGAAGCTTTTGCAGAAGGTCTTTCGTTATTTCGTTCAACTTTAGGCCTTTTTTCTTTTTTAATTAGGGGTCAAAACCAAGCCCGTAGGCTCGGGTAAGAATTCCCCGTAAACCCTGTAAAAACGGGGTCGGGTAGCTGTCTACCAACCCAGACGATACTCTGCCCTTCGGCATAGCCTCGTCTGGGTTCCTCTCTGGCCGAAGACAGAGGGTTCGACTAGCTTAATTGGAGACAAATCTCCAACTAATTGCCAAAGCAAGCTAAGAGAAGATAAGTTTATATACCTTACCTCCTCGCGAAGCAGGATGTGGCACAAGGCCGTTTTTTAATGCGGGGAAAACCGAGCGCGTAGAGTCAGGCAAAAATTCCTCGTAGAGCCCGTAAAAACGGGGTCGGGTAGCTGTCTACCACCCCGGACGAAACTCTGCCCTTCGGCATAGCCTTGGTTCCTCTCCGCCCGAAGGTAGAGAGTTCGACCAGCTCAGCTGGAGACGAATCTCCAACTAATTGCCGAAGCAAGCTAGGAGCAGATAAGAATACAAGTAAAAGAGTATATGTATATATATTAGGTTGGTGCAAAAATAATGACGTAATAATGTCGTTTTTTGACGTTAAAAAATACGTCAAAAAAACGACATTATTACGTCATTATTTTTGCACCAACCTAATATATAGTAAAGCAAAAGGTGGATAATCCCGGAAGTGATCAAATCGAGAGAAGTCTAATGCTTATGACAATGACATTGCTGTTTCATAGTTGGTTATAAAAATAATCTATTTTTTTACCAAGTGTTTCAAAATGTCGGACATTAGACAAACATTTCCAAAACAGAAACTGGAATCTAAATGAAAGTGCTGACGTCAAATATCCTGAATGTATCATAAACATTGAGAAAGTGGAATTAACAAATTCTAAGCATTTCATATACCTTAAAATATGGATCATGTATAAGAAATTTAATATCGCAGATAAGGAGACTGAATACAGAATAGGTTACGCTAAGTGTACCTAAAATATTCGCCTTAGATCTTGAGTCATGTTTTTAAATAGTATCGCCAGATCTAGACTCTAATATGGGTGTTATGCATGGCGTCCAGCTTGTTCAGAATTGTCTAAACTATAATCTGTATAGAACTGCTTCCTCATATCAATGATTGAAAATGGCTTCAAACAGATGAATCCTTTAGGGCGTAGTTGAACAATAGTACCAACAAAACTCCTTGTAACATCAAAAGATGAACTGAAGGCAAGAATTATGGCAGCATTCACCAACTTAAACAAGAAGACCGTCCAGAAGAATTGCAGGAGATTCAGAAGTTGTCTGGTGGTCGTGATTGAAGCCAATGGCGATTTTATTGAATAAATTTACTCTTTAGTATTTCAAGATATTTTTGTGTAATTCGTGTAAATATATGTTAAAATATGCCAGTGTTATTTTTATTTTTGCGTCATTTAGACGACAATTTATTGATCGCAGCTTATATATATATATATATATACAAGATTAATACAAAAAAATTACCACTTAGTTGATTGATGTTATATTCACCACTACGACTCATGCAGAAGAACCCAGTGATGGCTGTCAGACAATTTCTGCAACCACATCACTACTAACATCTAACCACCCAGACTGCGACCGCTTTATTATGTGTGAGGCGCAGTTGAGTGAGAGACCAACAAAACTTCTTGTAGCACCAAAGATGAACTGAAGGCAAGGGTTATGACAGCATGCGCCAACTTAAATAAGGAGACCGTCTAGAAGAGTTGTAGGAGATTCTAAAGTTGTCTGGAGGCCATAGTTGAAGCCAATGGCGAATTTATTGAATTAAGAAGACATTCCTTCATCAAACTCTATAGACTGGCGCTAGAAAATCACAAAGAGCTTTACCAAATAACAGAAACCACATTACCTGAACAATCACTATCTGACTGACAGTTACATAAAATGTGTCCATCATAAAATTAGATTCCTAATTCATTAATCTGATAAATCGCTAATATTTTAACTTAGCTCCGCCATTGAAAGTCGACCGTATTTCATTAACAATAAATTTCAATGAACAAAATAAAGTAAACTTTTAAACTACAATGAACGAAATAAAGAAAGACCTTCTGCAAAAGCTCCTGCAGGTGTAATAAATTACCAGCGAGAAACTTTTCAAAAGAAAATCTGTTTAACGTACGATATCTACCACTATTTTCGTTTGCCGTTCAAAAGACGCAGTAAGCACGCGAGAATTTTCTAATTAACGTCTTCAATTAGTAGACCACATCATGGTTGCCCCTGTTTACTAACAACAGTCCACTCTTTCCTTTTTTTGATGATTAGTCCCTTTTGCCAGATTTCCTTTACTAACTTGTTTCGGAGATCCTGCTTTGATTTGTTTGTTTAATTAATCAACTCATTATGGGTTATTTAATTTTCTTTGGCGCTTTAAAGTAATAAAAATATGATGTATGTTATTCTGCTTTCACAATTGAATACATGGTAGATGATACTCAGCTTTTGTGCATATACATGTTTGTGTGGATATGATTGCTATATGTATCTATGTTGTCGCTATGTTGAAGTTATATTTTTTTTTAAACAGTTTGATTTCTTTAAGACATTTTAGACTATTATATGGATTAGTGTCATGAAGGATTTCTTTCATGTTGGTTGGTTGGTGGATTTTGTTTATTGGCATTTCAATCTCTATGGCTTATTTAATGCCGAAATGTAAATATCTTGAACACAATTGTATACCTTCAATTACTGATAAAATGTATTGTTGGTGATTTTATTTACATAAATGTATTACTGGCATTTTTACTATAAAAATATATATTTATACTTTCCTAGTATTTGGATTTTTGTTTGGGTTTTCGTTATTTACCTATAGCTGGGAATCTAACAGGTGCTACCACCCCGAGTCAGGGTGGATTTTGTAACAACAGCAATTAAGAGGTAGTTCTACGCTCCTCAAAACCTTCTGATCAGAGACCTTGCTGCCGGATTTAGTTTATCGTCGTACCCAGGACTCTAGTTCCTGCAGTTTTCTTTCTGTGTCAGCTATCTTATAAATCAGGTGAATCAATTGAGCTCTCTGCTTAGTGTAGGAACAGACGACGGAAAGAGTGACGCAAAAAATACGAAGGTACAACGAAAAAAGCCTTTCAAGCAAAGGATCGAAAAATAATACTAGAAAGGAAGAAACAAGCTTCTATGTAATGTCTAGCATCCGACACAACTGTCAATGCCGGATAATTAGATTATAAATGAAGAAAACACTCGAGGTCGTCAGTTTTTGTAAATAATTATAAATTGAGTACACGAGCAAAGACAAGCCTATGAAGATTTTTCGCAAAAAATCCTTTTAGTGATGGAGCACATCAAGGTGCAACTATGCAGAGATGTCATCAAAAATTTTGACCATCGAGTCGAGTGAAGGACATTTGGGCAATATTATTAGGTTGGTGCAAAAATAATGACGTAATAATGTCGTTTTTGACGTTAAAAAATACGTCACAAAACGACATTATTACGTCATTATTTTTGCACCAACCTAATACTTTTCACACCTAATTGCCATGACTTAAATAACATGATCCAATAAAGAAATAAATAATTTTTCACTAATAACACTAATTTATTTACTGGTGACTTTGATCCGTCTTAATGAAACACCCTTTAAATGTGAGTTTTATTCTAAAAGTCTTTTTTCTCTCTCTCGTATTTCTCGTCTATCTTCCACCTATCTTATCCTGTCTATAATCTACAAAAATTTAAATGCAACGTCAATCGTCATTTTCTGTCGCCTTGAATCACCTTCTTTTTATTGTCTATTCTCCTCACAAACGTTTTCTTAGTTTCATTCACTCTATCGTCTTTCATCTTCAGTAACCCTTTGCGTCTTTGTGGCTTTATCGCCGTACTTGGGGAGAAAAATGCCTTGGGATCTCTGCGGGTAAGTGGGTATCATAAATCAAATTAATTACCCTAGCTTATCACCTTCCTAAGAGAATCTCAAAAATTTTCCTCACACACAGTTTTAAACTGATGAAGCCATAGAGGACATACGCTTGTTCGGTGAAACACGTCTTTAATAAAATTTTCCACTTTGTTTCATCATTTTCAGATAGATATCATTGTAGTTGACAGGTTCAGGTCTTAATTCGGCTGTGCGGATCACCTTCTATTCAGATTTTTGACCACGCATACAAATTAGCGATAGTTTTAAAAGCACTAGAGCCACGCATGCGCTTTGCATAAATTGCAAATGGTGACACTGACTGAGCAGGCGAGACATCATGGCCTCTTAGCCACGGGTAGGTTAGAATTCCTTGGTCCTATTTCCCCACAACTGTTATAGACAACGTTTCATAACACTTATATCAACAAAGATGAGGACAATAGCTCGAAAGGAGATTGACAATTACTCATCTCAGAAAGGAAACACTAAATTATAAACATGTTAAATTGGCATTATTTGCATTATTCGGACTATTGTCCTCATCTTTGTTGCCATATTTATCACAACGCTTCGGCCATTGTACGCTCCGGCCTTGTTCAGGTGGTTGGAATGTCGAACTGAACCCTTTATTTCGCTCGCTGGAGTAGACTGTTCTAGTTCCACGTACCATGTCTAATCTAGTTCCACGTGCCATGTCTAATGGATGTCAGTTATCAGTAATCTCCTGTTAATTCACTTCTCCAAATTCTCCACTGCTTTAACCAGGTACTGAACTCACAACTCTTTAGGTCCTCTCACTAACCAACGCCTTTATCCACTGTGCCATGTGGTTCGACATTCCAACCACCTGAAGAAGGCCGGAGCGTACAAAGGGCGAAACGTTGTGATAAATATGGCAACAAAGATGAGGACAATAGTCCGAATAATGTAAATAGTGTACATAATACCTCATCTCAGAAATATAGACGGATACAGGTTAAATTGGACCGAAAACTATGAATGTATTCTTTAAAAGCGTGTTCAAATCAAAATAACAAAAGCGAAAACAGGAAATTATTTTATACGGAATTATTTTTTTTTTCAATATCACCACAAGTAAGGCGATAATGACACTAAGATGCAAGCGGTTATTTGGAGTGAAAGTGTTGTAACCTAGAAAGGGTTACTGAATGAGGAATAACCAAAACACGGGTTGGAAATGAAATGATAATCTTTATAACATCAACAAATTACAATACTCGCCAGCGGCGTGAATTATGTAAACCACTGTTACTTAGACAGCCTTTACCCCCACCTACAATAGTGTCCAGCGTATTTATGACGATTGGGACATACCCATTAGTCTTCATAGGTACGTTATATAACAGAAAGCAAATGAAAAGGAACCGGAAACCCAATCCTAAACAGGAAACAAGGGATAAACTACTCCTCCTGTTCAAACGACTGGTAGGGGTATGAACCAGGCGATAGGTGAATCTATCTACTATTCGAACCCAGCTGTTAATTGAAAACACGTTTGCTGTTGTTAATTTACATTTCAAAGAAGCATAATGCTATCAAATACAGAATAGGAGTGTGCAATCTTTACAAATTACTCATAGATTTAAACAAACAATGAAATTGGGTTCCTGCTGCAGAGAGGTAATTAATAAGCTAGTCTTATTAAATCTTTGTTAGTGTTTTTGATTCAATTGTATTTTGAACATTGTAGCAAATAAATTAGGCTTAATATCAACAAACTTTCAACATATTTTGTTAATATATGTCAACCTTCTTTTTTATATATCTTGTCTCTTCCGGACGTAGGCGATCATGGCAGGTTATGCGTTGTTTTCCTCTGTCCCTCTTGCCTTCAATCTATCCTGTGAGTATCAGATTTTCCAAACCCCCTTTCCTTATTATGTTCCCTAAAAATTCCAACTGTCTCTTCCTTATGTTAAGTATACGTTTCCTTTTTGTTTTCATTTGCTCACATGTTCGCTCTATGGTATCCTCAGCATCCTTCTGTAGAACCACATTTCTGTTGCTTCAAGTCTTTTCTTCATCTTTGAGGAGATTGTCCAGAATTCATTGCCATATAGGAGGACAAGTAGTTCAGTACTATTTTCTTTGTTTCTAACGAAATCTTTCTGATTGCGACCCCCACCAAAAAAATACAAAACAAAAAACCCCCAAAAAACAAACAAACAAAAAAAAACAACAAAAAAAAAAAATAAATAAATAAAACGGCAGATTATTTGGGATTTCATTAAGAAGAAAATGGAATTCTCGTCAAATTGCCAAGGGTATGAATTCCTCTTTTGTGTAATGGGGAGTGAGTCGAAGACAGATTAGAAGAAGAAAAAAATGAGTATTTGAAATTCAATCTGATTCAAAGTAGATAGAGAAAGTATCTTATCAGTTTGTTTACTGACCGGACTGACGCAGACACGTGAGACGAGACGAGATGAGACGAGACGAGATGAGACGAGACGAGACGAGATGAGATGAGACGAAAGGACGAAAATGGATGGAAGATGGAACGAAAAAGGTTATCTGAATACAGAGAAGAAAAAGAAAATGAAATTGGAAGATGAAACTAAAAGAAAGAAAGAAAAGAAAGGGTCCAGGAGAGTAAGGGTAATGAACGGCAGGGATGCAGATAGGTAAATAATAGGCGGGATGTGAAGAGAGGCGAGAGGAAAAGAGAGTAAAGAAATGATTAAAGAAAACGAAACAGGAGAGAAAGGATCTGTTTTCAAGAAATTAATCGAAGTGTGAATAGGAAAAAAAGAGGGGCTAGGGACAAATGATAGATTTTATGAAAAGAAAGAAAAAGGAGGAGTTAAAAAGGGAGGTGTTAGAAAGAAAGAAAAAAAGAAAGATATTAGGTTGGTGCAAAAATAATGACGTAATAATGTCGTTTTTTGACGTATTTTTTAACGTCAAAAAACGACATTATTACGTCATTATTTTTGCACCAACCTAATAGAAACAAAATGGAAATAAATAGGAAGAAAACAAAGAAAAAAAGAAGGAATGAACATAGCAAAGAAGGATAAAAAAAGAAAAAACGAAAGAAAGTAGGAAAGAATAAGAAAGAAAAGAAAGAATGAATGAGCGTGGAAAAGGAGGATAAAAAAGAAACTAAAAAAGAAAGAAAGTAAGTCGGAAAAAAGAAAGAAAAGAAAGAATGAATGAACCTGGAAAAGAAGGATAAAAAGAAAGTAAAAAACGAAAGAAAGATAGTAGGAAAGAAAAAGTAAGAAAAGCAGAAAGAAGAAATTAACGTAGAAAAGAATGATAAATATGGAAGAATAAACGAAAGAAAGAAAGTATAAAAAAGGAGAAAATCAAGAAGGAATAAAAGTAAAAAAGGATTAAAAAAGAAAGAAAAACCCCTAAGAAAGAAAGAAACTAAGAAAGAAAAAAGAAGAAAAGAAGTAAAGAAGAGTGAACGTAGAAAAGTAAGATAAAAACAAAAGAAAAACGAAAGAAAAGAAAGAAGGAAGGAATGAAGGTAGAAAAGAAGGATAAAAAAGAAAGAAAAAACGAAAGAAAAAAGAAAAGAAAGAAAGAAGGAAATAAGGAATGAACGTAGAAAAGAAGGATAAAAAAGAAAGAATACGAAAGCCAAATAATAGGAAGAAATGAATGTAGGAAAGAAAAATAAAAATAAATGAATGAATTGTTTTTTTTTACGGCTTATCAACCCTTTGTGGGTTATTAAAGCCGAAACATATTTCGGAGTGTAGGAAATTGCTTACAGTAGATGCTGTTCCCAAACGGATCCGCATCTAAGTACTGACCCGGCTTGACGTTGCTTAACTTCGGTGATCGAACGAGAAACGATGTAAGAAAGAGAAAATGATAGGAAAAAAAAACGAAAGAAAGAAGAAAGAAAAGTAGGAAAGAAGGGTAAAAAGAAAGAAAGATGAAAAAAAGAAAGAAAGAAAGATGAAAAAAAGAAAGAAAGATGGAAAGAAAGAAGAAAGATGGAAACAAAAAGAAAGAAAGATGGAAAGAAAGAAGAAAGATGGATAGGAAAAAAAAAAGAAAGATGGAAACAAAAATGAAAGAAAGATGGAGAGAAAAAAAGAAAGAAACAAAAAGAAAGATGGAAACAAAAAAAGAAAGAAACAAAAAAGGAAGATGGAAACAAAACGGAAAGAAAGATAGATGGAAAAAGAAAAAAGAAAGATAGATAGAAACAAAGAAGGGGGGTATTTTGGTAGAGACATGAAAAAGAAGATTTCGTAGATAAAATAATGAAAATACCGAAATGCTATGTAATATATAATCTTCAATATGGTTGTGAATACTGGACAATCTACTTACAGATGAAAAAAAAAACTTGACGCAACAGAAATGAGATTTAACTAGACAGTACATGCGACCAACTAGGAAGCTCTTAGGAAAATAGGAACTTCAGCCCAGTCGTCAGGTGGTTCGAGCAATTGTCAACGCTTATAAGAACTAATTTTAATATATTTGAATTTCTAAAAAAAAAAGCACTTTTTTCGAACGGGGTCAAGGGGTTTTGGCTGTATTTGGAAACTGAAATGATATTGCTTTCTTAGGTGCTTTGTGGGATCTACGCTTGAGCGTCTTTTCGATTCATAACTTGGAAGAAGAATTCCCGCAGTAGGCAGCCGTTACTTTCTGCGAATGTTTGCCAACCAACGCTATAGGACACCAGTTTGTATTACTATTTAACCCGTAGCTCGAGGGAGAAGAGACGCACCATGAATAGTGATGTTATTTGCGTCTAAATGAATGTAACGAACTCGACTGAAATTTAAACTTATTTATTTATTTTTCATTCCGAACCGTTGCCCACTGCACCACCCGCACATCCAAGCTTATAGCACCTGGCATTCACAAGCGGTTACCCATCCAGGCTCAACGTTGCTTAACTTGATATGATTGTAAGCTAAAAATATTAGTACTGCAAAAAGTTCTCACACAGTACAGTACAGAAACAAAATATACTGACAGTCCTAGTTTCGTAACTGTCTATATTTCTAAGATGACGTATTATGTACAGTAAGGACACATGGCACAGTGGATAAAGGCGTTGGACCCAAAGAGTGTGAGTTCAATACCCGGTTAAGGCAGTGGAAAACCTGGAGAAGGGAATTAATAGAAGGTAACTGATAACTGACATTCATTAAACATGGCACGTGGAACTAGAACAGTCTATCCCAGTGAGCGAAATAAAGGGTTCAGTTCGACATTCCAACCGGAGCATACATAGGCCGAAACGTTGAAATACATCTGTCAACAAAGATGAGGACAATAGTTTGAATAATGTAAATAGTCCTTGTTTCAACAAAAATTACCCATCACCTCGCTTAAAAATAGGAAAAATATAAACCGGAAATGCTCGGGCCAATAAATACTATGGACGGTTTCTTAGCAAGTCTGCGAAAAAAGGAAAAAGAATTGAATAAAAAGGTACAAAATAATTCTTGTGCGTTATATTTAACAAAATATTAAAAAAAAACAAAACAAGGATTGTTGCGCACACACATATATATATATATATAATTTCCCAGATCAATTCTGTGGACAAGACAAATTGGTATAAGATAACAACTGTAAGAAAAAGTCTTAGTTTTTTTTTTTTTTTTGTTTTTGTTGCTGACGCGTTGTTTCGTCTTCCGACTTTTTCACGGCAAAAACGAAATCAAAATGTTTTTGTTATTATAGATACATTAGAAAATCCAAATTTAAAAAAGAGAGAGACGCTTCTGCGTAAGCCTCTCTCTGGTTAATGTAAATTTCCTTTTTACTAAGAGTTTTTTCTTTCCGTGTCAACATTCTTCTGTACAGAATTGATCTGGGAATTTAACTATATTGTCGACATGGAAGAAAAAAACTACAATTGTTATCTTATACCATATATATATATATATATATATATATATATATATATATATATATATATATATAAAATAAAATAAAATAATATATATATAATATAAAATAAAATAAAATAAAACACCAACAACCACTCTTTAGTTCAAGCTACCACCACTATAACTACATTCATGGTTTTATTCTCCCAACCACCGTTACTAATCATTTCTACAAATTTATAATTTCTACCAATTTACAATAACTATTAGCTAATTATATTATCATTGCCTCCAATCCCTTGCAACATTACTATCACATCATATCATATAGACTCGTTATTAAATCAAACTACCCTCTCATCCAGCATATTAAATATTAAACATCACCATATAAAATAACCAATAAGGATTACAAATTTCTACCTGTTACATATACACAGTCAAAAACAAATAACCAGCTATAAATATAACAAATAAACCCCCATTTTTTTCAAAAATTTAAAAATAAATATAAATAATAATAATTTTTACCTATCATAATTTTGCACAAACCCCACCACACGTATATACATACATGCGAGGAAATATTATTCAGCGGAAAAATAAAATATGACATGTATACATTCACGAGACATTCACGAGACATTTCCGCCACACTTCCAATCTTTAAATTTCAACATACAAATGCGTATGTATAGACACAACACCACCCGTATACATACATATGTCATATCCGAAACTGCCCACATATGTTTATATATGTATGAGTCCCGACGGACCACCAAGTATGTATATGTGTCTGCATACATCGATGTTTGCGTCAGTACGATGACAAAACGACGAAGTTTCCCCCACCACTTCCACAATAACATCAATACACGCAATCTACATAAACCCACATTTTTAAAAAAATTAATCAGTTTGTCTGACGATCGCTAAAGCGTGAAACCGAGGGTCACAAACTCACATCTATCCAACCAAATATGTTAGCTCTATCTCTGATATTGAGCGCTTTCTAATAAGTACCGCGCATATAATACATGAATAATTATACATATATATAAATTTATTTATATTTATATACACACACTTTTCATATATATATATATATATATATATATATATATATATATATATATATATATATATATATATATATGAGCTGTGTACTGGAACGTTCTTGGACGATAAACAAACTATTCTCGTTCCCAAACTCATTTGATGTTTAGTCATTGCTCAAATTTAGGGAAGTGGGTACGTCAGGTAACTTTTCAACACTCCATCCTACCCGAAGGGCTGATTGATAAATAAGGTAGCGAGGTGATTCTGAGAGAATTAGAAGTCCAACCAGGATTCATTATTGGCGGCCACAATCTTAGCAACATATGATATGTAGATGACACAGTGCTGATAGCAGACACGAAAAGAAAACTCCTACAGTAGGAAGTGAAGGAAAGCGAGAAGAAAGGATTAAACATCAACTGTCAGAAGACAGAATGCATGCTTGTCAGCAAAAGAATGTGCCTAAGGTGCGAATTGCAAATCGGAGAAAACAAAATCAAATAATTACAAGTTGAAATATGTAAGAAGTCTTTTAACAGAGGACGGAAAATGCGACATTTAAATCCGAATGTGCCTTGGGATAGCCAAAGGTGCATTTCAAAAGCTAGGCAGGATATTGAGAAACAGAAAAGAAAACTTCCTTAGAAACAAGGAAAAAAATTACTGAACTGTTACGTGATATCTGAACTCCTATACGTCAGTGAATGCTGGACAATCTCCTCAAAGATGAAGAAGAGACTTGAAGCAACAGAAATCTGGTTCTACATTGAGGATAACATGGATGGAACATCTGAAGATTGACGAAATTTTAGAGAAAATAGAAACAAAAAGGACATATACTTAACATCAGGAAAAATCAGTTGAAACTTCTAGGCCACATAATAAGGAAAGAAGGCTTGGAAAATCTGATACTGGCAGGGCAGATTGAAGGCAACAGGGACAGAAGAAATCAATGCCTAACATAAGTGAGCTTGGGTAAGATGATGGTGGAACAAGGTTGAGGAGAGATAAAAAGACAAAGTTTATTGAGAGCTACAAAAGACAGGAAGTTGTGGAGAGCCATGATCGCCTACATCCTGAGGGGACACGGCCCATAAAGTAGAAGAAGAATCCTACGAAAGAAACTCTCAACCAGACGAAATAAATAAATTGGTATAGAAGTGATGGAAATTTATTTCCCTTTAAATTTACGAATTTATTTCCCAACATACATCCCGTCTGAAGTTATTAAGCAAATCAAATAAACTTCAATAATTCAAATTTGGTCTGAAAGAAAATTGTCAAATTTTAAACAATCAATTTAGACGTGTAAACAAAGTCTAGCCTAT
Organism: Acanthosepion lycidas; assembly: GCA_963932145.1. Taxonomy (NCBI): domain Eukaryota; kingdom Metazoa; phylum Mollusca; class Cephalopoda; order Sepiida; family Sepiidae; genus Acanthosepion; species Acanthosepion lycidas. Next base: position 32,614,660 of record OZ010584.1, on the reverse strand, counting down.
GGTTTTAGGTAATATTTTTGAAGTTATTGAAATTATTTGATGCATTATAAAAAAAAACTTCTATCTGAAGTTATTAGGCAAAACCAAAATAATTACATTACACTTCAATAAAAAGGTAATAAAATCATCAAAAATTAATCAGCACCTATAATAGAACAAATCATACTTATTATAAAACCCAGATTGTGTGTGTGTGTGTGTGTGTGTGTGTCTGTACGTTTATATATTGGATCGGATTTCCTACATTTTTCAACCGATTTCAACAAAACTTCACAGGACTACGTAAAATTACCTTGCGGTGGTTCTGACAGTGCCCAGAATTGGAAAAACACAATTGTTTTTGCACGAAATCAATTTGAAAACACTATTAAGAGGCATCACGAGAATGAAAGGGGGGACAACTCATATCGAGTTATACTTATTATAAAACCCAAGTTGTTTGTGTGTGTGTTTGTGTGTGTGTGTTTGTGTGTGTTCGTTTATATATGGGATCGGATTTCCTACATTTTTCAACCGATTTCAACAAAACTTTTTTTTGGCAGGTAGTGTTTCTTATTGTCTTGCACACTTTTTTCTTTATTTTTACATTCAGAATGCTTTAAAAATTCCATTTACAAGACAATTGTTTATAATAAAATTCTATTCAATCTGTAGACTCATAACGGTTGAAAACTGTTTTTGTTTGAGTTTGGGTTTGACCAATTCGTAAAAAACAACAACAACAACAACAAAAAACTAATTAAGACATGCGTGTCCGTCAACCTTAAACAATAATCTTTGTCAATTTTATTTTTCAGTCTTTATGATGGTCGATACTTGATCTATCCCTGTTACATCCCCGGGAAACGCCGGGCTCTACTGCTAGTAAGATATAAGCCTTTGAATCTTTTACATTTTAATATAGTGACCCTTCTTCTCAATAACAGCCAGTAATCTATTATTCATTGATTCTGTTAATTATTTTTTTTTTACTTTAGCAGGTTCAATTTCCGACGTGGTGGTTTTAATTTCTTCCCCCTGGACTGCATTGATGTTATATTGGTTGCTACCTTCATGTCATTTCATCTTCATAAATGACCATAGAGTTTCGATCGGATTCAGATCAGGGCTTGATGGTAGCCATTCCATTATCTTCTCCCCAGTAAATCTTTTATGTTCAAAGAATTCATGGGTAAGCTTAGATACATGAGAAGGAGCATTGAAACTGCGAACTTTGAAACTGCGTGACTGGGACTTGAACCACGCAAAGAAAATCTTGTTCATAAAATCTCAATAGTTAGCAATGTCCAGTTTAATTCTTTCATGAACTTTGAATGACTCAATAATGGTTTGAATTACAATTCCAGTCCATATCATAATTACTACCGCCTCCTTGTTCCCTTCTTTTAGCCACAGGGACGGTCTGAATTGGATAAAATCTATCCTTTCGCCCATCCATCAGGTGCATCAAATGTCATGAAAATTACTTAAGAAAAATCAATTTTCATGTATTCCATGGCCAAATTTTGACGCTTTAAAATATTTGCTTTAGTGAGAGGAGGTTGCCTAGATTTTTTACAGATTCTATTTCACAAAATATTCTACACCTTTTGTCCTCCTTGACTCCCTCAATTCCAGCCTTTTCAAATAACTGAGCGCTATTTTAAAGTGGTTGTTTAACTATAATTCGCTTTAGTTCACATTCATCTCGCTGAAGCAAGTTCTTAAACCCTTTTCCTTTGCCTCGAGTTTTTCAACTTATATTTTCAACAACTTTCTTTATCGCTTGATGATTTCTGCAAAGCTCCTTTGATATCTCAAATGTGGACATTTTCTCACTCAATGACTGTTATTTTCCATTTTTCAGCAGTTGCAAGATCCTGCCCTTTACCCAAGTTTCAACATGTATTATGGTCAAAAAGAAAAAAAAAAGTTTTTATTAGATTTCAGAAGTCTTAAGCAAATATTAGTTTAATCTGCATACTAACTTCAGTCAGTCCATTTTCGTAAATTCTAAATATCTTAAAAACTAACCATTAAAATGGCATAAGAATTTAATTAAATATTTTGCTTAGGGCGGAAATAAATGAGTTTAAAGTTGACAAATATTGCTTCAGAACTTTTTGAGTTATTGAGGTTTGTTTGATCTGTATAATAATTTCAGACAGCCTGTAGTTAGTGATTAATGCCATATATTCTCATACACGCTCTATTGCTTTTTTTTCACGAAAAGAGATTCAAAAGACCCGGAAGAAGTGTGAACAGGACGATAGGCGAACCTATCTACTCCTGTTGAAGGAAAAATTAAAAAAATGAATCGTAGATACAATTACAGAGTTTAGGTGTTAGAAATCTAGAGTAAACATTAGCAGGAACTGAAAACCCAGTCCAAAACAGGAAACAAGGTATAAACCTCTACTTCTGTTCAAAAAACCGGGGAGGAGAGCAGACGTTAGAGGTATAGAGTTGAAGTAGACTTCAATCCTAAACAGTAAACAAGGGATAAACCTCTACTCCTGTTCAAAAGACCGCGGAAGAGGCGTTAGTAGCATAGTGTTGAAGTAGATTTTAACAGGAACCAAAAAAGGTAATCCTAAACAGGGAACAAGGGATAAACCTCTACTCCTGTTCAAAAGACAGGGGAAGAGACATTAGCAGCATAGAATTGTAGTAGACTTTAGAAGAAAGCGGAAACCTAATCCTAAACAGGGATCAAGGGATAAACCTCTACTCCTGTTCAAAAGACCAAGAAGGAGACATTAGAAGTAGTAGACTTTAGAAGGAACCGGAAACCTAATCCTAAGCAGGGAACAAAGGATAAACCTCTACTCCTGTTCAAAAGATCTGGGAGAAGTGTGAATCGGACGTAATATATAAACAATGATTAAGCGGAATGATTCTTTAAATTTTGTAACCTGTGTTTGATGAAAACTTTTTCATCATTTTTAATCATTGGCGATTTTCTTCACTATGGAAGGTCATACGTGCAAACTTCATTTTCTGTAGAAACAACTGACAGGTGAGCTTATTAGATGTATAGTAATGATATGCTAAAATTACAATTATCTAGCACAAATAGAATTGACTATCTTAGAAAAAGTCTCGCAGCTTTTGGAATGCACTTCGTACCTACGCTATATAAGTAAGTATGTCTTTCTGTCATCTTTGAACGTTTCTTGTTATTTTAATCAGCCGTTCTCATCAGAGACAATCGTCTGTATGTGTTCCGGATCAATGCTACATGTGGCCAATGTGAAAGATAACAGTAGGTGAAGGTTAAAGCAAGTAGGGCGTGTTTATGAGCAAAACTTGTTAATCGCAGTACGTTTGCCATCGGTATTCTGTGCTTGCTTTCGTCGTGCTGAGACGGGGATAGAAATAGGCACACAGAAAATAAATACCGTATATACTCGCGTATCATACGACTTTTGTAGACTTAATTTTGAAGCTAATTTTAAGAGGTTCGCGTCATACACAAGATATAAAATTAGCGTATGTACTGCTGGCACTGGTTAGGCCGTTTACCAAAATATATATCCATTTACTGCAGTCAAATTAGCTTCAAAAAAAGGTCTTCAAAGCCGCATGATATGCAAGCATATACGGCACATTTTTAGGACCCTGAAGCTTGAACAAATATGTAGGCCTCGTGGCAATCAGCAACAATATAATAGAGGATCCAACTGCCAAAATCTAGACTATAAATAGATTCTGGCGAACTGAATGAACCCATACACTGGGGGTGCGGGCGCTGCAGACCTACAAGAAAATATTGAAATTAGACCAATTACAGGGGAATTATGAAGCCATATAAAATGTGTCTTAGACCATATTCTAAGGCCAACATTAGCCATTTCAATCCATTGGCATATGATTACATTACAAAAAAAAAAAAAATGAACTTACCGTATATACTTGGATAACATGCGACTTTTGAAGATCTAACTTTGAAGCTAATTTTTAGGGGGTCACATCATACACGGGGTTATAAAATTAGCGTATATACTGTTGGCCCTGTCTACGCTTTTTATCAAACTATATATCCATTTACTGTAGTTAGCTTCAGAATTAGGGCTTCAAAAGTCGCTTGATACGCGAGTATATACGGTAATCAATCTTTAAATGCAGTCTCGTATTTAAGAGTAGAAGCACACAAGATATGTTAAAATTTTCTGGCTTTAAATAACCGGCAATGCGCTTAATAAGCCGTAAAAAATCGAAACATATACCGAAAATACTGGCGTATCATGCGACTTTTGAAGACCCAACGTTGAAGCTAAATTTAGGGGGGTCGCATCATACACGAGATATAAATTTAACATATGTACTGCTTGCCCTAGCTACGCAATTGACCAAAATATATCCATTTACTGTAGTTAAATTAGATTCAAAATTAGGGTTTCAAAAGTAGCATGATACGCGAGTGTATACGGTACATTTTTAGGACCTTGAAGCTTGAACAGATATGCAGGCCTCGTCGCAACCAGCAACAATATAATCGAGAATCCGACTGCCAAAAGGTAGGCTATGAATAGATTCTGGCGAAGTGAATGAACCCATACAGCTGGGGATGCTGGCGCTGCAGACTCCAAAGATAAATTTGTAATTTGACCAATTACAGGGGAATTTTGAGGCCATATAAAATGAGTATTAGAACATATTCTAAAGTCAGCATTTGCCACTTCAACCCATTGGCTTATAATTATATTATAAAAATGAATTTAGTCGTATATACTTGCGTATTATGCGACTTTTGAAGACCCAACGTTGAAGCTAATTTTAAGGGGGTCACATCGTACACAAGATATAAAATTAGCGTATGTACTGTTGGCCCTGTCTACGCTGTTTACCAAACTATATATCCACTTACTGTAGTTAAATTGGCTTCAAAATTAGGGCTTCAAAGTTCGCGTGATGTGCAAGTGTATACGGTACATTTTTAAGACCCTGAAACTTGAACAGAGATGTAGTCCTCGTCACAAGCAGCAACAATATAATCGAGAATCCAACTGTCAAAAGGTAAACTGTGAATAGATTCTAGCGAGCTCAAGGAGCCCATACAGCTGGGGGTTCGGACGATCCAAGCCCGAAGAAAACTTTTAAATTTGAGCAATTACAGGGGAATATTGAGGCCATATGAAATGAGTATTAGAGCATATTCTAAGGTCAGCATTAGCCATTTCAACCTGTTGTTTTATGATTAAAATATAAAAAATGGACTCGCGTATTATGCGACTTTTGAAAACCTAAGTTTCAAGATAATTTTAAGGGGGTCGCATCATACACCAGATATAAAATTAGTGTATGTACTTCTGGCCCTGGCTATGTCTTTGAGCAAAATATATATCCATTTACTCTAGTCAAAAAGTACAACTGTATTTAAAATAAACATGATTTTGATAAAACGGATGTTTTACTTAACTATATCCTTTAACAGCAGGACAGACTGGGTTCTTTAGCCTTGATTGGCAACCGGTCTAGGAGAGGGTAAACACTGCATTCAAACCGGCCTGGAAAAGGTTGGGCTCCATCAGGCTATCTCGGCCAAAAACACCACTTCTGCTCCGACTGCGGTATACGCGATGTCCCTACGACCCTAATGGGTCACGGGATTCGTGATCGGGATCCAATAATAATGCATGTAATATTTACATATTAGTATCGTATTATAAAATACAAACATAGCAAATATTCATCTTTTCAATTGTTTACGTTTATAAGATGTTTAGCTGTTTCTCATTCGGTTGTTTATGGCTGGACACATTTACGCAACGAGTATAGCGTTACTAACGATACTTTTATCATTCTCTTTTACCTTATTTAACTAGAAGATGCAATAAAGAGATAAAGGTAACGTGGTTAGTCTATTGTAATTTGGTCTCTCAAAAAAGGAACTCGCATGATACACGAGATACATGATAAAATCTTTTTTTCTAAGTGAAAATTTGGGGGTCACACGATACGTGAGATCGCGCATTACACAAGTATATAGGGTAGGTGTGTTCCAGAGAGCGGGACAACATAAGAATTTAGACATAGTACTAGATTGGCGGTAAGGTCTCAGTCTCAGTTGAGTTGGCTGGATGTAAACCGTAAGTTCTATGTTAACAGTTTCTTTTCTCGCACTTCTCTTTTGTGGATCTCTCTTCCGGCTCCATTATTTCCAGCCAAATTTGATCTTCGAAATTTTAAATGCAATATCAATCATTAACTACTTTTTTGATTATAATCTTCTATTCTTCTCAGTCCCTAAGGTTCCTTTTATTTTCTTGTTCTTCCACACTCAGTAACCCCTTGCGTATTAGTGGCTTTACTGCCTTGAATGGGGGTGATATGATTAAAACAAAAAAGAAGAAGGAAGCTCATGGAACTGCTTAGAATTATTATGAATGAATGAGAGAAAAATATCGGATGGTATATATATATATATATATATATATATATATATATATATATATATATATATATATATATATATATAAATAAATATATAATTGTGCATTTAGGTAGAAGTCCTCTCTAATATGTTTCATTATATATATATATATATATATGCAACCCCTGAAGATGCTCTCAGATGAAACAGAAAGTACTTGGGAAAACTAAAATTATTTGAAAGAAAATGTTGGAATTTTTTTAGCAATTTTCTGAAGCCACCAAGAAATTAATTCGTGAACTTGACAAGATTAAAACTGAAATAAATAGACATAGTACGTCTAAAATATTTAACCAAACATGCTTGAATGAAAATATGCTCTCTAAATATATATATATATATATATATATATATATATATATATATATATATATATATATGTAAAGATATGTTTTGTGGACAAAAGTTTATGATTGCCATAAAAAGAACAGACGATGTGAACAGACCGATCTCTGACTTACTCAATCCCTCATCCTCTCCTGCTATACAGAGGTAAATATGAACAGACTGAGATAAATGAAAACAGTTTCAGATAGATAGATAGGTAAATGTGACCAGTCTAATCTCTTCCTCTCTAAAGAGAGATAGATAGATGTGAACGGATTGAACTTCCTCCTCTCTTTCTCTCTGTCTGTCTGTTTCTCTCTCTCTCTCTCTCTCCCTATATATATATATATATATATATATATATATATATATATATATATAGGGAGAGAGAGAGAGGTTGGTGCAAAAATAATGACGTAATAATGTCGTTTTTTGACGTATTTTTAACGACATTATTACGTCATTATTTTTGCACCAACCTAATATATATATATATATATATATATATATATATATATATATATGTATGTATATATATGTGTGTGTGTGTCTATATATATATATATATATATATATATATATATATATATATGTGTGTGTGTGTGTGTGTGTGTGTGCGTGTGTGTGTGTGCAGATAGATATATAGATAGATAAGTAGGTAGATAATTTTTGAAAAAATAAAATAAAAAGACGCACGTGCTCGGAAGAGGTAGAGAGACTAATAGCATAAAGCGAAACACTGACACAAAGAGAGAGAGAGAGAGACAGATGAAGCAGCTAATGGAGGCTTTGGGGGAGGACGGAAATTATCCGACACACAGATTAAAAATTCAAAGATGAAGGAGTCAAAAGAAAGCAGTGAGAAGGGTCGCTGGGTAAAATCCCGAGGGGTAAGCAGCAAGCTGAACCAAGTAAAGCACTTGGTCTTCGTGTAACTCGATTCAAAATCCCTAAAGTATCTCCCTTTTTTTTTTCTGAGTAGACACGCATATTTCTATCCTTTTTCTAACAGCTGCTGAAATGTTTAGGGCAGACAATCGATAACAAGGGCCACTTCTGGGTATTTACTATGCTCAGCTTCGTCTAGGAATAGGAATACCGTGGTGGAACATACCGTGATAATATTACCTATGAGACTTGTTAACCATTGCTTATAACTTAACTTACTCTAGTATAAGGCTTGTGAAAACCAGCTGCTGTATGCTTGGATGTGCGGGTGGTATAATGAACTCCATTCCCTTATATATATATATATATATTTTTTTTTTAAAGACATTTTTATGTTTATAAATTCTTTTTATAGATACAAATATTTAACTAAATACTCTGTTTATAATAAACAGTATTAAACAACATTTACCGGCCTGAATGTCCGAGAAATTTTCACAGAAAATGTTCGTCCTCAGATAGAATTCGAACCTGTATCCTATACAGCACTGTCGGAGGACGAAATTATATATATATATATATATATATATATATATATATATATATATATATATATATATATATATATATATATATATATATATATATATATATATATATATATATATATATATATATATATATATAAGCTGGAGTTAAAAACACGCACATCAATTCATTGTTACGAGTTGTAAAGTAGAGCATTGAAATACTTTTGCCACAAACATACGTGACGTTTTTGTTTTAATTCGATTTTAAATTAACGATTATTACTTAAAATATGAGTTAACGAAAGAATTATACCTAAATATATTTTATATATTTGTACATCCATATATATATATATATATATATATATATATATATATATATAGATAACTGGCAACTCATATTCGAGGATACCTGTCTACTAGGGCGTTTAGCTAATCCCTATTGCAGACGCTTGCTCAGGCGCATTTGTGTTTATTCAACATCTACAGAGCCCACCTATGGTTTATACTGTAACTATACTGAACAGACCTTACTTACAGTTTCTGGGAAAGAACTTGTTATCTAGCGTAATCAACAATTTGAACAAGGCCTGCATGCTCAAGCCCTCGGCCACGATGACTTGTGACTTCGTTCTAGCACAGGTTTTGACGGCCCCCAATGCTTGGGCCAACCCGTGGTAGCGTTTTCAGAGACTTTCCAAAGGTGCCGCACACTGGGATCGATCCCCCAGTCAGATAACATCAGGAGGTCTCCTTCCTGACAAATCGACAATGGTGAGATTCGAACCCGGGTCTCATGCTGAGAATGCGAAATTTCTAACCACTCGGTCACGTGTAGTAGCATATGCACGCACTAAAATAGACGTTTGTAGTAATATATAGCGGAATGAGAATTTTGAGAGCTGAGTTCCAATTCCAGTCGGCTTCGCTCTAGTCACTTACGTTTGTTCAAAATAGTCGAGAATTAGAAAAAGCCGTATTTAGAGAGAATATCGAAGTAACATAAGCGAAAACAAAGAAGGATATTTGTTAAGGACTCATACAGAAAACGGAAAAAAAAATTGAGAAAAATCAACTACGTCTCAAATGATATTTATTTTTGTATAAATACAAAAAATGTGACACAAGGCCAGAAAAGTTGAATGGGAGTGTCTGGGCTTCAATCTGTCTTATCATAAACTTAACTCTCCACAATCACTGATCGAAACAATCTATACAATATTCCTTGCACCAAAATACCACATTCTTACTTAACATTCATACTACAACCACCTCATAATCTCTATGAACTAACTAGTCCCCATAAGTACAATTTGTATGTGGGGATTGAGGAATAAAATAACAACTTTCAAAAACATGAAACCCCAGTGAATATATACAGTATTTAAAATGCTATATACAAGAAAGTAAACAAAATTGTGTTAGTAATAAAAAAAATAAAACAAAAAAGAATCTTAATCATGGCACAAATATCAGTTAACTGGGCGAAATTAATGCGGGACTTGGAAAAATTAAAAACCAATCATTTGACCCCAGCCACACACATGATCACACAATAATCCAGACACAACAATCACGAAAAACACTTGAAAAACGAAAAGTGTCATACATCCACCAAAGAACTGAAATTTCTTGTCACCTAAGGGGAGAGGGGAGGGGGAATTAAACTAAAGAGAAATAATACATCTCAAATCCTACTCTAATATGGATACTTGCCATGTTTATAATTAGAAGCAGTCAATTGTCATAGTTGTAGAGAAGTACGCTGAGTCCTAATCTACAACTTACGAGCAAATACACTTGGGAAAAATTATCTATCTATCTATCTATCTATCTATCACAGTCTATTCATATCTATCTTTGTCTCTTTATATGTATCTAGCAAGCACGAGAACTAGCTATCTCAGTCTCTTCATTATCTATCTATCTATCTATCTATCACAGTCTATTCATATCTATCTTTGTCTCTTTATATGTATCTAGCAAGCACGAGAACTAGCTATCTCAGCCTCTTCATTATCTATCTATCTATCTATCTATCTATCTATCTATCTATCTATCTAATATTAAAAGTCTGTGATTGCGTGCTTGCTTGTGTGGTGTGTCCGTCCGGTGCATAATGATTTACGAGTTGTTTATATAATAAATATTTTTATTTCAACTTTCTATAGACAATTTTTTTAATTCAAATATTTTTAAGTTAAAGACAGGCAGAAAGTGATCCCGCCTTGCTGTTTCGTCCAGTTGTTTGCAAGGTAATTATTTATATTTAGGCTTTCTTTAAACAAACAATATTTTAAATATTTAAAAGATATATTTTGGCATATTTAAAAAATATTTTCAAGTGAATCTGATTTAAAGTTCAAGTTTATCCCGGAAGTTTATTCCTATTAGCCAGACTAATGATGACAGCGACAAAATAAAATTAACTTTCATTTCAATAGAATATTGAAATCAATTTTAATGTCTTATAACCTGAACTGTCAGTGATCAAAAGTTCACGGGTAGACTAGTCTATCTACAAAATTCTGTAACTTTTGTTTGACCGTCGTCCGTCCAACCCTCTAAAATACATTGACAGATCGGAACCAAAATTTGGGGAGAATTGCAAACAGGTAAGGGGGTACAAAGGACATTTGGTTTACCTATGGCTTAGTATAATAAATTTTCATGAATTTTTAAAAAAAATAAATGTTTTATTATTTAACATACAGAATACAATATATTTAAAATAATTTAATGATTAAAATAACAAATACTTAATAAAAATGCAATATATATTTTTTTGCATATCTTTTCTTTAAGTTGTTATATACAAGAATCCAGTTTACAGTTCACCCTGAATTTGCAAAAACTATAAACAAATCACAATGCCAAACGCTTCAACAAGATGGAATCTGGCTCCAGAAAAAATATTTACACATGGCCAGTTGTATGTTGCATGCTCAAGAGTAAGAAATTCTAAAAAGTTATTCTTCGCCTGTTAAAAAGGAAAAACAGAAATTTTCTTTAAAAAAAAAATTGTTTAGCATAAAGTCCAATAAAATAAAATAAAATAAAATGAATTATTAAACCGCAAAGTAGGGTTTTAGTCAAAATATTTTCCCAAACGAATCAGTTGATTCAAATTTCATCGATTGGTTCGCGAAACTAAACGGAACTCAGAGTTTGTAAATCTCTACAAAAATGTTAGTGACAACTTCAACAAGACTAAGTACTGTGAGGATTTCAAATCGCGTCATCGGGTTGCAAAAAATTCTCGTCTAAAAATATTTTCGTCTTTGAACTAACCTTCAAAAAGATGATAAACCGTAAAAAAAAGCAAGTCAGTCAATAAATCTAGTATACGGATACGGTGAGAATCAAACACACGGCAATTGTTAATCATTCATCATGAGGGGATGTCAGCTCCTCTCCAAACTGCCTTTGTAACCCCACCCCCATCCCGACCATTCAGTCGAGCGAGCTTGTCTCGGTGCCCGCGCCCCTGCTTAGGTATGATGTTTTCGATTTTTGAGTAAACATCGCGGTTTCATTTTGGGCGGTATGCCTGTAATTACTTCTCAGACCCGGATTGTTTGTCGAGTTTCCGGTGAGGTCTCTCGATGCCATACAGAAGCGCACAGATAAAGCTTTGATTACTGGCAATTAATCCAGGTAGGTATTTTATATGTACCACTTGGGGTGTTACTGTTTCGCTACATAGTTCCCTCCCCTCTCATGCCATTGACACCCCCTGCCACGGTCTACCTTTACGGGACCCTGATCAGACCAAAAATAGTTGTGTTGCTGTGACGTTTGAGCTAGAGCTGCTCAATCCCAGCCCAGCCTTAAAATTCAAAATCATTTGCGCGGCCATTTGGGTAATTGTTGGGGCGAACCCACCTTCTCATCAGAATGGACTGATCTCTCTACTATTAATAGGACAGTTCTATAGAGTTCTGAAGGGGATCAGGTGACCATCACACTTCCGGTTCTCTACCGGAAGATACTGTTGGACTTTATACTCTTTCTGATTGTTACTGACTAACCTGCGTTCGTTTGACTACTAATCTCTCTGTTGTAAATACCTCTTCGAATATACCAGTATTTTTCCCTACGTATGTGTGTGTCCTTATTTCAATACACGCACGCAGAAACACCCAACATCTCAACAGTAATGAACCTTTTTCCACTCTACTATCCTTTCCAAAGATTAAACACTTTTAGCCTCTCGTTACTCTATCGCTATTTTAATGGCAGATATTACGGCCATCTACATTCCTTGGTCCCACCAGTTCAGCCATATGTACCTAGGACCTTCCATGCTGCGTACACAGGACTAATTATCTTCATTCCTTTCGTATTCCATTGGTGAGTTACACTGAGAAAGATTTTTTTCTCAGAACTGCTTCATTTATTTATTCAGTGTTTTTGGGTTTCTTTGTCGTTTTTTTGTAAAGATGTTTGTCCTCACACGAACAACCTAATCTTGAAAAAATGTTAACATAGGAAAATTTTTATGTTTTTTATGTGGGAAAGGTGGACTGTTTTTAAAAATAGACACAATATCAGGTCTGTGCAGTAGTCACCGGTGGTGTCTGTCGATACCATGTTGAAGGGCACAGCTACGGCTTCACTTTCTGGCGATTAATCTATATAGGCTGTTTTTTTTTTTTTTACATGTGCCTTTTGGGGTGTTACGTTTTAATTACCTATCTTCCTCACCTCCCATATACAAAATATGAGTAAAGCCAACGCACACAAGGTTTGACAATAACTCTCCAGTTATGAAATTTCTTGAAAAGCCCTTACAATCCTCAAGTTCATACTATATTGAAGATTAGTGGCGAAAAAGACGTAACTTTCTTGAACAGAAGGCAGGCTATATATTCTTATTTATATAATATTCTTTATATGATATCCCTCTAATATTTAACTCTCGCAGCACGATAGAAGGAAATGTGTAAATTTCAATATCTTAAAAACCAAGCTAGCAACATTTCATCATCACCAAGAGCAGACCCCAAACTCTCACCAGTCAGGATGGATGAACGCACTTTCAACGAGTATTCTTTTCAATGAATGCCTTTTGAGACGCGAGTTCAAACCAGACTTCAAATATATGATCCTTCGCTAAAAATCTGGCTCCTTATACCTCTCTAGGAAGCACCTGAATCCACCTGTCATGCACTCTCCCTACAAGAGTCAGATCAGATTAAAAAGGGAGTAGGTAGGTCCTTGAAGAGTGTAGCTGATGGCAAAACTTCTGAAGTTTATGTGATCAATTCAAGCATATCACAAGGGTCACTGCTCGGGCCAACCCACTTTCTACTTTAGATCAACGATCCCCCGAAGAATATTTTCAGATCATTTGTAAAGGCCTATCATTCGATTCACAATCCTCCCCGGCCTTTTGAACAGGAGTAGAGGTTTATCCCTTGTTCCGTGTTTAAGACTTGGTTTCTGCTTCCATCCAAAGTCTACTTCAACTCTATACTTCTAACGTCTCCTCCCCGGTATTTTGAAAAGGAGTAGATGTTTATTCCTTGTTCTCTGTTTAGGATTGAGTCTCCGCTTCCTTCTAAATACTACTTCAACTCAATACTTCTAACGTCTCCCAATCGGTCTTTTGAACAGGAGTAAATGTTTATTCCTTGTTCCCTGTTTAGGATTGGGTTTCCGCTTCCTTCTAAAGTCTACTTCAACTCTATACTTCTAACGTCTCCTCCCCCAGTCTTTTGAGGAGGAGTGCTACCTGTTTAGGATTGGGATTCCGCTTTATTCTAATGTCTTCTCATTCTCCTAGTAGCTCTTTGCATCTTAGTGGCATTATCACCTTGCTTGGCGCGAATTGCTTATAGGTGTACTTACCGAAATTTAGATGACCACAGACTCTCTAACAGTTCAATATAGAGACAACTTGACTTTCCAAACTGCAAAACCAAGATAGTAATTCTTTGTAATCGCCGAACTGCACCTGAATTCTCACCAGTCATAATGTATGGATGCTCTCCAACAAAATCTCATTCTTTCGAGCGTCTATTGGGGATCACGTCACACCAAGAGTCAGATCAAACCCCAATTTTGTATTCCTATTATATTTGGGATGGAGCTGCCTACTCTTCACTTTCCTTCCCTGATGGAATTCAAAAAATCTTAATGCGGACTTGTGGGTGAATAAATTTATTTCTATCCTAAAACCACTCTTCTACAGAAGAAACTTTGGGCGCCAATTGCTACTCTATCGGTTCTTATCACACAGCTCATTTAATGAGATTCTTTATTTCCACCAGTTCAGACTTTACAGCGAGGACACGCTATGCTACCTCCACCGAGTTGGATCATACTCATTTCTCCCTGTTCCAAATATAAGAAGAAATGTCTTCCTTTTTTATCAAAGAGCTGCTATCTTTAGCTTCGCGACTTCCCTAGACATAAGCCTCATCAAGTCAAGAGTCAATCGTTATCTATCCTCCTTATTCTCATAATATTCACTTCTGACCATCTTCTCTTTCATTCACGTCACATTTAGCAATTTACCTTAGTAATCAACTTAATTCCCTCGGCGTTCCAAATATAAGTTACATTTAAACATCATTGACTCAAGAACTGTTCCTTTATCGAACAAACACCCCTGTGGATGTTCTCCTGGACGCTACAATTTTCACCTCTTCAACTCAACAGTCAACCGTTATCTAAGCTTCTTATCCTCATAATCTTCACTTCCTACCATTGCCGCCTTTATTCATATCACAGCTCATTCCTCATAAGCGTCTTAACGGTAATCCTTTAACTTGAGTGGCTCTCGGGTCTCGTACGAGGTGAAATTTAGTATAAAACAATATAAGATAAGTAACCAAAGGACTTTCTTGTTCTCAGGGAATTCCCGAAGCTGAAGATAGTAGCTCTTTGGAGAAAAAAAAAAGAAAGATGTTTCTTTTTACATTTGGAACAGGGGAAAAATGAGTAGGATTCGACCCGGTGGAGGTAGCGTGTCCTTTGCTGTAAAAATCTGAATCGGTGAAACTAAAGAATCTTATTAAATGAGGTGTGTGATAAGAACTTAAGAGATAGAAGGAAAGGAAGGTTACGAAGATAAGGAGGATATATAACAATTGACTCCATGTCTTGAAGAATTTAAAATTGCAGTTTTCAGGGAATCATTCACGCAATATAAGGCCAAAGAGCTACTCAATGTTGATACTTACTTAATGAAGAGTGTGATATTAATATAAGAGGAAGTAGAAGGAAATGAATATTATAATGACAAGGCCGATAGATAATGATTAACTCTTGACTTGAAAAGCTTACGATTGAAGTGTTCAGGGAAGCATTCGCGCAATATAAGGCTTGAGAGCCTCTTAAGGTAGAGAGTTAATAAAGCGTGTGATATGAATATAAGAGTTGGTAGAAGGAAGTGAAGATTAAGAAGGATAGGTAGCAATTGGCTCTTGACTTGAAGAAGTTAAGATTGTAGTATTGAGGAGAGCATCCACGCGGGTGTTTGTTCAACAAAGAAACAGTTCTTGAGAAAAAAACTGTGCGAGTGGAATGCTATTCTTATATTTGGAACATTAAGGAAATTAATGTGATTACAAAGTGAATGAAAGAGAAGGTGACCGGAAGTGAAGATTATGAGGATAGATAATGTTTGACCCTTGACTTGAGTAGGTTAAGATTGTAGACTTTGCGTAAGCATCCACACGGAAGTATGTTCAACAATATGGTAGTTCTAGGGAATATGACTTTTTTTTTTAATCTCCTCAAAATGATTGATCGATAACAAAGTGAAGTTCTTAGGTATTGTTCTCTTTTCAACGTCCCAAAGTATACTTGAGCGTTTCTTTCATAAACACGTGCACCTGTGAACATTTAGAACTGTGAATTGGTGATATGATTTTTTTTAGAACAAACGAAAGCAGAACGTGGAAGTTTTTTCTTAACTTTGAACTACGGTAGAAATAAGAGTGATTCGACTCTGTGGAACTGACAGCGCGTGTAGCAGTAAAGATCCGGACTGTTGGAACTAAAGAATGGATCTTATACGAACATTTACCATGGACATAGCGATGGAGTAACTAAAGGCTTTGCGACGTTGCGTATATGGGAAAAGGGGCTGTAGAATTTGGATCCAAGCAGATAAGGCAGCCCAGAGCATGAAAAGTGTTCCAAACTTTTGACGAATTCTGAACAACCTTATTCTCAAAGGTACGACTTTGAAACGTGAAGCTCACTGATGTTCATTTATCTTACTAAGTATATCTTAGTGTACTGATAAGAAAGAAAATCTCAAGCATCACTAATAGAAAGTTTTTGATGCTAAAAAGAAAAACTCCTTTACACTGCACAAGGTCATCGAGAATATTTATGGCATTATCTGAAGAATACCCGTAAAAAACGAAGGGAATATTTATATATAAATCGTCTTTCCGTCCATGCACTCAGTTTGCAAGCCCGTGGCCAAATGATTAGAGCGCTAGTCTTCTAACTATAAGAGCAGGGTTAGTCTGTCAAGGAAGTGACATCTTCATAATATTGTCCTGGCAAGACCCTTCCGGTGTGCAGCACTAGTGGAAAGTGCCTGAAAGCCATACCACGTGTCCCCAGCCTTTTCAGTTAAATTGTCGCATGGCCAGATGTTTAGAGAGCTAGTCATCTGGCCATGATGACAGGGTTCGAATCTCGACATTACGTAGCCTGTTTGTCAAGGAAGAGACTTCATAATATTGTCCTGTCGAGACGGTCATGTCGAGGCAATCCTGGTGAGCACCACCATTGGCAAGTGCCTGAAAATTATACCACGTAACTCCAGCCTTTTCTGTTAAATTGTTGCATAGCCAGATGGTTATATCTCTCGTTATCTAACCATGGTTCTAACATCGACTTCACATAAGATTGTCCTCGGGAGATGATCATCATGATTGGGAAGTGCCTGAAAACCATACCACGTGTTGACCCCAGCTTTTTGAGCTAAATTTGGCAGAGTGAATTGTGGGAAGCTATGTTGTCGCTGGTTATGTTATAGTTACGATTTTAATCAAGAATTTGTAAGTGAATCATGTTTCCGCATTAATTAAAATCTAAAGGGGTTGATATGCAGTTATTCTATGCGTCATGTCCCTTCATGACGTCGGCGATTGTCTCCTGACAATTTCCCATCCCTTGTGTCCCTTACCTACGTTCTTCTTTTGCTAAGCCTTCCGACCCTGTTCCGTCATCCATTTGCACAAGCTGCTCAGGCAGGTGGCCCGCTGGCTTCCCCTATCTCTCTTGCCATCGATATCTCCCGTAAAGCTTAATTTGTCTAGGCTTTTTTATGTGCCCAAGAGATTCCAGCTGCCACTTTCTGATTCTTTTTGTTACCTTTTTCTTTAAGACTTACCCGCTCTGTCCACGGATTTCCTCTTCCTGTGTGTGGAGATATACCGTTAAACAAACCAAAGGGGCGTAACTCTTCACTCGTTTAGTACCAAACCGTTTTCTCTCCTGGCCGGGATCAGTGTTTAGTATATTTTTCAAATTTCTGGTGCGGGGTTCGGTTACGTGATTTTACTTTCGG
Organism: Acanthosepion lycidas; assembly: GCA_963932145.1. NCBI lineage: Eukaryota > Metazoa > Mollusca > Cephalopoda > Sepiida > Sepiidae > Acanthosepion > Acanthosepion lycidas. The sequence continues at coordinate 32,596,959 of OZ010584.1, read as the reverse complement.
AAAATTCGTGGCAAAAATATAAGCGGAGTTGATCTCTGGTGGTAGCATCTCTATTATACCAAAGGGAGAAGGTCAGAGTGCTATAGCGTGACAGTATTCAAGGGCATGGGGTAGCTGATGCTTTTGCCCGCGACCGTCAGAGTATAAATAACTAAATGATCAGAGTGTTCACTCAGTAAAATGTTACATAATAATAATAAATATAATAATATATATATATATATATATATATATATATATATATATATATATATATATATATATAAGTAATAAGGAAGAACAGTGATATTTGTAATTCAGAGTTGTTGGTTTTTATTTTTGGAGTCTGTCTATATTTCTGAGATGAGGTATTAGGTAAATTATTTACATTATTCGGACTATTGTCCTCATCTTTGTCGCCATATTTATCACAACGTTTCGGCCGTTGTACGCTCCGGCCTTCTTCAGGTGGTTGGCATGTCGAACACTGTGCTATGTGTCCTTGCGGACACATGGCACAGTGGATAAAGGCGTTGGTTAGATCCAGTGACAAGACCCAAAGAGTGTGAGTTCAATACCCGGTTAAGGCAGTGGAGAACTTTCAGAGGGAAATTAACAGGAGATAACTGATAACTGACATCCATCAAACATGGCACATGGAACTAGAACAGTATACCCCAGTGAGCGAAATAAAGGGTTCAGTTCGACATTCCAATCACCTGAAGAAGGTCGGAGCGTACAACGCCCGAAACGTTGTGATAAATATGGCTTTTATTTTTATTTAAAAAAAAAAGTGCTCAATACGATCTGTAAAGTTTAATATTATAATAAAATTTTTTCAAGTGAAACGAAACTCTCTACTGTAGATTTAATTTATAAAACTAATCTAGATTTGGAGTTTTCCGTTTTAAAACATAGAATATTCTGTGTCGCGATTGAATCATATTTTAAAAAAAATATTATAATATATACATCACATATAGTACTGGTGTTAATAAGACAGTGCGTACGTTTTTGCGACGAATTTTTTGGTACGAAAACAATTTTTATAACTTGGGAATCAATTTTGGAATTAATCGAAATTAACTGCAAAATCCAGCAAAAGTCACCCATGAAACAAAAATAATTGTTTGTACGGAAAGTAAGGACCTACGTACATCAAATTATATTTAAATTAAGTGACAACAGAAGAATTATCGTTGAACTATTACAAGAAAAGCTTAAATATTGATGCAATACTTAAATGCAGCGATCAATGTTAAGTTCTATGGTATTTTATTACTGCCTATCGCATCCATCCCGCCCTACCTATTGAGATTAAGACCCAATCAAGAGCCCTCCGCAGTAGCTAGCTTATATACCGCTCTATCAGGCGACATTAAGCTAGTATATATATATATATATATATATATATATATATATATATATATATATATATATATATAAATTTTGTGTATTTAGGCAGCAATCCTTCTTTCATACATATTTCATTGAATACGACAAAGTGCTTTGATTTAGTTTTTTATACAATTTCTCATGCGATCTAAAAATTATTTTCTTTTCAGATGATAAATTATATAAAAACTTTTGTTCTTTTATTCCAAGCGCTTTCGGCTATACATTTAGCCATTTTCAGGGATGAAATATTTTAACTGTTAAATAAGAAATAGTTTGTTGCATAGAGGTATTTATATAATGTTTTCATTTTTCAAAACACGGTCAAGATATTGTGTCCATGTTCTAATATTATACAGTATTGTTTTTTTTTTTTTGCTTGTATTAATAAGGCCTCCATTATTTTTAGCTATTTTTAGCCGTCTGAGGTAGCTATTAGGTTGGTGCAAAAATAATGTCGTTTTTTCACATATGTGAGAAAACGACATTATTTTTGCACCAACCTAATAATAGCAACGATGAGACTAAAAACAATAACATTTCGATTTTTTATAAAAATCGAATAAACGAAAATTATGAACATGACGAAAGTATAATTAAGAATATTATAAGAAAATGCACAACACCAGTTGACAATAGCAAAAAATTAGATTAATTATTTATTACAAAAAATTAAAAAATTCTAACCTTATAGCTAAAAATAATAATTCACCTCTTAGAACAAAATTAAATAGGGCGAATATTATTTACGAATTTAAATCCTCATCAAGGAATTGTATTCCTGATAAATCAAAATTCGTAAATAATTATATAGGCCACACTACAACATGTTTAGCACGAAGACTCACTCAACACCTTTCTGATCACTTAGCTCAATCAGATCTCATTTAAATATTCATGGAGACCTACCGGACCCTATTCATAACATACCCGTTGACAACACAAATATAATAGCATCATCTACATGCACAAAAAAAGGGTAAAAATAATGGATGCTTTATTAATAAAAGCAAAAATAAAAGAAGACAACAATGTACATGGACACAATATCTTGACCGTGTTTTGAAAAATGAAAACATTATATAAATACATACATGCAACAAACTATTTTTTATTTAACAGTTAAAATATTTAATCCTTGAAAATGGTTAAATGTATAGCCGAAAGAGATCGGAATAAAAGAACATTCGAATAGTTTTTATATAATTTATTATCTGAAAAGAAAAAAATTATTAGATCGTATGAAAAATTGTATAAAAAACTAAATCAAATCACTTTGTTGCATTCAATGAAATGTGCATATATATATATATATATATATATATATATATATATATATACACACATCAAACGTACTCTCAGAATTCAAAAGGATAGGAAAGAAAAAAAGAACAGATGCTTAAGCACTCAGACAAAAACTGCGGAAAGTGACGTAATGTCAATGTCTACAATTACTGATTATTTGCATATGTGAAACTCTTGTTTCATTTAGCACAAAAGGAATTTAGAGACTTAACCAGAAGATTGTTGGTTGGTTAATTTTACGACGTATCAACTCTGGTTGAATTATTATAACATCGAATGTTCTTTTGTTTTGGTGGGTAGGGGTCACTTTGACGTGGTGTAATGGTTAGCAAGATTGTCTTACGAGATGAATTATGACTGAATAATGAATTCGATCCTCACTGGGTGCTCCACACTTTCGGATCTTGAGACACATCTAAACTTTGCTTTATAAAACGCGATAACATTGAACTTTGTATGTGGCACCCAGTGAGGATCGAACTCTCTAAACCATAGTAGTAGTGCTGAACAAGACAAGTCTCGCTAACCATTACTCCACGCCGATGAATGTTTGGTTCATTTTATGGCATATCAACCCTTGTTGGGTTATTTAATGTTGAATTATCGGATGTGACACCGAGTGAGTATCGAACCTCACTTGTAACGGTCAACCTATCTGGCCTCGTTAACCATAATCTAGTATCGATTATTGGTTGTTTGATTTTGTAAAATGCCAATCCTCGCTGGAGTATTTACTGTCAAATATTGTATAGGGCACTCAGTGCGGATCAAACCTACAACACAGTTTTAGTGGTCAACAAGACTATCCTCGTTGACCATTACCCCAAGCCAATTGTTAGCTGGTTGATTTTACGATATGCCAGCATGACAGCGGTCATGTTGAATTTTCGTATGGGACACCCAGTGAGGATTGTACCTCAGTTTGGTCAACAAATCTAGCCTCGCTAACATTTATCCCACATCGATTATTGGCTGGCTGATCTTACGAAATGTCAACCCTTGTTGGATGAACGGATATTGGAAACTGTATAAGGCACCTAGTGAGGATCAAACTCAATAAACACTTGCTGACCATTTTCTAACGCCGATTGTTGGTTGGTTGATTTTCATACCAACTCTTGCTGAGTTATTTAATGTCGAATTTTCTGTGGGGCACCCAATGAGGATTGACATAACTACTAAGTAGTAGTGACCGACAACACTATACTCGCTAGCCATGATCACACGTAAAGTACTGATTGGTTGATTTTATGAGATGTCGGCTCCTAGTGGGAGACACATTTATATGGGGCATTCAGCGAGGTTTGAACTCTCTTCTGAAGATTAATGGTCAACAAGTCTAGTCATGTTCAGCCCACGCTGAGACGCACACCCTTAACTAAATGAGAACTGAAAGACCTATAACTCATCACCATTCATTAAGTATACCTTTTGTAAGGAGGAAGTTCCCTTCAGACGGCTCCGTACTTCAAATTACCACTTTGTGGAACAGACTCCGGAGAGAGTGCTTGCCCAATCCTTACAATCTTAATTTCTATAAGTCTAAGTGTCAGCTGTTATCAATATTGCATATCCTCATAATAAGCACTTATTTCTCCCTCTCATTACATCTTTATAACAACGTAATTCACTAGCTTTCTAATTTGAGTGTGCCCTTGGACCTTGTTCTGGACGAGCAATAGTATAAAAAGTGTCCTTTGAATCACTCTCTGATTGTCCTTAATGCTATTAATTATTATTGGTGTCCACACATCATTTTCCTGAAAGTGACCATTAACAGGTTATGAGTAGAAACTTATAATGAATACCAAATTTTTATAAACCTTTATTACTGGATATTTTTATACATCTATAATTATATATTAATGGATATTTTTAAACACCTATAATTATATATTAATGAGTATTTTTATACACCTATAATTACATATTAATGAATATTTTAAAACACCTATAATTATATATTAGTGAGTATTTTATATACTATAATCATTTTAAACATCTATATTTATATATTAATGGATATTTTAGATACTTGCAATTATATCTTAATGGGTACAGTGTAACCCGGATATAAGAGAAATCCGGATATAAGAGAGATTTTATCTGGTCCCAAATTAGAGCCTGTGTTAATGTATATAAATTAGACCAAACCCGGATATAAGAGAAACCCTGATAAAAGAGACTTCTTCTCCGGCCCCGACAACTCTCTTATATCCGGGTTACACTGTATCTTTATACACCTATAATTATATATCAATTGATATTTTATACATCTATAATTATATATGACAGGATATTTTTACATACCTATAATTACATAGTACTTGATACTTTTATACACCTATAATTATATATTCCTGTATATGTTCATATACCTATAATTATATATTACTGTATATGTTTATACACTTATAATTATATATGACTGGATATTTTTAGACGCCAATAATCATGTATGACCGGATATTTTCGGACACCTATAATTTATATGAGTGGGTATTTTTTAGATACATATAATTATTAGGTTGGTGCAAAAATAATGTCGTTTTCTGACATAGTAACATATGTGAGAAAACGACATTGTTTTTGCACCAACCTAATACATGACTGGATATTTTTATATACCCACAATTATAAATTACCGGATATATTTATATTCCTATAATTATATATTACTTGATATGTTTCATGCCCCTATTATTGTATATCACTGTATATATTTATGCACCTATAATTATATAATACTAGATTTATATATACACTTATAATTATATATGACTAAGGCACCTCGAGGTGGTGTAATGGTTAGCAAGCTTGTCTTGCTAGCTCTATTATGACTGAGTAGTGAGTTCGATCCTCACTGGGTACCCCCATATATTCAGCCTTGTGCCACATCAGAGCTACGCTTGGAAAATCACTATAATTATATATGACTGGATAATTTTAGAAACCTATAATTATATATGACTGGATATTTTTATATACCTATAATTATATATTGCTGGGTATGTTTATACGCCTATAATTATATATTGCTGGATATTTTTCATGCATCTATAATTATATACTACTGGATATATTTATACACCTACATGACTGGATATTTTTAATAGCTATAATTATAGAGAGTAAGTCAAAAAATTATTCACACTTTCGCCATATCTGCGTTATGAGTGCGAATAATTTTTGACTTTCCCTATTATATCACTGGATATATTTAGACACTTATAATTAATAGTGAATTGTTTTACGAGCCAATAATTGAGAGCGAATTTTTATTTTAAGTTTTATAATGAGTACCGAATTTTACGGTATGTGTTAATGCGTTAAAATAGTTGAGTTAAATGTTAGGTTGGTGCAAAAATAATGTCGTTTTCTCACATATGTTACTATGTGAGAAAACGACATTATTTTTTGCACCAACCTAATACTAGAATATGGACGAAGAGAGAGATGGGAAATCAGAGAGAGAGAGAGAGAGAATTGATTTGTTTTTCTACGTCTTCTTAACCCTTTCTGGGTTATTTAAAGCATAAACATATTAGGTTGGTGCAAAAATAATATCGTTTTTTGACATGTTTTCGGCGTATTTTTTAACATCAAAAAACGATATTATTTCTGCACCAACCTAATATTTTGAATTGTAAGAATAATTCATTTTTTTTTTTGTTGAGCGAATATTGCATTAACAATTACTTAACAATACCAATGATTTTTCCACATACAAGTCCTCTTATTTTTTTTAAGCACTTCACCCCAAGTAAGGCGGGAGTGCCACTGATTCGCTGGGGGTTACATAGAGTGAAGGCGAGAGAAAAATATGTGTATAGGGGGAATGAGGAAAGGATAAAAGATGAACGGGTTTCAAGACATCAGAAGATGGCGATTGACGTTGCCTTTAATTTTTTGAAGATTGTAGTTATCAGAGAAGCAAGTAAACGGAAAGATGTTCCACAGGCGGGAAGTTCGAGAAAAGAAACTCTTGGGGTAGAAGTGGCGGTTATATTTAACTATTTCAATGGTAAAAGGGTGGGAGCTAGATGCCAGTCTGGTAGCATGATTAAATTTATGTAGTCGCGGCGCCAGGGAAAAAATAAGCTTGTCAGAACAGTTGCCATGAAAACATTTGTAGAAAAGACAGAGGGAAGCCACATCACGTCTGGGAGAAAGTGACTGGAGTCGAGGTGCCCAGTCAGGATTTAACCCATAGCTAGGGGAGGAAATGGAGTTTTTTTTTCCAAAGGGTATTTACACGTAAGTGAATGTAACGAACTCGACTGGAATTCGAACTAAACTAAAGAGAAAAAAGATAGAGGTGTAGGGACAGAGCGGTGGGGGGGGGGAGAAACCGACAGGAAAAAAACGAATAACTGGTTGGGCAAAATTGTGGTTGATACATTCTTCTGTAGGGATTTATTATTCGTAACTAAGATATCAGTCTACTAATATGGAACGGGTTCACTGGTCAGCCGTAACTGATCTAGTGAGGCCAGCTTGCTAACCATTGGACCATGTCGATGTGTCCCAATGCATTCTTCCTTAGAGAGTCCGAGGGATGCAGCGGCCGAAGCACGCTGATAAAACCAATAAAGATGAGGTTAACTATATGATCAAATCGTGAAAACAAGACGCATATGGTTATTAGCAAAAGGGTGAGCCCAAAATGAAAATTACAAATTGGGGATACTCAAATGAAACAAGTACAGAAATTTAAATATCTGGGAAGTGTTCTAACAAATGGCGGAGAGTGCGACACTAGGATCCGAAGACGTATTGGGATGGCCAAAGATGCATTCTAAAAGCTAAGCAGAGTATTTAGCGACATAAAACTTCGTTAGAAACAAAGAAAGGAGTACTGAATCGTTACGGGATATTTGTCCTTCTGTATGGCAACGAATGCTGGACAATCTCCTTACTGATGAAAAAGTGACTTGAAGCAACAGAAATGTGGTTCTACAGAAAAATGATGAGGATACCATAGACTGAATATGTTAGCAACAACGAGGTTTTGGAGAAAATAGAAAACAAATCTTAACATCAGTTGAAATTTCTAGGGTGCGTAATGAAGAAGGAGGGTTAAGAAAATTTGATACTCACAGGACAGACTGAGGGAAAGTGGGACAGAGGAAAGCAGAGCGTAACATATTTGATGAGCTTGAGCAATGGATGGTAGAGCTGGGTTTGGGATAAATAACAAAAGTACAAAACTTATTAAGAGTAAGGGACAGGAAGATGTGGAGGGACATGGCTGCCTATGTCCTGAAAAGACAGGTCATATTAAAGAAGATCTTTTCTCAGAGTTTCTGACAGAGAAAAATGATTTTATATTATGTGGTCAGGCTTTTAAAAATAAGTTACCACATTAGTGACCGTCGGTCCTGATCAAATTCCTTTATTAAATTAAACATTTCTTCATTAATTTCGTACCATTTCTGTAAGTACTACTACCTTTAGGGTACGTAGCCGAGTAGTTAGAAACCCGGGTTCGAACTTCGCCATGGGCGATTTGTCAGGAAGGTAACTTCTTGATGTTGGCAGACTGGAGATGGCGACTACAGCGTGCGGCACATTTGGAAAGTGCCTGAAAAACGTCCCACGGCTTGACCCATGCCTTGTGAGTGAAATTAGGTAGACGAAACCCTTGGGGGTCGTCAATAGCTGTGCTAGCACGAAGTCACAAGTCATCGTGACTGAGGGTTTGAGCGAATTGTTAAAACTGTTGATCATACCAGATAATGCACTTTTTCTAAGAAACTGTAACAAAGGTCCGCTCAGCATAGGCGGAGTATAAACCACAGGTGGGCTCTGTGGATGTTGAGCCAGCCCTTGCAATAGGGATTAGCTAGCCGCAACATTAGTCACATCACTCGATCGCAGTGAAAATTTCAGATCGAAATTCAACTAATAACCTATTAAACTGCAAACACACCTTTTTTAAGGAACATTTAGACATTTCATTATATCGTAAAATTTAACTCGTGCAGTATATGGCCTTAGCATTTTTCACTTAACAAGTGAGAAATTTGACTTTCAGATGAGCACAACAATTTTGAAAAATGATGAAAGCAACAATTTTTGTGTTAGAAAAAACAACACCCTGATGATGATATTATGCTAATGTCGAAAGTACTCGGAATAATTGGATATGTGTCAGCATGGTAAATTTCTCTCTCCCTTTAATAAGGATACTAAGAGGCTTGTCCGTGATTTTGAGAGAATCCTATTTAAAATAGGTAGATAAAACTTGTCGAAATTATTCAATGAGACATGTCTTAATGAAAACATGCTGCCAATATATATATATATATATATATATATATATATATATATATATTTGGAAAATATTTTGAGATCATCCATGCAGAATAGGGGATTAAGTATTTTTATTATCTGTGTCGTATTCTTGGTAATACTGTAGAACTGAGTTTTTCTGCCAATGTTGAGAGTACTCGGAATAAATGTATTTACATGGTAATTTTCTCTCTTCCTTTAATAAGGATACTAAGAAGCTTGTCCGTGAATATGAGAGGATTCTATTGAAAATAAGTAGACAAAACATGTCGAAATTATTCAATGAAAAATGTCTTAATATATATATATGTGTGTGTGTGTGTATTTTCTTTCTTAGTTGGGCCGCGAACCTTTCAGCAGTATCCTCTCGTATTGCAGCTTTACAAATATTCCTCCAAAATTGGAAAATGTAGGTCGCAGAAAACGACATTTTGAAAAGTCACTCTGTCAAAAGAAATAAGACGCCCCGGGTAAACTGCAGTTTTTTGAAACACTATGCAGTGCTGCAAGCGTGTTATGCATTCACAAGAGCTTATTTTTCTTTAAAACCATTCTGCTACACGTGCGAAGATACCGGGTCAGTTTCGCACATCAGCTAAGAATCTCGGTGCTTCTGTCGGCTTGGTATCAATATAAACATTGCGGGTGCGCCGATTGTGTACATTAGTCGGTTGAAATGAGTCCCTGGCGTTTTTTTTTTTTTATTCTTTTTTTTTTCTTTCTTCCTTCCATTAGAGTAAATCACACCTTTTCACGCAGATGCACGCGCTCAGATACAGACACACACATTACAGTCGAGTAATCTTAATGAGTGTTGAGTAACGGCGTCGGCACGGTAAACAGAATCAGCTCCCCGGGTTCAAACTCCGGCTTAGTCAGTTGGATTCACAATTCGCATTAATGCCTGAAGGCTTCACGATTATCGGTGAAATAGCGGGAATTGAATTCCAAACCGTGAAGAGAGCAGTTCAAAGAGAGGAAAAAAGGAATCATTGGGGAGGCATGAACACCTACGCCCTGAAAGGTTATAGGATTATGATATGTTCTACACGCTATGGTCTTATTTATTAAGTGATTTTCTGCATTAGATTCAAGGAATCAGTTTTTTTTTCTTTTAAGACATTTTTTTTAAACTTTAATGTTCACCCTGTGTAAGGGAAAACGGCTCGGAATGACTAATTGGTAACCCCAGTCCGAATTTCAGCTGGGTTTGTTACATTCACTTACGCACAAATACCCTTGGGAAAGGTATGAATCCATCTTTTCTAATCCCCAGCTATAGGTTGAATAACAGGAGAGACTGGGTTTAAGCCTTGGTTGGCAACCAGTCTACTGCAGAAAGAAACGGCAACCTACTGTGAGAAAACCTTATGCCTAGCCAGTCACGAATCGAAAGCAACATGATCGTCTAAGCACGTATTAGGTTGGTGCAAAAATAATGTTGTTTTTTTACGTATTTTTTAACGTCAAAAACCGACATTATTTTTGCACCAATCTAATATAACGTATGCAGTAATGGCCAGACGTTTGATTGCATGCCCCTCAAGACCCAAGTAGAGAGGGTCCTATAGGGTTACGTACTGAGAAATGCGAGAAAGGAAGACATTTTAAATATGTAAAAACAGATGAAACCTGAAATAAACACTTTCTATTAAATTAAATATAAACTAAATTTTTATTTCACTCTTTGACTGGATGCCCTCGCGATATGGGTGTGACCCGTGTCCTTGCTTCCGCACGCTACTGCACATATGACACTTAACTGAATGAATATTCACCCTGTACAAGGTCTAAGTGCCACTCGAGGTAGAGGGTTACAGACTAACGAATGTCGTTTTGCAAAAAGGCTACTGCAGATGTAGTAAATTACCATCAAGTAGTTTACTTACAATATTTACACTGTTCGGACTGATGTCTTCATCTTCGTTGCCATATTCACCAGGTTTCGGCTGTTGTACGCTCCGGCTATCTTCAGGTGCTTTGAATTTCGAACTGAACTCCGGGGTAGATTGTTTTAGTTCCACGTGCCATGCCTCTTCCGGATGTCTCAGTATCAGCTTAACTTATTTAACTCTAAGTTTTTGTTCATCTCAGCTGCACAGAGGTATTGAACTCACAACTCTTTGAATCAAGTCGCTGGATTCAACCACTGGGCCATGTGTCCTTGATTCCAATCACCCGAAGCAGACCGGAGCGTGCAACGGCCGAAACGTCGTGAATATGGCAACGAAGATGAGGACATCAGTCCGAACAATGTAAATAGTGTAAATAATTACAAAACGTTATCTCAGAAATATCGACAGAAGTTGTTTGCTGTCTAAGAGCAAAAAGGTAAGAATAACCGGACGAGACACAAAATCAGTTTTAAAGAAGTCATTTCTTCATCAGACTCTATAGACTGGCGCTGTAGAATCACAAAGAGCTTTACTAAATAACAATAGCCACATTATTTGAAGATTTCCAACAGCGACAACAGAATTGCGTAGCACATGTATATAGAAGAGAAGAGAATCATGAAATGAACCTATTAACCTTTTACTCTACCTAAAACAGAAGCTTTATAAAAGTAAGTCCCATCAGTACTAAAAAGAAGTATAATATTTAGAGGCCGTGAGAAGTCGAAATTCCTGAAGAAAAAAAAACTGTTTTAATAAAAAAAAAGATTTGATAAATTTCGATCGGAAGTAATGCTAAATTTTCGGTCATGAATGTCGAACGTTTTCCGTATGAAACTTATTTTTACCGTCACCATTATTATCACGGGATTAACAATAACTAAAGATTCTGGGAAAAATAGTCTGTTCATTGTATTGCTTCAGTTGATTGGTGAATTTTGGTTGTATTACACCTGTTGATTGGTCGATCTTGTTTAGTGGCATATCAATCTGTATGGGTTATTTAATGCCGAAATCTAATTATTTTTAATGCAGTTTTATGATTTCAACTACAGATATATTGTACATAGTTTTATATCTTATATGCTTTTAGATATATAGTTTGTAGATTATAAAATTTATTGTTTGTAATTTAAAAATGTATTGTTGGAAATTTTACTATAAAATATACTTTTATACTCTTTTTAGTGTTGTATTGATTGTCATTTTTCTATAAAAATGTATTATTGGTAATTTTATTATAAAATATACTATTTGTCATTTTGCTATAAAATATATTTTTAGTCCTTTTAGTATCAAAATAAATTGTTGGTAATATTCATTTGATGAAAATGTATTGCTTGCAATTTCACTATACAAAGGTATTGTTGATAATCTTTTTAATAAAACATGTTTTGCTGATGTTTTTACTACATAAATAAAGTATTGATTTTTGTCTGGGGGTTTCCACCTTCTTCAGCCATTACAATTTAGTGATAATTCCAGAACAATAAATTGACGAGCATTGTTGCCTTCATCTTATGAAAAAAGAATTATCACTCGCCACCCACTCGCCACCTAGCGATGCTGCGCTAGCTGCTCCATAGCTATGGACCCCAGGCTACCCTGTTGTCCTAGATGGGTGTTGATCCTAAAAGTGACTCCATTCGCTCTTTGAAAGTTTTTGTTTTTAATCCATCTGTATGTATAGCCAGTCATCTCATCAGGAAAACCTGGCATTAATAAAGCTTACTTAATAATAGCTGTCCACTCGTATTCAAGGATACTAGGGCGGCTAGTCAATCCCTATTGCAGACACTTGCCCAGGCGCATTGGTGTTTATTCAACACCCACAGAACCAACCTTTATACTGCAACTATGCTGAGCAGACCTTACTTACAGTTTCTGGGGAGGGCGTGTTATCTAGCCTGATCAACAATTTGAACAAAGCCACGATGACTTGTGGCTTCGTGCTTACACAGCTATCGGCGGCCACCAAGAGTTCCATCTACCCAATTTCACTCACAAGGTTTGGGTCAACCCGTCGTATGGTTTTCAGGCACTTTGCAAAGGTTCCGCACGCTAGAATCGATCTCGATCGAGTCCAATAACATCAGTCTCCTTCCTAACAAGTCGACCATGTTCTCATGGTCATAAAGCGAACGTTCTAACCACTCGGCTATAAAGATTAATTAATATTGCATAAAAATATGTAAGATTTAAGACAAATTGTAAATTGCAAAAATGCAAATAAATAAGCTTATAGTCTGTTAATTTTTTTTACATTATAGTAAGGCGTCGTTGTGGCTATGATTTGGCAGAGTTTCAACTGCCGATGACTGATATGCCTCCACGAAACTTGGCAATGTTAGACGATAAACACCCAGTCTTTGTATATTTAGAGAATCTGACAAGGAAGCGCGTATAAATAATTACGCGATAACTAAAGTTCAGTCATTTTTCTCTGCTGTGAATCATTCTCCATTGCAGTTTTTTTATAAGACTCATATCAAATTTTTCTAGTTGCTTGGTTGTTTTTGTTTTCATGGCACATCAACCCTTTGCAGGTTATTTAATGCCGAAATCTATTTTTTTTACACAATTTTATTTTATTTTTTGGAATTAATAATGTTTTAGTTACACAAATCTTACTAATTAAGCCAT
>OZ010584.1:32556250-32568750 GCA_963932145.1 Acanthosepion lycidas | reverse complement strand
AGTTATTGTTTTTATATGCATGTAAAAATGTTATAATTAAGGACTACTGCTTTACTCCTGGTCTTTTGAATTAATGCTTTGAACGTTTTAATTTATATTCTTTTTGTTCTTATTACAAGTGGATATATGAGTGAGTGTGTGTGTGTGAGGATCGCAAAAGCGTGAAACCTAGGATTACAAATTCACATCTATACAACTAAATATGTTAGCTCTATCACTGATATTGAGCGCTTTCCCATAAGTACCGCACATATATAATATATGAATAATATATATATATATATATATATATATATATATATATATATATATATATATATATATATATATATATAAATCACACACGCACACACACATATATATATATTACTTCAAACGTTACCATAGTGGATACTTCGTATTTGAAATAGATGCTCTTTTTATTTATTAAGCAGTGTGTATTATGTTTATCGGCCATGAGAAATCTTTATATAGAAAATGTGTTCGCCGGTAAGAATCTAACTTTGTTGGGAAAAAATACCGGATTAAAAATAAATCCATTAATTCTTTAGAAATTGCTTTGTTTATGGATACGAAACTGGGCACATATGAAGCTTCCGAGAAAATAATCTTTGTGAGGAGGAGGTGTTTTCCTGAAAAAAATGGAATAGAGATCTTTGGTCGTTGCTACTTTCTTTGTGGCCGAGCAGTAAAGAACATTGCACAATTCGATGATTTCTCCTAAATATATTTGTCTAAGCTGATATATTCCTCCATTTTTGCCCACACAATATCTATATTAATTGATTGATTTTTTTTTTCAGTTTATTTAAAGCCAGAAAATATTTGAGGATTGTGAGAATTCTTCTGAAGATAATAATGATTTACTAATACAAGTCCTTCTAATTAACCCAAGGCTGGGGAAAGAGGAGATGGATTCATACCTTTTCCCAGGAGGATTCACACTTAAATTAATATAACGAACCCGATTGGAACTGGAACTCGTCTCTCTGATTTTCTAGTTTTGAGCGGTTATCCATTATAAATAGTGTTTATTATTTTTGTTTTCATTTCTCAAGAACAAAGAAAATGTATAAAATTCACTTTCATATGTTTACGTTTTATTACAGTTCTAATAATCGCTTTTTAAACCAATAAAGTATTATTATTGCTGAGGAGTGAAGGTAGTTAAAATAATAGCGGTGTCATGGGAAAAACCGTCCTTTTGAGACTCCATTTTTTTTTTTTTTTTTTTGCGGTCACGGAGGTCCACGTTTGCCCAGTAACGTTCTATCTTGAGTAGCTCATGGGCCTTGTATTCGGTGAATATTAGTAAAAAGAAGAAAGAAAAGAAAATTAAATGATTTTCGCTCATTTTTTTCAGTAACACTGTCGTTGGCAGAGGTATGTGCTCTTTGAGTGCTCTCTACTTAGTTTTCGACCATTGGTGTCATTATGCCAACTCGTTATAAAATAAAGCATGGATAATGTATAGCAAAGATCGAAAAGTGGTTTAGAGGCCCACCTGAAGATGCAGACACCCATACACCATTATGCAGGCAGACATTGCTTGGTTCTTAAATAACTTGCGGTAAATCGTTCCAGAGAATAGCCTTTTTCTTTTCTTTTTTGCTTACAATTTTTCTTTCTTTTTAAGTACAAAATATTATTCGAACGACGCGAAACGCTACAGTTTTTAAATAACTCTCAATAAATCGTTCCAGAGAGAGGTTTTTTTTTATTTCCATTTTTTTAATCTTCTTTTTTCTTATTTATATATTGCTTTGTTTATTCATTGTTTTGTTTTTCAAGTACCAAATATTATTAGGTCTACGAGAAACACTGTACAATTTCGTGTGCAACGTTGAGGAAGGAATTTCAGATATTCGATTCAACAAATCAGTTCTCCTCTCGGAGGAATTCAAGAATGGAAAAAGGATATAAAAATATGTACAGAATGGATTGAATTACCAATACTTGAATGCTTGCCGCCGCATCCTGACAAACAGACAGACAAACATTCAAACAATTCATTCGACAATGCCCAGGCCCCGAATATGCTTGAATGATTTTTGCTCTCATAACAAATGTTATTATATATTATATTTGCAAAACTGAAGTTTCGATTTGAAGAAATTTGGGATAAAAGAACTCTTTTGGCTGGAACATTAGCTCTGATATTCTTTAATACTTGTATTCAACAACATTGTAACTGTATTAATCAGACTAAGCAAATGAGTGTGGCAAAACAATCAGCTTGCTCTGAACACCAAATCCAAGATCTACCAGGCATGTATCATCAGTATGGGAGTGGATCTTGGACGACTTGCGATAGACAATGCTTCCATCTCTGCTGCCTACGACGTACATTCAGTGTTAAATGTTAAATGGTAATTGTAATACCAGCCGTTTCATTATGTGGAAACATTTAGCATTCATTTAGCGAGTAGTCAGTTCCACTTGACTGTTTGACCATCGGGCTGGGATCAAAATGTAGTATCTGTTCTCCTTTTTAATGGTAATATTAGCCGTTTCATTATGTGGAATCACTGACCGAGTAGCCAGCGCCACTCGTATGACGTTATTCTTCACTTCCTGATCAATGAGCTGGGATAAGTGTGTAGTATCGGTTTGAATATTTTGGAAAGGACCAGATTTAATCTTGATTGTGTCACTTCTTAACGGGGGTTTTAGCTTGTCTGTTCTAAGGAATTTCTTGAATCTAGTCCTTTACAAAATATTTTTTATCTAAACCATCACCATACTTCCGATATATTAGGAATGCTTTATTAATGTATCCTCGCAAAAGAATATAACTTGATCTTGATATAACTTTCTCTCTCTCTGTATATCTATCTATCTATCTATATATATATATATATATATATATTTAAACAAATTGGAAGTCATTATACTTTTTAAGGCACCTTTTCGACAAGACCGTTGGCAAACTGGTAGGACAAAACTCACTTGAATATTCAGTATTGATATTAGTGGGGTGAATAGGAAAAATTAAAAAATTAAATAGATTGAATAAAATAAATATATTTTAATTGTAAATATTAGACGATTAAAACTTTAAAAGTTCAAAAGTCCAACTTGTGAAGAAGTTAAAAGAAAAAACAGAAAAAAAACCCACAAATCCCCAAATAATTGTAATGAACGAGCGAAAAGATCTTTTTGTTTTTCACAAATTAGGATGTAAAAATTTTATGCAAATCGCCTCAAGTAACGTCAGGTGGTGAGTTGGCTGAACTCGGTGTAAGATGGGAAAAAAAACAAGTCGTTGTTTCCATCAGCATAATCCTGTCTGTCCAACAAATGTTGACCTGTCGACGATTGGAGGACCTCTTATATTTATTTTATTCGACATATTTAATTTTTTTTAATTGTTCCTATTCCTCTCTTGAATATTATTAGGTTGGTGCAAAAATAATGACGCAATAATGTCGTTTTTTGATGTTAAAAATACGTCAAAAAACGACATTATTACGTCATTATTTTTGCACCAACCTAACAATACTGAATATTCAAGTGAGTTTTGTCTTACCAGTTTGATAATGCTCCTTTTTTTTTTTTTTTAAATTGTTGTCCGAAAAGGTGCCTTAAAAAGTATAATGACTTCCAAATTGTTAGACTTTTATTTAAATGAGTCTGTGTGTTATACGTATGCTTTTAGTGTGTTATAGAGGTGTTTTATTTTCCAAACACAGTTAGTACATTGTGGCCTATTTCGTAGTTAATATTGTTAAGATTTGGCCTTTTCTTTTTTATTATTAGGGCTTCCATTATTTTTAATCTTTTTTTAGAAAGTGGATGAGGTTATTATGTTTGTGTTTTCTACTAGTATGTTTTGAATGGAGTCTGGTAGGTTTGTGCGTGTGTGTTTAAATGGGTTCTAATGGTTCTAATAGGTGTAACGTAAGGCGTCTGGATAGGCATGTAGGTGTGTGGCCGATGTAATTATTTATGAGTTCGGTTTGATCAGGAACACAGTTCGTTAAGGGGCTATAGAACATTTGGACAGTTTCTACACACTATGTATCCCACCCAAAAAGAAAGCTCTTGAGTGAACACAAGAAAAATGAAAGAAAAAGCTTAATTGCAGTACCTTGTCTGTCGTCTTTAATGAAACATGCATATATATATATATATATATATATATATATATATATATATATATATATATATATATATATAATACTTATTATAAAACCCAGGTTGTGTGTGTCTGTACGTTTATATATTGGTTCGGATTTCCTACATTTTTCAAGCGATTTCAACAAAACTTCACAGGACTACGTAAAATTACCTTGCGGTGGTTCTGACAGCGCCAAAAATTGGAAAAACACAATTGTTTTTGCTCGAAATCAATTTGAAAACACAATTAAGAGGAATCACGAGAATGAAAGGGGACAACTCATTTCGAGTTATACTTATTATAAAACCCAGGTTGTGTGTGTGTGTGTTCGTTTATATATGGGATCGGATTTCCTACATTTTTCAACCGATTTTAACAGAACTTCACTTGGGGGGGGGCAGGTAGTGTTTCTTATTGTCTTGCAAACTTTTTTTATTTTTACATTCAGAATGCTTTAAAAATTCCATTTACAAGACAATTGTTTATAATAAAATTCTATTCAAACGGTAGACTCATAACGATTGAAAACAATGTTTTTGTTTGACCAAAAAAAAAAAAAAAAACTAATTAAGACATGCGTGTCCGTCAACCTTAAACAATAATCTTTGTCAATTTTATTTTTCAGTCTTTATGATGGTCGATACTTGATCTATCTCTTACTGTTACATCCCCGGGCAACGCCGGGCTATACTGCTAGTATATATATATATATATATATATATATATATATATATATATAGATATGAAGACAAGAGGACTTGTGAAGGACTTTATCAAAACAAACGTAAGGATTAATTACGTTACACGTGCTCCTATACAAGAGCAATAATGTATTTGGTTTATTAAAACCTTTAAATTTGAGAACGTTCATACACGACCAAAAAATGATAAAAATCAATAAGTTTACCGTTAAAATCCGATACGTCATGTTTTTGAAGATGTACAGAAGAGAAGTCCATCCCAAGCCATAACAATCTGATTACAGTTTAAAAAATATTAATTTCTAAAAAAATATCTTGAATATTAGTCGCTTACCAGGCATAGAATTATGGCATTTTGTAAACTCGGCATATTTTGACAAACCTTTCAACCACCTGATTAAACTTCATGGACGTTCGCTAATTCAAAAGCTTTGATAAACTAATAACATCCTTGTTTTTGTATATAAACACATGCAGCAAAATGGCTCCCTATTTTTGCCTTGATAAAATCCCTCAGAGTACGAAATGCATCAGCTAAGAATATACTTTTGTCTCTTTTATTCCTTTTGTTCCTTTCCACTCTGTCTGAAAATAATTTTCACACACACACACACACACACACACACACACACACACCTATATATATGTATTTAAACATTTCAGATAGAGTATATCTGTAAAAGGACAATATGATATGAATAAGTTTTCCTTTCGTCTTTATTCATATATATGCTCACGGGAAATCCTGTTGAGCTCTCGAGAGAAAGGAGATTTTAAAAACACCGGCTCCTACTGCTATTAATGCATTACTCTTCAAGTACAAATTGAGTTCTCCGGGCCGCTGGCGTATTTCGTATAGAAAAAACGCTAGGATTTCCTTACTTCTCTGCCGTTGGCCTAGTGGTAGGATATCTGAATGATGTCAAATCGGTTGGGTTTCGATCCCGGCTTGAAGCAATCGGACATCTAGCCACACTGAAGAGCTGCGAAACAGTATGTCTGTGGATGACACTATATATATATATATATATATATATATATATAGATTCTTACCTTGATTGCATATATATATATATAGAGAGAGAGAGAGGGAGATAGGCACGGTGGAGTAATGGATATCGGCTTGGATTGAGGAATCGGGGAGCCGAGTTTGAATTCCAGTCGAGTCCATTATATTCACTTACGTGCTAATACCCTTGGGAAAGGTATGAATCCTCTACTTCTCCCTCCAACTATAGGTAAATAGATAAAGACGAAAGGTAAATAGCAGGACAGACTGGGTTCTATAGCCTTGGATGGCAACTGGTCTAGGATAAGGACAACTCTGAATTCAAAACCTGCGGAGGGTCGTTTGGGGACCTTGTGGCACTTAGTGCACCAGGTCTCTGTATTCGGCCCTTCAAAAAGTGCGAATGGTCCTGCATGAAACTTTCACTATTATAATCAAATCTCATGTGCTGTTGTCCGGCTGTCGGTTTCCTGGGAACCGATCTGCTTGACCCTCAACGTCGAATTCGACGGGAGAGGAGCGATAGATAGATAGATAGATAGATAGATAGATACATAAAAAGCAAGGTGATAGTAAAAGATTACAGTGAGTGAAAGAGAATATTAAGACTTTAGTGAGGAGAAAAGACAATAAAATAACAAGTTTTGGGAAGACATAAGATGGCGATTGCATATAAATTTTTGAAAATTGTGGGTGGTAGGGAAGCAAGAAATTTACAAGTGAGAAATGCGAGAAAATAAACTGTTAGAGCAGAACTGGTGGTTGCATCGAGCTGGTTCAACAGTAAAACGGCAGGACCTAGTTACGAATCTAGTAAGACAGTTAAGTTCAGCGGTCGTGGCACCAAAGAGGCAAGCTCACCAGAACAATTGTCATGAAAATATTTGTAAAAAAGACAGTGGGAAGCGCCGTCACGGTGGTATGTAGAGTGAGATAGAAAGATGAGGATGGTGGAGAGTAAGGCCATTGGAGTAATGCAGGTTTAATTCTTGACTTTGTGACCTTATGGTGAGAAACATTCTTCGACAACAGAGCAGATAAAATTAAACGATACAGTGTCTGCCTCAAAGTTTTTCTTTCCGTTTGTATTCAGTAATCAAGATATTATCTCCCCTGTTATATTTATACTATAAAAATAGTTCCCTGCCTCAAGAGTCAACATTGTCAGCGCCAAGCACATCAGATCCGCGAGTACATGCTGCTTTCTCCAGGGTGCATCGGTGTAAAATAAAATCGGGAGAACTGTATTTTAGATGATGAAGCAATACAATTCTTCCTCTTCTATACAGTGTCAGGGAATGGCGTGTTCAGACAATTAATAAAATCCGAAGAAGACCCTCCCACGAATTTCTACTCAGGTTTTATGTATGAATACAACTGGAAGAAAAGAGAGAAAAGTTTAAAAAAAAAAAAAAAAAAAAAAAAAAAAAAAAAAGGAGACACGATAAGGAGTGAGTGTAAAATGAAAAAAAAACAAGCAAAAAAAAAACGACGAAAATGACAAATAATCACATATACACAGACGGGCGCATGGGCACACGCGCACGAACGCAAACACGCACGAACGCAAACACGCACGCAGACATTCATCCTGAAAAAAATTACGCCAACGAAAACTGCATATAAAAATGAAAAAACGACAAGTATAAACAGTCATTTGCTGTTACCCCTAACAAGTGGACGGAATGATTCCCGAATAGCCAGTCTACGAAACTCTGGAGTCGGGATGCCCAAAGTAACAATCAACCAGCTTTTACTTTTATTAATTCTCTCTATCTATATCTCTCTATATATATTGGTGTAGAGTATCTAGCACCCCCTTCCACACTCTATCAGATGGCCTGGTTTATAGCCTTAAATAGTCTACGATTAAGGACTTCAACAGTTTAATATTCGTACTGATCTTACTTCGTTTGTTTATACAGCATTTGACCCTCCTCTATTCCTTGTAAGTTGTCTTATTAATTGCTTTGTAACTTATTGTTCTGTGATTTTTGTATATATCCGTTAGCATCGGATACTGGTGTTGAATAAATATATTAAGCACTCATTCTTCTCTGTGTATCATTCACCTCGACGATACAACATATATATATATATATATATATATATATATATATATATATATATATATATATAAAGAAATATACTCTTAAGGTGTGCTATATTTATAGAATAAAGTGCTCAATATTAGAGATAGAACGTGTGTAAATATAAAAGTGAACATAGAAGTCAACACTTAGAGGCGACAGTCTGTTTCATGCTATATGCAATCGTCAGGTGGCCTGACGATTGCATATAGCATGAAACAGACTGTCGCCTCTCTCTCTCTCTCTCTCTATATATATATATATTGTTAAATATAACAGACAATGGATGTCAATTATGTTGTTCTAAACTTCGTATGGTTGCTTTAATTATGGGTGAAATTGTCCAACATTTGGATATGTTGTTATTAAGCTGGTCCTTAATTAAGCTCCCATAAGCCATCTTCAGATTGGTTATACGGGCATTTAATAAATATATATGTATTTCTTGATAAAATCCAAAGAAGGATCTATAATATAATCGATCCTAACCAGGCATCTCGACTTCAATCAATTTCTCACCGACGTCAGGTGGATTCCTTCTGTTTTTTTCTACAAATATTTTCATGACAACAGCTCTGACTAGCTTTTTTTCTCATGTGTCCCGACTATATGAATTTTAAGCGTGCTACTAGATTGGCAGTCCATGCGTTTACTTTTGGAATAACTAAATGCAACCGCCATTTCTACTCCAATAGTTTCTTTCCTCGCACTTCCCGCCTGTGGAGCTCACTTCTGTTTACTTGCTTCCCTGATAACTACAATCCTCAAAAATGTTAAATGCAACATTAATCGCCATCTTGTCTTCTTGAAATCCGTTCATCTTTCGTCTTTTTCTCAATCCTCTAAGACTTCTCTTTCATTTTCACTCCCTATAAACCCCTGCGCACGTGGCATCACCGCCTTGCTTGTAGTAAAATAGTAAAATCACCGCCTTGCTTGTAGTAAAATAAAATATATATATATATATATATATATATATATATATATATATATATATATTATAATTATTTAAAAAAAAATGATTCTATCGCTACATAAGAGTTCTCATGTTTCAAAAAAGGGAGCTAAAAACTTCCAATTTAATTATAGAAATTAAATTAAAGTACCTAGTTCTGTTTCATCCTCATGCGAATTTTGGAATAACAAATTTTGAAGTTTATGGAGCTCAATAAGCATATACATTCGTAATATTAATTTCTATAAAACGGAGAAAACCAATAATCTTAATAAGGGGCGGCAGGATTTACATTTTTAATTGACAACTATTGTATCAACATATTAGTTACTTTGTAAAAAAAAGGTTAAGTCAAGGTGGGGTTGGGATGCCTATTTTTAAACGAATGGAATCATATTTAAAAAAAATTATTATAATTTAAGCTCTACTAGTGTATTGAGCACTATTTTTTGAAAAAAAAACACCCCAAAATACTAAAGAACTTCAGATTATTAACCAAATGGTTCTTTTCTATTTTTCTATATATTTTCACACACACACACACATTTATATATATATATATATATATATATATATATTGAACGGACAATATACACGATTCTATATATATATATATATATATATATATATATATATATATATATATATATATATATTGATTTGAGTAGCTTGTCCTTTGAACTGACTAAATTTTGTGAAAGAATCGAATAACAAACTCTGATACCACATAAAACTTACGGCCATGACATGTTGAAACACCGGTTTTCGTACGATCACCGAAGTTAAGCAACGTCGAGCCTGGGTGGCGACTAGATGGGTGGTCGCTTGCGGATACCATGTGCTGTATGTAACCTTGGATATGCGGAGGCATATTGGGCTTACGGCCACATCACATTGATACATCGGTCCCCGTACATTCACCGAAGTTAAGCAACGTCGAGCCTAGTCAATACCAGATGCTGTAAGCTTGGATGTGCGAAGGATGTAATGGATAACGACTCGAAATTGTTAATCGGAGAGCCGAGATCTAATTCCAGTCGGGTTCGTTATATTCGCTTACCAATGCGCGAAATTAAAAATATAAAATGGCGGCAAATTACCTATCACACCTTGTATATATATATATATATATATATATATATATATGTAGTGAAAGAGATAATCAGGTACCCCGAAAAAAAAGTTCGTGTTTTGTGTGCGATCTGCCGAAGAAAAATTACCAAAAAGTAGTCAGCAAAAATCTACATCAATGACTAGAAGCTATGCTAATGTTCTTCCCTCCCCTGAATGGCGTGACCAGTCAGAAAATTCTCTCGGTGAACAGAAGTCGTTGCTTTTCGCTTATAAAAGGAGATGATTTTTTTGAGCTGTGAGACGAACACGCATTGTCACGCGTAGTCGCGACTGTCGAACTCTCTGCATTAGCAGAGAGGAACCCGGACGAGGCTTTGCCGAAGGGCAAGGTTTCGTCCGGGGAGGTTGACAGGGCCTGAACCCGTCTAGGCGGGTTCAGAAAAGGCCATATTTTTGGCCGAGCCTACGGGCTCGGAGATACCCACATTAAAACGGCATTGTGCCACATTCGATCCTCGTGGGTGGATTGATAAATACCGATGAACACGTGTTGTTGTTGGCGAGAAGTGAAGGTTGGATTTGTGACCCCATTTTGTCATCTCTACGGTGTGTGTTGGACTGTTACGTCGGACTATCGTGTGAACTGCGATTTGGCTACAAGTGTTGCAGCCGAGAAACAAGAAATCTATTGCTGTTGCTACGATCAGTTGACAGTCTTTTCTTTACCCCAACAAATATATATATATATATATATATATATATATATATATATATATATATTTAAAAAAGGGAGAAACCCCAAACCTTTTGGTTTTAATGTGGTTTTGTTTTAGCATATATATTTTATTTTTCATATTTCTACTACACGTGTTTCCGGACTCATGACCTTCTTCAGGCAGGTAAACGGAATAAATTTTAAAAGGAATAAGTTTTCATTATGTTCTTTAAAATTCTCATTGTTCATTTTCTGTAGTTGTTAGTGAACCTTGAACTCCTTTCTGGATTGTTGGCAAAAGTGAATTTCTGTCTAAGTGTTAATAAAACCATTAGGCTTGGTATGGGAGGAGTTGATGAGAGACGTGTTGATGAGAGATGTGTTGATGAGAGATGTCTTCCTATCCCTGTGTGTGCGTGTTCCTGTTAGCCTACATATGTAAATTCCCTCCCCATATATACATACTGTCTTATAATAAGGAATCAGAATACACATATATGCATATGTATATACACATACGCACATACATACATACCCCCCCCACACATACATACATTCTTTCTGTGTTCGTGTGTGTGCCCGTGAGTAGTCTATTTTTGTCAGTGTACGTATATATATATTTGTCCTCCATGGATTTCTGTTTGCATCTGCGTACGCGTATGTATATGTGCGGTCCGACCAGTGTGTCTGGCCATCATGCGTGTATGCTGTGTGTCCATGTATGTTGTTAGATACAAAGAAACAAGTACTGAAATGAGATCTGTTTTATTATAGTGACCGCTGGACAATTTCCCCAAAGATGAAAAAGTGACTTGAAGCAACAGAAATGTGGTTCTACAGAAAGATGCTGAGGATGCCATGGAACGAATATGTGAGCAGCGACGAAGTTTTAGAGAAAATAGAAATAAAAAGTTGAAATTTCTGTGGCACATAATGAGGAAGGAGGGCTTCGAAAATTGGATACTCACAGGACAGATTGAGGGCAAGAGGGACAGAGGAAAACAACGCATTAAAAACTTGGCGAGCTCCAGGTGGTGGAACGAGAACATAATTTATTTAGAGCTGTAAGGGAGAGGAATTTGTGGAGAGCCATAATCGCCTACATCCTGAAAGGACACGGCAAAAGGAGAATTTATTTAGAGCTGTAAGGCACAGGAACTTGTGGAGAGCCATTATCGCCTACATCTTGAAAGGACACGGCACATAAAGATCTTTAAGATAAAGGAGAATTTATTTAGAGCTGTAATGACACAGGAACTTGTGGAGAGCCATTATCGCCTACTTGAAAGGACACAGCACATAAAGAAGATCTTTAAGATAAAGGAGAATTTATTTAGAGCTGTAAGACAGAGGAACTTGTGGAGAGCCATTATCGCCTACGTCCTGAAAGGACACGTCACATAAAGAAGATATTTCCCGGTAAAAGTGGTGAATATTTGGGATAGTGTATGTAAATATAAAGGTCAACACTGGGTCAACACCGAGCGGCGACCGTCTGTTTCTGGTGTGATGTGCGGGTGGTGCAATGGATAACGGCTTAGAATTGTTAATCTAAGCGCCGAATTCCAATTCCAGTTTAGTTCGTTTGATTGGGTTCGTTATGCGCAAATATTCTTGGAATTGGTATGAATCCGCCTCTTCTCCCCACCATGGGTTAATTAGTAAAATTTTTATCACAAAACCATTATTATTTTTAAAAAAATGCGTAGAAAATATTTAGATTTCAGCATTAAATAACCCATGGTGGTTGATATTCCGCTAAAAAACAAAACAAAAAAACAGTCAACCAACAAAGGATACGAAATTTTGAAGAGCCATGATTGCCAACGTCCTGTG
>OZ010584.1:32381250-32553750 GCA_963932145.1 Acanthosepion lycidas | reverse complement strand
TGATTTCGGTTTGTGTATCTCGACTCCACCCTGCAAACATCCGACTCGCCCACATACACCCGCATCCATACTGACATTGGCTTTCTTGAAATAAGAGAATTGCCTTCAGCGACATGGAAGCAAGAGTACACCTCAAAAATATATCATTGATAATTCTTTTGTGTAGTTTTTCGCTATGATTGCTTTACAAGCACGATAAACATCGAAACTGATAAACAAAAATTAAGTATGGATGGACACTTCTGCCTAAAATGAATCTATCTGTACGCTCTGACATCACTCTCTGTGGAATATGGGAAGGGTAGTTAAAAACAGATAAATTTACTGGTAAGATTTGTTATATTTATAAGGAAAGTGGTATCACTATCGGAAATTAAGCGTATATATATATATATATATATATATATATATATATATAACAGAGATAAAAATTTATGCTAATAATAAATATACAGTTACTCCTTACCATCTGGTTCAACTCGTGACAATCATCATGCATAAACTGAAAAAAATCTGTGCCTGTTGCCACTCATTTTCGTACCAAATTATAAATTATATATTTATTATTATTATTATTAGTAGTAGTAGTATATATATATATATATATATATATATATATATATATATATATATATATATATATATATAATACCTCCAATGAGTTAAAATATGAGCCTACATGATGGAAAAATGTCCAAAATATTATAAAAACAGTTTTATCATCAATCTTTTTGTGTTATTATTAAGATGAAAAACCAAACGACTTTTTGATGTAAAATTTATTTTTTAAATCATTTTTAGAACCTTCGAAAATTTTTTTAGAAATATTCTTTTTCTGGCCTCAACGTGGTGCCATAAATCAGTTCGGGAATTCTGAGCATCTTTTTGCGGTGAAAAACTCATTGATTTGAAAATTCTTTCAAAAAATCAGATAATTTTTTGGATTTTAAGGAAACTTTCTAGACTAACCCAGAAATGAATGAAAATCTTGATATATATATATATATATTACATTTATATTTGTTACCTCATACTTATTTAATTTTATGAAATTTCAAGAAATTCTTCTTTTTTTTTTTTGTCGCGCTTAATGTTTATACTAGTTATAAGGACAAGTCCTCGGAGGATTTAAACCAGCTAATTTTTTTTTTATATCTAACATGAACCTCAGATACAGAAAATCTGCTTTTAATCGTAAAATAAATAATGCAATTATTTAATTAGAAATACTTTTAATTGCTTTTATGAATATAGACAGTATGCTTTTAAGAAAAAAATATTTTATCGATGAATAAAGAATTTTTACAAGAATTGTTTTCCATTTCTTTAAAAGTTTGAATTAGAATAATTCATAAACTTTTAAATCTTTTAAATTTATGTATTAATTTGTAGAAGTTAAGTGATATTGCTATTAAATAAAAACTATACAGTGTAACCCGGATATAAGAGAGTTGTCGGGACAGGAGACGAAGTCTCTTATATCCGGGTTTCTCTTATATCAGGGTTTGGTCTATTTTGTTTAGGCAAGAATGGCTCTAATTTGGGACCAGAGAAAATCTCTCTTATATCCAAGTTTCTCTTATATCCGGGTCACACTTTATTTACTAATCATAAATGGAAAGTTTATTACAATTCACATAGCTATTAGTATCGTTAAAAGAATTTTATAATATTTTTTGTGTTTGTATAAACATGTCTATGCAAAATTTTGCATATATGTGTGTGTGTGTGTGTGTGTGCGTGCGTGAGGAAAATCTCTGACAAAGTGTAAAATTTTTTTCCGCGCATTTCGTCTGTCAGGACTGTTTCGGACTAAAGTTTATGTTGACACAATGATACATGCGCATGAAGGAGAGGGGGCTCTGATTATTATTATTATTATTATTATTATTATTTTTTTTTTTTTTTTTTTTTTTTTTTTTTTGTTATTTAATTTTTGTTCTTTAAAATCTGTATTGGCTGTTGAACCAACACAAATATTCCGGAGCAGGTTTCTGCAGCAGGGATTGGCTATCCGTACAAGCAAACGGATGTTCTTGGAAAACGGGAGTAGCCGGCCATTATCTACATCACAAGTTTTCAGTCGCTGAAATATTTTGTTTGTAAAACTTCTCTTGAAAACACCTATTAGTTGAGGAAATCTTTCATGTGCCATGTCCCTTCAGGATCATGGCTCTCCACTTCTTCCTGTCCCTTATCGCACTCAATAAGTTTTGTCTTCTTGTTATTTCCCCCAAACCCCATTCTGCCATCCACTTGCTTAAGCCCATTAAGTATGTCACGTGTTGCTTTCTGCTGTCCCGCTTTCCCTCTATCCGCCCTGTGAGTATCAGATTTTCCAAGCCCTTCTTTCTCGTGTCCAAGAAATTCCAGCTGCTTCTTCCTGATGTTAAGTATTACTAATCAAAGAAACCACCTGGAAGATATCGAAGCTCTCGAAGTTCCGGGTGATAGAAAACTTTGAAACTGGTCTACAAGAGTGTATATCGAATGGAGGCCACCATTTGAGGGATGTCATTTTTAAAATAAAATTAATAAATACTACAGTCCTTTGTTTAAACAACAATGAAATAATTTTTTAATAGCAGTTACTTTGGTCTTTCTGTCAGTCTTGAAAATGTGGGAAGTATTTCTGCCGCACCCTTTATAATGATAATAACAATAATATTAATCATATACTGGAGTGGTTGCTCGTCTTAGAGATGTGTACATGAAATATGTTTTTGAGTTAAAAAAAAAACAAAAATACTTTCATAACATCCTAGTAATAACATTTATTTTATTTTGTCTCGCTTTTAGCTCTAAATAATTTTCTTTCTTTAGAAGCATTCCAAGCGGAGATATTGACCATATGGTAATGTTTTTGTATGTAAAGTTTTTGAGGGCCGGTCAGAGTAGGTCATCCTTGGGGACCGTCCGCGCGAGACGAAACGTGTAACCAATTAAGCAGAGATCTTCCCGCCATCTCCAAGCCTCGCCCTACTCAGTGTCTAACCACTTCACATTTGCCTCCTCCTAAATTCAACTCGTTTTACAACCACCCGGGGTGGATGACTTCACGAACGTATGATGTGGTCGCGTTTTAACTCGCGACTAGAATCACTGGCACCCAACTGTCTCTTTCTTTCTTTCTTTCTTTCTTTTTTTTTTTCTTTCTTTTTTTGGTTTGCTTGTTTGTTCGCCGCGTCTCTGTAACCTATCTCCTTCCCGCCATTACTTCGTCTAACGTCCGTTTGGATGCTGATGTCATTTTTCCGACAAAAGTGAATACTGGATGCGGTGCATGGATGGAGTTTATTTTAATTAACATTTGCAGCTTTGAAGTAGTGATTAATCACGAACGCCAACGATATGCGCGCGCATAAAGAGAAAGAGCGTTGAAATAAGAACAACAACGATTGATATTAAGCAAATAGAACGAAACTAAAACTGATGTAATCTGTTTTCATTTTGATTTATAGACAACAATCAAAATACTTAGTTTAAAGGTTCATGTCATACGACATACGACCAAAATGTCTGCTAATCCAGACTGTGTTCCCTTCCTCTATCAAGAGGAAGAAATATTCTTTAACAAGATCCAAACAATGACGCACATTAAAAGAAAAACATTTTCTCAAAGTGAATTATAATTAAAAATAAGAAACCACTTTCATCCAAGTGAAAGCAAGTTAAAACAGACAACTGAAAATGAATCGATCAACTTTAGAAGCCTCCACCAAATAAGAGAAACCACATCAGTTGAGGACTTACAATAGCAGCAACAACTAAAATGGATAGCATATGTAACTCGAAGAGAAAATAATAACATAATCAAGACGTTGACGTCCCACACTGTTTCAAATAAATGCTACCTTCATAAGAGCCAGATCAGGCCGAAAATGGAGTACTGTTGCCATATTTGATCGGGAGCTGTCTAGACCTCACTTTCCAGTCAGTTCAAAAGCATCTCTGAGTCCTTCTGGAGAAGTTATTTCCCACACTTCAACCTCTCTCTAGCAGGCGAAATGTGATGAATCTCTCACTGCTCTGTCGCTACTACCCTGGAAGTTTATCGTCATACCCAGGACGTGCAACGTTGTTTGAAAATAATGGGTGTGAATCACTATTCAACCCAACTCCAAGTAAGCCTTCCGACCTGAAAGTCCGAGAGTACCTCCAAATATCACGGGTCTTCAGTTAGTGTAAGTAACGAGATTGTAACAATCGACCGCTTGTTGCGGCTGTCACGTAGCTTACAGCAACTGGTATTCCCCAGTGGTCACCTATCTGGGTACTGATATTTTTGGCAGCCTTTTCCCCAAGAACTGCCACGTTGTGGACCAAACTCCCATGCGGCTGCCTCCCTGTATGCTTCAAAATTAACCTCTTCACGCCAAGTATCAACTGTTACATATCCTCCTTATGCATATAATGTTCGCTTCCTATCACCTTCTGTTTCATTTATATCACACATATAAGTCATCATAACCATTTTATCTGTGACCTTCTATCTTGTGTGACTATCGAGAATTTTGTTACGAAAAAAATATTATAACATGCGTTACTGTCCCAAAAGTTATTTTCCTCATATGTATTATAGCAATATGGAAAAATGGGAAATACTTTTAATTCCATAGAAAAAGTTTTTTTTTTTTTTGTTTTTTGTTTTTTTTTTGTTTTTTGTTTTTTTTTTGTTTTTTTAAGCGTTTCACCCCAAGCAAGGCGAGAAGCCACTAGGACGCAAGGGGTTACAGAAAATTTGGAGCAAGATCAGATAGGAGTGATAGAAGAAAGGATAAGGGTAGTGGATAGATCAAGGCAACTGGAGATGTCGATTGACATTACATTTGAATAGCAGGCGATTATAGCTCTCAGGGAAACTGGAATAGGGAAGGGAGTTCCACAGGCGAGAGGTGCGACACATGAAGCTATTGGAGTAGAAGAGACGGCTACATTTAATAGTTTCGACAGTGAAAGGGTGAGAGCGGGATGCCAGCCTTGTAGGGCGCCTGAACTCATGAAGTCTGAGAACCAAGGAGTGGCAGAGATTTAAAACTGATGGAAGATGATCCTTTGAACTTGGGCATGTTGTCATCATTTCAGATAAATCCTCATTTGCCAATTTTTTTTTTTTTTTTCGAAATGACTAAGCCAAGAATTTTTTTCGAAATGCCCGCAGGCCACGATCAAATGACAGATTTTTACTAAAACAAATGTTTTGTTACTATGTAGTGATTTTCTAAGCCCGGTTTAGATGCGGCACCCAGTGAGGATCGAACTCACTACTCAATCGTAATTGATCTAGCAAGACAAGCTTTCTAGCCATTACACCACGTCGAGGTGCCCATAGTGATTTTCCAAGCGTAGATTGGATGTGGCACAAGGCCGAAAGTATGGAGCACCCAGTGAGGATCGAACTCACGGCTCAGTTGTAATTGTTCTAGCGAGACTAGCTTGCTAACCATTACACTGCCTCGAGGTGCCCAAGCAATATAGCGATTTCCTAAGCGCTGCTTAGATGTGGCACAAGTCCGCAAGTATGGAGCACCCAGTGAGGATTGAACTCACTACTCAGTCGTAATATGTTCTAGCGAGACAAGCTTGCTAACCATTACACCACGCCGAGGTGCCCATGGTTTGCTACTATGGAAGTGGCATGGCGAGTCCTAGCCGTGAAGGTTAAACCTGACGGAACCAAAGAATGTAGTTCATCCGAGCACTTTCCATGGAAGTAGCGATAGAGCAGTGAGAAGCTCTCCACGTCCCAACTGTGAGTGTGTGTGTGTGTGTGTGTGAGAGAGAGAGAGAGAGAGAGAGGTTGGAGGGTGGAAAATAATTACACCAATAAACTTTTAAGTGTAACAGGCCTTAACTGAGATAGTAGACATATTTCTTTAGAAATACATTTTTATGTGATATTTCTTAACTGACTACCTCCGAGGGAATTGTACCAGACCTTAGCTAAGACATAAGATATATTTTTAGAAATAGACTTTCATACAATATTTCGGAAATAACTTCTTTCGAGGTAATTGAACACACCTTAGCTAAGATATGACATTTCGCTACAAATAAATTTTTATGCAATATTTCGTAAATGACTACCTTCGACGTAATCAATTGTACAAGGTCTTAGCTAAGACATAAGACATAATTCGTAGGAAATAAACTTATATATAATACTAGGAGTAGAGCCCGGCGTTGCCCATGGATGTAACAGTAAGAGATAGATCAAGTATCGACCATCATAAAGACTGAAAAATAAAATTGACAAAGATTATTGTTTAAGGTTGACGGACACGCATGTCTTAATTAGTTTTTTTTTTTTTTTTTTTTTTTTTTTTTACGAACTGGTCATACCCAAACTCAAACAAAAACATTGTTTTCAATCATTATGAGTCTACCGATTGAATAGAATTTTTCAATTTTATTATAAACAATTGTCTTGTAAATGGAATTTTTAAAATTCCATTTACAAGACAATTATTTATAATAAAATAAAAAGCATTCTGAATGTAAAAATAAAAAGCATAAAAAGCATTCTGAATGTAAGCATAAAAAAATAAAAAGCATTCTGAATGTAAAAATAAAGAAAAAAGTGTGCAAGACAATAAGAAACACTACCTGCCAAAAAAAAAAAGTGAAGTTTTGTTGAAATCGGTTGAAAAATGTAAGAAATCCGATCCCATATATAAACGAACACACACACACACAACCTGGGTTTTATAATAAGTATAACTCGATTTGAGTTGTCCCCCTTTCATTCTCGAAACAGGGATGCCTCTTAATCGTGTTTTCAAATTGATTTCGTGCAAAAACAATTGTGTTTTTCCAATTTTTGGCACTGTCAGAACCACCGCAAGGTAATTTTACGTAGTCCTGTGAAGTTTTGTTGAAATCGGTTGACAAATGTAGGAAATCCGATCCAATATATAAACGTACACACACACACACACACACACACACACACACAACCTGGGTTTTATAATAAGTATGATTTCGTAAATGACTACCGACGACGTAATTGTACCAGGCCTTAGCTAAGACATAAGACATATTTCGTTAGAAATAAACTTTGATACAATATTTCGTAAATGAATATCTTCAGCCTTTATCTAGTCCAAATACCATTACTGGTAATGAAAGCTGTAAAAAATATCTAAATGAACAGTGTTCATCATAAAAAAAAAATATATATCTAAATTAAATTTACTTTATCTGATAAATTAACGCGGTACTTTATCTGATATGTTCTTTAAAGAGAATCGGAAATGGTTGAGGAGGGGGACATCATCACTTTTGTTTTTGACATTTTGTCATCTCGGATAAAACGAATGTATTTATATCTCTGTTGGTTATCTTTCATTGATAATAGCAAGTTCACCCAATTAGGAATATGACCTCAATCGTCTCCTTGGCAGACTGAGACTAGCACGGCTATTTCAATTTGAATATTTTCTCAACATTATTCTCTCCTCTCCTCCCCCTCTCTCTCTCCTCTCTCTTCTGCTTTACTTTTCTTACATGTGTAAGTGACAAAGCCATGGCGTAGACGACTGGCGTTAGGACTAAACAAAGAAAAGCCAGCTTGATTCTTCCACAAATGCACTAATTCAAAACTGAAATCAATTGCAACCAGAGTTTTAAAGGATCACTTTCTTTCTCACTTCGCTTCTTTCAAATTGTTTATAGGAATGCTTTTAAACAGAAAGGTTAGTTAGGTCACCATATCGCTACAGGACGTCGGTGATCGGCGCTCTCCACAGCTTCCTTTTCTTTGTTACCTGTGTATTCCCATGTCATCTTGGGGAAAAATAATAAAGTGGCTTCTCTCCGTTTTATAATACATTGGAATCTCAGTTCACGAATTTAACTCGTTCCTGAAGCCCGTTCGTAAGCCGAAACTATTTTTCCAGTAGGAATCAATGTAAAATAGACTAATCCGTTCAGGTTCCCAAGATGATTGCTTATTTAAACTTTAACAATAGTTCTTTGTTCACACGTTTATACACAAAACTAATGAAAATTATTAAATCTAAGTGAAAAGAAAGGTTATTATTTGGAAAAGGGAAAGGAAGACATGATCGTCTCTTTATTTATAGTGATTTTCCAAGCATAGCTTAGATGCGGTACAAGGCCGAAAGTAGGGGTACCCAGTGAGGATCGAACTCATTACACAGTCGTAATTGTTCTGTCGAGACAAGCCTACCAACCATTACACCCCCTTGAGGTGCCTTCGTCTCTTTATTTATAAAGATTGTATAGATCGTTGCGTTTGCCATATGAAACTGATCAAGAAGAGACATTATCATCAACAATTGTTTTTCTCTTAACTTTTCTTTTTCCTTTACCAGTATCCCTGCTAGCTTTCTTTGGAGCCATGACTGAGGACTAATGAAGAGGAAAAAAGACAGAGTACAATAAAATTGGAAAAGGAAAGCACACCACAACACACGAATGTATACAACATGGCGGTCGACTCAGAAATGATTCCGTTCGGGTTAACTCGGTTCGGCAATGTTGTTCGAGAACCGAAATTTTGTTCGATAACCGAGGTATTTTCATCTCGAAATTTCTGTTCGAAAACCGATTTGTTCAACATGTGGGATGTTCGAGAACCGAAGTTGCACTGTACATTATTTTCAGACTTGACTGCAAACAAATAGTGCTCAGTCTACCCTGTTATTTAATCCGTAGCTGAAGAAGAAGAA
Organism: Acanthosepion lycidas; assembly: GCA_963932145.1. NCBI lineage: Eukaryota > Metazoa > Mollusca > Cephalopoda > Sepiida > Sepiidae > Acanthosepion > Acanthosepion lycidas. The sequence continues at coordinate 32,545,057 of OZ010584.1, read as the reverse complement.
GAAATGGGTTCATCCCTTTCTATAGAAAATTAGTGTAAAGTAAATGCAATTGACTTGTTCAGAATTCGAATTCAAGTAGCTGATTCCACTTTACGCGCCGTTAACCATCACGGTAGCACGTACATCCTATTCGGTATCACGTATGATTTTAACAAGTAATAAAAATCAGATATTTTTCAATCTCCATGCTATTAAATTTTCCAGTAAGTAGTTTCCCATCTTTATTGAGCACGCTGTGAAGATGTAACCCGGTAGAGAATAATGAGGATATAGCAAGATAAGCTCGCTGACAATTACCCGACGGGAATGTCTCTTAAGTTTAACAAAAAAGCTACAAAGGTTTAACACCGAGTAAAAATCAAACTCACTAGAAATGCTACATTTATTTGATATAAATATGTTAATTCTTAACAACGACAAAATAGCACATTGTACTTCTATAATTCTATCATTCCTAATTAACTAATATAATCACTAAACTGAATGCGATTGAATTTCTAGAGTTTTTATAAAATTAATTATGGGAGGGGGTAATAAATATAAAAAAATATTTTTTCATGACTTTTAAAAAAAGAAAACATTTATAATAATTTCCATCATTTGTAAATAGTTTCTGAAAGTTTCATTAACATCCGATAATTATTTTTATTTTGCAAGATTTTCCAAATTAATGTCTGTCATACAAAAAAAAAAAAAAGAAAAAAACCTGCTAAAAATTTGTTATTTTACTAATTCCGGTGATACAAAGAGAAACAAGGTTTTTTAATCAAAATTTAGAATGTTCTAAAAAGAAAGAAATTTTTAAAAAAATAATTTAAAAAGTACTCCAGTCTTTCCTCTTAATAATAGCATAAACATTTAGACGATAAAATATTGTTTTAGTCAAGTTTGGCGGCTTTTCCATCAGACTATGCTCTTTTTTAGCAACCTCCTGGATGTACCTAAGTTAAATCATGGATCGAAAAGTTGAAAGCTTTAGTGACTGTTGAAGTAATGTAAATATTTCTACTAAATGCACCAAGCCTAGTACAGCAATTGAGCCATTTTTATTTGCCTTTTCCCAAGTTCGTACAGGGTTGAACCTGGTAATAGCCATAGAAATGCAATTCTTAGGGTCGGAGAGGAAGCGTTTAACCGATTTATATACAGGGTGGTCTGAAAGTCATCCCTACATAATATAATTTTCTATTTCAGATGGCTGACACGAGTTTCTGCAGACATTCACAATGTGGGACAGCGTCAATGAAAGTGAATAAACTAAATCCAGTAGATGTACTTTTTATTACTGTATTACTTGTTCTCATTACTTTTTGGTAGGCGGTGACAAGACTTTCGGACCACACTGTACATTGGGAGCAAGTTCTCTTTATATAAGAAAAAAAAATCAATTTCCGTTTTTCGACCCGAGCCGTCTTTATTTATTTTTAAAATAAATATTTTGGTAATTATCTGCTTCGAATGGCAAGAGACAACCAAGGTCGCCCAACATGTTTTTTTTTTTTTTGTTTTTTTTTCATAATCCAAAAAGAGAAAATTTGGTCAAGTTAAGAAAATTAAAGTGAAATGTATTGATTTCAATTTGTCCTCAGCAGCATTAATGTCTTTTGCTAAAGAGATTGAATTTTTTGATTGTATTAATGCTAGGTGTGACAACGTTTATACATTAAACCCATATAGGTTGATAAACAGAATCAGCCAACCAACAATACCTATTTATAGTAAAATTACCAATTATTGTGTTGGAAATATATAGATTTCGGCATTAAATGACCCACAGAGGTATTGATATGCCACTAAACAAAATCAGACAACCAATCAAATCATATAAATGTTTTTCAGTTTTCAAACGATTTTCTTTTTCCGAAATTAATGCTGGGTTTACATTGGCTGGGCAAGTGAATTTGGTTGTTTGTTCGTAAAAAATGCTGCATCATATTAGATTTGATAAAACCCCATTCAAATGTAACGAAATTTAAACTTTTTTTTTATTAATATTCACCCGATATAAGACCCAAGAGCCACTCAATGTAGAAGGTTATTGAATGACGTTGCTGTATGAACGTAAGAGGAAGAATGTAAGAAGTGAAATTTATGAGGAGTCTATTCCACAAAGAAGTACTTCTTAGGAAGAAGCTGTCTGATTGGAACTTCCTCCTTACTAATGGAATACGAAGAGAATAGGGACTGTTCGTGTCGGTGTTCGTGGCATAGCGGGTCTGTAAAGGTCAGAACTGGTGAAACTAATAAATGTTACATGTCAGAACATTTGCCATGGAAATAGCGATAGAGTACCCAGAGGCTGCCGACCTTTCTTTCCCTCTGTGGGATAGGCATTGCATGGTGGTAAATAATTTATCACTCGTATTCGTCAAGGACATGATCAACATGTGTAGTAATGACAAAATACCACAATGAAAGGGTCTTTTTTCTTTCTTGAAAAAAAATCTGTGATTCTAGACGTCAAAGAATTCTGATAATACCAAATTGAACTTTTCTTTGGAAAATTTTTTATTGATAGCAGGAGATGAAAGCGTGAAGATTTTGACTCCAATGAATATATGGATGCTGAGGTAGATCCTTCTAACCTAAGGATTTAATTGAAAACATACAACGCTTTCACCGGCGTGCTAAGGATTATCCCATATTGCATTTCGATTCTCGATCCCGTCAGTGTGCATCGAAAGCTGGTAATGGGTCCACTGCGTGCTCACAAGGTAACAAGATGAAAGACAAACACCAGCTTAAGAAATAAGAATGCGAACCCTGTTTTGCACATTATATTCGGATGTTTTATTCAAGGCTTCACTTGACCGCATGAATGCGGGCACTTTGAACAACTTCTAAGTCGATCTCATAGTTCTTTCTATTACCAATCTCTTGCCCTCAATCACACTCAAACACATAACACACACTACCGCTAATTCTATAAATTATTTTTTCCTTACTCTTTTCAGCTATACGTCTACACATTAGTATATTTTCCCTTTTGTGAATCTCGTCCTAGGTATGACGATGAACTACATCCGGCAGCAAGGCCTCCGATTGAGAAATGGGAGGTTTTTGTGGAGCGTTGAATCACTTCTAAAATCTTGTTGCAGGTCTTCACTGGCTCGGGGTGGTAGCACCTGTTAGGGTCCCAGGCATGGACAAATAATGAACACTCAAGACAAAAATCAACAATACATTTTTGTAATAAAATGATAAACAGTACATTTTTATAGGAAAATGACGATCAATGCAGCACTAAAAATCTAAAAATACATTTTATAGTAAAATTACCAACGATACATTTTATGATCTACAAAATATATATCTAAAAAACATAGCTTTACTATAAAAGTATAAAATTATATACAAATTATCTTTCAGCATAAAATTACGTACAAGACATTAAGATTTCGACATTAAATAACCTCTACAGGTTGATAAACAAAATCAACCAACCAACAATACATATTTATAGTAAAATTACCAACAATAATTAGTATCTCTTATTGAAGGCATACAACTGCGTTCAAAATATATTTAGTTGAAGCCGTAAAATTGTGTTCAAAATATGTAGATTTAGGCATTAAATGACCCATAGAGGTGTTGATTTGCTGCTAAATAAAAATAGCCAACCAATCTTTTGTGAATATCGTTATTCTTTATTGTCATATAGGAAAAAAATGAGTAACTACCAACACCAAGTTTCGAGCGTGGCACTCTGGACTTATGAATATATGTTTTCCGCTGCAGTGATTACTGAGTGACTATTGAATGGAACTATCCAGTCGAATTAGTGTGAATTATTGTGCGTCGATAATTTGGGTTTTGATTTAGGATTTACCGGACGTTAAACCAAGCCGCGCTACTAACAATGGTATTCACTGAAATGCTTAATTATCTTGATGTGGCTTCTGTTTCTTTGTTCTTGTTAAGTATTTATTTGCAGTTGTATTTAAATACTGTTTTATCTTAACATTGAAGTATTGAGTTATACTTAATTATTAACGGCCACCCTACGTCACAAAAGTTATATAAAATGCATACAAATATCTACACGTTTCATCCCGAACCCTCATCACTTTACAGTTGAAATAGCTCGATGTAACCGTAAGTTCTATGCTATCAGTTTCTTCTCTCGCACCTCTCGCTTGTAGGACTCCCTTCCGGCCTCTTGATTGATTATAGGTTAACCTAGCCTTAACAAAATGCGCTAAGCAGGTGATCCTGTGTTGACGGCAACCTTAGAATTAAAACTGAAATTTTAGACAATGTCATCAAAGAAACAAATAGAAAGGGCTAATTTTAAGATGACAGAATTTATTTTATATCATCATTTTGCAGTTGAAATGTCCAGAGGCAACCGTAAGTTCTATGCTAACAGTTCTTTCTTTCGCATTTCACACTCGGGGGAAGCTCTCTTCCGGCTTCTCGCTTTCCAATCAATTTTGATCTTCAAAAATTGAAAGACAATGTCAAACGTTATCTTCTGTCTTTTGAATTCCATGTATTTACAGATTTTTTATAAAATCCAAAGAAGAATCTGTAATGTTATCAGTCCCGATCTGGCATCTCGGCTTCAATCACTTTCTCACTGCTGTAAACGTAGCTTCCCTATGACTTTTTATAAATATTTTCTTGATAATTTCTCTGATGAGCTTTTCGCTATGGTACCTTGACTTTTCGAATTTAAGCGCAGTACTAGATTAGTGACAAGGTCTCATCGTTTTACAGTTGAAATGGCTGGATGTAAGTTTTATGCTAACAGTTTCTTCCATCGTACTTCTTGCTTGCGGAACTCTTGACTGACTTCTTGCTTTTCATTCAACTTTGATCATCAAAAATTGAAATGTTATGCTAATCGTTATCTTCTGTCTTCTTAGTTCCCGTTCTTTTATCATTCTCTCCTTAATGTGTTTTCTTTTTCTCATATTCTCTCACACTCGGTAACCCCTTGCATTTTAGTGGCTTTATTGCTTGGGGTGAAATGATAACAAAAACAAAAATCACGTAGAAACGCATTCTACACTCCGGATTTTAATTCTGAAGAATCAAATAATTTCTTTAATTCCTGTCTTTCTTTTACTCATTTCATCCCAAGAAAGGCTGGAATACCACTAGTACGCAGGGGGTTACAGAGAGTGAAAGTGAGAGAAAAGATTGGGTATCGGGGGGATTGAGGAAAGGATAAAAGATGAACGGGGCTTAAGACAACAAAAGAAGGCGATTGACATTGCCTTTAAATTTTGGCATTAAAATTTAGAGTGTGGTTTTCAGGGAAGCAGGTAAACAGAAGAGAGTTCCACAGCCGGGGAGTGTGAGAAAAGAAACTGTTGGAGCAGAAGTGGGGATTACATTTAACTATTTCAGCAGTAAACGGGTGAGACCTAGATGCCAATCTAGTAGCACGCTTAAATTCATGATGTCGGGACACCTGGGGAAAAAAAACTCCTCAGAGGAGTTACCAAGAAAATATTTGTAGAAAAGATAGAAGGAAGCCACATCACGTCTTTGAGAAAGTGACTGAAGTCGAGATGCCAGGTCAGGATCGATTACATTGCAGATCCTTCTTTGGATTTTGTCTAGAACCACGAGATGAATAGCAGGGGCACCAGACCAGATATGGCGGTAATATTCAATGTACGGATGAATGGTAGATTTGTAAATGTACAAGATGGACTCTGACGAGAAAAAAAAAAAAACCTTTCTCTTTTCTCTTTGCATCGCATTTTCCCCCTGCACTGTAAATGTTATTCGTTTCCCCTACGTCGCAACTATTTCTGTATAATACATCAGTTTTAGGTATCTTATGCTTACCCCTCATCGCGTCACTGAAACCTCTTCATGTTTTTTATCGAAACGATCAAGATATCATATGTGATATTGAGAAGCATTTCTGGCGCACGCGTACAAACACACACGCACGCAAACACATGTATATAGGTGTTCTTAAAATAACAACAACAATTAAAAAAAAATGGGTTGTCCAGGTCGAGGTCCTGTGTGGCCCTCATCTCATCAGCACAAAACAAACCACCGTAACGCAGACCTACTTTCAACATTCTTGTCTTTGCCGGCTGTCGGATTTATGGGTCACGATGAAGGGCTTATATTTATACAGGGGGTAGGGGGTATCTTCTAAGCTTTCAACTTTACACCATCAATTTTCTCTCGAGGTGAATAGGGAAGATATATCATTTATCCATTCGCGCGTGCGTGTACACAATCTTGGAATCTGGAGAAGTTGAAAGAAAGATACGAGTGGGGATGGTAGGTCGTAACGGGGCCGTGAGAAACACGAGTAGTCGGAATCTTAGAAATACTACATGGTTTGCTAGTAAATATAACCCTTAGTGATCTTTCATAGTTTTAGTATGTTTTTATTAACGTGTACGCACTACGTGCAAATTAGTAAAATGCCATATTTAACTTATTTTGATTTATTCATTCGTTTTCTACGGCTTATCAACCCCGCAGCTCACCCCGAGAACGAACCTAGTGTTTGATCTGGACTGCAACGCTTCCACTAATGTGGAAATTCAATTATATCTAGTATGTATGCTATCCATTTTAGTTGTTGCTACTTTTGGAAGTCTTTAAGTGATATGGCTTGTTATTTGGTAAAGTTCGTTGTTTGGGATTATGAAGCGCCAGTCTATAGTGTCTGATGAAATATTGTCTTCTTTTTGCTTGAAGCCATATCCGTTCTTCAAAATTGAAGGAGATAGAAGAATTTTTGTTCTCTCTTACTCTTCGTTTATCTCGTTACTATTATTAGTGAGTTTTTTATTTTTCTAACTTTTGACCTTTTGCAGGCGAACGTATGTCGGTTTATCTAATGCGAATCGTTCCTTTCGCTCTTTTTACATTTGATTCGCTTTTTGGTTATCATGGATGCCACCTTGGGTGATCTGATGGATGGTCATGTGTTATCGCTTCGAATTTTATTGGGCGAGCTTGATCCTGGAAAACATTTGGAAGCCTTCTAAAAATACCTCTTTGCTGGCGTTGGGTTAAGTAAATAATTTGCGATGTTCTTTCTCTAGCGCTGATTTAGACCTTCTCTAAATTACCATTACTATCAAATTCTTCTTTCTTTCTTTCCTTCTTTCTTTTTTTATTTCATTTTCTCTCCCTTCAAAGCCGTTTCGACATTCATTTCTTTATTCATTCATTCCTTCATTCATTCATTTCTCTTTTCCACCTAGAAAAATAATTTTAGAAAATATAAAGGATTTATGAAAAATATAAACATTTTAAAAAACAGAGATTTTAACAAATATCAAGATTGCATAAATAAAATTTTGAATGATTCATTTTTTACGGCTTATCAACCCTTTGCAAGTTAAAGCCAGAAAATATTTTTAGATTGTAAGAATTTATGTTGTTTTTAGATAATAATGATTTAGTGATGCACGTCTTGCTAATTAACCCATAGTTGGGGGAAGAGGTGGATTCATAAACTTTCCAAGTGTATTTGCGCGTAAGTGAATATAACAAACGCGACTGGAATTGGAAACTTTACTAGAACAGATGAAAAATATAACTCTCCTGAAACAGATGAGAAATATATAACTTTGCTAGAACAGATGAAAAAAATATAACTCTCCTGGAACAGATGAGAAATACATAACTTTGCTAGAACAGATGAAAAAATATAACTCTCCTGGAACAGATGAGAAATACATAACTTTGCTAGAACAGATGAAAAAATATAACTCTCATGGAACAGATGAGAAATATATAACTTTGCTAGAACAGATGAAAAAAATAGAAGTCTCCTGGAACAGATGAGAAATATATAACTAAGCGTATAGCAACTGGTATTCCTAAGCGGTCACCCATCTAGGCACTGATCAATCTCGACGTTGCTTAACCTCGGTGATCGTACGGGAATTGGGGTTTCATAAGCCATCAATAAGGAGAAAGAAATGGGAAGATGAAAGGTCATGACCTCAATTTTTAAAGTTGAAATATTTAATTCCTACTCACACAATATTAAAGAATAAAGATTAGATTATAGATTAAAGAAAAAATTGATGAAAATATGTAAAATGAGAAAAACTTAAAACCCGATAACAATTCACCACCATGACAACTCTTGTAACTTTACTAGAACAAATCAGAAAAATATAACTTTACTAGAACCTACCAGAAAAATATAACTTTATTATAACAGACGAGAAAAAAAAACATTACTAGAACAGATGAGAAAAATATAACTAAAATAATAATAATAAAAAAGATAAAAAAAACCCCTTAAAACCAGGTATTAATCCACCGTTAGACCAAGCTATGGGTTAAATAGTGTGACATGTATCAGTAAATTATTATTTCGGGAAAAAATTCTTAAAATTTAAAAATAAATTTTCTGACTTTAAATAACCTGGGATATTTTGCAGAAACCTCTTAACCAAGTCGGTTTAGTACCATAGGATCGCCATTGTATCGGGTCCCTTTTAAAACACGTGTCTTCCGTTAACTCTTCCTTTCTCTCACTTTCTCTTTTACACAGTTTTCGCTCTCAACATGAGTTCATTTTTAATGAATGCTTTCAGAGGCCACAGTTCAGTTTACATGCGAGTCAAGTTGTTTGCGACGCGAGTTTACGTGCGAGTTGGCAGTTGTTTGCGACGCGTTCACTGAATCAAAATACAGAATCGCTTAAATAGAGTGCATTAAGCGAATTCTTTTAGAAGAAAGGCACGTGTTCTTCAAGCTACTACCGCAAAACAAAACCGCTAGACGGCCAAACAACCTCTACGAGATAAAATGCTTGCTTTAAGAAACCAAAACATCTAACAACTGTTTTATACGTCGTCAATAATTTTTTACGATCTGAAAAAGAGCGCCAATAACATTTTCGCATCTTAATCTAATTCGCAAGCAAAGTAACACGATATATTGTTGTTTATATTTAATTTTTAAGATGTGGAATTGTCAATATAATTTAATTATTTGGAACTATGTTTCTCATTTTGATTATTATAATAGGTGGGATTATCGAAACAACGTTTCGACAAAGTATCTTCTGACCATCATCAGATGTCCATTATTTGGATGATATACGATATCTGTTGATTATCGTATTATTTTATCCCTGTGATGCCAGTTATTGTTTGTTTTCTATCTATCTATCTATCTATCTATATATATATATATATATATATATATATATATATATCCAAGTATATGATTGGTGTATATGGAATGAATTCCAATAACCAACAATTACTATTCTTAAAAGAGTGCTCAATACAAAGTAGAGCCCAGACATGTAACTCCCTATATTCCCCATGTTACCTGTGTCTTAACGAAAAATTTGAAATTATTAGATTTAAAAACAAGGCTGATCTCTTAAATCAAAGATATGAACTAACGGTTAATTGTAAACACCGTTATAAATTTAACTTATTATAGGGGTCGTATACTTTAAATGATAATGATATGTAGCTGTAAGTTTAATAGATTATAACTTTTATTGCCTGATGGTCAATCTGACGATATGAATGTGTATGGTATAACTACATAATGTTATTCATTTTTCTGTATGTGTATATATATATATATATATATATATATATATATATATATATATATATATATATATATTTGTGTGTAGTTATGTGTGTTCGTACTGCGAAATGTGTATGTTTGTATTTTAATGTATTAATATGTTGCTAAGTTTTGTATATATATATATGTATATATGTATGTGTGTGTATTTGTTTATGTGTATATAGATATATGTGTGTATGTGCGTGTATATGTGTGTATGTGTGTGTGTATATATATATATATATATATATATATATATATATATATATATATATATAAAGTAAGAAGGTGAAAAGGAGGAGAAGAAGAAAAGAGGTTAAAAATATTGGTGTATATGTTTATGTATGTGTATTTGTAGATGTGGGTATGTGTGTGTGTATATATATGTGGGTATGTATCCTTATATGCATGTATATATGTATTTTTATGTGTGTGTATATATGTAAGTGTCTGTATGTTTATGTAGTTGTATATATATGTATGTGTGTATATGTATATATATATATATATGTGTAGGTGTATGTGTATGTATGTGTATGTGTATATATATATATATATGTGTGTGCATGTGTATGTATGTGTATGTGTGCATGTATGTGTATGTGTAAGTATATATATATATATATATATATATATATATGTATATATATATATATATATATATATATATGTTTGTATGTGTATTGTTATATTGTGTACCTAAATTTATTTACGTATATTTTTGTTGGTATGAATGTGTTTTTATATATGTATGTTAGGATACGTGTATTTTTGTGTTTGCATGTATATCGAGGTATGTCTATGCCTATGTATGTGTATGTATGTATGTTTATATATGTTTTTGGTCAAATGTCGTTGTATTTATGTGTATGTACGTATATATGTGTATTTGTTATTATAGATAGGTATTTTTATGTAGATATTTATGTGTATGTATATTTCTGTATGTGTGTATGCATGTATGTATGTGTATATATATATGTATATATATATATATATATGTGTGTGTGTGTGTATGTATGTATGTATGTGTATGTATATATATGTGTGTGTGTGTTTACTTATGTAGGTTTGCAGTTGTATATATGTATGTTGACACCTACTGTATATGAAATTGTTCATGTGTACGTGTAGGTAGGGAAACTTGGGTATGTCATTACGGCCACATGGGTTAGTATATATGTGTGTAAATATGTTTATATTTGTGTATTGCTGTGTATATATATATGTATTTATATGTGAGTATGTGTACAGATATATGTGTGTATATTTGTGGGTATATATGTGTATATGTGTATGTATGTGTATGTGTACTTGATACCATGGAAATGTATACGTATGTATATGTTTATGTATGTATGTGTAGATCTTTCGGTGTGTATGTATGTATGTATATTTATGTATGTGTGTGTGTATGTATATATATATATATGTTTGTGTGTATATGTATATATATATATATATATATATATATATATATATATATATGTATGTATGTGTATATGTGTGTGTATGTGTGTGTGTGTGTATATATATATATATATATATATATATATATATATATGTATATTAGGTGGACATCGTAGTTACCGATGGGTGTTGACTTTGATGTCCGATTTTATATTTACATACACTATTTTAATATATTAAATAATATTAATTTTAATCATTTTTATCTTTGTATATTTACTCGCTTAAGTTAGATTTCAATAGGTTGTTAACATTCATGCAAAGACATTTTCTGTCTTAAATATTTATCGGTTGTGGCATCCGACTGTCTGGGTCAATGTCTGTGGATGTGTGTGCATGTATTTATATGTATCTATGTGTATGGAAAGTGCATTCACTTTTAATTGTGTATGTATGTACGTGTGTGTTGGTTTCCCTTCTCCCACTTCCCCCCTTTTTTCATGCCAATATCTGACTCGTAAAGAGCCACACTGTTATCCGAAGGCGCATCGAGATAGCGAAAGTTGCCTTCCAAAGGCTAAACAAAGTATTAACAACCCTCCTCACATATGAAGAAGAGACTTGAAGCAACAGAATATGTGCGTCTAGAGAAAGACACTGCAAATATCATGGACAGAATCTGTCTATTTTTCCGAGATGAAGTATTATGTACACTATTTACATTATTCGAACTTTGTCGCCATATTTATTACAACGTATTATGTTAAGGCAGCAGAGAACTTGGAGAGGGAAAATAACAGGAGATAACTGATATATAGTGAGCGAAATAAAGGGTTTAGTTCGACATTCCAACTACCTGTAGAAGGCCGGAGCGTACAACGGCCGAAACGTTGTAATAAATATGGCGTCAAAGATGAGGACAATAATATAAATAGTGATCATGGACAGAATATTTGAGTAACAACGAAGTTTTAGAGAAAGTGGATACACTTATACTTAAAATCAGGAAGAGGTAGTTGAAATTTCTATGGGGCATAGTGAGGAAAGGGGGCTTGTAAAATTTGATACTCACAAGATAGATTGAAAGTAAGAGGGACAGAAGAACATAACGTAGAACTTACCAAACGAGCTTATTTAAATAATTGGCGGAACAAGGACTAGGGATGATAGCAAAAAAGACAAAGCTACAAAGGACTAGAAGTTGGGAAGAACCATCATCGCCTACGTCCTGAAGGGATATAGCACATAGAAGAAGAACGAATGAAACTAGAACAGGCATTAGTCAAGAGATGCGGAGGAAAACAACGCCTAACCTACCTAGCGAGCTTGAGTAAATATTAGGTTGGTGCAAAAATAATGACGTAATAATGTCGTGTTTTGACGTTAAAAAATACGTCAAAAAACGACATTATTACGTCATTATTTTTGCATCAATCTAATAGATGGCGGAACAAGGTTTAGCAGAGATAGCAAAAAAATATATATATATATATATATATGACGAGCTACAAAGGACAGGAAATTGTGAAGAACCATGATCGCCCACGCCCATAATGGACACAGCACATAGAAGAAGACGCTCTTAAGGGTTTGGTTAGGGCTCGAGCCAGTTACGTGACCTTTATCAAAAGTCAATTTGCATTCAAGATTACCGGTTTAAAGTCGACCAATAAGAAAACAGCTGATAAATACAAAAAGGAGCAACGAAGATGAATAATTCAAATTTAGCTCAAAATAATTGGCAAAGTGCATAACAATTTCCGTTTTGTTGACTAAATTATTGCAGTGCTGCAGTGGAATATCATGACATAATCAAATAAGCATTCTTTATTTTTTGTTTGTCCTTTATGTGTGTTGAGATAAGGGTGTGCTTGTGTTTGATTGGGTCTCTTCGCCATCACGAAGAGGGACGAAGAGTGACGCAACATTAGGTTTGACCTGAACCCTATGAGAAGGTCAGGAAATTATTAGGAAATCCTTTTGCTATTTCCTATATAATAAAGTGGTAGGTCGCTTGCAATACTTTGAAGTCAGTCAAGTGGAAAATAGGAGACGTTTTTATTTTTAAATACATAATGAAACGATAGCAATTCTAATTATTACTTGCTTAGTAATACTTCACTGTGTCCCCATCACTGTTGAGTAGGCATTTTTTTTCATTAGCCGATTTCATATTACGAGTTGTTTTTTTTTTGTTTTTTTTTTTAATATTTCAAAATCTGAAACAGCTCTGAATAGTATGGTTAAGGCCGTTGTGCATTGCAGCCTTTATCAACCTTTAGAGAATATTAAACTTAGACCTGGGCAATAGAGTGAGAACAATCTACCCCATTCCGTAGATCAAATAAAAGTTTATCCGGATCGATAAGCACTTGACGAAGGCCCGAGTGCACAACGGCCGAATCGTTGTGATGAAGATGAGGACAGTTTTCCGGTTGTAAAAAATCTACAGAAATTCAAACACAGCCTTTTTATTCTTATTTTTTTTTTTTTTATCTCAAAGACGTTTTTCTATTTAGTTCTATGATGCCTGTTTTTTCATCTATAATTTATAAACTTCAGAGACATCATTGTATTAATATTTTACTATGACATATCTATTTTAATATTTTACAGGGACATCTTTATATTAACATTTTACAAAGACCTCATGGCGTTAATATTTTACAGAGACATCTTTGTATTAATATTTTAGAGGGACAACTTTGTTTTAATATTTTACAAGCACATCTTTGTATTAATATCTTACAGAGGCGTCATGGCATTAATATTTTACACAGACATCTTTCTATTAATATCTTACAGAGGCACCCTTGTATTGATATGTTATTGAGACATCTTTGTATTCATACTTTTAAGAGCCATCTTTATATCAATATTTTACAGAGACATCTTTGTTTCAACATTTTACAGGGACATCTTTATTTTAATATTTTAGAGGAACCTCATTGTTTTTATATTTTACAGACATATCTTTGTATTAATATTTTACGGGGACATCCTTGTATTAATATTTTAAAGAGACATCTTTGTATTAATATCTTACAGTGATATCATTGTATTAATATTTTTGCTATATAAAAATGTATAAACCTGTCTGAATGCAAAATCTTTCCAGCATAAATGCGTATACAGCAATTACTAAATGGATGAATAAGTGGAAGAATCAAAACTATTTTTTTTCTTTTTTTTAATTAGGGGCCACCTTATGGGAGCTCTTTGTAAATATTACGCAATGCTCTGTAAATAATGCTTTTCGGTGGCCCCAAACTTTTCGAATGTATGTATTTATATTCTATAATTTGTTCAAGAACACTCATTGTCAACAGATGGCCGACCACTTCTATCATTGATTTCAGAGCATAATTTCCCACTTTTAAAACGCTTGAACCAGTTTTGAACAGTACGGTCAGATAGTGTTTAATTTTTACCCACTTCTCTAATTATATAAGCAACTTCGATGGTTTTGAGTTCGAGTTGCATATAAGGCTCCACAATAGTCAGAATCTCAATACATATAACGTTAAAAACAAGGAAAAATGTTCTGAACTGGCATGTAATATCAGTTCCTCCTATATGGCATTGAATGCTGGACAAATCCCCCGCAGACGAAGAGGAGACTTGCGGCAACAGAGATGTGGCTCTACAAAAGGATGCTGAGAATGCCATGGACTGAGCATGTGAGCCACGAACAAGTTTTTAGGGAAAATGCTAAACAAAAAGGACACACTCAGAATCTGAAAGAGATAGTTGACATTTCTGGGATACATAATGAGGAAAGAAGGCTTGGAGAATCTGACACTCACAGGACATATTGAAAGCAAGAGGGAAACAGCGAGTAACCTCTCTAACGAGTTTGTGTCAACGGATGGCTGCGCAGGGAATGAGGGGGATAGTAGAGAGACAAATATTGCTTAAATTTACGAAGGATAATATTTTTTGTATACCCTCTTAACACTAGCCCCTCGTATGTTAGTGGCCTTATTCCCTTCTTCGTGATGAAATGATTATATATATATATATATATATATATATATATATATATATATATATATATATAGGGTTACTGAAAAGTAATTCCCTATTTTATGCATGAGTGACCATCCAGGAGTCCTGACTTAACACCCTGCTTTTTTTTGCTGGTGGGGGGGGGGAGGTTAAAGGACCTAGTCTACTCTACCAAACCCAAACCCAAACTTTGGAAGATGTGGGTTCCTCTGGTGAAACCAGTTGACGCGGTCCGTGGGGGTCTTGAGAAGCTGGTAGTGAAATCTGGTGCCCATATCGAATTTTAAATAAAACCTCATTAAAGCGATTTCCTCCCATTTCTATTTGTTGTAAAAGTCCTAGTTAATAACTATATTATAAGTATTTTAAAATGGAGAGTTACTTTTCAGTCATCCTGTATACCATGTGTAACAGAAAACTTGTCCAAATCGTGTAACAGCATGCGATAATTGTCCATCCCACAAAATGTTTAATATCTAAAAAAACACTAAACTAATTGAGTTTCATTTTTTTCAGGTTTTCAGATGAGACGTTTAGCAATCTTGACACCATTTATCGTAGGAATCACTGAGAACCCTCTTGAGTTATTCAGTTAGAAAGAGAACAGGTTAACATCGTTTTTGTCAGCCCCACTATGTCTTCCCAACTGAGCAATGGTGAGAGGAAAAAAATCATTCAGGCCTTTAGTAATGGTACCAACATTCATACTCTGGCTTTCATGTTCAAAGTCCATTAAGAACCATCAAGAGAACAGTGAATAAATTTTAAAAAGAGGGAACAATAGGTGGGGAACCTGGATCAGGAGGTCACAAAAGCAAGAGGGATCATCATTTCAACTTAGAGCTAAATACATTCTTATTGTAGTTCAAAGTAGTGTCCAATAGTGTTATAAAAACCTCGGAGAAATCCAGTAAGATATCTTTAATCATTTCTAAGATACATACAACGGTTCAAAGCTTAATCTAACAATTGTACAATTTTGCTGTCACACGATCTGAACAGTTTTGCTTTTGCATACCGTATATATATATATATATATATATATATATATATTGAAACAAAAACTTGAAACCAAAGAATTTGTATAAATATACAAACACGCATTCTTAAAGGATCCTTTTTTCGACCAACACTTACTCACAAGATTACGTTGGTACCTTCTTAAATAAACAAAATGAAACAAATTTGCACATCGAAACCCAAGTATATACAGAAGTGTTAAAGGGGAAACCACGACTAAAATTGGAATTTATTACTAAAATAAGGAAAATAAAGGGAATGTGGCAATACACCAAAGTATATAGGTTCCTCAGTCAGTTATGTGCCATGCGTGATACATGCTTAGGCGATCATGTGTCTTTCGATACATGACTGACGAGGCAGGTTTTTTCCCGCAGTAGGTTGCCATTTCTTTCTGTGAAAGAGACCAGTTGCCATCCAAGGCTATAGAACCCGGTCTGTCCCGCTATTTAGATGGGCGAGGAGAAGAAGAGGATTCATAACTTTCCCAAGCACGTAAGTGAATGTAATGGATTCGACTGTATTTCGAACTCTGTTCTCCGATTCCTCAATCCTAGCTGCTATCCATTACATATATAGTGAATATAAAATAGAAAAATGATAGAGCATTTACTATTTTATGTAGAGCACGACCAGCCAAACACTTACGAAATTTGGATATAAATTCACATCTGTGTAGATAAAAAAGGATTTTGTTCGTTCTCTCTTTCTGTGAGGAGAGTTTAGTGATTACTCACTAGGAACCTGTATATTTTCATTTATTGCCATATTCCCTTTTTTGTCTCGTTTTGCTAATATAACACATACTTAGAATCCGGGCGGATTCAATAAAATGTTAAGTCCTTTATAGGAGTACCACATTCCAATAAATTTACTCCCATAGAAGTGCTAACCTTTTAATACCCGACCTATGTTTGTATCTCCATATGAGAGCACTTCACTTATTCCAAGAGGTATCCACAAATAAACATTGCAGCCAGCACCAGGCACGGTGGAGTAATGGATAGCGTCTCGAACTGAAGAATCGGAGAGCCGAGTTCGAATTAAATCCATTACATTCACTTGCATGCGAATACCCTTGGGAAAGGTATGAATCCTCTTCTTCTCTTCCAGTTATGGTAAATAGCAAGACAGACACGGTTCTGTAGCTTTAGATGGCAACTGGTAAGAAAGAAATGTCAAACTACTGCGGGAAAAAAATCTGCTCCGTCAGTCATGTAGTGATGTTCCAAGCGTAGCTTAGACGTGGCACAAGGCCGAAAGTAAAGGGCACCCAGTGAGGATTGAACTCACTACTCAGTCGTAATTGTTAAAGGGAGACAAGCTTGCTAACCATTACACCGCCTCGAGGTGCCCACTCCGTCAGTCATGTATCGAAAGATACATGATCGCCTATGATCACGCATGGCACATAACTAACTGGACTTCATTTGATGGAACCCTGTTTTTCTCACGGACAGCTCTATGTTGCTTGTTCAATGGCTGGGAATGGAAACAATCTATTTGTATGGGATGGGATTTTTTTTATTTTAATTTTCATCACACTACTATAATCCATTACATTCACTTACGTGCTAATACCCTTGGGAAAGGTATGATGAATCTTCTTCTTCTCCCCCCCCCAGCTATGGGTAAATAACAGGACAGACCGGGTTCTATAGCCTTGGGTGGCAACAGGTCTATCGCAGAAACCTACTGCGGGGAAAAATCTGCCTCGTCAGTCATTATCGAAAGATACATGTTCACCTACATGTATCACGTATGGCACATAACTGACTGACTATAGTCCTTTAGTCCTTATGGAGAGAAAAAAGAAACGTGGTCAATAAAATAAGAGAAAACATGTTTTCGTTATTCTTTTGTCAGTGCTAGTATGATAGCTATCGAGGCATTTGCGACCTACCGTAAATGACGTCACACTCATTATTGCTGGAAAGTACTCAGGAAAAACGATGACCTGTTTACTGTTTTATTAAATGACATCAGATCAGTTTACAATCATTAAAACCACTATTTGATGTTTTTTCATATTTTTTTGTCTAAAAAATTGTTAATGATTTTTAATACATGACTAGTTCACTGCTCACTGCTTTTAACCCTTAACCCTACCCCTAACCCCTAACCATAATGTATTTGGTCAGTGGGGGGATATGTGACGCCGTGGTGATCTTATTGTAACGTTACATTTAATTGTTTTCCTAAATCAAAAGCTGTATCTTCATCCCCAACGTTGTCACAATCGGTGCTACCAAGACATTTGGGACCTACCGTAAATAACGATGTACTCAGTATTACTGGAAAATACTCAGGAATAAAAATGACCTGTTTACTGTTTACTGTTTTTTTTTTTGTTTTTTTTTTAATGAAATCAAATCAGTTTACAGACATAAAAGTCACTATTTGTTTAGTTTTAAAATTTTTGGTATAAAAATTGTTAATGATTTTTAATACATAACTGTTCACAGCCTTAAACCCTAACCCTTACCGCTAACCCTAATCCTAACTCTTTACCCTAACCTCTAACCGTAACATATTTCATACCTACAAATAGTTGGTAAATATCATACCATAGTAGAAAATTAATAGTAGATATCATACTATAATAGAAAATGGACGGCAGATATCATACGATAGTAGTATCCTTTTTACTATGTTGATGGATTTATTTATTTATTTTTTTTACTAGCAACCTTTTGTGGGTGATTTAAAGTCGAAGCATATTTTTTAGATTGTAAAAATAATTCATTTTTTCTATTGATTCTCATTGCATGAAGTCAGAGCATGAAATTCAGGGTTCTAAATTTTAAAGCGATATTTTATTGTTATACAGTGTAACCCGGATATAAGAGAGTTGTCGGGACCGGAGAAAAAGTATCTTATATCCGGGTTTTTCTTATATCCGGGTTTGGTCTATTTTGTTTAGGTAAGTATGGCTCTAATTTGGGACTAGAGAAAATCTCTCTTATATCCGAGTTTCTCTTATATCCGGGTTTCTTATATCCGGGTTACACTGTATTATATCTTTGACCACTAAACTCTCAGTTCTTTTCACATTCTTAAAATTTTTACCTTATTTTATACTATAAAAATATTCTCTATATTTCTGTGATAAGGTATTGTAACCATTTACACTATTTACATCAGTCGGACTTTTGTCCTTATCTTTATTGGTGGTTCGACCAATGCACGCTCCGACCTTCTTCCGGTGATATACATTGGAATCTCGAATCGAACCCTTCATTTAGTCCACGGGGACATATTGACCCAGTGGATAAAAACGTTGGTTAAGTGATCCAAAAAGTGACTTGCTCAAAAGAGTTGTGAGTTACCTGGCCACGGCAAAGTTACAAAAACTTGCAGAGTTGAATTACTAAAGGAAATCAAAATATGGAATGGCACAATCTCCGAATTCTCCGACATCCTGAAAAGAGTTCAATGTAGATGTGTAAGTTACCATAAATTTGGTACTTCTCTTCGGTTTGTGATGAATTTGACTTGATTAGTCAGATTTTAATGCTGAATATGATATTCAGTGGGTAAAATTGCGTATAGAAGGGGCTATGAAGTACAAGGAAATAAGATTTTTTTCGATTTCTTCCATCAAAATTCTTTGAGAACGTCTAATGCCTCAGAGCAATTAAGCAGCGAAATAGGGTATATATATATATATATATATATATATATATACAGTCTAACCCGGATATAAGAGAGTTGTCGGGACCGGAGAATAAGTCTCTTATATCCGGGTTTTTCTTATATCCGGGTTTGGTCTTTTTTGTTTAGGTAAGTATAGCTCTAATTTGGGACAAGATAAAATATTTCTTATATCCGGGTTTCTCTTATATCCGGGTTACACTGTATATATATATATATATATATATATATATATATATATGGAAAAAGTACGTTTTTTACTTTGAAACCGCTATTATTTTAACTAGCTATTATTTTAATTACCGTCTCTCCTCAGCACTTCTTATTGTTTTAAAAAGCGATGATTAGAATTGTAACAAAATCTAAACCCATGATGAAAGTGAATTTCTAAATTGTATTTGTTTCTGAGAATTTACAACGAAAATAATAAACAATATTTATTTATTATATTGTTTATTGCAATGATTGCAAAAGATCGGCTTATTGCTATTCGATTCGAACTTTATAATGGTAATTAAGAAGGATTTCTTTATAATTCACATATTTTAAAAATTTAGTAAATGTTTATAAAATTATGAATAAAAATTGTTTTCATATTTATTTCTTTATAAATTGGTAAATGATAAATATTGAATTAGTTTTAATTGTGTTAGGTTTTAGAAATTTGTAAATATAAAAATATTCTTGTAAACAAAGAATCTAATAAATAAATAGTTTAATATTTTTGTTGTAAATTCTCAAATAAGACTGTAGAAATACCCTTTCATCATATGTTTAGATTTTATTATAATTCTAATAATCACCTTTTAAAGCAAATAAGCATTGCCGAAAAGTGAAGTTTGTAAAATAATAGCAGTGTCAAAGAAAAAACGTCTTTTTGACAATTCTTTTTTTTTTTTTTTAAATAAAATACCATAATTTATGTCTAAATTTATTTTTAGTTCCTAAATATTAAAATAACCATCTTTTTTTTTTTTTTGACCGAACAGTTAAACAACTAATTTTATATTTCTTTCAAACTTTCAGATACGTTTCTTATATGTACTATATATCGCTCCATGTTGATATTTAACAAATAAAATTGCTGAACTTGCTTTATTTCCATCTTGCTTCATTGTATTAAAAAATCACTCACTTCCTCCTCTTCGAGGGGCCATCTTTTTATGGCTTCATGCCACATAATGAAACATCATAAACTCACAACAGAAAATCACAGCTGGTCACTGAAAACGTTAAGTGATTCCGGATGTCATATCTTCATTTTTTTTTTTTTTTAGAGGGGGGGGGGAGGGACAAGGGTAAACGCTTTCTCTGTCTGCGGCAGAATGCGTAACTCACACGGCTGAAGAATTTAGCCTCTGTGTTTTCATGGGCCGACGCATCCCCACGAGTGGCTCGGCTTTGCTGGGAGATGGGTGATTTTATACCCGTCTCTCGAAAATAGTTTCCAACCAAGGTTATAAAACCCAGTCTGTCATGCTATTTAACCCTTAACTTTGGGTTAATTTAGGAAGCAATGATTTAAGTCATCAAAGATCGTGATATAAAAAGATCCTTAAAACTAGGATCCCCCATTAGGTCACGTAAAAAAGGCAGCATATCACGATGAAAAATGTCCATAAATCAACGAAAACAAAGTTTTGTCTCAATATGTTTATGTTGTTATGAAGAGGAAAGACTAAAGTATTTTTTGATTATTTTTTGAAATTTTTTACACCTTTCTAGCACGTAGAAAATTTTGGTTAAAATTTTTTTTTTTTTTTACGACAGCGCGATAAGATAAAAAAAAAAGGTTTGTTTTATTTTGCGCTTTTCCCGTTAATTAGGAAATTCTTGCAAAAATCAAATAATTGTCGGATTTTAATGAAACTTTCAGGACTTATTCAGAAATGAATGAAATTATTTTTGAAATTTTTTTGTAGAAAATTTTGTTAAAAAGAGATGTTTTTTTTAACATGTTTCCACCTACTTACATATTTTCATGAAATTTCGAGAAATTAAATCTTTACGCGCGGGATTTGTTTTATTAGTTATAAACAAGAGTCTGTAGAAAGTAAATCACCAGTTTTTTTTGTAAAACAGTACCTGGTTTCATAGAAAATCTGCTTTGAATTATAAAAAAAATGGAAAAAAGTATGACATTAATTAATTAGAAAAGCTTTCACCTGTTTTTGTAAATACGTTATATTAAGGACATTATTTTGTGAAGAAATAAATTTTTTTCGATGAATAATGTATTTTTTACAAATTTTTTTTCCTATTTTTAAAATTTATTTCATTAACTTCTTAATACTTCAAAAATCGTTTAAAATTCTTTATTGCTTTTAAGCACGTAATGCAATGATAACGTTAATGAAAATGTAAATTTACGAATCGAAATTATAAAAGCCCATAACAGTCGTTTGACCCCGAATATTTTAAAAATAATTTTAAAAAACAATTTTATTGAAAAAACGTTCATAATTTCTACGTATGGAAATGTACACATGACATAATCCTTAAAAACTTTAAACAATTATCTAATTAATAAAAAATTTTAAACTATTATCTAATTAAGAAAGTATGAAATAAAAAATAGATATTGCATAATTGTTAAATAAGAATGTTAATATTTAAAAAGTACTAGTTAAAAACGAAAAACCGCGTTCGCTTACTTTGCAAAAATTGTCAAGTTTGATCATCCATAGTAATCTGTCATCACCTCGTCACAATCGATTTCTTTGATAAATTCAGACACATCGTTTAAGAAATGTTTGGATACAAATTTTTATGCTATAAGTAAGTACTGTTTGTTTCATATCAGATTAATTTAACTTCAAATTTTCTAATTTTACTCAAATAACGTGTCAAAAATATATAAAAATATTTTAGGAAGAAGTTTAAAATCAAAATTTTGTTTTTGTTTACAAATTTCTTAAAATTTAAGAAAATGGCCGCTTTTAAGAAAATTAAACAAAAATCAAGCATATATTTGACATTCCAATCTATATAATTTCTATCTGAAAGACACCAAAATATGTTACTTACTGCAATAAATTTAATGCTTTAGCTTTCAATTAATAACAACATATTGAGTCAAAACTTTGTTTTCGTTGATTTATGAGCCTTTTACATCGTGCTATGCTGGTTTTTTACGTGACCTAACGGAGGACCCTACTTAAAACAAAGAAAAGATAGAATGTAAAAAATTAAGTCTCATATATTTTACATCAAACCTTTATTTTAGTGTTTTTCTATTCGCAAGTCCCCTTAAAACAAGCTGCTTATGTAACCTGTGGTGTCACGAGAAGAATTTATCAAACAAATGTTCCAAAAATTACCATATTTTCCGGATTACAAGACGCTGCAGCATGGAAGACGCACCGTAATTTTGGAAAGAAATTTCTAAGAAAAAATAGTCATTTTCATGCAACAACACATTCACCAAGAGTCCCTCACATATTGGCGTGCCGTATTGTCTACATTAATCACTCGTCCAATTTTGTTTGTATGACAATGACATACTAATTAGGAGTAGAAAGATTCCCGCCGCTGCTAGTAAACAGGGCAAGTTTAAGCTCGTGGCTCGGCCCCAGGAAGGTTTACAGTCTTGGAAACAGCTTAGTGCTGAGGTTACATTACCTAAATGCTGAATTAGATAGATAGCTAACTTTATAGTGTAATGACTCAACATTCAAATCCACGTAAAGTCAATTGGATGACCGTCCAAGCTTACTTGAGCTTGGGCGTTGCCTTACATTCATCTTGGAAGACGCACACGTATTTTTTCAGGATATTTTTTAGAAAAAAAGTGCATTACATTTTCGCGTCGACTAACGTTTAAACAATTAAGCAATCGCGTGTAGTGTAACGATTATCGGCGCGGAAAATTGACGAACCGAGTTCAAAGTTCATGCCTGTCTAATTTTTTGTGTTTTTTGTGTTCACTTTCGCAATAATGCTTTTGAGAAAGGCATTAATGTGTCTCTTCGCCCTTTAGCCATGGGTTAAATAGCAGAGTAGACTAAACCTTCGGTGGCAACCAGTCTAAACGGACAATTCTGAAATCACTCCACTGTTTTTCCCAAGAAATCATGTCATTTCGTAAATAATAAAGAAATCTGTGGAGGGCCATGTTCGCCGATACTCGCTAGCTATCGATTAAATAGTAGTGTTGACTAAGCTTTCTCGCCTTTGGTGGCAGCCAGTCTAGGAGAAAGGAAATTGAATTTAGATCCACGGAGAAGATAACGGGAAAGCATTTTATTATTTTTTCCTGGTTATTTTTGTCTTAGCTTTATAATCGGCTTGGCTGCAACAACACATAATATGAATGTGTGACGTGTATTTTTATTCTGTCTGTGGTAGTTGGGTTAAAAAAAAAGTCTTGGTTCGATATATCGACAGATGAAATTCGACCTCCACAGTATGATTCGTCTCCCCTGTTGCCATGCCAACAAGCGTTACTGCTAGAAGCAGGCTAAAATTATTATCTGTGACTTTATTAGTGGAAAACGAATTTCCACATGACCGAATAGGAAAACTTAATTTATGTGGGGTCGAGATTGTTCCGGATATACTAAGAATTATCCCATCACCGGAGCAACAGCGGGAATGAAAATAATGTGTTAACCCGGAAAATAAATTATTTGTGCTTTTATAATTTTTTCTCTTTTTGGAGGTGAAACATTACGAATATTTCTTCATTCTTGATAAAATCAAAAAAACAATGAGCAATATTATTGGCCCTGATCTGGTGTCTAAGCTTCAGTCGATTTTCCACCATGTAAAATTGCCTCCTTGTGTCTTTTGCCCGGGTAAGCTTTTCGCTAGACATTATGAAGCAAAAAAAATATGGTTCTACAGAAAGATGATGAGGATACCGTGGACCGAACACGTTAGTAACGACAAAGTTTTAGAGAAAATGGAAACAAAAAGGAAACTAATACTTAACATCAGGAAGAGACAGTTGAGGTTTCTGGGGCATATAATAAGGAAGGAGGATTTGGAAAATCTGATACTCACGGGACAGATAGAGAACAAAGAAAGACAAAAAAAACAAACTTACTTGAGTTAATGGATGGCGGAAGAGGGATTATGATTAGAAATAACAGAAAAAAGTTTATTAAGAGCTACAAAGGACAGGAAGCCGTGAAGAGCCATGATCGCCTATGCTGTGAGGGAATAAGGCACATAAAAAATCGTATGTTCATAGAATGGAGCCCACATACACACTTTATATGCGCCATTAGATTCCCTGATGGCTGCATCTTGATAGTGGTCATATGTAGACAGCAAACAATGTTATCTGTGCACGATATGGTAGTGAATGTTGGACAGCCTCCTCAAAGATGAAGAAGAGACTTGAAGCAACAGAAGTTTTAGAGAAAATGGAAACAAAAAGGATACTTATATTTTGCATCAGAAAGAGAGAGTTGAAATTTCTAGAGCATATGAGGAAAGAGGCCTTAGAAAATTCGACACTCACAGAATATATTGAAGGTAAGAGAGACAAAGGAAGATGGGGTATAACCTACCTAACGAACTTGTGCAAATGGTTGACAGAATAGGGATTAGGAGAGATCGCAAAAAGACAAAACTTTACTAAAAGCTATAAAGGACAGGGAATAGTGTGGAGAGTCATAATCGCCCACGCCCTGAACAAACACAACACATAGAAGTAAAATGAGAAGAAGAATATATTTTTTTTAATTTTGCAATGAGAGTCACCCTTTGCAAGCCCGGGGAGACTCAAGGTAGAGGGTTATGTTAGGAGACCATTTTTGTGTTTAGGTGAGGGAGATAACGATTAACCCTAGCCTTGAATAGGTTAAGATTGTAGTAATCGGGGAAACATCCTGTTGGGAGTCGGTTCCATAGGATAGTGGTTCGCGGGAAGAAGCTGTTCGAGTGGAACTTACATATGGAAGGAATGTGGATGGTTTGCTACTATCTAAGTTGCATGGCGTATTCTGGACATGAAGATTTGCCTTGGCGGGACCAGGGAATATAGTCCGTCCGAACACTTTTCCATGAAAGTAGCGTCAGAGCAGCGAGAGGCTTTCCACATCCGGCCTGTGGGAGAACGGTTGATGGGTGGAGAATAATAGCAATTTCCTTCCCTCTGCTACCTCCATCAGACCACATTCTGTCATCTACCTGCTCAGGTAAGTCACACGTTGCTTTCCCTTGTCTCTCTTTCCCTCTATTCGACCCGTGAGTATCAGATTCTCCAGGCCCTTCTTCCTCATTATGTGTCCTAGAAACTTCAGTTACTTCTTCCTGATGTTAAGTATAAGCCTCCCCCTTGTTTGCATTAGATCCGCGGCATGCAGATTTTTTAGTATGGAGGTAATCGTATATTTACACATTTTTGCGTGCCAAAATGAAACGAAACCGGCTCTATAATTGAATGAATAAAATTTAAAAGAATAAGTTTTATTTATTCTATTTACATATGGACTCTTGTCTTCATCTTTGTTGTTACGAAAGTGCTTATAGCAACAATGATGAGGACGAAAGTAAATAGTGTAAATCATGATAACCCATCACCCCAGAAATTCAGAGAGAATAAGTTTTATTTGCAACTATTTGCGATCAGAATGACTCAGAAAATCTTTGAGCTGGCAGAGAAGAGGAACTCGTCAGTCTGGTGAAGAAAGTGGGCGAAAAACCCTCAAGATATGGCAGGGAGATTAATGCCAAAAACGAAACAAAAGTTATGACGAAAAATGAGAAAGTGCTTTCAAGCAATCTAAAAATCGGTCGACAGGAACTTAACGTAGTGGGCCATTTCGAAATATCTTGGCTCGATTATCAGCGAAGAGGCTTCCAGAATAGAAAAAAATTCAAGCGCGGCGCAAACAATGGCAGCTGTCGCAAAACTAAAATCTCTCTGGAAAGACAAGAACATCCGCCTGAATTCAAAGATAAGACCGTTGCGCGCATCGACCTTCTCAATCATTTCTGTTCTCTGGCGAACCTTTGACATTGACGTCAAAATTAGAGCAAAAAATCCAAGCATTTGAAATGAGATGCTAGAAAACCACCCTAGGCATCTCCAACAAAATAGCCACACCCAGGAACATCATCAGACAGGAAACAGGTCCGCTGGAAAACCTCAAAACATACCAGCGTCTCTTCGAAAGTAAATGTTCCTATTGTATACTGATAGTATTGCAGTAGAAAATGAGCGTTATCGCCAATAACCCATATAGTAGATGAGCACTACTCTGGCAAAATAACGTCTGACATGAAAGAGCGTTTGAAGCAGAGGTGTTTCAATGCGGAAAAAAACCTACGCCCATTTAGATTCATCAGTGCTTTCTGAACAATTACGGAGATTAATGTAAGCAGAGTTAGGAGGTGACCAATGCGTTTCTGTAGTATCGAAAGTAGGGACAGCGACATGTACGACAAGCTACTTTTGCGAGTGCAGCAAATTGCATAGTCAGACAAGAGAAAATAAAAAGAAAATTTTTTTGTAACATAACTTGCATTTTGCTTTCTACATCTGTTGTCGCTTAGGTGAAAACGTTTTTAAGCCGTACTGGATGAATGCAACCCGCGGGCGTTAGATTCGCGGACACACCATTAAACAAAGGAAATAGTAGATATTAACAGAAGTTTTCTTCTAAGTGAAGCATTCTCTTAGATCTTGACCGATAATGGTTCTCCACAACTTCCTATCCTTTGTAACTCTCAGCAATGTTTCATGTCCTATGTAGCTTTTAATAAATATTGTATTTTTGTTATCTTTCCTAATCCCTGTTTTGCCAGCTATTTACCCATGCTTTTTCTTCTTTGTACGACGTGGGCGATCATGTTTCTCCACAACTTCCTATGACTTGTAGCTCTTAGCAATGTCTGTTTATTTGCTATCTTTCCAAATAATTATTCTATCAACCATTTACATAAGCTCGTTAAATATGTTATTCACTGCTTTCCTTTGCCTTCAACATGTTGCGTGAGTGTTAAATTCACCAAGCCCTCTGTCCTCATTATGTGGCCTCGTAATTTAAACTGTTTCTTTCTGATTCAAGTGTAAGTGTCCTTTTTGTTTTTTTTTTCTTTCTAGAACTTTGTCGTTCCTTACATGTTCAGTCCATTATATTCTCAGTATCCTTCTGTAGAGCCACATCTCATCATCTGTGAGAAGAACTAATAATGACCGTAAAACAATCGTTTACTAGTAACTGTAGCGATAATAATAATACTAATATTAGCTGTTTCCTTATAAGGAAACATTCGGTATTCATTGATCGAACAGCCAATTGGTGTGATTGTCGTCAAAATTAAGTAAACATTTAAAAGATGAATTTACCAAAATTACACAAAATGTCTTGAAATACTAAAGAGTTAATTTATTCAATAAAATCGCTATTGGCTTCAATCATGGCCTCTAGATGACTTCGGAATCTCCTACAGCTCTTCTGGACAGTCTCCTTGTTTAAGTTGGTGAATGTTGGCAGAATCTTTGTCTTCAGTTCATCTTTGGCGTTACAAGGAGTTATGTCAGTCTCTCACTCAACTGCGCTCCCCACATAATAATTTAGGGGTTTGCAGTCTGGGGAGTTAGATGGCTAGATGTAAGGTGCGATGTGGTCACAGAAATTGTCTGACAGCCATCACTGGGTCCTGCTGCTTGTGTGGCATGGTGCAGAGTCCTATTGCCAGTCATAGGGTCTCTCAGCAAGCACTTCCTTGCCCCTGGGCAGCACTACCAACTCAAGGCACTTGATGTAGGCCTCCGTGTTGAGTCTCAGGCACTGTGGGAAGATGTATGGAAGCATAACGTCGCCATCACTAGTGATCGCTCCAAACAGCATGATGTTGACTGGATATATCATCCAACTCTTTCCGAATCCTCTGCACTGTCCTCAGATTGACACCCAAACACTCTGAAATGTTCGTATTGGAGATTCCGGTGCGAATGCCAAGCAGTACAGCATGTCATTTTCAAATTTCATATCTCAATTGTGTTTCTGTCATCGGACAGAACGAAACAAATGAATGAAGCGTGACTGGTCGTTTTGGTTCCATTCTCTCTAAAACCTCGTTGTTGCTCACATGTTCGTCCCATGGTATCCTCAGCACCCTTCTGTAGAAACACATTTTTAAGTCTCTGACTAATACTTTCCTCAAGAGTATTAGCACGCAAGTGAATTGATGTAATAGAATAACCAGTCACACCCATGAATGATTACACTATAGGTAGTAAGTACCTATAAAGTCTACTGCCTGAGAGAGAGAAGGAAGGCAGGCAGGCGCAAGCAGTTCCGACCTTCTAATAAATGACTCTCACTACTAGATTGACTTGTGTGTATAACTGTACCGTATTTCATATTGTACTGGTTGTGTACAATAAACCTTTCTACTCGTATTCACCTGGTGTTGATTATTTATTACCTTTGCACGGAATATAACAGTTCCGACGAGGATTGATGGAACATAACAAGAATATAATGAACTCAACTGGAATTCGAACTTTACTTTCCGTTTCTTTAATCCGAGTCGCTAACCATTACTCCAACCTGCCTCCAGTGTAGATTTAGTTGAAAAAGTTTTCTAACAGCCATTGGCAAAACATATCAACATAAAAAGTTTCTTTTAAATTGTCATATTTAAAATTCCGTCCAGTTCTCATCTAAATTATTATGAACCACTGCAATTTATATCTTTTTTACATTATAAAGTTAAAAATGTTGAAATTTTAAACCGGTCATACAGCACATGAAAATACCAAGCATTTAATAGTAATATGTGTTTTTTTAATGTTTGTACGCATCTTAGTAGAATCTGGCCGTAGACCAAACTGGCTTGTTTGTTAATGGCTATGAATAATACAAATCTTGATGGCGATTTGCCAGTATATAAAAACGCAGTGTTTCCTTCCTCCATATTCTGAAAACATCGTAGCTAATTCAGCAGTTTACTGCATTCTAGGATCAATTATTTTTCTGTCTGGCGTTTCTTGGGGTGAAAAAAAATCAAACGTTACAAAGAAAAAAGAAAAACTTTTTTTGCGTTGCTTAACGTTTTGTCGACATCCAGGACAACTCCATTTATCAAAAACCAGTCTGGAAATACCGTACAACAATATTCGCTGAACTCTTTGGACGCAAATCAATTAAAGAGAAACTCTATAAACAAGTCATAGTCGGTGTAGAAGACATCAGTACTAAAAAAGAAAAAAAAAACTCTGGCAACAGTTATTTTTAATGGATGGGAAAAATCGTTGTTTGGCTCGGGTTGCAAAAAATATCGTTGATAGGCAAACACTTTGGAGACGTATTAAAAAAATCCAAGTGATGCGTCATTATTTGTTTATTATACAAATGAATCGGAAAGAACGAATTTATTTTCGAAAAATGTAATTAAACATTGGATCTGTGGTCAGTGTAGAGTTCAAATTCAGACCTCGTCTTTCCTGTTCACTTTCATACTAGTGACCTAAAGAAAGGCATACACTCATTTCTTCTCCCTTTAGCAGTGTAGACTAGGATCTATAGCATTGGATAGTAAGCAGTATAAGAGAAGGAAACTAAGTAGAGTATTAAGAGATAGAAAAATTTCATTGGAAACAAAGAAAAGACTACTGAACTGTTGCGCGATATATATGGCAGCGAATGCCAGACAATCTCGTCAAGAAGCTTGCTAACCATTGGAAGACGTCGAAGTGTCCCAATGAATTCTTACTTAGAGGGGTCGAAAAATGTATCGGTCGGAGCACAGTGATAAAACCAATAAAGATGAGGTTAACTATATGATCAAGTCGTGAAAACAAGACGCATATGGCTATCAGCAAAAGGGTGAGCCCAAAAGGCAAATTACAAATTGGGGATACTCAAATGAAACAAGTACAGAAATTTAAACACCTGGGAAGTGTTCTAACAGATGGTGGAGAGTGCGACACTAGGATCCGAAGACGTATTGGGATGGCCGAAGATGCATTCCAAAAGCAAAGCAGAGTATTAAGAGACTGAAAAATTTCGTTAGAAACAAAGAAAAGAGTACGGAACTGTTACGTGATATCTGTCCTCCTATATGGCATTGAAGATTAAGAAGAGACTTGAAGCAACAGAAATGTGGTTCTACAAAAGGGTACTGAGGATATCCTGGGACGAACATGTGAGCAACAACGAGGTTTTGGAGAGAATGGAAACAAAAAGAAAATTTATTCTTAACATCAGGAAGAGGCAGTTGAAATTTCTGTGGCACGTATGAGGAAGGAGGGCTTGGAAAATCTGATACTCACAGGACAGATTGAGTGAAAGAGGGACATAGGAAAGTAGCGCGTAACATACTTGATGGGATTGAGCAAATGGATGACACAACAGGGTTTGGTAGAAATAACAAAATGACGAAATGACAAAGATAGGAAGATGGGGAGTCCATAGTTGCCTACATCCCGAAGCGACCCGGCACATAAAAGAAGAAGAAAACTTTAAATTCAAACCCATGAAGAATGCAAAGGGTAACCACTTCACTAACATTCCCAAGAATTCAAAGCAATTCACAGATAATTAACAAAAGTCAGTGAAAAATCATGATTGGCATCTCTCTTCGGGACGAAGAGAGACGGCATTTTAAATAAATATTAGTTAAATAAAAACAACTCTAAAAATACATTAATATAACCTCTAACTATTTCTCTTCTGTTCAGTTTATTATAATTTGTAAACAGTTGAGCGATACTGATAGAGTTCGATCTGTGCATCCTGAATCCCTCCTAAAAATTCAAGATGTGGACTTAGTAAATACTAAATGCTTCAGGTACCTCGGCGTATGGATCAGTTATAACATATTTTTTTTAGGTATTTCACTCCAAGCCAGGCGGGAGTGCCACTAGCAAGGAGGGGGTTATAGAGAGTGAAAGGGAGGGAAACCTATTTTCCTGAAAAAAAAAAAAGTATTAATAGAAAGATGTTATAAATTTCAATCGAAAGTAACACTGGCTGCTCGATCAGTGAAGGCAAATGTTTCCTTGTAAGGAATGGGCTAATATTACCATTACAATCAGGAATGAGAACAGATACTACTCCCCGCAACCAACATCGCGGTGGCGTTGATATTCCACTGACCCTCCTTTCTTGGCGCAATGAGGGAGGTGCTGTCGCGTGGTTGGAATCCCTGGGACCAGGCACCCTTCATTCATTTGTTGCGTTCTGTCCGATGACAGAAACACAGTTGAGATATGAAATGTAGTTTGTCCGCTCGAAGGCAGATTGTATTTACTTGCGTCCAAAATCAATTAAATCAATGTGGGGAGCCCGAGCGCGTGCACCCGGGTCAGGTTCTAAAACAGCTCAGCCCTCGCAACCGTCGTTTGCGCTAGCATCGGCATTACTACCGATCCCCTCCTCTTTAGTGCAATAAGGGAGGTATTGCCGCGGGCTGTTGTACCCTGGAACCGGGCAGCTATTCCCCGGAACCGGGCATCTCTCAATATTTTCGCTGTGTTCACAGACAGACACAACTGAGTTGCGCTCTGTCCGAAGAGAGAGATAAAATCCAGTTTATTTGCCCGAAAGCAGATACTACACTTTGATCCCAATTCAAGGGTCAGGGAGCGAGGAAAAGCGTAACTACAGCATTGTCCGAAAGTATTGTAACCCACTACCAAAAAGTAAAGAGACCAATAGAAGAACAAGTAACAGAGTAATATAAAGCACATTTATTGGATTCAGTATATTCACTTTCATTGACCCTGTCACACATCGAGAAGGTCTGTATGAATACTATCATTTTCTTCTTAGCCATCTGAAAAAGAAAATTATATTATGTAGAGGTGACAAGACTTTCGGATCACTCTGTAGATTAGCATTTATTAAACCTTCCTCAGATCATGACCTTCGTCAGAATCAATTGACTTTGATCACTTGAGAAGTGGGGGTCTTGTTCGTAATATAAATAGAGTATCAAATCGATCTCTGACTTTTTAAAGAGTTATCTGTATTTTGTTTTTATTTTGGAAATAATTATTGTATTGGTTGGTCCGAATGTTTTGTCACCCACTACCAAAAGTTAATGAGAATAGAAGAACAAGTAATACAGTAATACAAAGAACATTTACTGGATTCAGTTTATTCACTTTAATTAACGCCGTCACACATCGAGAAGGTCTCAATGAACACCATCATTTTCGTGTCAGACATTTGAAATAGAAAATTATATTATGTAAGGGTGACATGATTTTCGGACCACCCCGTAGATTAGCCCTCGCTGTTCGATCAATGAATGACGAAAGTCCGGAAACGGCTAAAATTACAACTACTATTAACATTTCAATTTATTTTCGCATCTTTCCCAAGGGGAGAAAGACAGGGGCTTATTTTTACGAAAGCATCAAAACGTATTTAGTTTCTTTTATGTCATTTTATATCTAATGTCTCTTGCAGGGGTGCGTCGCTAAAAATAATTACCTATTTTCAAACGTAGCAAATACTACAGGACCCGCGTTTTCGAAGACCCCTCGTTTAATTACTTTCAAGTTGTTAAGCGAAATCGATATCTGACGATCTTCTAATGTTAATGTTTACATGTTTGCGAAACTGCATTTTCGATTATTTATCACTAGCTTAAAAGCCGCATTCAGTGCCATGTTTTAAGCTAGCTCCTGTGGCTCTCCTGCCTCAAACTAAAGGGGCCTCTGGTCCAGCTTATGAAACATAATGATAATTTGAAGAAATAACTTTAAATTCCTTAATTCAGCTCATAGAACTCCAAAACCTCGCCTTAAACTCTGATTCGGTCTATAAGTCCAATTCCGACCAAAAGACCGATCTGGGCTTCAAAATCTCCATTCTGACCGAAAATTGAGTTCTTCAAATCAGAAACTCTGCGCAACTTTAAAACCTCCCCTAACGAAACCTCTCACTCAAACTTTGATTCCTTGGATCTGTGAAGAAATAAAATTGAGGAAATCAATTCACAAAAAAAAAAAAAAAAAAAAAAAAGTTTTTGTGTTACTTTAAACTAAGTATAAATTAAAAACTTTTAAATCACTAATTTTTTTTTTCTGTTATTTTAAAATTTGACATTTTAACTGTTCACTCCTCATCTGGACACAAATCGTTATACTGAATATTTAAGCACCAGTTGAACAGGCAGAATTTTCAATCCCAGAATCATTCTGATTACATAAACGTATAATAGTTCTATTAGGTTGGTGCAAAAATAATGTCGTTTTTTGACGTTCAACTATATGTGAGAAAACGACATAATTTTTGCAGCAACCTAATATGTAGAGCAAAGTGTGGCCCGAGTTAGAGGGATTTCAGACACACGGACAGACAGACGAAATTTACCATTTTATTTATTTAGATTTCAGGAAATATATGAAGGTCGTGAAATCTACTGAAACATCTCGTTAGAAATATTTACCTTATATTTTTAGGGGTTTGCTTATTATTTTGAGAGAAATAAAAAAATTTACCTACTTTATGAATTTACCTGTATTAGTAAATAATTTATAATTTAATATGCATGTGATCTTTTTTTTCAAATTTAGGAGCACCTTTATATAGGTACTTCCAAAGAAACACTTTATCTCAGATTTAAAAAAATGAAAAATCATTCTTGAAGCTTTTATTTTTGCCTTACTTTCAAGCTAATAGATTAAATTTAATATTTGCAATAAGTAAAATACTTTGTTTCATCTCAAAACTAATATTAATTGTCTGGAGGGAGTTTTCGTTTTGAAATCAATAAAATCGCTGATTTTAAAATCGCTGATTTTACAATCGCTAATTTTAAAATCGCTGATCTTAAAATCGCCGATTTGTCTGGAAGGGGTTATTGTCTTGAAATTGCTAAAAATCGCTGATTTTAGCGCCACTTTTAACCAATTGTCAGCACAATATAATTCTCTTTATTAACCCTAGAACACTAACCATGGGTACCCATAGTACCCACCGTAAATTTTCCTATTCTTAATTACAATTTTCAGTACCTGATTTTCTTACCTAAATAATGTTTTTCAATTCCTATCAATATTAACTCAAAGTACAAAGTTTGAATTACCTGCCTGTAAAATATTTCAAATAAAGATTTATATTTAATATTTTTTTGATATTTTCAAAATCGGGTATGATATACCCATGGTTAGTAGGGGTGTAACTTTAATTGATGGTTAGTGTTCTAGGGTTAAAAACTCTTTCAAAAACAATATATTTTTCTGAAACATTATTTGAGGAATATTAGTTGATTTAAAGTTCAATTAATCTGATCTGAAACAAATATTACTTACTTTTAGTTTAAAATTTCCCAGAAATTCATTTTTAACTTTGAAGCAGGTGTTTATTTAAGGTGTTGACAATTTAACAGCTTGATTGACAGACGAATTTTCCCTGCGATGGAAATATCTGTAAAAATTACTTGAGGAATATACCATGAGGGCCCTTTTTTATATACTTTTTAACTACTCAGTAAACATAAAAATTTAGTAAAGTTTTCTTCGTAATCTAATGTTTTTATTGAATTTTAGAAATTTTGGCTTTAATTTTACTATAGCTATCGCTCTTATTTTCTGATAATGACGTGTATGGACGTCCGTATTTACAATAATCGGCATGTTTATACACACAAAAAATTCAAAATTCTGAATTCTACGAAGATTTTCCATTTATGATTAGCAAATATAGTTTTTACTTAATAACAATATCACCTAACAGGTACAAATTAATACAGAAATTCAAAAGATTTAAAACCCTGTAAATTGTTCGGATTAAAATTTTTTTAAATGAAAACAATTCTTGTAAAAATTCATTCTTCATCAAAAAATTTTGTTCTTATGCAATAGTCTTCATAATATATCTTACATATCATAAATGCAATTAAAAGGTTTTCTAATTAAATAATGTCTTCGTTTTATTGCATTTTTTATTTTACGATTCAGAGCAGATTTTCAGTAGCTAGGAGTTCTAATTACCAAAAAAATTCATGATTTAAATTCTCCAAAAAGTTCTGTTTTTTACCAATATAAACATTAAGCAGTACAAAATTTAATTTCTCGAAATTTCATAAAATGTAATAAGTGTGTGTATCGTTCAGAAGTAAAAAAAAAAAATTACAAAGATTTTTAAAAAGAGATTTCTAAAATAATTTAATTCATTTGTGAATAACTCATGAAAGTTTCATTATGATCCGACAATTATTTGATTTCTTGCAAGAATTTCCAAATTAATGTATCTTTCCCAGAGTTTCGCCTCAAACTATTGTCTTATAGTGTATATATGGTGATATTCTAAGCTTAGATGTGGCACAAGGGCGGAAGTATGGGGCACCCAGTAAGGATCGATCTCACTACTCAATCGTAATTGTTCTAGCGAGACAAGCTTGCTAATCATTAGACCACATCGAGTTGTCCTTTATACTGTATATATGGTGGGCTTCTTCTTTTCCTGTGTGGGCGTATATATATGAAAATTCTGGATTTCAAACAGTGAAAATGTCAAGAGAAAATCTTTCGACTATCTTTCTTAAGGAGTGATGGCAACTCATAAAGACAAGGAATCTGTGGAGATTCATGATCACCTACGTACTGAAAAATACTAAATTTACAAGAACAAGACTGGCAATGATGGTAAGAATATTGTGTTGCACCAGTCTTCCAAATTGGGCAGAGAATGTCTGTCGTGAAAATCAGCATTCAAAATTCCGGTTTCTTTTTTTTAGCTAGGCACCAGTCTGGCACCAATGAGAAAACAAAAAAAAAATTCCTATTATAAGTGTCATAATCCCTCCGTTCATTAGTTCGCACGACCGTTACCTCTTGCCAGTGCCTCATAAATAATGGACTATTCCGTTTTGATCCCGTGGAAATAGGAGAGAAGGCACTAATAGTTTTCAATGAGAAAATGAAAGAAAGAAGGAAAATTAGAAGTGGGGAAGGGAGGATCAGATTAAGCTGATAAGAACAGATACTACACTTTGATCTTAACCGAAAAACCGAGAAACGATTATTTTTTAGCGAGTCCACGTCGCTACCGAATGTGACACAAAGTCAAGGTTTAAAACGGGTTTAACGATGATACCCTGGAAAAATTGCCCAAGCCCCCTTGGTACTCCCCATTTTGGGACGCCTCAGGCGCCGAACAATAAGCTCAGACCCCTTCCGAAAGAGAGGTACTGTCTGGTGGTGTGATTGTCAGATTGTGACACAAAGTCGGTTTTTAACGTAGGGAACCGAGTGTTTTCACTCAGGCCGCTTGTCCAAGCTGGTCTTAGCTGGTCATAGCTTATTCAAGCTGGTCAGAGCTGGTCAGAGCTAGTTATAACTGGTCTTGGCTTGTCATAGCTGGTCCAGACCCGAGCCGGTCAAAGCTAGTCGTAGCCGTGATCGAATCTTAGCCAAAAGGCCGAGAAGCGATGGCGAGCGCAATAACTGTGGCATTTTACATATGCACAGTAACAAATGACGGAAAACGAGTAAGGCAATTGCCAAAAATCCAGTTACTATAAATGAACAATCAGGCCACTAAATGTAATTAATACTGTTTAATTAAAACAGGAAATTTACTCAAATAAGTTGTATCCATAAAAATAACGTACAAACAGAAAATATATTAATATATATATATATGCATATATATATTAGTGAATATATATAATATCAAACGTCGATATCACTGAGTTTCATACAGTTTCTGCAATCGTCAGGTGCAAATATGGCCGTTAATTCGCGTTCTCGTGGTGATGAATTATCACCACGAGGACGCGAATTAACGGTCAATTGGTATTGAAATTGGTACTAAATTGAGTTCAGTGCGAGTACAAAACTGGAAATGATGGTAAGAATATTGTGTTGCGCCAGTCTTCCAAATTGGAAAGCGCATGTTTGCTTCGAAAATCTGTATTCAAAATCCTGGTTTCTTTTTTTAGACAGGCTCCAGTCTGGCACCAATGAGAAGAAAAAATAGACCCCAAACCTATTATAATTGTGATTGTCCTTCCCTTCATTAGTTCGCACATAAGTTGGGCCCTGATAATACTTCGTAAATAATGGACTATTCCATTTTGATCGCGTGGAAATAAGGGAAAAGACACAACTTGGTTTCAATAAGAAAATGAAAGAAAGAAAGAAGGGAAGATAGAAGTGAGGGAGAGAGAATCAGATACTACACTTTGATCTTAGCCAAAAGGCCGTTTATTTATGGACCCCCCACTAAGTCAGGTTGCGACATAAAGTCGGTTTTTAACGTGGGAACCCGAGTGTTTTCACTCGGGCTGCTGGTCCAAGCTGGTCATAGCTTGTCGAAGTTGGTCAGAGCTGATCTAAGCTAGTCATAGCTGGTCTTAGCTGGTCATAGCTTGTCCAAGCTGGACTAAGCTAATCATAGCTGGTATTGGCTTGTCATAGCTGGTCCAGACCCGAGCCTGTCCAAGCTAGGCGTAGCCGTGATCGAATCTTAGCCAAAAGGCCGAGAAGCGATGGCGACCGCAATATAAGCGCCATTTTTTCAGACGCACAGTGACGAACAGCGGAAACCGAGTAAGGCAATCGCCAAAAATCTAGTTGCCATAAATTAAATTACATCGTCTGCTGAATTCTTTTTTAATTATTATTAAGACAAATGTTCGTAAGACAGGGATTTGGCTAGTAAGAATTAATATGCTAATCAACGTGTGATCGTGCCAGAGTAAATACAGGTTAAAATCTAGACTAAAGAAAATGGGTCAGTCATTAGCGAGTCGTCTGCACCCGGATAGTTTGCCGTGAGAAGTCTTCTGTCTTCGAACAGATTAGTTAACACAATAGTGTCGGTTTTCATAAACTGGCTTTGCCAACTGACTGACTGTCGAAAAGGGGTTCGGCTAAGATCAACAGCAGCTGTCAGCCATACATGTAAAATGGAGACGATGGGTATATTGACTTTCTGCTGAAAATTAACTCTGTGCACTCACTGACAAGGTTGTTTGCTATGCAGCTCTTCGGTAAGCCAACAGACAACGTAAATAACGCAAAGACCAATTAAATATCGGGTTTGCGAGATGTTAGAACAATTAACTTGGACATAACAACAAGTTCCTCTTTGTGCGCGCTAGGGCCAGGCACACGCTAAGCCTTATTTCTATGAATTCTATTCTTCGCCTTTTTGATAAAGGAATAAAGAATGCGCAGGTATTTTCTACTGTGTCCTCTCTTTTATCTTTCTGTTGTTCTATCACTCCATAAAGAATTTTAATGTCATTGCGTTTTTTTATGTCTTTCCATCTCGATCCGTCTTTCAGTACTTTTCTCGTTGTATTTCGATATCCAACAGACAAACCTATCTCCTTTTTTTGTCTTTCTTTTGTCTCCCTCTCTTCTGTCTTTGTCTGTCTGTATGTCTGTCTGTCTGTCTCTCTCTCTCTCTCTCTCTATATATATATATATATATATTATAATTGTTTTTTTTTAAATATATTACCATCGCAACACCGAAATTCCCATGTATCAAAACTGAAACTTCAATTCAAATTCAATCATAAAAATTACACTTAAAATACAAAGTTCCGTTCCATTATCAAGCGATGCTAAGAATTTTTTTTTTTTAGAAATTGATTTAATTAATTTATAAGTCCAGACAAAATTTTATAAATTAAGTAAATCAATTTCTAAGAAGTTATTCATAGCATCGCTTGATAATGGAACGGAGCTTTGTAATTTTAAGTGTAATTTTTATAATTGAATTTGAATTGAAATTTTAGTTTTGAAACTTGGGAATTTCGATGGAGTAATGGATTAGATTGAGGAATTGGAGAGCCGATGTCGAATTCCAGTCGAATCCATTACATTCACTTAGGTGCTAACACCCTTGGGAAATGTATGAATCCTCTCTTTCTCTCCCCCCCCACCAGCTATGGGTAAATAGCAGGACAGACCAGGTTCTATAGCCTTGGATGCCAACTGATCTACTGCATAAAGAAATGGCTACCTACTGCGGGGAAAAATCTGCCTCGTCAGTCATGTATCGAAAGGTACATGATTGCCTAAGCGTGTATCACATAAATGATGTCCCTCAAACTTCAATTGTCTCTTTATGATTGTAAGTATAAGTGTCCTTTTGCTTCCATTTTCTTTAAAACTTTATTGCTCAAATGAGCCATCCATGGTATTCTCAGTATCCTTCTGTAGAATCCCATGTCTGTTGCCTGAATTCTCTCCATCTGTGAGGAGACTTCCAGCATCCACTACCATATAGGAGGACCGATATTGCATAACAGTTCGGCACTCTTTTCTTTGTTTCGAAAGAATGATTTTTTATTTCTTAATACGTTGCTTAGCTTTTGGAAAGCATATTTTCTTTTCCAATGTTCCTTCGCATTCGATGCCACATTTTCCGTCTCCCAGATATTTAAACTGTCGAACTTGCTCGGAAAGTGCGGCACTGAAACCAGAAGGTGTATTGGGTTAGCAAAAGATGCCTTCCAAAAACTAAATCGAGTATTAAGAAACAGAATCATTTCGTTCGAAACAAAGGAAAGAGCACAGAACTGTTACGTGATATCAGTCCTCATATATGACAAAGAACTCTGGACAATCTTATCAAAGATGAAGAAGAGACTTGAAGCAACAGAAATGTGGTTCTATAGAAG
Source organism: Acanthosepion lycidas (assembly GCA_963932145.1). NCBI lineage: Eukaryota > Metazoa > Mollusca > Cephalopoda > Sepiida > Sepiidae > Acanthosepion > Acanthosepion lycidas. The sequence continues at coordinate 32,504,863 of OZ010584.1, read as the reverse complement.
GATGCTGAAGATACCATGGATCAAACATGTGAACAACGATGAAGTTTTAGAGAAAATGCAAGCAAAAAGAAACTTATAATTAACATTAGGAAGAGACAATTGAAATTTTATAATGAGGAAAGAGGGCTTGGAAAATATGATACTCACAAGACAAATTGAAGGCAGGATGCACAGTGGAAAGCAAGACATAACCTACTTAGTGAGATTGAGAAAATAGATAGCGGAACAAGATTTAAGAGAAATAACAAAAAGACAAAATTCATTACAAGCTACAAATGACAGGAAGTTGTGGGGAGCCCTGATCGCCTACGTCTCGAAGGGATACGGCACGTAAAAGAGGGTATTTTTTTATTTATGGATTTACCTGGCGCTGTCTGGGTGGAGAGTAGGTCTTCACCCGTCAGACGAGCGGAACAGATTTTTGTTTCGGTCAGCGAGAATTCTGACTGGCCCACCTCTGTCCATCTCTGACTGCCCCTCCCAGGATCTCGACTGATGGCTTGTGACTAGCCCCTCTGCCCACTCCATAATTGACCCTTATCTAGAACGCAGCCTGACTATACTTTTTTTCCTTTTTTAAAATTTATTAAAATAAAAACAAACAAAAAATTAGCATAAAATGTTGATAATTAATGAAAAATAACATCCCGTTTCATTCGGGCGAATATCTTTTCCTTTGTTGTTTTTATGATAACATTCCAGCTGTTGCACTCTCCGTCCTTCCTCTGGCCAGATTGTCTGAACTGTTATCCAATATGCCCCTAACGGAAGGTGGCCAAATGTGACAAATTTCTAAGGAGGGCGGGAGAGTGCAGAAGCTGGAATATTATGATAAAAACAACAAAGACAAAGATCTGAATGAATCGATGCATTATTTTTTTAAATTTTCGACGTTTTATACTATAGTGTAACCCGGATATAAGAGACCCTGATATAAGAGAAACCCGGATATAAGAGAGATTTTCTCCTGTCCCAAATTAGAGCCATACTTACCTGAACAAAATAGACCAAACCCGGATATAAGAGAAACCTGGATATAAGAGACTTCTTCTCCGGCCCCGACAAATCTCTTATATCCGGGCTACACTGTAGTTTATTTTAAATAAAGAAATTTAAAAAAGAAATATTTTCATTAAGTGCTTATTCTTTTTTCTCTTTTTCATTATTTTCTTTCTTTCTTTATCTCTTTCGTTTCTTTTCTTCCTTCTTATTATTTTTTGTTTCCTGCTTTATTTTCTTTCTTTCCCTGTTGTATTATTCTTTTTTTTTATCTTTTCTTTCTTTTTTTCTTTCGTTCAATCGTTTATATAATGATTTTCAAGATTTTCATCAACATTAATGTTAAAGGATCTTTTTTCATTTGTTTTATTCATTTTTTCTTCTTTTATTACTTTTCTTAGTCTTACTCTTTTCTTTCTTTCCACATTTTCCTTTCTTTCTTTGTTTCTTTTATTATTTTCTTTGTTTTTTATTTTCATCTCTTTTTTTCTTTTTTCGCATTTTTGCCATTTTCTGTCTCTCTTTCTTCATTTTCCTTTCTTTCTTTCCTTTAATATTGTTTTTTCATTTTCCTTTCTTTCTTTCCTATTTTGCCATTTTCTTTCTTACCTCATTTTCCTTTCTTTCTTTTACTATTTTCTTTCTTTTTTATTTTCCTCTCTTTCTTTCTTTCTTTCTTTCTTTCTTATTTTTTTCTATTTTCTTACTTCTCTCCTTTTTCTTTCTTTCTTTCTTTCTTTCTTTCCTATTTTTGCTATTTTATTACTTGTCTCAATTTCCTTTCTTTCTTTTACTATTTTCTTTCTTTTTTATTTTCCTTTCTTTCTTTCTTTCTTATTTTTGCTATTTTCTAACTTCTCTACTTTTTCTTTCTTTCTTATTTTTGCTATTTTATTATTTGTCTCACTTTCCTCTCTTTCTTATTTTTGCTATTTTCTTACTTCTCTCCTTTTTCTTTCTTTCTTTCTTTCTTAGGGCTATAAATAATTCTATCATCAATGGATCTGTTTTACAAAAACGACCACCACGTGGATACGTTCTCAACAGATGCCTTGACTAACGGATACCGTTTATAAATGGTGCCGTGACAAAATAAATTGCAATGAATCACTTCTTTGGGTATGATGGCGCCAGAAAAATTCTTACAGCCTCGATAATCAGATACCCGACACGGAAGAAGCTTAGTGGATACCTGGGAAGATGAACAGACGTGTAGACACAATTATGGGTATTTTTTTTTTCTACTTGTCAAGACGAAGACTCGTTGCATTTAGTTTCTTTTTTCCTTTCTTTTTCCTTTAAGCGTTTATTTCTTCTTCTTTTCTTTCTATTTCACTCTTTCTTTCTTTTCCATCTGCATTTTTCTTTCTCTCTCTTTTTTATCCTTTTTTTTCTTTTTACTGTGTTTTTTGTCTTCAATTTCTTTTGCCTTTGTCTCTCTTTCTTTTTTCTTTTTTTCTTTTTCATTCAATAGTCATTTTTTTTCTTTTTCTGTTCTCTTTCCTTTCTTTTCTTTTCTTTTTCTTTTCTATCTTGATACTTTACTCTTTTTTGCAAGTTCCTTCTTTCGTTCATTCTTTGTTTCTTTTCTTTTGTGTTTCTCTGCATTTTTATATATAGTAAAATCACTTACACTCAAAACAATCAATTATTGTTATTTTTTAATATAGACATTCTAGCCCGTGACCCGTTGGGTCGTTGACTGTTCAGGTTATAAAACATTGAAGTGGATTTCAACATTAAAAAAAAAAATTGCCTGTTTGAAAGTTGAAATAAAAATACTTACAGTATAAACGACTCATATTTTTAAATCTTTTAAATATAAAATATTTTACTAAAATTCACACCAAATTCTCCCAGAACGAGGCCCTTCCATTGCACTTCCGCTGGGTCGTTAATCGTTCCAAATGTGTGTGACTCGGGGGCGCTATCTCTAAGTGTAGGGACTAGGTTTGGGTTCACCGCAATAAACAAGGCAAAAAAATATTTCCGTAGTTACGAAATTTGGATATCTCCCTTATTTTTGGTAATATTTCATTCTGAGTGTTGGAGTTTTCCGAGGCAAGTTAAACAAATTTTGATTTCAAATTTCAAAAGAGAGCCAAAAATTTAATAATAAAAAAAACAAAAAAAACTTTGGTTTAAAATTTATAATTCCTTGCAGTCAATTAACAGAAGAATCCAATTTTTTTTTCAATATACAATAAACAGGATTTTGAATAAAAGGGGTCGTCGGAATATAATTTAAAGAAGCAAAAAGCGAAATTAATAAACAGGGCGGTCTTAATAAACTCGATGGAGTGGGGGGGGGCGATAAATTTCTTCAAAAAATAAATAAATAAAAAATAAAATTGAATTAAATACACGCCCCTCTCCCCACTTCTATCATGCATAAAAAATGCGTTTTTAGTTTCGAGAAAATGTCTTTTACCGTAATTCCACATGATAATAAGCATTTTTTTTTTCTAAAAAATAATAAGCAAAATACATACTGTATAAACTCATATTTTTAAATCTAATTCACTTAAAATATATTCTAAGTCAGATTAACTTAAAAATATATTTTTAATATGCCAAAAAATATTTGTGCCTGTCTTTTACTTATAAATATTTTAATTAAAAAAATTGTCTGTTTGAAGAAAGTTAAAATAAAAATACTATTATTATCCGCTGAACGGACGACGCACCACACAAGCACGAATCACAGAATCACAGTATTATATAGATAGATAGATAGATAAGATGAAACACACAGACACACACATACACACACGTGCGCGCACATACACACACTGGCCTTCTGAATACATGTACATTCTGAAATTTTCACCAATATGTGTTGGTTAATACCAATTCTGTTATGAAAACATTAATTTTTATCATAGAATCAGACATTTGTATATATATATATATATATATATATATATATATATATATATATATATATATAAGATTACTTAACTTTTAAGTATCAATGTTTTCCAATATTTTCAATTTGTACCGCGTCTTTAAAAAAAGACGCGGTACAAATTGAAAATATTGGAAATATTATTCAAAAACCAAACCCCTGAAGAACGGAAATCTTACGGGAAACTTCGAAATCAGGGTAAAATTGATATTTAAAAGTTAAATAATCTTTTTTAACGATCTATTTTTTAATATTATTTTAATATTTTTAATACTGAGCACTATATATAAAAATATCTGCTGTTACATAATCTTATATATATATATATGTGTGTGTGTGTGCATATGTGTGTGTGTAATGATTTAAAATTTGAAGAGGTATACTAGAAAGCGTGTGATCGTATTATGAACACGAAATATTGGTGAACAGATGTGGATCTGATATGCGACGAATGTGAAAGAGTCTGTGTTATATAGGAATAAAGCGTCGCTGCCGACACTTGAGTTTGAACATAGATCGCCAGTGAGCAAACACAGGGGATCCCATTATTGAATTAAATAGACAGCGTGACCATAGAGAAAACGCATAAGTAGGAAGTCGCGTGACGTCTAAATTGGTCGCTATTTCTAGTCTATCCTCTATTACTATTACGGACCGCTATATTCTACTATATTCACTATACTATTACTTTATTCGGATCACTATACGGGTTACTTGTCGAGTATTATCGAGCAAGTACTATTAGTGTGAGTCATATTCGAAGGTGTCTGACACCAGTATTGTTCAACTGTGTTACTATAGTTGTATCTGCGATTACAAAGTCTCTACTACAATGAGCATTATGAAAGGGACAACAAGTATTCGTTGGAATTACAAAAGTGGCAACGAGTGTTCGTTGGTATCACAAAAGTCTACTTTAGCAGAGCGGGATTGAAAAGCCGCAAAAGAAGCCGTGTACAGAGTTCTGATTTCGATTACACCCGATACGGCAGAACAATTTGCCATGAATGCGGAAAGGCTTGCCGATAAGGTGGAGGTCTGAAATGACACATGTGAATTCATGGCGATCAACAAGTCACTTGTGTTGCTGGAATCTATTATGAATTTAACATCTGTGCCAACGCGTCTAGGTCCCTTTTCTGGCCCGAGAAGTCATATCCGGATTGTTCAAAGATTACTATACTCGAGATTTCATATTCCCAGGTCAACTATTGAGAAGGGAGCCCCTCCCACCACATGTCAGGATTATCGAGCCAATGCGAACGATCCTTTCTTTTGCAACATAGTATGTGCTACATACTATATCCAGGGCTACGTACAGTTTTAAATTCAGTTACTTTCTCCTAGACAAGTTGCCAAGGCTATATAACCAAATCTGAGTCTGTCTATATTTCTGAGATGAGGTATTATGTACATTATTTACATTATTCGGACTATTGTCCTCATCTTTGTCGCCATATTTATCACAACGTTTCGGCCGTTGTACGCTCCAGCCTTCTTCATGTGGTTGAAATGTCGAACTGAACCCTTTATTTCGCTTACTGGGGTAGACTGTTCTAGTTCCACGTGCCATGTTTGATGGATGTCAGTTATCAGTTATCTCCCGTTAATTTGCCTCTGAAAGTTCTCCACTGCCTTGACCGGGTATTGAACTCACACTCTTTGGGTCCTGTCACTGGATCTAACCAACACCTTTATCCCCTGTGCCATGTGTTCTTGAGGACACATGGCACAGTGGCAGAGTGTGATGTTCAATACCCGGTTAAGGCAGTGGAGAACTTTCAGAGGGAAATTAATAGGAGATAACTAATAACTGACGTCCATCAAACATAGCACGTGGAACTAAAACAGTTTACCCTAGTGAGCAAAATAATAGGTTCAGTACGAAATTCCAATCACCTGAAGAAGGCCGGAGCGTACAACGGCCGAAACGTTGTGATAAATATGGCGACAAAGATGAGGACAATAGTCCGAATAATGTAAATAATAACCAAGTCTGTCCTGATATTTACCCCTAGCTGGAGGGAGAAGAAGGGTATTAGCACTTAAGTGAATATAATGGACCCGACTAGAATTCGAACTCGTCTCTCCGTTTCCTCAATACGAGCCGCTATTCATTACTCCACAGTACCCCCTTTTTTATTTCGAAGTCAAAGTAACCGGTGATGCTTAGAGTCACTTCAACATGTACGAGGATAAGACAAAAAGCATATCTATAGGTTTGCCATACTGCCTTCTGCTCATAGGCGCTTATAGTTGATACTATTGTGGTCACGTGATCGACGTTTGAGCGTGATCGCGCCAGTTTTCTTGTTGCTGCAACAGTGTAATCATGTCCGCTCCGCTAGAAGTGTGCACCAAGAACACACAAAGAGCAGTGGTCTGAATCTACAGTGGATATATTAAATCGCCTGTTCGCCATTAGCATCTCTCGAACATGCTGAATCGTCTCGTCAGTGGTGAAGGTTGACGGGCGTCCTGCACCTTTCTTCGTGCGTCACGCTTGCATGGGCGCTTTTGAAATTCTGCATCCACTGTACGCGGTAGTGCACTTTCATCGTATTATGTTAAAAGCTTCCGATAAATTTCAACTCTTGACACTAATGAGCTTGTATAAATGTATGACAGAAGGGAGACTGGGAGGAATAATAAGGGGATAAACACTGCTCAGAATTACAAAGGATAGGAAGTTGTGGAGAGCCGTGATCACCTACCTAATGAGATTGAATAAATGAATGACAGAAGACAGACCTGGAGGAATAATAAAGAGATAAACACTGCTCAGAATTACAAAGGATAGGAAGTCGTGGAGAGTCATGATCACCCACCTAATGAGCTTATATAAATGAATGTTGGAAGAGTGACTAGGATAACAACTGCTTAGAACTACAAAGAATAGGAAGTCGTGGAGAGTCATGATCACCCACCTAATGAGCTTATATAAATGAATGTTGGAAAAGAGACTAGGATAAACACTGTTTAGAACTACAAAGAATAGGAAGCTGTGGAGAGTCATGATCACCCACCTAATGAGCTTATATAAATGAATGTTGAAAGAGAGACTAGGATAAACACTGCTTAGAACTACAAAGGATAGAAATTTATGGATGGTCCATGGTACACAAAAGAAGCAGATTGTAAAAATGTTTCTCGTTTTTAACGCTATCTCTGGTTTAAATAGTAGGTCTTGTATCTAGAAAAACAATGGTTATTCTCAAAAGTTGTCAATGTAATATTCACTCGCTCAAAAAATAAAGTATTATCCTTACAACCCTCATGTTTCGTCTTTAAAAAAAAAAAACACAAAGTTTTGATAAGACTAAAAAAACCAAAAAAAAAAACCAAATCAACACACATTTTTAAACGTAAACTCTTTTGCACTTATCCTCGCCAAATAAAAATGAATCCTCTAATAATACACGAGATCATTACCTATATAAATAAACGTTTATATTTGAAGAAATAAAGACAGACCCGGATAGTGTAACGCGTATATTTCTGTCGTCTTATCCTGTTATTACTTTGCAGCCATAATGAGAAAATCACATGACAATGCGAATTCGTACAACAGCGGGAGTGATTCAGATCACAGTAAAACAACTGCCCTTGACCTCACAACAAAAGTAAGCCGAATAAACTTACAGAACTTACAAAAACTTACAAGAATCTTCAGCGTTGTTCACTTATGTATCATAATTTAGTCTTTGCAATCATGATGCTATACTGGTTGTGCGAGGGAGGGGCTAAGGGTCTTCAATCCTCTTACTGGCGTTAACAAGAAACAGAATTCTAAATTTGTCCTCTTGGCCTCAATCGATCACGATGCTATAGATATGAGCTGTATCGTATGTCTAAAGTCGTTACTTTTTATTATTATTATTATTCATTTCACCTTAAGCAAGGTGATAAAGCTACTACGACGCTAGGGTTTAAGGAGTGAAGCCAATAAGGATTAAGGCGATAACGGATGATGATTGACATTGTATTTAAATTTTTAAATAATAAACCTTAATTTTCGCAACATTAGCTACAGAAACTTCTAAGTCTAATGTGTAAAACGTCTCTTGGTCCCATTCAAGAAAATAAGTACAAACGAAAAGCAAAACATATGTATTTAAAATGAAAACACAAACGTGTCTGCAGCATCAGTAAAATTAATGGCGAAATGGAAAAATAAACATTCCGAGTGATGCGTTCCGTCCTTTTGGACTTCATCGAACTAAAATTATGTCTATGTTGACGTGATTACATATGTGCATGAAGGAGAGGTAACATTGAAATTTTAAATTTGAATTAATGATATTTGCTTGTGTATAAGGAGTAATGGATAACGGCTTGGACCGAGGAATCGGAGAGCAGAGAATCGAACTCCAGTCGAATCTATTATATTCACTTATGTGCTAACATCCATGGGAAAGGTATAAACAGTATTAATAACATTTACCGGCCTGAATGTCCGAGAAATTTTCATAGAAAATATTCGTCCTCCGACAGGAATCGTACATTCATATCTGTTCAAATAATGTGTGACGTCATTTATTTACATTTGGATACTCTTCGAGCAGACATGAATGTACGTGAGAGATTCATGGAAGATTGAAGTTTAAAAGCTGTAAAATCGACCTTGCTAATCGAACAATCCTCCGTGGCTCGATCGGTTAAGGCACATCAGGCTAAATGACGGTTCCGTATAGGATACAGGTTCGATTCCTGTCGGAGGGCGAATATTGTCTATGAAAATTGCTCGGACATTCAGATCGGTAAATGTTGTTTAATACTGTTTATTATAAACAGAGCATTTACTTAAATGTTTATATCTATAAAAAAGAATGTATAAACATAAAAATGTCTTAAAATAATTGTCAGACTTTGTCCATTTCATAATACATTTTATACTAAAATGACCAACAATACGTTTCATCTGTAGTTGAAGCCATAAAATTGTATTAAAAATATTTAGATTAAATAACCCACGGAGGTTGATATGTCACTAAACAAAATCAACCAACCAAGAACAATCTTTAAGACTTAACTTCTGGCAAACCCCCCTCTCCACCCATTTTTATCATTCAATTTAAGCCCTGACCTATTTACCTATTGAAAGTGCTCTTGGGGACCTCACTATTTAGGAATGCCATATTCAAATTGTGGTCAGAGATAGAAAGATTTTAAAGTCGGAAATTTTGAAAAAGGACACAGGCGTGTCCGAAAATTCCGATTTTAAAATATTTCGCAGATATCTCTCCCGAATAAGCCACTCCCCAATAGAGGAGAACATGACTAAAGACTGTGTACGCTATCCCGTGCAACTGCAGAAAGAAATATAAAGGGGAGACAGGCCGCCCCCTTAAGGTAAGGCTTCAAGAACTCCAGAAAGCTGTAACACGAGGGGAAGCGGACAAATCAGGCGTGACTGACTACATATGAAGTGAAAAGGGAGATCACCGCCCTCTGTGGGATCAGGTTGAGATCATAGACAAAGAACACCATTGGAAAATTCGTAAACTTAAGGAATCAGCACATATGCTAGGCCACAAATATCTCCTGAGCCGACCAAGCATAGAAATGAATACAATATGGGAACCAGTAATAAGGAGTGTCAGAGAAAAGCGATAATAACAACAAAAATTGCACGATGAATTCTGGTAAAATATGCAATGATAACATCAAACATTGCAATATGAGCACTGGTAAAAACGGTTGCTGAAGACATTAGGTTTATAATACCCAGAAATTCATACCCAGATGTCCTCATGGCACAGTGGATAAAGGCATTAGTTAGATCCAGTGACAGGACCCAAAGAGTGTGAGTTCAATACCTGGTGTAGATTGTGGAGGCAGTGGAGAACTTGGAGAGGTGAAAAATGGACAATTTTACCAACAGTGTCCCAGGTAAGTTGATGTTACCTGAAAATCGCCCTACCAGGAATATCCCATATACTAAGAAAAGTGCTACCATTATGACAATTCTCCTCTTGGGCCTAAGGACCATAGCTTGGACCTGTCTCTACAGGATACAAAGCAGGAAACATAACATATAATAATAATAATAATAATAATAATAATAATAATAATAATAATAATAATAATAATGCTTGGGGCATTCGAAACTATTTCCAAGAATCTTTCTGTCTTGGTCGAAGTCTTCGGGATACCTGACATTATTCGGTGTGCAGTTGGCAGCAACTTCTTAAAACAGCTCATGTGCTGAGAAAAGCGCTGTACCTATAAGTTATGAGTAGGTGTTGAGATATGTTTATCATCACCGGTTGAAACATCTACGAGTTGAAAAGAATATCAAATAATAATAATAATAACTCGTATTTTTAATTATATTCACTAACAATATTTTTTAAATCAAATTAACTTAAATTTTTTAATGTACCAAAAATATTTTTAAACCATATTCACTTGAAAAAATTTTATTTTTAAATATGGCGAAATAATTATATACATATATATATATATATATATATATATATATATATATATATATATATATATGAAAATTTCTCCGAATTAATCAGTAGAGAGACAATATTTCTGAATAAAAATGACAATAGGAAAACTGGTAATTGCTGACGCATTTCGTCCAATGTGGACTTTATCAAAGCAAAATACGAAAATGAAATTAAATGAACAAAATAACTAATAAAAACAAAAACAGAATGTACCTAGCAACTGGAATGTAGAGAAACGCTATTTTCATATTTCATATCAACACAGTTATAATGACAATATTCTCCACACGTGACAATTACTGACGTTATTTTTCAGTTAAAAATATGAAAATAGCGTTTCTCTATATTCCAGTTGCTAGGTACATTCTGTTTTTGTTTTTATTAGTTATTTTGTTCATTTAATTTCATTTTCGTAAGACTCACAAGAAGGCGCTCGAGCAATCGCTATCCTCCATTTTATGGAGGGGACGCGGGAATCGGGTCGACAGACGAGTCTGCACTAAACGTCCGTGTCATGGGGGGCTGGGAATGCCGCACCTGCCGAGTCACATCCGTGCCTCTAGGTTGGCTTTCCTACGCCGTGCATTGACTGGAGGAGATCCGATTCTGGAGGGGATTGTTAGGGACGCGTTCCCTGGCCTTACCATCAGTCCCCCCATCTCGCGGGTTGAGCGCGGTCGTAAACCCCGGGATCAATCGGTTTTCCTTCGCGAGTGTCGGTCGGCCTTGAGGGCCGTTCCCCGGTCCAGTGACCTTTCTCGGCCTAGGAAGGTCTTCTATCGTGAATTAGTGGAGAGGCCCGCGAAGGATCTCCTACGAGATACGCTCGGCTTGTCGGAGGAGGAGTACTGCTCCTACTGGTCTTGGGCGCCAGCGGCGGATTACCTCAGTAACCCTGAGTTTTCGCTTAGCTGGCGATTGGCTCGGAATCGGCTGCCTCTCAACGACAAGGCTTTCATATGGGGCTTGGCGGATTTGCCAGACTGTGAACGGTGTGGCCTTGGCTTAGAGGAAACGGCTGCGCACGCCTTCTACCATTGCCCCCAGGTCCGCCCCTTATGGGACCATGTCGGCGAGCTGACGGCTCGTCTCGCTCCCGAACAGCTTGTGTCCATTGATCGCGCATACGCGTGTGACAATGTGTCGCCCCCGTATTCCGGGATGAAACGGATGGTGTTTCTGACGCTGATGGCCACGGCTCGAATGGTGATTTGGACGACGCGAAAGGAGGAAGTCTTGCGAGGCAATCGTCTTTCTCATTCGGATCTGATTCGATTCTTTGAGCATCAGCTCAAGATGAAGATTAGATCGGATAGAAAACGATTGCATTCGACAGTCTTTAGCGAAAGGTGGGTAAAAGAAGCGAGCTTGCTTCGTGTGAACGGGGCTAGCCTTGATTTTCTCTTCTAGGTCAACCTATTGCACATCGGGGTGGCTTCCTGTGGAACCCTCCCCTTGGTTAGGTTAGACAAGCTTCAGTGTACCTAGTTAATGTGAGTAAGTGTTGTTCCTGGCCTGCATCCCGGCCGTTCTTTGGTTATGATCCAAGTCGAGATTCCCATCCTCCCCAGTTTGTTTTGACCCCCGCCCCATTTTCATCTCGACTGGGTCAGTTTTATATTTTCCCATTCCAGCCTAATATTTTATACTTTTTCCCACTCCCTTAGCGAGAGCGTCTCTTGATTTTGTCCCCTGGGCAGAATACAGCGGCCTCTCTGTTTTATGGGTTGGACGGTCCCTACTAACATCAATTATGTTTAGTTTGTATTTGTGTTTATTTTAAGTTTATTATTGGGTTCATTTCCCTCCCCTCTCATTTTATCATTATTAGAATTGTATATATATATATATCATCATTAGAATTTTCATGGTATGGGGCGCGATTTTGGTAGGTCTCCCTTGAGAGCACGTGGTATTATGGTGGTTGAAGGATTATTTGGTGATGGACGAGTTCTTTTGGTGAATGTGTAAAATGTAATGTACGAATGGGTCGCGAATCTGATTAGCTAGGTATAAGATAGTTAGTGTTGACCAGCCTCTACCCCTCCCCTTTATTGGCCTTGTGCCACAATTTGTACTTTTTGTTCAAATAAATACCAGTCCACATTGGACGAAACGCGTCAGCAATTACCAGTTTTCCTATTGTCATTTTTATTCATAAATATATATATATATATATATATATATATATATATATATATATATATATATATATATAAAATAAAACATTGTTTATTTTAAGAAAGCTGAAATATAAATAAAGCACACACGCAATCACAGAAAGAGATGGAAAGGGAGAGATGGGAAGAGAGAAAGGTAGAAAGAGAGAAGTGTAAAGATTCTTAAATCATTATGCGCCCGATGACCGGCGTACGCACGATTCACAGATAGATAGATAGATAGATAGATAGATAGATAGATAGATAGATGGGAAAAGAATGGCCTTAGATAGATAGATAGATAGATAGATAGATAGATAGATAGATGGGAAAAGAATGGCCTTAGATAGATAGATAGATAGATAGATAGATAGATAGATAGATGGGAAAAGAATGGCCTTAGATAGATAGATAGATAGATAGATAGATAGATAGATAGATAGATAGATGGGAAAAGAATGGCCTTAGATAGATAGATAGATAGATAGATAGATAGATAGATAGATAGATAGATAGATAGATAGATGGGAAAAGAATGGCCTTAGATAGATAGATAGATAGATAGATAGATAGATAGATAGATAGATAGATAGATAGATAGATGGGAAAAGAATGGCCTTAGATAGATAGATAGATAGATAGATAGATAGATAGATAGATAGATAGATAGATAGATGGGAAAAGAATGGCCTTAGATAGATAGATAGATAGATAGATAGATAGGAAAAGAATGACCATAGATAGATAGATAGATAGGAAAAGAATGACCATAGATAGATAGACAGATAGATAGATAGGAAAAGAATGACCTGAGATAGATAGATAGGAAAAGAATGACCTTAGATAGATAGATAGATAGATAGATAGATAGATAGATAGATAGATAGATAGATAGGAAAAGAATGGCCTTAGATAGATAGATAGATAGATAGATAGATAGGAAAAGAATGGCCTTAGATAGATAGATAGATAGATAGATAGATAGATAGGAAAAGAATGGCCTTAGATAGATAGATAGATAGATAGATAGATAGGAAAAAATGGCCTTAGATAGATAGATAGATAGATAGATAGATAGGAAGAAGAAAGAGAAACAAAGAAGAATGCAATGGTGGTGGGAGTGGTAATCGCGTTGATAGTGACTTGTCGGTTATTTCTGAATGTTCTTTTATTATTTATTTATTAGTAATTTATATACAATTTTTATTTTATAAGCAATACAGTACAAACACTTGAAACAAACTTCTTTAAATATTATTACTAACTATATAATAATTTTATTTCTGTTTAAAATATACTCGTTTAATAACAGGATTAGAGAGATTTGAATATAGATCACGCGAAAATATAAAATCAAATCACTAAATGAAATTCCATCAATCAAGGAAATGCTAAAACAGAAACTGCAGGCAAAGGCACAGAGAACAGAATTATACGACAAGCGTTGTATGTTCTATCGCCAAAATAAAACGGTTCCATTTGGCAATATAACTTCCCTTAAAATCGATACTATATTTTATATTGAATCCATTTTAAGGTCAGCTGCTAAGAAAATTGGTTCATTGAGTCGCGCGTGACAATTTTTCTCTCCAGAATCTATCTTATATATCTATAAGTCTACTATTCGTCCATGCTTAGAATATTGCTGCTACATATGTTCCGGTGCCCCTACTGTTTACCTTGAGCTTCTTGATAAAATCCAAAGAAGAATCAGCAATATTATTGGTCCTGATCTGGCGGTTCGGTTTCAGTCACTTTCCCATCGCCGTAAGGTTGCCTCTTTGTGTCTTTTCTATAAATAATTTCATGGTAATTGTTCGGATAAACTCTTCGCTATGGTACCCAGAGTTTTTGAATTTAAGCGCAGTACTAGACTGGCATCAAGATCTCATCAATTTACAATCGAGCTGGCTAGATGTAACCATCACTTCTATGCTAACAGTTTCTCTTCTCACACTTCTCGCTTCATGCTTTCCAGCCAATTTTAATCTGCAAAAATTTAAATGCAATATCAATCGCTATCTACTGTCCTCCTGATTACTCTTTTCTCTTCCCGCTCATTATTAATATCCTCTTCCTAATTCTTACACACCCTGTAACCCTTTGAGTCTTAGTGTCTTCACTGCATTGCATGGGGTGAGACCGATTCAAAATAAAATACCGATTGATGTTTATAATGCCGTCAGAGAAGCTGAAATCATTGCAAGAATTAATTATATATATATATATAAAATACGTTAAAAATCTCACAAAATTGATAGAGTTTCAATTTTGTCAATGCCTACTATATTTATTAATCTGGCAGAAATTTTAAAAAGGTTCTTTCCTGTTTTTTTTTTTTTCAGCTTGTAGTTGATGGGAAACTGGAGTTATAAAACGACTTGCGACGAACTTTGCGACCTACTTTATAGAACGCCTTTACAAAAACCTGTTGGAACAGTTTGGTAACCTTGACATATTTGGGAAGGATATTAAAATAATCAAGAGCCTATGTTGGCAGCAAACCAGTTGGATACGAACAGAAAATGATTTCAGCAGATATAAAATATAGAAACGATGCGTCTTTTCGCCGAACAACCAAAAGAGCCAGACGATTCTGAGAGAATTAGAAATCCAACCAGTAATCATTATTAGCGTAAAACAATTTTAACGGCATAAGATATGCAGATAACACAGTGTTAATATCAGGCAGAAGAAGGAAACTCCAAGAACTCCTACAGAAGGTAAGGAAGGAAAGAGAGAAGAAATGGCAAAACATCAATTGCAAGAAGAAAGAATGTATGATTGTTAGCAAAAGGGTCAGTCCAACATTCAAATTACAAATTGGGGATACCAAAGTACTACAATTTATATATGTGGGAAGTATTTTAACAGAGGACCCAAAGTGCGACACTGAAATCCGAAAGTGTATTGGTATAGTGAAAGACGCCTGTAAAACTACTAAACGGTTTTGTAATATCAGTCCTATATTTGGCTGTGAATACTGGACAATCTCCTCACAGATGAAAAAGAGACTTGAAGCAACAGAAAGATGGTTCTACAGAAGAATGCTGAGTATACCATGGACCGAACATGCGAGTAACGATAAAGTTTTAGAGAAAATGGAAGCGAAACGGACCTTTTAACATCAGGAAGGGACAGTTGAAATATATAGTGCATAAAATGAGGAAAGAGGGTTTGGAAAATTTGATAATGGGTAGATTGAAGGCAAGAGGAGCAGAGGAAAACAACGCGTAACCTTCCTAGCGGGCTCGAGTAAATGGATGGTGGAAAAGGTTTAGGAGAGATAGGAAAAA
This sequence comes from Acanthosepion lycidas, assembly GCA_963932145.1. NCBI lineage: Eukaryota > Metazoa > Mollusca > Cephalopoda > Sepiida > Sepiidae > Acanthosepion > Acanthosepion lycidas. Next base: position 32,489,040 of record OZ010584.1, on the reverse strand, counting down.
GATAAAATTTATTCAGGTCTACAAAAAAAAATTGTGGAGGGCCATGACCGCCAACGTCGTGAAGGAACACGGTACAAAGATGGAGAAGGTTTTATTTTTCAATGTGACGTTAAAAAAGAACTAAATCAAATATTGACAATTGTATTTAAATGCGGAGTAAAAAAAAAAGGGGGGGGGGTCGTTGTAAAATTCTGAATATTTTCCGCCTTTTAACCCCATTGTAACAAAAGGATATATTTTAAAAAAATCATTCCACACACACACACACACACACACATATATATATATATATATATATATATATATATATATATATATATATATATAAAATAATTATTTAAAAAAAAATATAATTCCTTCGCTACATAAGAGTTCTCATGTTTCAAAAACGAGAGCCGAAACCATCAATATAATTATTAAAATTAAATTGAATTAATGTAACAAGCCTTGTTTCTTTCTCAAGTGAAAATTTAGGAATTGATGGTTTCGGCTTTCGTTTTTGAAACATGAGAACTCTTATGTAGCGAAGGAATCATATTTTTTAAAAAATAATTATAATCTAAGCTCTACTTCTGTATGGAGCACTGTTTTTTAAAAATAAAAACAAAAATACTAAAGAACCCTGGATTATTTACCTAACGTGTTCTTTCCTATTTTTCTACACACACACACACACACACACACACACACACACACACACACACACACACATATATATATATATATATATATATATAGGGAGAGAGAGAAGCGGGAACGAGAAAAAGTGAATGTGTGAGAGGGTGATATCGTATTTTTTCAAACACGAAACACCATTGGAGGGAGGCGGTGGGGGTTTCAGCAGCAAAATGGCGCATTGAATGTCAAGCTCAGCCCCGACTAGAATTGTCTCTGCTCTTCTCCGTATCCCTTCTAGCTCTAGATTCGTCTGCCCAAATTTAATAGCGTTCTGCGTTCTTTCTCTTGTCAGTCTTAATTTGGCTTCTCATTGATCAGAGTCCACGACGAGAAAACAGTCTCGAGCGTTATCATTCCATCCGACGCCTTATCTTGCAACAGTACACCAGTTTCCAATGTAAATAGATAATCATGTCGGTTGTTTTATTTTCTCCTTACTGCCAAAATGTACGCCAATGCGTAATCACTTATTAGAGAGAGCAAAGTGTCTGACGCATTTGTTTAATTACAACTAAGAAGAAGGAGAAAAAAGGAAGAATTTGTTTTATGATTTCGATAAGTTAATGGAGGTTTTTGCCAAAGTTAGAGAACTGGACGTAATCGTAATGGACAACGAAAACCGAATGTCAAAAATAGCGGATTCGATAGCATCGATAGACGGCAGAGTAAAATTTGACGAGGAAAAGATCCTAATCTGTTATTAAAACAATGACAACTGTATTCGTAATCCTTAGAACGCGTAACAATAAATGCCACGGAAAGATGAATTTGGTGGACTGTGGGCTTTCATGTGTTATATATATATATATATAAATGCTTTCTCTGCCCGCGGTAGAAGGTGCAAGTTGCACGAGTTTCAGTCACTATGCATTTTCAATGTCCGATGCATTTCCACAAGTGTCCCAAACTGGCTAGGAGATCTTATCGCGTCACCATTTCTAGAATTGTGGCCTACTAAAGCCAAACTGCTATTTAACCAATTCCGAGCCGAAATCCATTACATAACATCATACACACACATGCACACATCCATATTATATATATATATATATATATATATATATATATATATATATATATATATATATATATAGATATATATATAGATATAGATATAAAGAAAGAACAGTAAGATATATAATCCGGTGTTCTTATAGATATATTTATTTTTACAAAATAGTGCTCAATGTAAATTTACAGAGCATTAATATTATAAATTGATTGATTTAAAATATGGTTTTTTTACGCTACACAGTTCTAACCATTTTTCAAAAATGGAAGCTGAAAGCTCCGAATTTAATTTTGTAATTAAATTAAAGACATTAGTTCCATTTCATCCTCAAGCGAATTTTAGAGTAACTTTTAAATTACTGGGTTTTAAAGACACAGCAAAAATCATAATTCACGTTTCCAAGGATACAGAGAAATCCATTCAACCAGACAAGGGTGTTTGCGTGTTCATTATCGCTGTATTTTGATGTATCGGTTATTAGTTACGTTTTGGTAGGAGTAGGGTTGTATTTTTCAATGAAATCTGACATCCGTTAAATCAATGTCGTCTGGATTTTAAACAAATTTTATTGTTAAAATTATATCATTAATTATATTGTATTACACACACACACACATATATATGTAAATATTAGGTACCTCCACGAAATCGCTAAAAAATAGAGCATAATCTGATGAAAAAGACGCCAAACTTTACGAAAACAAAATTTTATCGTCTAAATGCTTATGTTTTTATGAAGAGGATAGACCAAATTTTTTTTAATTATTTAAAAAAAATTTTTCCATCTTTTTAGAATATTCTAAATTTTGATTTAAAAACCTTGTTTCTCTTTGTTGCAACAAGGGGTAGTAAATAACAGATAATTTTTAGCGCGATTTTTTTTTTTTTGTATTACACACATTAATTTGGAAAATCTTGCAAAAATAAAAATAATTGTCAGATATTAATGAAACTTTCAGAAACTATTCACAGAATATCGAAATTATTATAAATATGTTTCTTTTATTAAAGTCATGGCAGAAATATTTTTTTTATAACTAATTTTATGAAAAACTCTAGAAATCGGGTTTAGTGATTACAATAGTTAAAAGCATCGGGTTTAGTGATTACAATAGTTAAAAGCACAAGGCTTTGAAGAATGCAAATCATGTTTGTTTTTTTTAATTGGAGCCAACGTACCTGAAAATCAGCTCTGAATTGTAACATACAAAACTTAATAAAACAAATATATTATTTAATTTCAAATGCTTTTATTTGTTTTTAGTTGTTTTTTTGAATATGGACAATATTTTCTGAAAGCAAAATTTTTTTTAATGAAGATTGAATTTTTAATACAATTATTTGTTATTTCTTTAATTATAATAGATTTTTACAAAGGTAGTTATTAAGTTTTTAAAAAATATTATAACATTAGTTAAAAGCACCATCAACCTTTCAAAATGTCCATATGAGATTGTCATTGTCTAGCGCTTTGAAAATTGTATCGTTTGGACCAATGAGAAGTGCCACGGTAATTAAAAAATGTAATTTTTGTGCTTATAATCGGGCGGTAATTATAAAGCACGGAAGACCAACCAGAATACAATTTAGTTGCATTACTTGAGTTCAGCATTGTTCTCCGCTGTTAAGGACTTTATTTTTGCGAAACACGTATGGAGAAGTTAATTTGATTTTTCAATTTCAACTGAGAAGGGTACCTATAAGTATCAGTATCATCTTATGAAATTTACCTATTGCGAAACTTTAATTTATATGATCTTATTTTTTTATTAATCTCAGTTATGACATTTTTCCATAAATGAAATATCAAAATTAATAATAAAATGAATGGAAATACAAATAACACAGTAAAATGTAATAAATGTACATAAAATTATAGTATTTTATGTACACTTCTGATAAAATTTCATAAGAAAGGTACCTATAAATTAATTAGATACCTTTTTCTTATGAAATTTAATTTCACTCTTAACAATCTTATTTTTTAATTTCTTTATATTTTCCATAAAGCATCGTAAACGTAAAGATGAAAGCTAAGTACAAAAAATAAAAATAAAAAAAATGAAAAATTAGAGCGCTGATATTTTTCCTTAAAAGTAACGAGGTAAATAATTTGTTCACTTAAATCTAAATAATTTCACTTCCTTCCATCCGTAGAAAGAATTATCCTCCCGTAAGTTATCTAAACTTCATGAATGTGTCTTTCGTCACCTGTCAAGCGACGCGAAAGGTTATGACCTGCTTTGTTTTATTTTCAAATTACATTTTTTCGGCGAAGAAGCTAAGTTAAGCTTGGTTCAAAATATTTTAAATAAGCATTATAATTTCTGATTTTATTAAAATCAGTTTTGAAAAAATGATAATTGATTTTTAAAAGAATATCAAAGTCAGATTTTCATCTTTTTTATCAAATCGAAAAAAATGATTGAAAATGATTGATTATCTGTCCTTTTTTTTGACAAAAAAAAAAAACACAATATTTTAATGAAAATTTCAGACGTGCCAGGAACGATTAAAAAATGTAAAAAAATACCCAAAAAATACTTTGATCTTTCCTCTTTAATAATAATATGAACATTAGACGATAAAATTTTGTTTTTGTCAAGTTCGGCGTGTTTTTCATCATGCTATGCTCTTTTGTTTACATTTTCGTGGAGGTACCTAGTATATATATATAATATAATTATATATATAATTATATATATATATATATATATATATATATATATATATATATATATATATATATGTAGTTTTACATATATATAGTTTTATATATATATTGTTTTATATATATGCATATATATTGCTAACCAGACGCTTCTTCGGTAGCTAAGCATATATATATATATATATATATATATATATATATATATATATATATATATATGATAAAATACAGTTTTAAGGTATACTACATTTATAATTTAAAGTGCTCAATATCGGGTATAGAGCGTATGTATAAAATTTAAAAGTGGACATTGAATTCAATAAATACCCAGAGGTGTTTAGCATGAAACAGACTGTCTCCACTGGGTGTTGACTTCAATGTCCACTTATATATATATATATATATATATATATATATATATATATATATATATATATATATATATATTAGGTTGGTGCAAAAATTTTTCTTTTGTAGTTGAAGTCAAAAAACGACATTATTTTTGCACCAACCTATTATGATTACACATATACCTACATTTACAGTAGGACTCAGAGTTTCATGGTTTACGCATTCATCAGGTTTATGACTTTTTGTGTACCTGCTGAATGGTTTAAACCATGAAACTCTGGGTCGTACTGTAAACTCAGGCATATGTGTAATTATTAATATATATATTATAGATCTTTTGAACTACATTGAGCAATGTTTTGTGTACACGATTGATTAAATAAATAGTTATTTAATCACGTGTATGTGTACGTAATCTCCCACATATATGGTTGATCATATCTCTTTATTCAGTTATTTTCTACACCTCTCTCTCTCTCTCTCTCTTGACTCTACATTTGAATGATAACTTTAGCATTTTTAGGCATTTTAAAACAACATGCCTGCCCGCATACACAATTTACTTAAACATGAAAACAATAAACAAAAACTAAAGATTCTTGAAGCTATATACATAAAGCAGTTGAAACCTTACCTGAACAAAATAAACTATGAAATCTCCACAAATATTCTTAAATGCTTATAATTTATAACAGAAGCCATTGGTTTATACCAACGGCTTCTCATACTTAATACTTTGTCGTTGCTTGGAAATCTTTCATGCAACAAAAACATTATTGTTTTGTCCGTGTATTGTTTAATATAATGTAATGTAATTGTCATCTTTGATAATGGCTTGTGTAAGCCGAAAGCTTAGATAGGATTAAAAATCCTGTATCAATATGGTTTTTTTCTTTCATTTTTCAATGATAATGTTATTAAGCTTATCAGACAATATGAACGGAATTTACTCTAAAATAAATAGGCAAAACTTGTCTATATTATTTAATGAAACATGCATCAATGAAAAAATGCTGCCTAAATACACACAATATATATATATATATATATATATATATATATATATATATATGTGTGTGTGTGTGTGTGTATGTATATCCAATCCATTACACCATATTGTGTATGTAAATATATATTATGAATTGGGTTAACTCTGACAATTATTTAAGATATGTTTTATCTATACGTTATTTTAATAGATACATAATTTTTTGTAAATGCTCTGTTTTTAATTAAACAGCATTAATTATATTATTCAGTATTATTCAGGTTGGTAAATGTAATTAATACTGTTGAATTAAAATCAGAGCATCTACTTAAATAAATTGTATCTATGCCTCAAAAACTTGTATTAAAAATTAAGAAAACAAATTCATTTGTAACTAGAGATGTGACCTGTTAAACCAGGAAAAATATATTTTCTGGGGAAATAAATTATAGTCATGGAACCTTAAAGGTTTCTACTTTTTTAAAATTAATTAATTAATAATTGCTCTGTTGGTAGATTGAGCTCTCTGGATTACATCCTCTTTGGAATGATCCATACGGATTACCGAACCTTCATTACCTTACTATATATATATATATATATATATACTCGACTCCCATCGAATTCGGCGTATGAAGGTCAAGCAGATCAGTTCCCAGGAAGCCGACAGCCCGACAACAGCACATGAGATTTGATTATAGTGGTGAATGTTTCGTGCAGGACCATCCACACTTTTTGAAGGGCTGAATACAGAGATCTGGTGCAGTACGTGCCACAAGGTCCCCAAACGACCCTCTACAGGTTTTGAATTCAGAGTTGTCCTTCTCCTAGACCAGTTGCCATCCAAGGCTATAGAACCCAGTCAAAGTGAAGTCTTTATATATATATATATATATATATATATATATATATATATAATCACTTCACCTCAAGCAAAGCAATAATGCCACTAAGATGCTGGGAGTGAAAGACAGTGAGAAGGCGTTATAAGGAACCGGAAATCCAACTCTAAACAGAAAATAAGGGATAAACCTTTACTCCTCTACAAAAGACGGGGGAGGAGTGTGAACCGGATGATAGGCGAACCTATCTACTTCTATTATAGTTAGAAAAATATTTTTACTTGATTTTTTATTAAATTATAATACCGAATTTTTTCGAAACCATGAAAAATGTACATTTTTATTTTACCTTTTTACAATTAAACATGTTTTTTACGGTTTTCATCAATGTGTTAAAATATCTCGAAATTAAATAGATACTACTAGCCGAAAAACTGTCTTGCAAATATATTTATTAATAAATTTATATATAATTAAGGCGGTACAAATGAAAAGATTTGAAATTGACAACTTTATCCTTTCCACTGAAGCAGACGTTAAGCACTGCTGTCTTTTCTTCTTTCTTTCTTTCATTTTTTCTTTCTTTCTTTCATTTTCTCACTGAAACCAATTTGTTTATCGCCGATTTCTTTTTCGAACACTGATCATCCTCATCATCATCATTCTCAAGAATGATTGTGGTTTTAGGGTCGCTGCGCATCTGAGCACTTGCCCAGTTCTTTCAAAATATCTGGATTGGAAGCCGGAGAATTATTCATTCATGTGTAGTGTGTATTGGACAAGTAGAACTAGTGGAGCGCATACCTCTGTACGTCAAATCACAACCGTTGTCCTCCAACTTGAAGGTATGCCTTGGTGACGGGCACATAAGCGTTGATTAGATCGGGGAAACCCTGCTCTCTGGTCGTTGACTTTATTCAAGGAAGCCCTTCGCTCAGCGTGTCATCAATGTACTGGCTGCATATATGGGGCCTCAGTCTGATTCAGGCCAGCAGCAACAATGCCGGTAAGACAAGCAACCGATAGAAAATCCCGTCAAACTCTTTAAAAAAATTAAAGCTAAACGCCGAAAACCTGTTTTTCAAAAAAGTTTCGGTTGGATGGCTGTCATGCGTGGCGCCAAACCCGTTCAGAAATATGTAAACTCCCAGCTGTACACAATCGCTTCCTAAGATCAATGGTTAAAAAAGGCTTCGAGCGAGTGAAGCCTGAGTTTCTTAGCAAAGATGATCCTTCTTTGAAAATTGTGGACTGGCGCTACAGAATCACAAAGAACTGTACCAAATAACAGAAACAACATCACTTGAGGATTTTCAACAGCAGCAACAACTAAAATGGATAGCACATGCAACAAGAAGAGAAAATAATGATATTGCCATTATGTTAACATTCCACACCACTTCAAACAAAAGGTTAGGAAAGAAATCTCCACCAACACTGGAAAAAGATATAACAGCTACTGGATTTGAGAAACATGTTTTACTAAAAGATTATTTTAAGAGAAAGATTTTTATAAATTTCAGCCGAAAGCGGTATTGGCTGCACATTCAATGAATTCCAAATGTTTCCTTATAGGGAAACGGATAATTCTACTATTACCCATTATTTTGAAATAAACTGTTTTATTAAATCGCGTGGTAGGTTAAAAAATGTTTAATGAAATCACGTGGTTAAAAAAAAAGCAAATGTTTTATGCCTCATTATTTAGAGCAGCGTTCCAATTGTGGTTGTCATTCTCAAAGCGTTTCGACCGTTGTACTAGCTGACTTTCTTCCGAAATATCGGCTAAGCATTGCAAGCTGAACAAGTACAATCTACCCTGCGAAATGAATAAAAATGTTCATCTCCAAATTCCGATATTACCAAGAGATTACGGCCATATCATGTTGAAATACCGGTATATTTACTCGCTCCCCGCCCCCTCCATCAGTGACATAACGTGACACAAGATCGGTTTAATGCGAAGAGACCGAACACGTTCACCTTGGCCAGGTGGAAAAATTATTCAATCCTACTAATTAACCCTTAACTTGGGGTGGAAGGAACAGGTGGATTCATAACTTACCCAAGAGTATTTGCGCGTAATTGAATATAACGAACCCGATTGAAATTGAAACTCGGCCACCCTATATCTATCACACCACTCGCACATCAACGCTTACAGCGCCTAGTATGCTCAAGCGGTTACCTATCTTGGTATTGACCAGGCTCGACGTTGCTTAACTTCAGTAATCGTACAAGAACTGGTGTTTCAATGTTACGGCTATAAGTCTTTAAGTTATAGCCAATGGCTGTATCTTCAGTTTTAAATTGATAAGATCTCTTTTATTGGACGTAGATGAAATAAAATCTCTTTAGCTTAAAAGAACTTCTGCCTAGTAACAAATATAACAAAACTCAGGTATAAAAGGGGTGCCGCCCTTGTATTAAATACTGTAGGTCAGACAGACACACGCATTGGATACTATATCTCCTGTGTTAAAGAAGTTAAAAATCAGGAAGCTCTTCTTATTCTTTTTTTTTTTTATTTAAGGATTTCACCCCAAGCAAGGCCACTAGCATGCATGGGGTTACGAAGAGTTAAAGTCAGAGAAAAGAGTGGGTGTAGGGGGGTGGGCATTGAGGAAAGTAAAAAAGTACAAGGGATCAAGGCAACAAAAGATGGTGACTGACGCTGCATTTAAAATTTTTGAAGATTGTAGTTATCAGAGAAACAAGTGAAAGGAAGAGACTTTTAATGTCTGGAATTTCGAGGAAATAAAATGTTGGAGTAGAAGTGGCTGTTAAATTTAACTATTTCAACAGTAAATGGGTGGGACCTAAATGCCAATCTAGTAGCACCTTTAAATTCATGCAGTCGGGGCACCAAGTAAAAAAGCTCGTCACAGCAATGGTCATGAAAATATTTATAGAAAAGAGGGAAGCCACATCGCGTCTGTGAGAAAGTGCTTGAAGCCAATTCAGGACCGATTACATTACAGATCCTTCTTTGGATTTTGTCAAGAACCTCGAGATGGATAGCAGGGGCACCAGACCAGATATGGCAACAGTATTCAATGCAAGGATGAATGGTAGATTTTTAAATGCGCAAAATGAACTTTGACGAGAAAAAAACCTTCTGTCACGACACAGTGAACCAACTTTCCTTGCAATAGATGCAGGTACTGAATCAATGTAGCTGTTCCACTTCAAGTCAGTTGAAAACGTGAGGCCAAGAATTCGCAGGGAGACGCTCACGGAGAAGAGCATTAGCCATGCTGATGGTAGGAAGAAGGGACGTTTCTCTCGTGTGATTAAATGAGAGCAGTTTAGTTTTGGAGGCATTAAAATTTACAAGCCATTTTCTGTCCCACTCAACCCCTGTTGTATATATCTAAGTGTGTATGTACCTATGTGCGTGTTTGCTACGACCTAGCAGCACAGCTTTCTTTGTTTTTAACGGAATTTTTCCATTTCTTAACATCTTGCTTGACCCTTGGAATGTCCCTTTCGGATCTTGCTATCACATTTCCATCCATGTGCTAAAGCGCTTCAAAAATATCGGAACTTCTACACCGTGGTGTTCATATCTCCAATTCGTAAGTCGGATCTTTGGATTTTCTCTCACTAATGACCGTATTTTCTGTCTTCTTACAGTTGATGGTTACTTTCTTGCTTTCTTCCACCAGCTTGTCTAGGGGGGTCATGCCGTTTTATTTCCTAGTCGGCCATCAATACAATGTTATCTGCGTATCCTATATTGTTAAAATTACGCCCACCGATAATGAATACTGGCAGGGTTTCCAGATCTCTTGAAACAGTATCGCTGTAGAGGTTGAATGAATCTAGGGAGAAGACGCATCCTTGTCTTAAAGCCCTTTCTATCCGTACGCGGGCGATTTGCTCCCAGTTCTGGATTATTCTTCTTTTCTAAATAGATTTAGTTTTCGTAGCAGTTATATTATGAAGGGATAATTATTCAATTTGCATAAAAAGTTTTCACTAGTGTACCGCATTTTTTTGTGTATAATACGACTAGAGCAGAATACGACCCCGTGTTTCTGAAGCTAAAAACAATAAATAAATAACATCCTTGAGTATAATATTAGGTTGTCCCAAAAGTTCGTAAACACTTGCGAAAAATTGAATTTTTATGCAACACAATCCAGCACAATCGAGACAAGCGATGGGTTCAGAAAAGGCAAGAGACACCGTCGGTTCCAAAACAAAATCGATTCGGCAAGAAAGTCAGGTTGTGCGTTTGGTGGAACTTTGAAGGAATCGTGCATTTTGAGTTGCTTCCGAATGGTCGTGCCATCAGTGCCGAACTTTACTCTCAGCAACCGGAGCGGGTCTACGAAAAGTTGAAGCAAAAGTACCCGGCTCTGATCAACCGAAATCGCGCTTTGATGCAGCAGGATAATGCCAAGCCACACACCGCCAGGAAGACCAAAGACAAGTTTGAAGAGCTGGACGGCGTTGAGGTTCTGCCACATCCAGCCTACAGTCCTGACTGGGCTCCATCAGATTACGGCCTTTTCCGCTCAATGCAACACTTTCTGAAGGGCCGCCGATTCGACTCGTTTGATGAAGTCGAGGAAGCGTGTCAAGAATTCTTTGATTCGAAGCCGGCTGAATGGTACTTTCACCAGATCCGAAAGCTTGCAGATCGATGGCAGAAAGTCTTGGAAAATGATGGTCTTTATTTTGAGGAATAATTTTTGTTGTTTTTGTTATTACTTGGCGAGTAAAATTTCAATTTTTTGCAAGTGTTTACGAACTTTTGGGACAACCTAATACCGTTTCGTAGTACAACCATCCATAGCTAATTTGTTTTTTGAAAAGTTGTACCATATTATCCATCTCAATTTCCTATCCATATAAATCGACGTAATATTACTTCAAAATAGATCTCCCTGTTTAGGAGGCCCTGTAGTTTCCTTTCCGAGTCGACCATCAACGCAGTGCCATCTACGTATCTTGTTAAAAATTACGCTCACCGATAATAAATCCCGGTAGAATCTCTAGTTCCCTTAGGAGAGCGTCGCTCTAGAGCTGTGTTTCTTAACCTATTTTTTTTTTTTTTTTTTTTTTTTACTTCAGGGCACAGATGTAGAAGAACTAAAACTCTGTGTTGCGTTTTAAATCTTAATAAGGAAAAATTAGTCCTGAAATTTGGAAATAGGAAATTTTGGTTTAGCATTCCCAAAGAAGATTAGCGGTACAGTTTTCATTTAATGGTATTAATGAATAATCTGCTAGTTTCTTTTAGAGAGGTCGATAATGGCTCAATTGAATCTCTTGAGGAAGAGAAAAGGGAAAGAATTATCTACTACTTCTTAAAGATTAAGGAATTTGGCATCCAGTTTAAGATACCTAATGACAGATTTGATTTAGACATGGAAGCTACGTACTTGGTATCTCCAGCTTTATAAGAATAAAGATTTTTTTAAATATAAAAATAATTCATATATTACTCTTGAGTAATAACTTGAAGCGCATCTGATTACCTTTCAGAGCGCATTAGTGCACCCGGGAGCACCGGTTGAGAAACGCTGGTATTGAGTGGAAGCTAATGTGTGTGTGCATGTACCTATGTGTATGTTTGTATATGTGATATTTTTTCGAAGCGTCTGCGTTGCATTCAGCTGCAGCAACTCTTGTTATCCACTCCACGGTTGTGAACCAGTGACAAGGAGGCTCAAGGCCAGACACAGTTTTCTACATTCAGTCGAACCACGGAACAACATTGACCCTTGTCAGCGTCTGTCACTGGAGTGAAGCTACTTTAGCACCGTGGAACACAGGCTCTATTTCTCTCAGCCCAAAAGAATCCCCCCACCTAGTTCCAGTGATGTCTATCTCTTCTGGTCCTAGTTGAATCATCTGTGAACATCTGTTGGTCGTTGTAGAGCCAACCTTCAGAAATGGGGATATAACACCGATGAGGATCTCAACTGCCAATGCGTGCAATCACAAACCATGGATCATCTTCTAGTTTGCCCCAGTCTTGAAGATTCGTGCACACTTAACGACCTTGAAGGCTTAACACCGTAGGTAAGGCTCTGTGTACCACACTGGTGTGGTGTAGCGATAATAATAATAATAATAATAATAATAATAATAATAATAATAATAATAATAATAATCGTGTAGATAATAATAATAAGCTGAAGCAAAGGATTAAGAAACAAGAACGTTTCGTCAGAAACAAAGAAAAGAGTGCTGAACTGCTATGTAATATCAGTACTCCTATATGGCGTTGAATGCTGGGCGATTTCCTTATAGATGAAGAGGAGACCTGAGGCAACGGAAATGGGGTTTGACCGATGAATATGGAAAATGCCATAGACGGATCATATAAACAACTAGGTTTTAAGTAAAAGGAGAACAAAAAAGGTTACGTATTTAGAATTAGAAAACAGACAGCTGAAATATCCTCACAGAGGAAAAGGAGACTGGGGGCAACAGAAATGTGACTCTACAGAAGGATGCTGAGGATTCCATAGTTTAAGCGCATAGGCAACAAAGAAATCTTAAAGAAAATGAAAACAAAAAGGATACATACTCAGAATCAGAAAGAAATAACTAAAATATCTTGGATACAAATTGAAGAAGGAAGGCTTGGAGAATTTAATACCCACAAGACATATCGAAGGCGAAAGAAACAGGAATAGGCAGCAGGACACTTATCTGACCAGGTTGTATGAATGGGCTAGAACAGGAAATGGAAGGGATGGTGAAAAAATAAACCTTACTAAGAGCTAGAAAGGACAGGAAGTTGTGGAGCGCCATGATCCCTCATGTCCTGAAGGGACATGACACATAGAAGTAGAAGAATACCTCCTGGGAAGTGCGGAGGGAACTGACGAACCGCATCCAAATCCCAACGAAGGCAGTTTGTGTCCCATTCACATTAATGCTCTTTAGGAAAAAAAGTCTATTTCTTCTCTTTATAGCTTTGGGTTAAATAGCAAGGTAGACTGGAAACTCTAGCCTTGATGGAAAAACGCCCTATAAGAAGGACAACTCTGAATTCAAACCCTAATAAAGGCAACAGGAATCTACTCCAAAGAACAGTCATGTCAATGCACAGTTTATAGATATTGAATCAAACGAAGCTGTGGAGACGCATGATCGACACAGGATACTTAAAGAGGAAGAATATATCTTGAATACAATGTCTCCATGAAAGTGAAAAAAATCGCTAACAATTTTTTTTTTTATAGTAAGGTTCACCTTTTACAAGGCCCGAGGGTCACTCGAGGTAGAGGGTTACGTTAGGAGGCCATTTGTGTGTATAGGAGTGGAAGATAACGGTTAACCCGAGCCTTGAACAGGTTAAGATTGTAGTGATCGGGGAAGCATCCTCTTGGGAGTCGATTCCACAAGGAGGCAGTTGTTCGCGGGAAGAAGCTTCTCGAGTCGAACTTCTCACTGATGGAATACGGAGGGAATTCGGGTGGTTTGCTACTATGTAAATGCCATGGCGAGTTCTGGACATAGAAGTTTGACTTGGCGGGACCAGGGAATGTAGTTCGTCCGAGTACTTTCCAAGGAAGTAGCAGCGAGAGGTTTGCCACACCCCGCCTACAAGAGAGAGGTTGAAAGTTGGAGAATAAATCGTCACCCACAAGGTCTCAGAGATGTTTTGGGATTCTATCAAGGCTGGCTTGAGGTTTTTAATTGCGTAAACGGTCATGGCCCTCCACGGCTTCAATTTCTTTATTATCCGTCAATTTCTATGAGAAAATATCTATGTATAGATAAGTGAGTGATTTCTCGTTGGATCCTTCAAGATTTTGAAGTCAGAGTTATTTTTTTCCCCAAGGAGTCCTGCTTTTAACTAATAAAACAAATTTTGAGATTGCAATTTAATTTCTCGAAATTTCATGAAAAGTAAGTGGAGGTGGGGTAATATATGTGTAAAAAAAATATTTTTGACCAAGATTTTCTAAAAATTAAATTCAAAAATATTTTAATTCATTTGTGAATAAGTGATGAAAGTTTTATTAAAATCCGACACTTATTTGATTTTTGCAAGAATTTCCAAATCAATGTGTTTTTCACCGGAAAGAGGGCAAAAACACTAATCATAAATTAACATCGACCGCTGATGTAAAAATAAAAAACAAGTTAATTAGCCAAGATTTCAAACATGCTAGAAAAGATTAAAAAATTTAAAAAATAATTAAAAATTATTTCCTCTTAATAATAACATAAACATTGACGTTAAAACTTTGTTTTTATTAAGTTTGGGACCAATTTTTGTCATGTTTTTCAGTGAGCAAGTGGAGGTACCTACCTTAATGTTATGTTATTGTTTTACAATTATCAACATTTCTTTTCTCTGATGCCTCTTTCTTCTGTAGTATGCAAATCGTTAATGGCAAGAGTGTGATGAGGCAGATTTATGGATGATAGATCAGCTGATACCGACGAACATTACCGGTAATTTGTTGCGATAATTGCGTTCACAGTACCGCTAATAATAATAATAATAATAATAATAATAAATTGTTATCACAAGTACTGTTCACGCATTAAGAAGAGGTTTATCTATGTAAATTGTGTGTGATCTTAGTTTGTTTTTTTTTTTACAAAAATGATCAGTGAAAATGTCATGAAGTCATTTCTGACCTTAGGTCTCTGGTTGGGACCCGAAAGGAAATGTGTATAAAACAAAAATCAAAGAAAATAATAATAATAATAATAATAATAATAATAATAATAATAATAAGCTAAGGACCAAAACCTCGCAACCTGATCCTATCACTGCCATATAATCAAGGATGGAACTAACCCGAAATGCAGGATCTGCGGAAAATATGATGAAACTGTCGACCATATTATCTCAGGATGCCCGGAACTGGCAAAAAATGAATATACCCAGAGATATAACAAGATTGTTCTATATATGCACTGGAAGATATGCAAGGAGCACAAAATCGAAACCACTGAGGGATGGTATGACCACCAACCAGACACAGTTACCCAAAATAACGAGGTAACTATCCTCTAGGACATGTCAATTCAAACTGACAGGGTAATAAAAACCAACATACCTGACATTATGATAAAAAACAAGAAATTCAAGATGTCCATGCTTATTGACATAGCAGTAACATCTGAGAGAAACACCTTCATGAAAATTATCTCGAAATTGTCAAAATAAAAGGACGTACAGATCGATCGAGATTAACATGATGTGAGAAATGAAGACTGAGACTGTACCAATAGTAATCGGAGCCCTGAGCCTCGTGAGAAAAGGAATGAACAATTTTACTAACAGTGTCTCAGGTAACATCAACCTACAAGTTGCCCAGAATATCGCCCTACTAAAAACATCCCATATATTAAGAAAAGTGCTATCAATTAAATGACAATTCTCCTATAGGTTCTAAGGGCCATAGTTTGGACACGGCTCTACAGGATACAAAGCAGGAAATATAACACACAAACAATAATAATAAAAATAATAATATCGCCGATACCAAGCCGCCCTGCTGACCTACTCAGGACATGTAAAGACACCCATCCTTTTACTGCTCATTGTTCTCTGAATGTTTGCCATGACATATTTCTCTGCGACCTTTCCAACATAGTGTTTTAGCATTACCGGATTTCCTTTCAGTTTTATGTTTCTTTTATAGTTTCCAGCGGGTCAATGATAGGGTTGTGTTGAGGTTTGTTTAGGTATGAAGGATTAGCTAGCCCCAACGAACGTCACCGGTACCTCATTACGATAATTCCTTTTACAGTAGAAATAATAATAATAATTATTATGGGATTTCTCAGTCCAAACAGACCATGCCATTGAAGCATGAGGAGCCGACCTTATTGTTATAGAATAAGGAATTTACTGATTTTGCTGTTCCATATGATGAAATAAACTACAAAGAAACGGTCTGGATTCTTCTTCTTTATGTATCATATCCCTTCAGGGCGTAGACGATCATAGCTCTCCACGCCTTCCTGTCCCTTGCAGGTCTAAATAAATTCTGTCTTTTCTTTATTTCTAAATCCTGTTCCTCTATCCGTTTGCTCAAGCTCGTCAAGTACGTTATGCGTTGTTTCCTCTTATCCGCAATCAGTCCCTGGGAGTAACAGATTTTTCAGGATCTCCTTCCTCATTATGTGCGCTAGAAGTTTCAACTCTCTTCCTGCTGCTAAGTATAAGTTTTCTTTTTGTTTCCATTTTCTCTAAAAAAAACCTCGTTGTTGCTCAGGCAGTTGAAAAAAAAAAAAAAACACAAAAAACAAAACAAAAAAAAAACACGATTGTAGAACTAATTCTTGTAGTAACAGGTTCGCTTGGAACACCATCTAGAAAACTGAAAATAACGTTTTGGGAGGAATTGGAATTGAAACGAAGATTGAAGAGCACCGGAAATTTCCATCATTTACTCTGCGAGGATTCTCCGAAAAGTTCTTGAGTTGTGAGGAGTCTTGTTGTCACAATACGCCAAGAAATTAATTTCGACTCACTCCGTCAATGTATGACACCAATATAATAACAATAGTAATGATTGATTAGAGGTGTTAACAGGTGCAACAACAACAACAACAATAATAATAATAATAATAATAACTAGAGCAAAAACCACAAGAATTGGTCTTCAAAGATACCGGGAGACTAGGACCAATAACATTGCAGATTCTTCTTTGAATTTTGTCAAAAATAATCTTACTTATTATAAAACGCAGATTGTGTGTGTGTCTGTACGTTTATATATTGGATCGGATTTCCTACATTTTTCAACCGATTTCAACAAAACTTCACAGGACTACGTAAAATTACCTTGCGGTGGTTCTGACAGCACCAAAAATTGGAAAAACACAATTGTTTTTGCATGAAATCAATTTGAAAGCACGGTTAAGTGTATCGCACCCGGCCGGAACTTACTGACGACTACTCAAACGTCCGAATGCCGTTAACTTCCGGTGACTCAGCGTTTATTTTCAGAGAACGATACACAAAAAGTAAACAAATGAAATCTAAAGATACACAAGTCCTTCTAACTAAAAAATAATAACCGGAAACTACTTTAAATACACATGGTGTCCAAATTTTTTTTACTGTATTCAATAAGTAAAAATCATAAATCGTAAAAGATAAAAGAAAGGCTACTAAATGAATAAGATTTGTCAGATCATCTTACTTATTATAAAACCCAGGTAGTGTGTGTGTGTGTGTGTGTGTGTGTGTGTGTGTGTGTGTGTGTGTGTGTACGTTTATATATTGGATCGGATTTCCTACATTTTTCAACCGATTTCAACAAAACTTCACAGGACTACGTAAAATTACCTTGCGGTGGTTCTGACAGCACCAAAAATTGGAAAAACACAATTGTTTTTGCACAAAATCAATTTGAAAACACGATTAAGAGGCATTGATTAAAGGGGGACAACTCATATCGAGTTATACTTATAAAACCCAGGTTGTTTGTGAGTGTGTGTCTGTGTTCGTTTATATATGGGATTGGATTTCCTACATTTTTCAACCGATTTCAACAAAACTTCAGGTAGTGTTTCTTATTGTCTTGCACACTTTTTTCTTTATTTTTACATTCAGAATGCTTTAAAAATTCCATTTACAAGACAATTGTTCATAATAAAATTCTATTCAATCGGTAGACTCATAACGATTGAAAACAATGTTTTTGTTTGAGTTTGGGTTTGAACAATTCGTAAAAAAAAAAAAAATAATAATTAAGACATGCGTGTCCGTCAACCTTAAACATTAATCTTTGTCAATTTTATTTTTCAGTCTTTATGATGGTCTATATTTGATCTATCTCTTACTGTTACATCCCCGGGCAACGCCGGGCTCTACTGCTAGTTAAATATATAACAGGAGCACCGGACCATATGTGGCAGCAATATTCAATGTAAGGAGGAATAGTAGACTTATAAATATCTAGGATAGATTGTGGCCAGAAAAATTGTCTAGGACGACACAGGGAACTGTTTCGATACAATCTTTCCAATTCATGTCAGTGGAAAACGTTAGTCAGAGAAGGCGCAATGAATGGCATTCCAGGGGGTTAGCATCAGCCATTTTGATTGAAGTTAAAAAGGGTTCTCCCAGACGATTAAAAAACAGCAGTTTCGTTTCAGAGGCGTTAAAACTAACAACTCATACTACACAAAGCAAGGGCGAAACACAATGGGAAAATATTTGGAGCAACCCAAAGGAATGTAACCCAAATGCAGAATGGATACGGCGTGAAGAAGAACGACTGCTGGATACACCTCTGCAAGAATGGGAAAATATATCCACAGATGATGTTAGGCAAGCACTAACGAAATCCCAAAAATGGAAATCCCCAGGAAATGACAAGTTGCCCAATTTCTGGCTGTATCATCTCTCATCTAACCATGGCATACTTGCAAAAACATTATCAACGCTTGTAAATAATCCCAATAAAATCCCGGAATGGGTTACTGAAGGTATTACATACCTCATACCAAAAACAACTGAAACAGACGACCCGAAAAATTATAGACCGATAACATGTCTTTCCACAACGTATAAGTTGATCACGTCTGTACTGACGAACCGTACTTATTCCTTTTTCGAAACAAACAGCATTCTCCCGGTGGAACAGAAGGGATGCAGTAGAGGTTCATATGGCTGCAAAGATCAACTTCTGATAAATAAAATGATCCTGGAAAATTGCAGGAGACGACGCAGAAATCTCAGTGCAGCGTGGATTGATTATCGTAAAGCCTTTGATAGTGTTCCACATTTTTGGATCCTTAAGACTTTGGAAATGTACAAAGTCTCCCCTGTGGTATTAAACTTTCTTAAGCACAGCATGGGGATGTGGAACACAAAACTATACCTTAGGCACACCGGGGGCACTGCCATATCCAACCGTCTGAATATCCGACGTGGAATTTTTCAAGGAGACTCTCTGTCACCGCTTCTGTTTTGTTTATCCTTAACCCCTCTTACACATGAACTGAACAACAGTAGCTATGGTTACAAAATAAATAAGAAAATATTCAATCACCTACTATACATGGATGATCTTAAACTCTTTGCCAAAGACGACAATGAGTTGAAAGGCCTCCTCAATATTGTAAAATACTTTAGTGACGACATAGGTATGGACTTCGGATTAGATAAATGTGCAAAAGTAACATTCAAGAAAGGTAGAATTACAGAAACTCCCTCAATAGATTTAGATTTTGTCACAAAGATTAGGGAATTGGAGCATGAAGAAGCTTATAAGTACCTAGGAATTAGCGAAGGAGATGGCATACAACACCCCCAAATGAAAGAAAAAATAAGAAAAGAGTACTACAGGCGTGTACGTCTGATACTAAATACTGAACTAAACTAAAAAAATAGAATATCAGCTATAAACACATTGGCTGTCCCAGTGGTGCATTACAGCTTTAATGTCCTTAACTGGACCATAGCTGAAATTAAGCGAATGGACGCCAAAACGAGAAAGCTTCTCACTTGCTATCGCATGCATCATCCCAAAGCTGATGTTGATCGTCTGTATGTGCCCAAATCCGAAGGAGGCAGAGGATTAGTTCAACTAGAACTGTCCTACAAAACTACAACAATATACTTGGAAACTACAGAAGACTGGATGATGGTATGCGTCAAGGAACCTGAAAGAAGTAAGCGTCTTTACCCCGTAATGAAAGAAGCCAACAAATTCAAACTGGAGTTCAAATGGGCGTAGAGATGCAACTACAGCACAATACACCGGCTGAAACTGCAAAATACTTGAAAAAGACAGCAAAGACGAATGCAACCGACCAGATACAGAAGCGATGGCAAGATAAACCGCTTCATGGCCAATACTCTACCCGTATCAAACAAGCTGATGTAGACAAAACCCGTACCCATCAGTGGCTACGCAGTGCAGGGTTGAAAGCGGAAACTGAAGGTTTTATCCTTGCTGCGCAGGACCAATGCTTGCTAACTAGGAATTATCAAGCACATATACTAAAATATTGTGTCAGCCCAAAATGCAGATTCTGTGATAAATATCCAGAAACGATTGATCATCTTGTATCAGGTTGCACGATGTTGGCACCCACTGAATATAAAACCCGACATGACAGAGTGGGCCAATATCTGCACTGGAAAATCTGCAACTTCTACGGGAAGGAAACTGAAAGAAACTGGTACCAACACCACCCAGACCCGGTTACGGAGATAGGACCTCTTACAATTCTATGGGACCACACAATTCACACTGACAGAACAATCAAAGACAACCGCCCAGATATTGTTATTAAAGACCACAAATAAAAAAAAAAGTGCCTCCTAATTGATATGGCAGTCCCTGCTGACTGCAATGTATCTTTGAAGATATTCAAAAAGCTGTCAAAATACAAGGACCTTGAAATAGAAGTCTCGAAAATGTGGCATATGGGAACATCAACAAACCCTGTTGTAGATGGAGCCCTAGGACTGGTTGGAAAAGATTGCAGTAGACTAATTGCAGGGATTCCTGGAAGCCCATGCCTCAAGGAGATACAAAAAATTGTTCTGACAAGTACAGCCCACACTTTACGAAGGGCTCTATCTATGTAATTTTTATTTTATTTTATTTTATTTTTTTTTTTTTTGTCAGTGAAAAGTGTCATGATGCCATTTCTAACCTTAGGTCCCTGGGTGGGACCCGGAAAGAAATGTGTAAACGCCAGAAAGCAAAGAAAATAAAAATAATAATAATAATAATAATAATAATAATAATAATAATAATAATAAAAACAAACTAAAATAAATGAGATACGAAATAATGATAATCAGGAAAGGAAACAGAAGACACTAGCTGAGACGTAAACAATTTCACTGATTCAGATTCTGTCACTGATGAAGATGAATCATATGAAATTAGAGCAGAATTCCTGGAAAACAACAGAGTTTAAGTCACTGAAGCGAAAAACTACATCATTCAAATAATCAGCAATGTAACTCGCACACAAATGTCAAAAAGAGACCAGCTTCCAAAAATCCACATGGCTTAGCCCAGTAAACACAGTGCAAATATATAGCGCTGCCTTGCAAACACTGTTAACGGGCAGACCACTGGAAAACATCACAGAAGCAAATAATGTCATACATGCAACAGCTTTAGCAGCTACTGGAAATCTTAATGTCAAGGCAAAAAAACAAAACAAAAAAAAAACAACAAATAATACACAAAAAGAGTCCGCTTGGAATGTAAGAAATTGTGGAGATCAGATGTGAATTATCGATACCAGATGAGATTTCAAGAAATTCAAATGTTTCCACGCGGAAAAGCAAGATCAAGCGAAAATAAGAAAAAATATAGTTGTACCGTAATTCCCCATGTATAATACGCATTTTTTCTAAAAAAAAAAAAAAAAAAAAAGCAAAATCAGGGGTGCGTATTATGCAGAGATTCAAAAAAATCTTTAAAAACTACCATAAAATAAAATAAGAATTATCATAAAACTATATTAGAATAATAGTATTCTATGTTTAAAACAATTTTTTAAATAAGAGTAGGAAACGCTAGCCGTAATGAAATTGGAGAGGTACAATTGATAGGGTTTGATTACCAAACAGGGATGCGTATTATGCGTGAGTAGAAGCATTTTCCCACACTTTCAGCACAATTTTAGGGCTGCGTATTATGGATGAAGGTGTATTATACATGGGGAATTACGGTAAATGGAATTCAGCCAACCAAGGAAATACATAATCGCAAACTGCAATTAAAGGTACAGAGAACAATATGCTATGAAAAACTTTGTAGGTTCAATTGACAAAATAAGATAATTCAAATAGAAGATTTAGAGGGAAAGTGGAAAAAGAAGATATAGAAGTCAAAAAGTCACCATCTCTTGAAGAAGTGCAAAAGATTTGAGAGAAAAGCAAGCAAAAAGAATATAATCCCAATGCAGAATGGGTCAGACGAGAACAAGAAAAAACGAAGGTAAAAATTTTACAAAAATGGACAAATATAACCAAGAGTAATGTAAAACAAGCTCTAATAAAATCCCCAAAACAGAAATACCCAGGGTACCCAACTTTTGGCTCTATCATCTGCCATCAATCTATAAAGCTCGTGTGCAAATTTTATCAATACTAATAGTTTCAATGAAATCCCAGAATGGATCATGGAAAGTATTGTATATCTACCAGTAACAGTTGAAACAGATGATCCAAAAATTTACAGGCTAATAACATGTCTGTCTACCACATAAATTAACCACATCTGTTCTTACTGACTGTACTTACTTATTTCTCGATGAAAACATTCCTCCCTTGGAACAGAAGAGATGTAGAAAAGGTTCATATGTTTGCAAAGGATCCTGGAAAATTGCAAGGAAATTGGTAGAAATATTAGTACATCATGGATAGATTACCGTAAAGCATTTGATAGTCTGCCACACTCTTGGATCCTTAAGGTTTAGTAAATGTACAAAGTCTCCTCGGTGATAGTAAATTTTCTTAAATATAGCATGGAACTGTGGAAAACGACATTATACCTAAATCACATCAAGAGCACTGCCAATTCCAATCGTTTCAATTTCCGATAAGGAATTTTTCAAGGTGATTCCCTGTCACTTCAATTTTGTCTGCCCCTACCACCCTCTTTAACGTGAACTAAACAGTAATAACTATGGATGCAGTATAAACAATGTATTTAATTACTTATTCTACATGGATGATCTTGAATTTTATGTCAAAGACTACAATGAATTCAAATGTCTCCTCAGTACCGTAAAATGTTTCAGTGATGACATCAGTACGGATTTTAGATTATATAAATGTGCAGAAGTGACATTCACGAAAGGGAGAATTAGCAAAACACACTCAATAGACCTAGATTATGACACAAAGGTTAGGAAACTGGAAGAAAATGAAACCTATAATTACCCAAGAGTCCATCATACACAAATAAAGGAGAAATTAAGGATAGAATATTACAGACGCGTACGTGTGGTGTTAGATACCGAGTTGAATTCACAAAACAAAATACCAGCCATAAACACTGGCTGCCCCTGTGGTGCAATACACTTTCAACATCCTTAATTGGACCATAGCTGACATTAAGCGAATGGATGTCAAAACAAGAAAGCTTCTCACTAGCCACCGTGTACACCCTCCTGAGGCCGATGTTGATCGTCTGTATGTGTCTAGAGCCAAACGAGGCAGAGGATTAGTTCAACTAGAACTGTAATTTAAACGGTACCTAGAAACTACAGAAGACTGGATGATGACCACTGTCAAAGAACATGAAAGAAGTAGCAAACTTTATTCAGTAATAAAGAAAGCCAAGAAATTTAAAAGTGAATTTCAACTGGATGGAAAAGAAAGCAAAAGCAAATGCAATGGAACAAATACAGAAACGATGTTAATATAAACCTCTTCATAGTCAATAAGCTGCCCGCGCCAAAGAAGCTGACGTAGACAAACTCTGTACAGTGGTTATGTAGTACAAGGTTGAAGCTGAAGCCGAAGAAGTTGTCTTGCTGCATAGGACCAATGCTTGCTGACTAGAAATTGCCAAGCAAACATACTAAAAAATTGTGTTAACCTGAAATGCAGATTCTGTGATAAATATCCCGAAACAACTGACCATCTTATTGCATGGTTTTGGCATCCACCGAACGTAAAACTTGGTATGGCAAGGTGTATCAATATCTGCAAAATCTGAAACTGTAAGAAATTGGTATGAGCACCAACCAGACCCGGTTACAGATATAGGACCTGTAACAATGTTATGGGACTTTAACCATACACATACATAACAATCAAACCTAATCGCTCAGACATCGTTATCAAAGAGCACGAGCACAAGATGTGTTTTCTTATTGATATGGTAGTTCCTGAGATCTTCAAAAACTATCAAAATACAAGAATCTTGAAGTGGAAATCTAAAAATGTGATATATGAAGACAACAATAAGTCTAGTTATGGTTGGAGCCCTTGGATTGGTTGGAAAATGTCTCGAGAGACTCACTGAAGATATCCCTGGTAGCCCATGCCTTAACCTTTTGCGCCCTGCGTTCCTGGACAATTTTAACCCTTCTGCCTGAGTCAAAATTCGCAAATAATTGGTCTGTAATGTTTCACGGTAGATATAAAAATAGTTACAAGTGTTTACCCGCCGTTCAACCGGTGGCTGGGCATTACGTCAATTTTCTCTACCACTGTTCAACCGGTGGCTGGGCATTACGTCATTTTCCCCTACCACCGGTAAATCGGTGGTCAGGGCTCAAAGGGTTAAAGAAAGATAAAAAAATAAAATATTCTCACAAGTACAGCTCACACCTTACGAAGTGTTTTATCGGTAAAATGTGTTTGATCTTTTTTAATTTATTTTTTTTTTTTTTAAATGTTATGATGCCATTTCTGACCTTAGGTCTTTGGTTGGGACCCGGAAGGAAATGACTATACAACAGAAATCAAATATAATAATAATAATAATAATAATAATAATAATAATAATAATAATAATAATAATAATAATGTCGTTTGGGTAAATAATATTATAATATCAGGCTAGATAGTAATTACAGTCAGAGTTAAAATCATAGCCTACGGTAGTTTAAGTTGGAGATAAAATCAGTCAACTGAAACTCTCAATTTCGCACATAAGGCGAAGGTCGATTTTTAGCCATTATTTTTATGGCTGTCAATTACGGTATATATTATTGACGCCTAGCCCAGAACAATGATTAGCAATCTAGTCACACAGACTGTTACGGTGATAATAAGTTCGATCTTCACTAGGTGACCTGCGCTTGCAACCTTACAACACATAAGTAAATAGCATTATGTTAAAACAATGGATTAAAATAATCCCACGGGCCTCTATTTAGTTTGGTCCTCTTCGAGTGTTCCAAAACTATGACCTTATAGCACACTAAGGTAACTTGTAAAAGATCGCTATGGCGGACGGATAACTGGCAGTTCGAAGGTTTTAAATCGCAGAATGATTTTCTCAAAGAAAGAGAAAAAAATTGCTTAAAAAAGCGAGATTCTTTATTTCCTTGTGGAGTGATTTCAAGAAATGTCTAAATTGTCCGGCGAGACGCGGACAACGCTTCGTAACTTAGACAGATAAAAATAGTTCGACGAATGTTTTACAAATTCCCCGAATGTTTGAACGTCGCCTTATGTATATTTTAGGGCGCCTAACGTAAAGCTCCCCTCCACCCGCAGACATATATACTCTTGTGTTGAGTTCAATCCGAATTTCGGCGTACCCTAAACTTAGTTTATGCTTACGGCCACACCACTTCGAAACACCAGTTCCTGTACGATCACCGAAGTTAAGCAACGTTGAGCCTAGTCAGATGGTGACCGCTTGTGGATACCAGGTATGCGGGTGATGCTATGGATAATGGCTCGAAATTGTTAATTGGAGAGCCTAGTTCAAATTTTCGTTGGGTTCATTATATTTATTTACCCACAAATAGCCTTGGGAAAAGTATGAATCCACCTCTTCTCCCTCAGCTATGGGTTAATTAGTAAGATTTGTATCACTAAACCAGTATTACGCACCCACTCCAAGAAAAGATAAATTCTTACAATCTAAACATATTTTATGGTTTTAAATAACCTGCAAAGGGTTGATAAGCAGTAAAAAACGACTCAAACAATCAATAATCTTAGGGAAACGGTTTAATTACAATAAAATCTTTTAATCAGGTTTTATGAATCGTGTTTTTTTATATCAAAAATGCCTGCAAAGACAACTGACAATAGATATTAAAGCAATTCCGAATACACTCGAAAATTCTCCGAATTCTGCTAATCAAATTAAATCTGAAGTTAAAATGGAACAAAACGGAAAAAAGACCCACCATGCCACACATTGTATCGGACTATTCTCATTCCCTTCATAACCCCCCCCCTCTGCCGATCCGTGAGATGTAAATTCCACTCAAGCAAATTATTCCCACGAACCACTGCCTTGTGGAACAAACTCCCAAGAGGCTGTTACCCTGATCACTACAATTTCAACCTGTTCAATTCTAGTGTTAATCTTCCACACATATCCCCATAAACTGTGCTTCTTACTCTGTAAGTCTCTACCTCGAGTGGCACCCAGGCCTTGTACAGGCAAGAACACTACTGTAGAAAAAGCACTTTAGAAGATTTGTATTTAAAAAAAAAAGTGTTCGTTATTATTTGTACTTATAGAGTATACGCGCCAGAAATAACAGGTGCCTTTCAGTGCAGATCAAGTGACATCAAGCCTTCACAGAGAAGAGAGAGAAAAGCAGAGCTTTTACAGTAGTAGTCGCTGTGAGGGTAACTAATTATTTAAGTTTTTACACCAGTAGTAACTGCTGGCTGACAGGGGAAATTAAGTGGCAGCAAGTGTCCAGCATCAAGGCTCCAGCACTTTACTCAGTATCCTGGCTTATTTCAGTCTGAATGTCTCACCTGACTTCCAGCTCACCCCGCCCCAGTTTCTTTGGAGTGGCTTTTAGGGATTGTTTCTGGCTCTATTGATAAAATTTCCTTGTTTTAAAATATACTACGTCACGTCACATGTCCCGTAACCAATTAGAAGTGTAGGAACGCCATAAGTACTGAATAAATGGCGTGTCTAGGGCAAGACCGCCTGACGGAGCCCATCCCTCTTCAAGCTGGTTTTGAATTCCTAGTTTTCCACCTCAAAGACTGGTTACTATCATAAGGCAAGAAAGCACAGTCAGCCTTGCTATTTAAGCTGTAGATGGGGGAGAGGAAATACATTCGTACCAAGGATATTTGTGCAGAAATGAACAAAACCGAATTCTAACTTGACCTGGCGATTTCTCTTCAAACTTTGTTCTCTCTGACTGTTGCACAATCCGCACATTCATATATATATATCCGCACATTCATATATATATATACATTCATATATATCATATAATTGATCGTAGTCAAAGAAGTATATCTTTCACTATTAACAAATTTTAAGGTAACTACAAATTTCAACTCTCTCTCTCTCTCTTTCTCTCTCTCTCTCTTTCTCTCTCTCTCTGTATATATGTATATATATATATATATATATATATATATATATATATATATATATATATATATATATATATGTATGTGTGTGTGCGTGCGCGCGTGTGTTTGCGTGAATATAATACGCCGGTGAACGTAATTTGAGTGATTAAAAAAAACAATAATAATGATGATGAAATATAATAATATTTATTGTATATTTTAAACCAAATAGAAGCATAATGAGAAATAAAAAAAATAAAAATAACAGATATATATATATATATATATATATATATATATATGTATATATAACTTATATATATATATATATATATATATATATAACTTATATATATATATATATATATAACTTATATATATATATAACATATATATATATATATATCTTATATATATATATAACTTATATATATATAACGTTTATATATATATATATATGTTATATATATAACTTATATATAACGTTTATATATATATATATATATATATATATAACTTATATATATATATAACGTTTATATATATATATATGTTATATATATATATATAAGTTATATATATATATATATAAGTTATATATATATATATATATATATATATATATATATATATATATATATATATATATATATAGTCTGGAGCCCCTTCTTTTTGCCTCGAGGTTCTTGATAAGATCCAGAGGCTGATATGCAATATAATTGGCCCTGTTCTGGCATCTCGTCTACAGTCGCACTCTTACAGACGCGCCGTCGCCTCTCTCTGTCTTTTTTACAAATACTTTCATGGTAATTGCTCCGAGAAACTGCATTCGCTGATTCCCAGACTTCATGAGTTCAAGCGCCCTACGAGGCTGGCATCCCGCTCTCACCATTTCACTGTCGAAACTATTAAATGTAGCCGTCTCTTCTACTCCAATAGCTTCATGTCTCGTACCTCTCGCCTGTGGAATTCCCTTCCCTGTTCTAGTTTCCCTGAGAGCTATAATCTCCAGCTATTCAAATGTAATGTCAATCGACATCACCAGTTGCCTTGATTTATCCTCTTTCCTTCTCCCCATCCTTTCCTCTATCACTCCTATCTGATCTTGCTCCAAATGTTCTGTAACCCCTTGCGTCCTAGTGGCTTCCTGCCTTGTTTGGGGTGAATCGCTTAATATATATATATATATATATATATATATATATATATATATATATATATATATATATATATATAACTAAAAGTCATTCATCTTTATTTTTCGATTCTTGTTTAATGTTTAACCCTTGTACATTTTTTCGGGATGCATAGTTAAAAAAATTGGGGGGAAAAATTTAAATCTTTTTCTCACTTTTAACTTCTTATTTAGTTATTTGAATTTTTATAAAAAATAAACTTTTAAATTTTTATGAAACCTCAGAACTTTTAGACGAGAATAAAAACCTGAGAATCTTTCTTTTTATTAATAAATATTTCCCTTTTTTTCAGTCTCTGTTAATCGAATGCTTCGATTATTCATTATCATCATGTGGGGTAAGCTAATCGAATGATTTTGGTGTTTTCATCAATATATTAACTACAAGTATTGAATTGGCTTGTTCAAGAATTTAGAAATCTTCCCCCATTATAGCTTTAAATTCAGTTTAATCGTCGCAAAAGAGATATACAGTTTAAATATTTGATTCCTTAGTCCGAAATATATTATCAAACGTTATCCGAAAAAATGCTGTACAAGTTTCAATTTGGTTATGTTTTTTGTAAAAAAAACAAAAACAAAAAAACAAAAAACAAATATGTTTGAAAGAAAAGCGTGTTTTGAAGGTTTTGGGCAAGAAATATTTTTGGCGACATATATGAAAAATCAAGGCCAGTATAAGGGACTCGTGCACACCCCACCCCCAGTCTATGATGGCGCCACCTCCCACTCTGCAATATCTCAATTTTCATAAGATAGTATTCAACTAAGATACAAATTTTATTGTAACCTAATTATATACAATAATGGATCATATGCAATATAGGTGAACAATTCAACTCAAAAAATTGAAAATAAATAAAATGTATCTAAATACAAATTAGAGACATGTCATAATAGATCATTTCATCTTAAATAAATCAACGATGTTTTGCGGCATGTTTTAATATCAACTTGAGATTTACTTGTTAAAGAGATGAATAATTTTATTAATACAATCAACATTATAGATAAAAATTAGTGAATTTTATATAGCGATTTTTAGACTTAGCATGGGCAAAACAAATTCACAGATTTGGACTGAGGGAAAAAAAAAACAGACCCCAGAATGACGTCAAAATCCGTGAAAAGTTTTCAACCTTTAATAGTCAGTTGCGCTTAGTTTAATTTGTAACGTATATAAAAAATGTAGGTAGAAAAAAAGCAAATGTTGTTACGGTAGCGAGGGTCATGAAGCACTGCTAGGGGATCTTAATCAGGTTTAATGTCGGAAGGTAGTATGCACCGGCCCTGTGAAGAATAATAGACCCTCAAAAAATTTATAAATCTTGCACTGTTTCATTCCTTAAAAATAAGTCATTTAAGATCGTATTTTTTTATTTTAATTTT
The DNA here is from genome assembly GCA_963932145.1 of Acanthosepion lycidas. NCBI lineage: Eukaryota > Metazoa > Mollusca > Cephalopoda > Sepiida > Sepiidae > Acanthosepion > Acanthosepion lycidas. The sequence goes on along the minus strand of OZ010584.1, from coordinate 32,458,967 downwards.
ATCAACGTTAATTCATTCATCTCTCTTGTTTTATTTTAAATAATCAAATAAAACGTGAACAACTTACCTATACTGACCATGTCGGCTATCGTACATCCCAAATAACAAAGAATGGTTAATATTAAACCGTAAGTAATCCAGTTCATGGTAAATCCAATGTTATCGTTATCCACTCTGTGCGTGAATACGTGATAGAAAGTAAGACAAAACGAAGTCGCGCGAACGTGTTGTGCGCCCGACAAACGGATATATTATAAACACTGTCTAGCGCTTTAGGTTTAAAGAGAGGTCTAAATGAAGTCCGTGCCTTCCAAAGGATCCGGGTTTGATAAAGAAGAAAAATAAGGGAAAAAACGGACAGAATCCAGTTTGGGTAACATGTTCACCTTGTCTTAGATTTTACGAGGGTTTTACCATGGCGAGGGCCTATACTAAATGTGTGAGCCCTCTATTCGCTCTCATTTAGTTATAGCTGCAGGCGTCTTGTCTGTGTGGCGTCGCGAGCATCTAACACACTCTTCGTTTTGACGATTATGTTGGTAAAGAAAGAGAGAGAGAGAGAGAGAGAGAGAGAGAGAGAGAGAGAGAGAGAGAGAGAGAGAGAGAAAGAATGCTTGTTGTTGTTTTTTTTTGCTGTCGGAAAGATAAGAAAGAAAGAACTGAATTCGTGTTTGTTTTTAGCACAACGTGCGGGCGAGAACGACAGTGTTCGATATAAATGAAAGAAGGCGCTGAGCAATGCATCAAAATAATAGATTTGTTAAAGAACTCTTCAAAATTATTGAGCAACGGCGAAGCTTTGGGGAAGCATATGCTTTCATCAGCGCTTGAATGTAAGAAAGAGAGAAAGAAAGAAAGAGAGAGAAAGAAAGAAAAACAAAAAGGCGATATGAAAAAGAGTGAGAAGAAAGAAAAAGATAGAGAACGTGAAAAAATATAAGCGGGATATTAGAAAGAAAAGCTGAGCGATGTTGGTACACTTAAAAATTGTTTATAAGAGGTAAGAGGCTTATAGTGCTTTACTAAACGAAGTTTAGATGTGGCACAAGGCCGAAAGTAGGGAGCAGTAGTCAGTATCAATTGAAATGGCGAAAAAGGCTTGCAAATCATTGCACCACGTCGAAGTGCACCTAAATTGGACACATTCTCCTCATAAGTATAGCAAATATTCAAAATAATTTCATGTTTCGGTAATTAAATCTATCCATCTATACTTAATGCTTAGTGTAAAGGTCTCATTCATATCAGTAATATAGCTAACAGTATTTCTAATTATTTTAGTTTTAATTAAAACTAAAATAGACATAATAGGTCTAAATTATATATATATATATATATATATATATATATATATATATAATATAACTCTCAAAATGTGTTTATGTATATGTGTGTGTGTGATCGGATTTTGTTTATGCATTTCCACAGTTTTCATCCGATTTCGATGAAATCTTTTTTGTTTGATAAATAATTCTTCAGTGCTGGTTTTGAGTCGAAATTGTTAGCGACAATGGCTCTCCCCTACTTCCTGTCCATTATAACACTCAGCAACCTTTTACTATTTACTATCTGTTCTTGGATGTATATTTTTCATAAAAACTTTAATAAAAAATATATAGTTTAAATTATTACAATAATATTTATTATTATACAATTCCCTTTTCAGGGCTACCCCCCTTCAAATTGTTAACCCCCACCCCTATTTGGGAATGTGCCTCAGTTGCACCCAGATGTTGTTACTAATATTGATTTTCGGGTGGGCTGACTTTAAACTGAAACTGCTCCAACTGAACAGCAAAAATTCCCAGTAATGAAAGACCCAGTCAAAGACGGGTCATACTGCTTACTGTGTGTATGCATATATATATATATATATATATATATATATATATATATATGAAACTAAATTTATCATTCTTTAATCATGAACTTATATATGTCGTGTCATAATATCACTAAATATGCGTCTTCATTAGGGTACCTCGACGTGTTGCAATGGTTAGCACGCTAGTCTTTCTAAAAGCATTTCGACTGATTAATGGGTTCTATCCTCACTGGGGCTCTATGCTTTGAAAATCACCATATAGATATACAGCTATAAAAATTCCTTGATAAAGTTTGTTCGGAGTCGAATCGTACTGCTTAAGAAAAGTTCTTATTTTTTTACTTAGTTTTTTCCGGCATTTTTGAATTTTTTTTTTTTGTGTGTGGTAGTAAGGGGGTGCAGAAATTGTCCACTATTTTACTCTTTCTACTTATTCCCACTAAAGGAAAAATGTAAAAATACTGGAAGAAATAAATAAAAAAATTAATTTAATTTTCCTTGTCTGCCATCTTCACCGAAACCTGTATGTGCGTCTGTGTAAATACGTGTGTGTGTTTGTGTGTGTTCCTGTCGAGAAGTATATATTTTTTTTAATAAGAGTTTCGATCTCTAAGCCGGTAGATATTAATTTCACCGTTTTAAGAGCCAGAGATATCTACTCAAACACGTGCACCCACGAAATATCCTGCGAACTACTGCTCTATGGAACAAACTCACTTAGCGTAACCCTCTATCTCGAGTGAACACTGGACCTTGCACTGGGTGAACCTTGCTGTAATATATATATATATATATATATATATATATATATATATATATATATATATATATATATATTTATTTACATACGGTCCATATGTAAAAATTATAATAAATAATTATTGCTCTACTCTTGGTATTGAATCCTCTTTTGAATGAATGTTAGAATTAATTTTCGTTCTCATTACATTCGAATTTATTTTCGTTCTCATTACAAACACAAACACACACACACACACACACACACATATATATATATATATATATATATATATATATAGTACAGGTAATCGATCCGTTGATATATAATCAGGGTGGATCCTAGTAATATTAATTATTAAAACTGTTCCACAGAGAGCTCGATGTTTTTATTTTAACAGAGTATGTATTTTTTACAGTAAAAAGCAAAAATAACCTCATCATCGGAATTATAGAGTATTTGTAACCGTTCAGGGCCTCGAGACAAGATGAAAGCCATTGAAGAACGGTTTGAAATAATAGTCTATTCCGATGTTGAAGTAATTTTTTTTTCTTTTTTTGCTACATATATATATATATAGATAGATAGGGAAACGATAATATCATGAACAATTTTGAATCGAAATGCAAAATGTACTTAATACTGGCCTGTAAAAGTTGGAAAATTATGTTTATTAAATGAATAATTATGGGATAGAGGTGGTCATAAATAAACGCTGCTTTTTTTTTTTTTTTTTTTTTTTTTCGTTTTGCGATATTACCCTTTTACGATGAATTTGTTTCGAAACAGAAATTCTGGAATTTATGCTAACTATATCAACTCGACCCTTGGGCTAAAAACTGAAGGAAAACTCTTTCACTCCAATGCTCATAATCACGTTCGTATATATACAGAAAATAACTACCGTTCCATTTGTAAACAAATCTCAAAGATTCCTTTCTCTCTAGTTATTAGGTTGGTGCAAAAATAATGACGTAATAATGTCGTTTTTTGACGTTAAAAAATACGTCAAAAACGACATTATTACGTCATTATTTTTGCACCAACCCAATAGTTCAGTCCTCAGCGGGTGCGCCATACACGTGGCCTTGTACCAGACTAAGATAGGATTAAAATATATACGGCTTGTACGTGTGTGTGTATGTGTGTAATTGCTCGAAAAAAAAAACGTTGATACACGCTGACAGTACTGCTGCAAAATTGTATATTTTACAAGTACATGAATGAATTGAGTGTAACGGTAATTTATTTACGAAAGACTCAAAATTATATAGACCTAAAGCGGCAGCATAAACCATAATCACAAACCCAGAGGCACATCGCAAGAACAATGTTGACTGAGTAGTGAGTTCGATCCTCACCGAGTGCCCCACACTTTAGGCCTTGTGCCACATCTAAGCTACACTTAGAAAATTATTTAGCGCATCTCGACGTGGTTTATGGTTAGCAGGCTTGTCCCGCTAGAACAATATCGACTGAGTAGTGAATTCGATTCTCACTGGGTGCCTCATACCTTGGGCAACATCTTAGAAATGTCACAAACCCAGAATCTACGTATTTAGTTCAGAGTCATAACAACTCGTCCTACATTGTGGATGTGTGTGTGTGTGTGTGTGTGTGTAAGCGTGGTCCTATGTGAGAGATGGAAATATCGTGTATGCGATATGAAGAGAAAATGACTGAGCATGTGTGTATGTACAAGTGTGTTTACATGAGACAAAGCGAGAGAGAGAGAAGAGATTATATGAATGTGTGTACGTGTATATGACAAAGAGAGATAGAAATGAGGGATTTAAGGTGAGATATAAAAATAAACTGGAGAGAGAAAGAGAGAGAGAGAGAGAGAAATCAAAACGTGTATGTGGAGAGAAAGTTATGGAAAGATATATGTATGAGAAGGAGTTATATAAAAGTAGAGCGCACGTATGTGTGTGTGTGTGTGTGTGTGCGTGTGTGTGTGTAAGCGAGCTGTAAAAATAGAAACTGTGTGAGAGAAAGATATGGAAAATTAAACTTTTCGTGTGTGCGATAGAAAGTGATAGAGATAGAAACGTGGAGTGTGTGTAGTGGTGTAAGAAAGAAAGAAAAAAAGAAAGAAAGAAAGAACAAATAGAAGAATATGTAAGTCGCGCGTGTGCAAATAAATGTAAAGTAAAACGTCTGCTCTTATCAAAAGTTGTAATATAACGCATTAACATTCGCATTCAACGGGTTTGTGTTTTATTAATAATAAGTAACGCTTTTGCCTGTGTTTAATTTCGACTGAGGGCCTAAAAAAGAAAGAGACAATCGAGTACGGAGACAGAGAGGAAGAAATAATCTGCATTTATGACGGCTTATAACATCGTATAATATTGTTATATACTTGCTCTTTCCGCGACATCGCGTCAGTAGGCAGTGAAATTATTCAGAGCTCGTAGTAATAGTAGCCGTGATGCGGCTGCTGTAACAAGAAAAAAGTAAGGGGAAGAGAAAAAAGGAAACCCAGAAAGAAAGAAAGAGAGGAAAACGAAACAAAACTCTCAGAGAGCGTGAGTGGAAAAAGAGAGCATCAAGTGGACGTGAGAGCAGTATGAGAGATAAGATGACGTCAATGTTTCTTCTTTCTTTTTTCTTTTTTTCTTTTTGGTTCAGGGTCGGTTGTGTGGGCGCTATTATTTTCCTAGCGAAGAGCAGGTCAGTTACATTTTTTTTGGCTCAGTGGTTAAAATTAGGGACCAGTCGCTGCGAGTTTGACGATTACAATACAAGTGCTGCGTTGAGGAACAATTCATTCTTTTATGTATCAGTCCGCTTCCTGGCGCAGACAATCATGGCTCTCCACAACTTCCTATCATTTGCAGGACTAAACAGTTTGTCCCCTTACTAACCCCCTCTTCTGGTATCCATTTACACAATTTCATTCGGTACTCTACTTGATGTTTCCCTCTGCCACTCTTGCCTTACATATGTCTTGTGAGTGTTAAATTCTCCAAGACCTCCTTTTTCTCTCATTTCGCTTCTTCGTTACTCATACATTTAATCCACGGTATTCTCAGCCTCAAACTATATAACCATTCTCCTTTTCATAAGTGAGGAAATTTTTCCAGACCTCACAGCCATATAAGAAGATTGATGTTGCATAGCAGTTCAGCTCTCTTTCCTTTGTTTCTGGTAAAATTTTCCTCTGTCTCAATACTTTGTTTGGTTTATGGACGATATCGTCTGTAATAATACAGGGTTATTCAAAAAGAATGAACCGCATTGTTTCAGTTCTCAAGCATCTTCATGGAATGAATCAGTGACCATTTGAAAGGGTTTTCTAAGTTTTGTATGGCTACGTTTTCGAGTTCTTGAAAACAAATACGGTTGTCTCGGTGCAGAGTGCTTTTCGAAAGCAATTCGACATTAATCCGCCTTCTTCTACGAACATTCGACGGTGGTTTAAACAGGTTCAAGAGAGTGGGTGTCTGTGTAAAAGAAAAGGTCCAAGACAATCACAAGTTTTGGAGGAACAAGTGTCGAGAATCCGTGTTACGTTTCCACGGAAATCCACAAATCGAGCTAGCCATGAGCTTGCGATCTCTCAATCCACTATCTGGCGCGTGCTTACAGACTCCGTCTCGTTCAGGCATTTACCAAGTCCTTGTTCTTTGTGCTTGGCCTGCGAGATCCCCAGACCTCACCGTGTGTGATTTTTTCTCTCGTGGGGATACGTAAAAGATAGCGTTTATGTTCCATCACTATCCACTAACCTTGATGACCTTAAACATCGAATAACAACATTGATCATCTCAGTAGATCGTTATATACTGAAATGTACCTGGGAGGAATTCTCTCATCGCATTAACGTTGCCCGTGCTGCAGGTGATGGCCACATTGAACGACATTGTAAGACAGGAAATAGAAGTTGATTGTGAATAAAATACTTGTGACTTGGTTGGATTTTTCTATTGCTTTCCTTATTAAAATATTGCGTAATGAAATCGGTTCCTTTTTTTTTTTTGAATAACCCTGTATATGTAATGATTATTAATCATTATTGGGAAGATTCTTTAACGTCACTATTCGAAGAATGAATGTTAAAACAACACTTTATCCGAAAAACAAAGACATGTTATTATTCGAATTAAACGCTATGGAATTTTGGAATTATTCCACAATCAGTTCTCCTATATAGCAATGAACACTAGACAATTTCCTCACAGATGGAATCTTGAGGAAACAGATATGGTTCTACTGAAGGATGCTGATATTGCTATTGACGGACACCTGAGTATCGAGGACGTTTGAAGGAAAATAGAAACAAAAAGGACACTTATTTTTAGAATCCGAAAGAGACAAAAGAAATTTCTAGGGCACATATAAAGGAGAGATTGCTTGGAGAATTTGACACTCACAAGACACGCAAAAGACAAGAGGGATAGCTGCAAATAATTTAGATTACGAGCTTGTGTAGATGGTTAGAAAACAGGGATTGGAAGAAGAGACAAACAGACAAACTTTATTAAGAGCTACAACGGACGGGAAGTTGTGGTGGGACATGATCATGATTGCCCAAGTCTTGAAAATACAGGGCACATAGAACAAGATTCCCATTGACGTTCTGTTTCTTTCTTTCTTTCTTTTTTTTCTTCTTCTTCTATAAGCATTTCACCACAAGCAAGGCGAGAGTGCCACTAGCACGTAGGGGGTTACATAGAGTTAAAGTGAGGGAAAAGACTGGGTATAAGAGAGATAGATGAAAGAATAAAAAGAAGAACGTGGATCAAGACATTAGAAGACGTCAATTAACATTACATTTAAATTTTTGAAGATTATAATTATCAGGGAAGCAAGTAAGAGGAAGGGAGTTCCACTGTCGGGAAGTGCGAGAGAAGAATCTGTTGGAATAGAAGAGGCGGTTACAGTTAGCTGTTTCGACAGAAAGAGGGCGTGTCCGAGATGCCAACCTAATAGCATATTTAGATTCATGCAGTCGGGGAACCAGTGAAAATAGCTCGACAGAGCAGATGCCATGAACATATTTGTAGAAAAGACAGAAGGAAGCCACTTCACATCTGTGAGAAAGTGTCTGAAGTTGAGATCCTAAGTCAGGACCGATCACATTAAATATCCGTCTTTGGATTTTGTCGAGAACCTCGAGATGAACAGCGGGGGCACCAGACCATATATGGCAATAGTATTCCATGGATGGAGGAATGGTAGATTTGTAGATGTAAAGGATGGACTCAGGCGAGAAAAACCTTCTGTAGTGACACAGAGGACCAAATTTCTTTGCGGTAAATGCAGCTATTGATTCAATGTTTGTTGCTTGAATTATTTTAATGAATCATCCGTTGACGAAATGAAGTAAATTTCTGCATTATATTATAACCGTCTGTATCTACCCCAAATTCTCAACCCGTTTTATTTTGTACCTCTCTGGATTTTTTTCACCGATAAGAGCTTTTTATGTTTTTTTTTTCTCTCTCTTTGTCTCTCTATTTCTCTATTTTCTTAATCATTTAACTATTCATTTAAGCCGGGTCCCTGGAAGACATGGGCGAATATGGTCCTCCACAGCTTCCTGTCGTTTGTTGCTCTAAGCAATACTTCTTTATCCTTTATGGCTTCGCTTTGTCTTTCTTTCACCTGTTTCACTATCCATTTGCACAAACTTGTCCCGTCCTGGGTATGACGATAAACTACATCCGGCATCAAGGGCTATGATCGGGAGATTGGAGGTTCTGAGGATCGTCGAACCACTTCTTAACTAGTGTTGTTCCCTGGTCAACCACGACCCGGGATGGTAGCAAATAGTGGACCCTCAAACAAAAATCAAGAGTACATTTTTTATAATAGATTTACCAACATTCCATTTTCATAGTAAAATTACCAACTATGCATTTTTTATAGTAAAAGGACAATCAATACAACACTAAAAAAAAAAGTATAACAAAGGCAATCGACTATCAAAGTATAAAAATACATATTTATAGTAAAATTATTTGCCAATAATGCATTTTATAGCAAAATGACTAACAGTACATTACCGGATAATTACCAGAGTCATATCGTCCTGAGGATGACGATAAACTACATCCGGCAGCAAGGCCTCTGATCAGGAGATTGGCGGTTTTTGACGAGCGTGGAACCACATCTTAACAGCTGTTTCCAGGTCCACTCTGACCAGGGGTGGTAGCACTTGTTAGGATGTCAGCTATGAGAAAATAGTGAACCGCCAAACAAAAATCAACAGTACATTTTTATAGTAAAACTACCAATACATTTTTATAATAAAATGACCAACAATATATTTTTAGAGTAAAATGACAACCGATGTAACAGTAAAAAAGTATAGCAATGCGTTTTTGTAGTGAAATTACCAGCAATACATTAAAAAAATACCAATAATACATTTTATCATCTGCAAACTATATATCTAAAAAAAAAAAATAAATAAAAATGAAAAATAAAAACTTCCGAGTGTCGTTCAAAAAGTTCTAAGCCCCACCAAGAAAGAAGAGCCAGAGCTGAACATTTTTGCTATGGCAAAACATTACCACTTCTTATAAAACTAGAAAAACTAATTCAGATTTCTGTCTTAATTTCTGTGTAGGTGAAGCCCATACAAAGGGGAGAGGTGTGCGACAAATCTAAAAACAGAGGCTCTGGCAGTCATAAATTATCTGCCAAAGAAAGGTATGTAACACAAGGAAATCCATGAGGATATGGTACATACACTTGCTGAGGTCTCCCCTTCCTATTCAACTATGAAGTGGATACTTCACTTCCAGGCTGACCCTGGGAATTTCCACCGCAGATTAGTAACTCAAGATGAAACCTGGAGTCGCCACTTAGGACCTGAATCAAAGTTTCAAAGTAAACAGTGGAAACACCCTGGTTCTCCAACCCCGAAGAAGTTCAAGCAGGCAGAGTCTGTTGGCAAACAGATGGCTTCTGTTTTTTTGTTTTTTATTCTGAAGGCAGAAGTAAAAAAAACTATTAATGGACAGTACTGTGAATCAAAATTAAGAGAGCAATAAAGTTAAAACTCAGAGGAAAGCTGAGGGCAGGTGTGCTGCTGCTGTGGGCCAGGATAGCGCGCCCGTTCACAGTGCTCACTGTTGCAGTAGCTGAAGCAGCCAACTGTGCCTTTGAATTGCTACCCCATCCGCCTCACTCACCAGAATTAGCTCCATCTGACCTCTTGTTTCCTAAACACAAATCCCACCTGTGTAGCCGCCATTTTGAGATGAATGATGAAATCATATGTGCTGCGGAGGAATTTTAGGGGGACCAACACGCCATCTTCTTCCGTAATGGGATTGCAAAGCTTAAGAATCGTTGGACCCAGTATATGTTGATGTCAAGGGTGGGGGTGGGGGGTACTATATTGGAAAATAGTGAAAAACTGTTTACACTATTCACATTGTTTAAACTGTTGTCCTCATCTTTGTTGCTATATTCAAGACGTTTCGGCCGTTGCACGCCCCGGACATCTTCACGTGAGTTGAATTTCGAACTGAACCCTTTATTTCGTCCCCCGGGGTAGTTCCACGTGCCATGCCTCTTCCCGATATCTCAGTTATCCCCCTTTAACTCAACTCTCCAGGATTTTGTTCACCACAGCAGTAGCCATGTATTGAACTCGCAACTCTTTGAGTCAAGTCACTGGATCCAACCAACGCTTTTATCCACTGGGACATGTATCCTTGAGAACACATGGCCAAGTGAACCAAATTTGGCCACTGCAGTGGTAAACAAAAACTTGGTAGAAATGTACAATGGTATTAATGTTATATGCATTTTAATACATTGTTGCTATATTCGTAATAAATTTTGTTGAGTGTTGGTTGGTAGATTAATATAGAGGACCCCGAGAATTTGTAGGTATTGTTTATTATTTTCGTGGTGTAGTGTATTGGTGTTGCCATCAAGTATTTTCCTGTATTGTGAAGGTGGATAGGAATGTGTTTTAAATGTTGTGCAATGGAACGTGTATCTAACAAATGAAGTGTCAGACGTCTTGATAATGTTGTGCTTTATATGTATATAAAATTTTGCACATAATGTTCATTAGTGGTTGTTGAGCTATAATTTATATTAATGATAAATATACAGTAGCACAGTTCTGAGTTTCATGCACTACGCACTTCTCAGGCGCTGATTGAAAACAGTGTTGTGCTACCGGTGAGGAAAATATATATATATATATATATATATATATATATATATATATATATATATATATATATATATAAGAGGGCGTCACTGTGTAATATCTTGTATTTTGTGGAGGGGAGCTATGGTAAGGTGGGGCGACAAGCTCAAGGGTTGCGCCGGATGACACACATTCTGTCCCGGATGGCACACAATCTATCCCGGGTGGCACACACCCTGCCCTGGGCGGCACACACTCTAGCGACGCCTCTGCATTTCCCACCTCCAGTTTTACCGGGCCAACTCGACAAGACAGATGTCGTTTTCACAGTTCCTACTCTCAATGAGCATATCAATTTTCATTCTGGTTTATGAGTTTACAGGCGCTAAATTTAACCAACGGGAACAGGTTTCTTCCCTGAGAGCGGATACGAAAGATTCCTTTAAAAAGAATAGTCTCTGGTCATGAATCTTCGTAACCTTTGAATAGGATGACGTCTTTGGATGACATTTTGGGTTTGGTTTGGTTTGGTTTGGTTGGTTGTTTTCTTTTAGTGGAATATCAACACCTCTATGGGTTATTTTATGTCGAAATCTAAATATGAAAATTCAAACTTTATAATTAATTCAAGAAAATGACATTATTTCATAATTAAAATATTATTACTTAGCTACATTTTATTTTACTAAATAATCTTAAAAAAATCAAACAATGGGTGAAAACTTGTTTTCCTTACAAGAAATGAGATTAATCATAGTAAATTATTTTTTTCTTTGATAATATATGCCGTGTCTTCAATTTTGCTATAAAATGTATGGTTGGTCATTTTGCTATAAAAATGTATTGTTGGTAATTTTTTTTTTTTTGATAAAAAATATTGCTCATAATTTGACTAAAAAACATGTATTGTTGGCCATTTTTTAATAAAAATATACTGCTTGAATTTTTACTATAAAAACGTATTTTTATAATTTCCTAGTTTATTCATTTTAGTTTGAGGGTTCATTATTTACCCATAGTGGGGACCCTAGCAGGTGCTACCCCACTGCAATTGTATCCCTTCAACTACAGATAAAATATATTGTTGTTCATTTTACTATGTGCTGTTGATAATTTTTAATATAAAATTGAATTGCTGTTATTTTTACTATAAAAATGTATTTTTATACTTTCATCTTGTTTTCTTTTTGTTTTGGGGGATTCACTATTTGCTTGTAGTTGAGACCGTAACAGGTGTTACCACCATGGATCTGGGAACAACAACAAGTAAGAGGTGGTTCCACGCTCCTCAGAACCGCCAATATCCCGATCAGAAATCATGCTGCCAGATGTAGTTTATCGTCATACTCAGGACAGCCATTTTTTTACTGACTAATGTTCTAATCATTGAATGAAACAGATAATTTACATTTGATAAATTTGAGTGCATTTCTTTGATTTTCTACTGACCTGTAGGTTTTCCTCTTCTGTGTCCGTTGGTGGCTATGGCTCTCCACAATTCCCTTTGTAGCTTTTAATAAATTTTGTCTTTTTGTTATCTCCCCTAAACCTTGTTCCGCCATCCATTTACTCAAGCTCACTAGATAGATTGTTTATTTCTGGTTTGGTTTGGTTTGGTTTATTTTGTTTTACAGTATATCAACCTCAATAATGCCGACAAGATTTTTACTGTTGGTAATTTTTTTAAACAAAATGTATTGCTGCTAATTTATCTTTTTCAAAGAATGTTTTGCTGGTAATATTAGGTTGATGCCAAAATAATGACGTAATAATGTCGTTTTTTGACGTATTTTTTAACGTCAAAAAACGACATTATTACGTCATTATTTTTGCCCCAACTTAATAATTGTCTTTCATTTTCAAAAATGTATTCCTGGTAATGTCTCTTTTTCAAAAAATATTTTGCTGGTAATAATTTTTTTTCAAAAATGCATTTCTGGTATTAAAACCTATTTTTATACTTTCATAGGGTTTTGATCCCTTTTTTTGGCGGGGAGGTTAACTATTTGCCCATAGCTGGGACCTTAAAAAGTGCGAACACCCCGGGTCAAGGTGGACCTAGGAGCACAATCAATTAAGAGGTGGTCCCACGCTCTCCAAAACCTCCGGATCATAGACCTTGCTGCCTTGTCATGCCCAGGACGCAGATGTAGTTTATTGTCATGCCCAGGACGCAGATGTAGTTTATCGTCATACCCAGGACGCTGTTTACCTCTGACCCTCGTTGCCTTCAATCCGTCCCTATGAGTATCAAATCTTTTTAGCTCTCTTTCCTCATTATGCGCCCTAGAAATTTCAATTGTCTCTTCCTGATGTTAAATATAAGTATCCTTGTTGTTTGCACTTTACCATGGTATTTTCGATATACTTCTGTAGAACCATATTTCTGTTGCTTCAAGTCTCTTTTTCATATGTGAGGAGATTGTCCAGCATTCGCTGACATATGGAAGGACGGATATGACATAAAAGTTCAGTATTTTTCTCTGTTTCTAACGTGATTTTTCTGTTTCTTAATACTTTGCTAAGCTTCTGGATTGCAGGTGTTGTAACAAGCTTCTTCTCTCGCACTTCTCGCCTGTGGAACTCTCTTTCAGTACAATAGTTTCCAACCAATTTTGATCTTCAGAAATTTAAATGCGATGTCAATCGTTATCTACTGTCTTCTTAATTCCTCCTCTTTTATTGTTCTCGCTCATTAATAATGCTTTTTATTTTTACTTATTCTTTCACACTCAGTAACCCCTTGCGTCTTAGTGGCCTTACTGCCTTGCTTAGAGTGATATGACAAAGATTAGCTGAGGAGCATCATGACTGGGTATCGAAAGGGTTGTTTTTAAACTTTAAAGTATGGGGCAGTCAAGACGACTTGGTTGCACCCTCAATCAGAGACCGTTAAACTGATCTGGGTTACTTGGCCTAAAGTTATTTCTAACAGAACCCCACCTTTTTTTTATCAAAAACATATGGCGCACATTTGACGGTCATGTAGATGACTCTTATGACTGGATGTCTTAATGAGGATATGAGGCTTCATATATTTGTACCCCTGCATATTGCTCTACCACGCAACAACAACAATAATAATAATAATAATAATCTTGAATCAGGGCGTTTAGGCTAATAGAGAAACCCATGCAAATCAACCAGATATAATTGCGAAAAATCCTGTTGAAAATACATGTCTGCTGATAGATATTGCAGTTCCAGCCGACAAAAATACGTCTTTGAAAACGTATGAGAAACTAAGTAAATAGAGGACCTTGAGATAGAAATCAGTATAGCGTGACATCAGAAGACAACAACATTGCTATTGGGGCTTTGAGAATGATATCAAAAGGATCCAACAAGTATAGGGAACAAATTCCTGTTGAACCTAAAATGCGTGAATTGCCAAAAAATCATTTAGATAGATTTTCCTCCAGGCAAAAAAAAAAAAAACCCCAAAAAACCTCACAATTATCATATAATAATTGTGCTTGCCTCTCCCTGCGTTAGTACGCATGACCATTACGCCCATCCAATACTTCATAAATAATGGACTATTCCGTTTTGATCAGGTGGAAAGACAAAACATATCAGAGACGCTACTTGGTTCCAGTGAAAGAAAGAAAGAAAGAAAGAAAGAAAGAAAGACAGACAGAAAGACAGATATATGTGTTCAACGTCTCTTGCTAATACCTCATAAGTAATGGCCTATTACGTTTTGATCGCTTGAGAAGACAAAAGACATGCAATATGCTACTTGGTTTTAGTGAGAAAATGAAAGCAAGAAGAGAAGATTGAAGTGTTTAACATTTGTTTTAGTGAAATGGAAAAAAAGTTGTCACTTTTAAGTAATTTCATTTGTCCCTCATTACTTGTTAAAACAATTCATATTAATGATTGTTAAAGTTGTTAAGCTCAAATCTTTAAAGACGCTATTGGGGAAATTCTAATGATATTTTCGTGCAGCAGAACTCGAACTGAGATTCATCAGAAATTTAAAATAGGAAAAACGCGAAATTTTTACGGGTTAAAAGTAGTATTTTGTAAAAATTTGATTTCATCTTCTGATACAAGAAACTTAACTTTTGAAATCTCTGGTTGTAACTCGTGCTAAACAAAGCAAATGCAAAAATTATTATTATTATGATTATCATTTTTATTAATGATAACTTGAAATCGAAATCTCAAAAATGTGGCACATGGGAACATCAACAATCCCTGTTGTAGTTGGAGCCCTCGGATTGATAGGAAAAGATTCCATTAGACTCATTGAGGGGATTCCTGGAAGCCTTAAAGAAATACAAAAATTTGTTCTCACGAGTACAGCCCACACCTTACGAAGGGCTTTATCTATGTAAAATATATGTGTGAGTGTTTTTTTTTGGTGTTTTTTTTTTTGTTTTTTAATTGATCAGTGGAAAATGTCATGTTGCCATTTCTAACATTAGGTCTCTGTGCGATACCCGGAAAGAAATGTGTACTCACCAGAAATCAAAAGAAATAATAATAATAATAATAATAATAATAATAATAATAATAATAATAATAATGCCACTTAACGCTTATAGTTTCAGTTTATCGACTGGAGTATAGCTGAAAGTAAAAAAAAATGGATTTGATTAAGAAAATTAACTTCTGGCCACAAGATATGGATGTTGACTGATTTTATTTGTATTACTAGAATAAGGGTGGTAAAGGCTTAATCCAACTTGAGTTGACCTCAAAACAACAATTATTGGTTTAAAAAATATTTAGCGGCCACATCTAACTCGATTCTACAACCTGTTAATAGTCATGAGAACAGTGAAAACTTTACTCCATTTATAAAAAAAATACAACTTCTTAAAGGAAGTCAACTTCACCGTGAAGGAAATAAATAAAAGTACTCGACCAATAGCAGCAACTAAAAGTAAAAATAGCAAAACACAAAGGTTAAACAATAAAAAATATAAACAATGATGAACAAAATCTCTTGCATGGTGAATACGCATCCAGAAATAAACGGCTCTGATGTAAATAAGCACGAAAGTCATCAGTAGGGTGTAGGGTTAAAAGTAGAAACAGAGGTATTTATAATGGCTGCACAAACCCAAAACCTATTCACCAGGTATTTCCAGGCATACCTAATAAAAAATAATGCAGATCCAATATGTAGATTATGCGAATAGCATGTTGAGACTGTTGACCATTTTGTGTCTGCGTGTCAAATCTTGTCACTGAGGGAATGCACGATAAGATTGGGCGGTATATTCATTGGAAGAAATTTCAGTGTGTGAAGTGCTGAAAAAATGGTATAAACATGAGTCAAAGAAAGCAATGAGGTTCTTTGGGATTTTAACATTCATACTGACAGTCACATAGACCACAAACAAAAGATGCTTTCTCACAGAAGAGGCAGTGCCATCAGACAAAATTTTAAAAATATACCTCTTAAAGAATATGGCAAGATAAGTAAGAATAAGTATATAGAAGTTAGACAAAAATGGCAGATTAGAACTACTGTTATACCTATAATAACAGGAGTACTGGGTATGATAAAAAAAAAAGTTACCGTGAAAAAACATTAACATGATCCCAGTTAGTCCCTGTTTACAAGAGATTGAAACAAATTGAAATCGATAAGGTCAAATTGGAAGATGATCTAAAAATGACGCACACCTCTCCCCTTTGTATGGGTCTCACCATCACAGAAATTAAGACAGAAATCTGAATTAATTTTTCTAGTGCTAGAAGAAGTTAGTCTTTTGCCATAACAAAAATGTTCAGCTCTGGCTCTTCTTTCTTGGTGGGGCTTAGAACTTTTTGAACGACCCTTGGAAGTTTTTTTTTTTTTTTTTAGATATATAGTTTGTAGATGATAAAATGTATTATTGGTATTTTCTTAATGTATTGCTGGTAATTTCACTACAAAAACGCATTGTTATACTTTTTTACTGTTACATTGTCATTTTACTATAAAAATGTATTGTTGGTCATTTTACTATAAAATGTATTGTTGGTCATTTTACTATAAAATGTATTGTTGGTCATTTTACTATAAAAATGTATTGTTGGTCATTTTACTATAAAATGTATTGTTGGTCATTTTACTATAAAAATGTGTTGTTGGTCATTTTACTATAAAAATGTATTGGTAGTTTTACTATAAAAATGTATTGTTGGTCATTTTACTATAAAAATGTATTGTTGGTCATTTTACTATAAAAATGTATTGGTAGTTTTACTATAAAAATGTACTGTTGACTTTTGTTTGGCGGTTCACTATTTTCTCATAGCTGACACCCTAACAAGTGCTACCACCCCTGGTCAGAGTGGACCAGGGAACAGCTTTTAAGAAGTGGTTCCACGCTCGTCAAAAAGCGCCAATCTCCTGATCAGAGGCCTTGCTGCTGGATGTAGTTTATCGTCATCCTCAGGACGATATGACTCTGGTAATTATCCGGTAATGTACTGTTAGTCATTATGCTATGAAATGTATTATGGGTAATTCTATTATAAACATGTGTTCTTGGTAATTTTACTATAAACATGTATTTTTATATTATGATAGACTTTTGCCTTTGTTTCAGTTTTCACTATTTGCCCACAGTTGGGACCCTAACAGATGCTACCACCCCGGGCCATGATGGACCTAGGAACGACAGCATTTAAGACACATGGCCCAGTAGATAAAAGCGTTGGTTGATTGATCAAAAAAGTGATTTGACCCAAAGAGTTGTGAGTTCAATCCTTGGCCACAGCAGAAGGAACATAAATCTTGGAGGGTTATCGAGGGAATTAACTAAAACTGAGATATCCAAAGGCATGGCACGTGGAATTAGAACAATTTACTTCCTTGGACTAAATAAAGGGTTCGGTTCAAAATTCCAACAAATACCACCGGAAGAAGGACGGAGCGTTGAAAGACCGAAACGCTGTGAATATGGCAATAAAGATGAGGATTAATGTAAATAGTGTAAATAGCAATTAAAAGGTGATTCCACGCTCCTCAAGACCTCCCGATCAGAGGCCTTGCTGCTGGCTGTAGCTTTTTGTCATACCCAGGACGATATGTCTCGGGTAATGATACGGTAATGTATTGTACTAAAGAGAAAAATCTACTACTACCACTGCTACTACTACTACTAATAATAATAATTCTAATAATACTAATACTAATAATAGTAATTTTAAAACTCTTACAGAGTGTTTTTATTTATTATTTTTTTTAAATTTTATTTGCTTACAAGTTATTAATATAGGCTCATTACCATTTGCCCCAAATGCTAAGGGGAAAAAGTCTTAAGTTACAGAATTTTTCGGATGTTTGAAATTCTGCACACATTCATAATTCATTCACTCAATCAGCCTCACTCGGACGCAGTTCATTCATAATTCATGCGCGGAATGAAGGAAACGGCTCATGCGGAAAAGATGTCGGCGTGTTATTCCTTTGCAGAGGTACTTGCTCGATCGTTATCTCAGAACTTAGGCGTCTGGCGCTTCGGAGTCGGGGAATGTTTAGCGAACTAGTTTAGCTAGCAATTGCTGCTGCATTGTGAACCTGAGCCTCACCGAGTGCTATAGATTGCAAATATCAACATAATATAGACTTTGAAATTTACACTTAATCCGTGCAAAGTGGGTAATATTGCTTGCCTTGTAAAATGTTTGCGGGATATTCTGTAATGTCACGAATCTATGGATAATTATAAAGTTATCTACTTATCCGCGACATCGCTCTTTACGATTTCCGCTAACCGCGTTCAATTCTAGACAAAACAAAACAAAATAAAATAAAACAAAACTGTTTTGATAAGAGCCCCTTAATATCACGAATGGACTGATCCATTCATAATAAGTAGTCCTGGGTAATCGTCAAAAGAGTTTTATTTAATAATGGCTTAGAAGCACAAGTCAAGCGATGATCTCAGTTATAAAAAAAAATGTATGCTGAGGTTACATAGTTCTACGATAAAAACAAATCTTCTCTTCGTCACATAAGTTTTCGTATAGTATATTATTAGAATTGTTCTATTTTATTGTTTGTTATTGTTGTTGATCTCTTTTTGTACCTAATAAAACCTACAATAAAACCGAATCTTCTCTCTGACAGATAAGGAGGAGTCAGGTACTTACTGGATGTCTATTTATTTTTTTACTGATCCTTTCCAGTTTTCTAATCAGTTTCTTGATGTTAAGATGAAATTCAGATTTTATCATAGTTACAATAAGTTTATCTTTGTAATTTAACCCCTAGAATGATCTTGGAAGAGATCGAAAGTACTTGGGTAGGGAAAAAATATGGCGCCGTCCATGATGAATTTCATCTTAACATCAAGAAAATGATTAGAGAACTGGGAAAAAAACAATTTAAAAATAGACATAATATGTCTTCCGAAATAAACTTTGGACAATTGCCGACGAAATTTCCTCCTTATTTGAAAAGGATTATTCATAATTTGAAAAGGTCAACCAATAAAATTATTCGAAACAAAATGTCTGTTGACATTTGTCTTAATCAATATATATATATATATATATATATATATATATATATATATATATATATATATATATATATATATATAAGTTTTTTATGGTAGAAAATTTAACGATAGCTAGGAATAAGCAGAATTAATATGGCATTTTAAAAAGCTAAAAAAGAACAAACGGTTTCGTCCCAGTCTTATCAAGTTTATTTTCTGAGATATAAAAAATATATAAGCGTGTAAATTTAATTAATATAAATGAAGGAAGTAAAAAAAACGAATTTCAAGAAAGCTAGAGTCCAATAACATTCAGACCCAGTAAGCATTCCCTCTGTTTACAGAGGGAAGGACTACGGTATCTGATATACAAGGACTCTAGAATCTGGAGTTGATATGAGGAATGGGACCTAGATAAAATCGAAAAACGGTCCCAGCTAAACTTGGACCAATTTTAAATGTGAATTAAGTTTAACCGTCTAATTAGTTTTTCATTTTTCTTTCAGATTTAACAACTTAAGTCTTTGGCAATTTCAATCATGGAAAGATTAAATCAAACAACGTGTTAAAATTATCGAAGCCTATTAGCAAAATGGACGTTCAAACTGAAATGTATTTCGCTCAATTCATGATTATTTTGGTTGATCTCCTATTAACAGTGTGAGATATTTAATAGCAGAAGTGATGGAAAAAATAAAAAATAAAACGATTATAAATGCAATAGTCTAGATTATATACACAAAACACATAAAAAAAAAAATTTTAAATTTAAATTCCCAACGTCTCTCGTTCGTGCGCATGTGCAGTCGCATCAACATAAATATAAACTTAGTCCGATCAAGTCATAAAGGGCGAAACGCGTCACACGGAAACTTATTATCCTTTATCATACATCTTTCCTCCAAAACGGTTTTCTATATATAAAAAATTATATATCGTTAACACATATTTATATAATAAATGTGAATATCAGCGCGTCACCGTGTCAAATCTTTTCAGCTTTACTCCTAAAGGCCATAGCCCGACATATCATACCATTTTGGAACCAGGCCGACACCGTATGAAAATTAAAAACATTCCGAACCAGATTCAGACCCGCAATCCTGAAAATTTGGCTTCGATTGTTTTCGGCGATCTTTTAATTATTTTTTACGTGATTTTTTGTGACGAATTTTTTGTACGATAACAGTTTTTTTAACTTGGAAATAAATTTGGGAATTATCGAAATTAATTACGAAATCCAGCGAAATTGCAACATATATATATATATATATATATATATATATATATATATATATATATATATATATATATATAGAGAGAGAGAGAGAGAGAGAGAGAGAAATATACTAGCTTAAAAGCAGCCCTATCGGATTGAATTTAAGCTAACCCCTGCGGAGGGCTCTTGATTGGACCTTCATCACAATAGGTAGGGCGGAGTAGATGCGATAGGAAACAATAAACTCTGAAATAACTCAAAATTGATCGCTACATTTAAGTATTACATTAAGTATTGCATTACTATAAAAAGTTCAAAGATAATTCTTCTGCTGCCTCTTAATTCAAAGACAATTTGATGTACGTAGGTCCTTACTTACCGTACAAACAATTATTTTTATTTCATGAGTGACTCATGAAATAAAAATAATTGTGGGCAAAATGATATAACTAATTTTTGTTGATATCAATTTAAAAAAAAATTACAAAAAAAAAAATTTAATTACAGAACAAAAAAAAGATATATTTTATGAATACTAAAGTATTTGTTCCATATGAAAATTGACTTTACTAATATTTTGAAAGAAGATTCCATAAGGTACCCCCCAAAAAACACTAGTGATGGCAACGTTATCTTTCCACAGCGCCTCAGACATAACACGGAGGACTACATCAAAGGCCTGGGTCGAGTGCTCTTTTGCTCACAGACGGTGCCCAACTGACCCTACTATCCTGTGCAGTCGACAAAATAAAAAAAATCAATGCGCATACGCGAAATTAAAAATATAAAATGGTGACAACCTATTACACGTTGCATATATTTATAACTAGCAGTAGAGCCTGGCGTTGCCCGGGGATGTAACATTAAGAGATAGATCAAGTATCGACCATCATAAAGACTGAAAAATAAAATTGACAAAGATTATTGTTTAAGGTTGACGGACACGCATGTCTTAATTAGTAATTTTTTTTTTTTTTTTACGAATTGGTCAAACCCAAACTCAAACAAAAACATTGTTTTCAATCGTTATGAGTCTACCGATCGAATAGAATTTTATTATAAACAATTGTCTGGTAAATGGAATTTTTAAAGCATTCTGAATGTAAAAATAAATGAAAAAGTGTGCAAGACAATACGAAACACTACCTGCCAAAAAAAAAGTGAAGTTTTGTTGAAATCGGTTGAAAAATGTAAGAAATCCGATCCCATATATAAACGAACACACACACACACACACACACACACACACACAACCTGGGTTTTAACCCGATGTGAGTTGTCCCCCTTTCATTAATGCCTCTTAATTGTGTTTTCCAATTGATTTTGTGCAAAAACAATTGTGTTTTTCCAATTTTTGGCGCCGTTAGAACCACCGCAAGGTAATTTTACGTAGTCCTGTGAAGTTTTGTTGAAATCGGTTGAAAAATGTAGGAAATCCGATCCAATATATAAACGTACAGACACACACAGACACACAAAATCTGCGTTTTATAATAAGATGTACAGGAATTTTATAATGCCCGTTTACAGTTTTAAATACTTATAGTTTTTGGTGTTATACATGATACAATTAATCAATAAAAAATGTAGAAGTGTTCAGTTCTTTTCGTTTTTGTTTTGTTATTCAAAAAAATGATATTTTTTTTTTATACCTATTATACTTTATATTTTTCTTAAATCTTTAAAATGACGGAGACGTTTTTGTCTTTATTTTGAGATTTGTTATTGTCCCATGGCTTCACCAAAAGCAAAAGTAAATTGCGTTCTTTGGTTGGCAGATCAAAAATCTGTCGCTGCTGTCCAAAGAAGGTTTAGAATTCATTAGAATAAACAAGCACTACGCAGGAATTCCATATCCAAGTGAAGGAAAAAGCTTAAAGAAACAGGTTCGGTCATTGATAAGCCATCGTTTGACAGACCAAGTATAGTGAAGAAAGTGTACTTTCTGTAAAAGAACATTACAGTATTTCTTTTTTCTTGTCTTTTTTCAGATTAATTCTGTCATATATAGTTACAAAACTATGAGCATTTAAAATCGCATACTGACTTTATAAACTTCATATATATATATATATATATATATATATATATATATATATATATATATATATAGAGAGAGAGAGAGAGAGATAGAGAAATAGATAGATAATCCTATTAAGAATAAAAGGAAAACATTTCTTTACTGACGCGTTTTGTACGCTGATCGCCTTTATCAAGGCAAATGTAAGGATTTTATTTTTCAACTATCCTTATTTGCCTAAATAAAATCCATCAGTGGACGAAACGTTTCGGTAAAGAAAAATTCTTCTTTTGTGTTTATTCACATTGTCCGTTTTACAGATATCATTTTTCATTTAGATCTGAATATTGACACATAACCATATATATATATATATATATATATATATATATATATATATATATATATATATATATATATATATATATCAGTTGCTATATATATATATATATATATATATATATATATATATATACATGCATGTGTTTGTGTATGTGTGTGTGAAAGCTTTTGGCACATTCCTATAATGGATAACAAGATTATACGGTTTAGTTTATATGCCATTAGCAGAAGTGTCAACAGAAACCATTTTGTTAAAGCAATTACTTGGCATCCGGTTTACAATCCGTGTTCTGATGATGATCATGATGATCATGATGATCATGATTAAGATTTCATTCGCGCGAACCTAAATAAATATGGATGACCAAAAGGGAAAATTCACTTCGAATTTGCAGACTGTTTTCCTGTATTTTAACATCCTAAAAAAAACTATGACAACGACCTATATTTTGCTTTGCCAGAACTTCTGTGATGTACGGTTATCATTATTTCCATTCGACCTATTGTCTTCAGCTTTGTTGCTATTACAACGTTTCCTCGCTGGACCCTCCGGTCTCCTTCAGTTGTCTGTCGAACCGAGTTAGCCATCAGGGAATTTCGACCTGAATCCATTTTTTTAATCTCGTAAATTGTTCTCGTTCAGCTGTTTATGTCTCGGGATATCTCGTCTTGTTCTTATTTTAGTACCGCTTAATTATTGCGCCCCGTTTTTCCACTGTACTACTTGCCCAAAGATTGAACTCACAATCACTCAGTCAGTCAGTTATGTGCCATGCGTGATACACGCTTAGACGGTTGTGTATCTTTCGATACATGACTGACGAGACAGATTTTTTCCCGCATTAGGTTGCCGTTTCTTTCTGCGGTAGACCGGTTGCCATCTAGGGCTATAGAACCTGGTCTGTTCTGCTATTTACCCATAGCTAGTGGAGAAGAGGAGGATTCATACCTTTCCCACGTAAGTGAATGTAATGGATTCGACTGGAATTCGAACTCGGCTTTCCGATTCCTCAATACGAGCTGCTATCCATTACTCCACCGCAAATACGCAAACAAACGATTTAACCCATTAGGCCATTGGAAGTTGGAGATAAATTTGATATTCTTTTCTGCTTTGTGCTCAGTATATCTGCAGCGTAACGATGTCAAAAGCATTGAATTTCCACAACAAATATTTATAATTCATCAGAGTTGCCTACAGTTTAAGCCAGAATTACACATACCATGGACCAGCAAAGTTAGGATAATGGCAGTTAGGCTTCAAGGTAGGGTTTCTGTTTAAGTTTCATAGTTTTTGATAGATGGTCGAACTGGTTGTACTTGTGTGCCGAAAAAGACAAGGATAATTTTGACAGTATAGTTGACCTAAGGTTGTAGCTCTGGGCCAGGTTTCTACGCATGGATTTGCAGTTTTTTTTGGTTTTTTTTTACAAGTGAGAATCGAAACGTCTCCTCTCTGATGCAGAGAAGACTGAACTCAACAGACATGTGGCTCTACAGAAGGATTATGAGAATACCATGGAAAGCCCGCATAAGCAACGAAGAAGGAAAATGGAAACAAAAGAGGCACTTATATTCAGAATCAGAAAGAAACAGCTTAATTTTCTAGGAAGCATAATTGAGGAAGGAGGGCTTGTAGAATTCAACACTCACAGGGCATTTTTAAGGTAAAATAGCGAGTAACCTAACCTGTTTAAATGGATGTTAGAACATGGGATGGATGGTGAAAAAAACAAATGTTAATGGCTACAAAGGATAGGAAGTTGTGGAGAGCCATGGTCACCGACACCCTGAAAGGTTACGGCACATAGAAGAAAAAGAAGTATCCACAAGTTAAACTAATAAATTACACACTTTTCCCTTTTTCTTCTTTTTTTTAATCATATCACAAGGCAATAAAGTCACTAAGATGCAAGGGAGTTACTGAGTGTGAGAAAATATGAGAAAAAATTCTATTATGAGGAGAGAACAATAAAAGAACAGGAATTAAGAAGACTGAAGATAACGATTGACATTGCATTTAAATTTTTGAAGATCAAAGTTGACAGGAAAGCAAGAAATCGGAAAAGAGTTCCACGTGAAAGATTTGCGATAGAAGAAACCGATAGCAAAGAATTTACGGTTACATCTGACCATTGCAACTGTAAAAATGATGAGACCTAGCCGCCAATCTAGCATTGCGCTTAAATTCATCATGTTTATGTACCAAAGATGAAAGTGATATTTATTCTCGTTATTTACAAGAAATGTGGCACAAGACCAAAATGGGGAGTGGGAAAGGTTAGTCTTCAATCTTAGCTCACCGAAATAAATGACCCAAACATATCTCAGTATTTCTTACACCGAAACAATATTTACTTACCAGTCTTACTACAGTCAGCATAATACCTCAGGGTCTCTATGAAGTCTTAACTAATTCCCATATGTACAATTTATCTGTGGGAGTAGGGCATAAAAATAAAAACTTTTAAAAAAAGTGGAAAGTTCATTAAAACAATTACCATGAAAGTTTTTACAGAAAATGCAAAGGAAAGCTATGTTACGTCAGTGGGACTGAAGCGTAGATGCCAGATCAGGACCAATAATATTACAGAGTTTCTTTGTAGTTTATCTAGAATTTCTAAATGCATTTTGTTGATGTTATAAGTAAATCAAGTTTTCCTAGCAGAAGCAGTAAATCAGCATGAATATTGCATGAACGAATGGTTGACTTTTAATATACTACGTATGATAATATATATAGTATATATAGATTCTATATATGGTATATATATATATATATATATATATATATATATATATATATATATAGATAGATAGATAGATAGATAGATAGGTAGGTAGATAGATAGATGTTATTGAAAAACGCTTTGGGAGTAAAACCCGAGGAAAAATCCGTAGCCGGAGTACCTAAGAACCTCCCATGTAATGTTCAACTTCGTTCTGGCTACTCCTGCAATGACGCCGGTACCAAAGTTTATTGGACTCTGCATTTTCTTGGACAATATCGAGTTGCGTGGAGAATGGAGATGTGCTGCATGGGCATCTCGATAAAAAAACAGTAACAAAAACAAAAAAAAACTGTCATTTGCAAACGTGTTCGCTAATAATAAATCTTCGGAAGATTTTTAATTCTCAAAATTGAATAAGTCTAGTCAGAAGACACATTCTCGTTTTACGCAGCTTTCTGTTTTTGTATTGTTATATACCGTACCTATGAACACTAATGGGTATGTCCCAATCCTGATAAATACGTTGGACACTATTGCAAGTAGGTGTAATATGCTGTTTAAGTAGTTCAGCACTAGAAGTGGTTTACCTACTTCACGCCGCTGGCGAGTATTGTATTTTGTTGATGTTATAACTATTACCATTTCATTTCCAACTTGCGTTTTGGTTATTCCTTATTCAGTAACCCTTTCTAGTTTACAACATGTATATATACCGAATTCATTTTATATCCGTGTGTCGGCAGATTGTTCCTAGTGTAAGTTCTGGATTATTCTATCTTTCCCAAATAAATCAAGTTTTCCTGGCAGTTCAAATAGGTTTTTGTGTCTTAACTTTATTTATAAGATATAGGTAGACGACCGTCTTGTTTTGCTCTTTCTGATATCAGTTTGGGTATAAATATTGCATTCCAGTATCTTTAACGAAACCGGGCTGTTCCTCTTCTATTTTTGGTCTAATTCTGCTACGAATCCTGTTCATCAGAATTCGGCTGATACTTATAAATTAAAGAAAGAAAAAACATGAAAATTACCAAAAGAAACATCATCAGTTCGAATATTTATTCAGTGTGGTCTTTCTCAAAGAGACAATAACGAGGTACTAACAAGGATCTGTCTATATTTCTGAGATGAGGCATTATGTACATTATTTACATTATTCGGACTATTGTCTTCATCTTTGTCGCCATATTTATCACAACGTTTCGGCCGTTGTACGCTCCGGCCTTCTTCAGGTGGTTGGTATTTCGAACTGAACCCTTTATTTCGCTCACTGGTCCTCAAGGTCACATGGCACAGTGGATAACCAGTGACAGGACCCAAAGAGTGTGAGTTCAATACCCGGTTAAGGCAGTGGAGAACTTGGAGAGGGGAATTAACAGGAGATAACTGATAACTGACATCCATCAAACATGGCATGTGGAACTAGAACAGTCTACCCCAGTGAGCGAAATAAAGGGTTCAGTTCGAAATTCCAACCACCTGAAGAAGGCCGGAGCGTACATCGGCCGAAACGTTGTGATAAATATGGCGACTAAAATGAGGACAATAGTCCGAATAATGTAAGTAATGTACTAACGAGGGCTTTTGAGCTTTTGACTCTAGCTTTCAAAATATCGCTCAAGTGTCAACGCCCTGAAAATCCTTTTTTGTTTTAGATCATGCTGTACTCAGTGCAGATGAAACTCACAAGAAAGTCCATGATCTGTGAGGCACGACGACGAAACATTGCTCTATAGCAGGCACCTAAAGCAAGTATTTATACAAAGCTGGAAGTTACATGGCACAATGTCATACTATTGAGGTACAGAACTGCAAAACCAGTACATGAAACTAAACTCAGCTTCATTATGTACATCGTTAATAAAAGAACGGTTGAAAACGACCAAATACGATCATAACAATTAACAACCCAAGTATCCCGAGTCTCTTTCAGTATCGATTTTCCTTAACAAAATCGACAAAGAGCGTCCTTGCCTCAACAGTTCAACTGTGCGTGAGTCATAAACAACTAAGGGTTTTCCGACCAGACGAAGAACATGGATGCAGGAAGGTAATTCAATGGTATGCGACCGGACTACGGTCGCGTGCAATTTGTTTAAACAAAGATTAAGAATCGAAGATGGCGGCATGCTATAAAACATGCATTGCAAAAGCGGGGTTGGGGGGGGGGTAGTGGCGGAATAAATACATCTAGAAGAGAACTCTTTTGTATGAAGAGGGAGATTACAAAGAACAATGAAAACAACCGGAAATTGTTTGCCTTGGAACGGATATTGATCTCTTTAATTAATTTGCCTTTAACCCCGGATGCTGTTAAGGAAAGAGGGTGGCTGATCTTCGTTCTAGTGTGGCAGGTCGAGCTGTTCAGAGATTACCAGCATAGTTCAATGGAATTTTTTTCATATGAACAAAGAACGCGCATTACTCATGTAATTCTGTGCAGTCGAGAGTTGGTAATCACTGCTATTTGTAAACGAAATATGGATGCTCAAATTCAAATTTTTACGGTGATTTTTAATTGATTTACAGAAAAACAAACATTCATTTTATTACCAATTAATATTTGAATTAAGTATATTATGTCAGAGAACGATAAGATTAACATCTATCTATCTATTTTTCTATCTATCATCCCAGTCTACTCGTATCTATATCTATCTATCTATCTATCTATCTATCTATCTATCTATCTATCTATATATATATATATATATAGTGGCCGAGTGGTTAGAACTTTCGCTTTTCGACCATGAAATCCGAGTCCAAAATATCACCATGGTCGATTTTATTTTATTGATTTTATTGGTGACGCGGGTGAGTGGGGGTGCGCGCAGTACTTTGTAAACTGCCTCATAACCGTACTACGAGACGACCCAAAACTTGTTAGTGAAATTGGGCAGACGGAACACTTTGGAAGCCGTCGATTATTGTGCTAGCACGAAACCATAAGTCATCGTGGCCGAGATTTTAAGCGTAGTGACCTTGTTCAAAAAAAAAATGTTCACGTCAGATTATTCACTGTCTCCCAGAAAATGTAACAATGGTTCACTCAGCATAATTGCAGGAAGCAGCAGAGGTCAACCCTCTGAGTTGAGCATGATGTAAGAGAGATTATTAGCCGCCCTATCATTCTATCTCTCTCTCTCTCTCTCTCTCTCTCTCTCTATATATATATATATATATATATATATATATATATATATATATATGAGGTTTTTCCTAATCTATGCAACATTCATGCTTTTTTATGCTCAACCAATATGCCTTTTTGATATGGCAAATTTGTCTTCAACAGACTGGCAACAACGCAGTTTGAGGTTTTATGCAAAGAATGTTGTTGCCAAGATGTATTTCAAAATATTTGGCAAGAACAAGCTAAATCGCCGGAGAATCGAGTGCGCAACGGACATGTTTATTGGGTTAGACGTTTGTACATTTCCCACTGGCGCCACTGGTCGGTATTTGATCCCCGCTAAAAGGACAGCATTTCAAATGCGGTTTCATAAAGCTGATAGGTTCTCCCGACTTAGAGGATGGCCGAGAAACGATATTACTTACAATTTTCCTTTTAATTTGGCTTTATGCCAGAGAAAGCCAAGTCTGTGCATATCTATCTATCTATCTATCTATCTATCTATCTATCTATCTATCTATCTCATTGTGTTCCGCATCTATCTATCTATCTATCTATCTATCTCATTGTGTTCCCTATCTATCTATCTATCTATCTATCTATCTATCTATCTATCTATCTATCTATCTATCTATCTATCTCATTGTGTTCCGCATCTATCTATCTATCTATCTATCTATCTATCTATCTATCTATCTCATTGTGTTCCCTATCTATCTATCTATCTATCTATCTATCTATCTATCTATCTCATTGTGTTCCGCATCAATCTATCTATCTATCTATCTATCTATCTATCTATCTATCTATCTATCTATCTATCTCAAAACGCCGCAGAAAAATATGAAATAATCAAGACTGCTTATTGATTAAGGTTTTGAGGCGTGGAGATGAGAAACGTTGCGTCGGGGACCATGGACACCATTTTTTCTGTTGGGGGGGTGGAGTCTACGGTGAGGGAAATGGATGAAACGCTACAAGCACTGATGCAAGAAAAGCAAAATTTTCAACCAAAATCATAAACATTCTAAAATGGATCAAAAATTATAATTTAATAATCAAAAAATCCTTTAATCTTTCCTGTTAATAATAACATTAATATTTTTAAGATAATTTTTTTTTCATTTTTTCATCATGGTATGGACATTTTTTAGCGAATCTGTGGAGTGACTTACCTAAACAAATAAGATAACCAATCATCAAAAAAGTAAAAGTTGCACGGGCATATTAAACAAACACTCATTTTTGCAAGGCTTATTCAAGAATAAAAAAAATATCGTATTGTTGGATGGCATATGAAATGCTGCTAAAACTTCGTACGTGTTCTTTATTTGGCCCAGGTCAAAACAAGTTTCCTTTCGTGAACTGATAAGAAATTTATGAAATGCTAATATATTTTTCATCATACTCAGCTGACATGTTTAGCGCAATGAATGTTTTTACAGGCCCTGATAAACTATGCTGTTTCAAAAAGCAGTAACGCCAACCTGCTGATATTTCAAAGCTCCGAATCTTTCGTTTATTCAGCCAATCACCTGGCCTCATTAATTATCAGTTTGATAGAAATTCTTCTCCCTGAATTCCTCTAAACTACCATTCACTTTTTTTCCATGTCATCTTTGAGTTCAGGCTAATGGCTGGGCAACGAAGGTTGTGTTTATCTTGTTTTAGCTGTGTTTAACTAAGCTTCTTACTGTCGCCACGTTCTTTATTGTAGCCTATTAATTGTAGCTTGTAGCGAAGATTACAACTGAATCTATTACTTCTTGCAGCCGTTTTATGGGGATCTATTACTTCTTGCAGCCGTTTTATGGGGATTATGTGTAGTGAGTGTGTCCCTACTGGACACACTCACTACACATAAACACACCCACCTCCTCATCAGGTCATTTTTAATTTGCCGTTTTATGTGACTTACATATTACCCTGCGGTTTTAATGTTATATTTTTCAGGTTAGTCTTTTAGCATAACTAGGATTTCGTTTAAGTGTCTTTCTTCTGCATTTTCCAGTTGGTTAACCATAAGTGTAGGTTGAGACAAATTTAGTTTTTGTGCCATTAGTTCAGTTGGTACCGACGTTCGTCCCCGATAGGGTTTTACGATAATTTCTTATGCAAAACCGGTTATAATTGTAATAATAATATGGAGTTGAGCTAGGCAGAAGCGTCTGTCTTGTATTAGGTTGGTGCAAAAGTAATGTCGTTTTCTCACATATGTTACTATGCGAGAAAACGACATTATTTTTGCAGCAACCTAATATAAAGTTACAGCCTACAGTGGTGAAAGTTAGGATAGAATTAAAAAAGTGAAGCCGTCTTTTCTCATATTTTTCCTTCTTGCATACTGTCAATATATATCTTCTTGCATACTGTTATATATACAGTATAACCCGGATATAAGAGAGATTTTATCTGGTCCCAAATTATTCCCATACTTACCCAAACAAAATAGACCAAACCCGGATATAAGAGACTTCGTCTTCGGTCCCGGCAACTCTCTTATATCCGGGTTACACTGTATCCCCAAAAGAAGTGCCGAGGTGACTTGAGCAATTTTTTTAACGATATTGCTGGTAAACACACATTAGAACTCGAGCTTGTGTCGCATTTAGTTGAGACATGGGCTCACTGAAAAATCTCATATATATATATATATATCCAAATTTATATCCCCCTCTCTTTCCTTCAAACCCTAAGTCTGTCTCTTATTTCTTGCATCTTTACTCCCCCCCCCTGTTTTTTCTCTTTATATCATTTCCAGTGAGTTGGACTATTAAACAAGTCAATGTCTGATCCTTACCCCACTTCCTCACTATTAAGTATTGTAATAAAAATAAATTTAAATGCATTCCTATCTCTCCCTTCCCCCTCTAATTTCGACCATGCCTGTCACACTATCTCTCACCCCTCTCTGTATCACCTTACATCAGCTTAATACTACCCTTCAAATTTTTTCATCCTTGGAAGTGAGGTCTGATAATATAGGGAAATTTTCTTTAAATTAAATTATTCGCTCAGATTTAACATTGAGCTCCCGGATTTCATCCTCCATACGGATTACCAAGATTTTCATTACTTATATATATATATATATATATATATATATATATATATATATATATATATATATATATATATGGTTTCAAAAATACTTTTATAAACGTTGGGGCGCGTTCCTCAACAAAAGTGCATATAAACATATCTCCACAAAACCTTCGTTTTTGAGTTATTAAGTTTAAAGAATATTTACGGTAGATGGCGCTGTGTTGCTGTGTAGACGAGGTTACATTTGTCATTCGTGTGCATCTGTGGCTAGTCTATCTTCTAGGTTTAACGTGTGTGTTAACTGAGAAATTTAATTTTAAATTTGTTCCGTTTAACAATGGCAGGATATATGGCAGCATTGATTTCTACATACGGCCGCGAGAATGGTAATCGACGCGTTTCTGAGATAGGACCCGTGGCACCACAAAATATGGATCGAGCAAAACCGAGGTCCGCTTGTATGTCTGACCACGAAGAAGACATTCTACAAGCTGTCGGACGCGATCCAGGTATCAGCACACGTCGTGACTCTAGCATGTTGCACATCTCATAGTACTGTATGGAGGGTACTTCAAGACAGCTCCTGTATTCGTATCATTTGCAACGTGTGCACGGTCTGAATGGTTTAGCAGGTCCCCATGACATTCATCTCGGTCCCACCTTTTCACTGTTGAAACTGTTAAATGTAACCGCCTTTTCTTCTCCAACAGCTTCTTCTCTCGCACTTTCCACTGGCGGAAATCCCTTCCTCTTACTTGCTTCCCTGATAGCTATAATCTTCAAATATTCAAATGTAATGTCAGTCAACATCTTCTGATGCCCTGACCTTGATCCCCGACCTTCTCTATATCCTTTCCTCAAACACCTCTCTTTACTCTTGCTCACACTCTTTGTAACCCCTTGTGTGCTAGTGGTACTCCCGCCTAACTTGGAGTGAAATGCTAAATAAAAAAAATATATAATAAAAATACAGTGTAACCCGGATATAAGAGAAACCCGAATATAAGAGAGATTTTCTCTGGTCCCAAATTATTCCCATACTTACCTAAATAAAACAGACCAAACTTGGATATAAGAGAAACCCGGATATAAGAGACTTCGTCTTCGGTCCCGACAACTCTCTCATATCCGGGTTACACTGTAAATATTTTTAACAATAAAAATATGCAACCAACTAAATATGTAAACTTAATTCACTAAGATATCTGGTCAGGATAAATGTAAAAAATCTATGAAAGATATATATATATATATATATATATATATATATATATATATATATATATATATATATATATAATTATTAAATTACATAAATAATAAGAAAGAACAGTAAGATTTATAATCCGATGTTCTTAACAATTATTTTTATTTAAAAAAAAAAAACAGTGCACGATACAAACAGTAGAGCAAAATCTTATAATTATTTTCTTTTTAAAGATGTGATATCCAACGCGACACAGAAAAAATCCCTTTTTCAAAGTTTGTTTAAATTGATCAATTAAAAGTTTAAAATGTTAACTTGTTTGTTGATACATTTTCTAATTAGATGCAAGTGTTTCGCAAATATATTTTGATTAAAGTAACAGTATTTCATATTTTTTTAAATCTTTTTGTATTTGGTCTTAAGATTTTAACCAGGGGTGTATATAAATATCGTGTGGGCACAGTCCGTTGGGTTAGGGAAACTGGGATGTGTTACAACACCGAATTTGTGAGGAGTAGAGCTATAACGAGTCTAATTAGTTACCTCTTCGTCACCGAGGCCAGTTTGCGTCGTATCGTAACGGTCCGGGTTCGATTCTCGCTAGTAGATGCGCACTGCTGATGAGTTCCAAATATAAGACTAAACGGCCGTCCAGTGCTTGCTGCAATCTGAGGATTCTTCTAGACTCGATGAATTACTTACTTATATATATATATATATATATATATATATATATATATATATATATATTGCTTTATGAGCAGCACCATAATATTTAGATTCTCTAATATCCTTCGAAGAAGACAATTGAAACTATTTGCTAAGGTAAATACTTTTTCATGGTCACATTCCACGAATTTTTGGATAGCAACTCGTGTTTTAAACAAGGTCAGACCAGAAAGCATCCAGACATTTAATATTAGCTAAAAGAAACTAGCCTCCCTAGGGCAGTGACTCTATAGTGTAGTTCCACATACACCCATGGGAACCTCGCACATTTATCTCAAAGTCCATTCCACTTTTAAAACAGTCTGTAAGGTACACTTTCAGGATCGCCACCAGCTGTCTTCTCAGTCTCGTGCGGTTTGAAATCTGTTCTCTTTCAATCTGCAGGTGAATTCGAGGTGATATTTTGCCAAAAGACCCTACCTGACACATGAAGAATGGGCGGTAATAAATTTATGAGGAAGCAACAAATCACCATTAGAATTCAGTAGCAGTCTTTTTCTTACCTCAAGTGGCGAAGAATCACATCCGCACCACTGTAATGTAACTTTCCTGAACCTTTTCTATAAATATTTTCATGGCAATAATTCTGATATATATATATATATATATATATATATATATATATATATATATATGATAGGAAAAGACAATATTTATAAGGCATTTTTTAAAACTAAAATAAAAACAACCGGTTTCATCCCAGAACTTATCAAGTTTATTTATTCTGGGAATTTAAAAAAGCGTGTAAATTAATTTTTAATTAACGAATGTAAGCGAATAGGGGGGTGGGGAAATTATGAATTTCAAGAAACTAGAGTCCAATAATATTCAGACCCAGCAAGCATTCCCTCTGTTTACAAAGGGAAGGCTCACGGGATCTGATATACAAGGACTCTAGAACCTTGAGGTGAAATGTGGAGTGGGACCTCGATAAAATTATAAATCGGTCACCACTAAAATTTTCCACACATTTCCTACTATTTATTAAATGTTCAGCAATAGCAGAACCAGAACTGATGGACAGTTGGCTATTCCTGGAGGACGGATCCCAAATCCTGGCGTATAAGTGCTGTTTTATTCTCGAATCCAAACACTGGGACGTCCACCCTATGTAGTCGTGTCCACAACTACACTTGTATTGGTAAATCACTGAATTAACATGATTGGGAGGGAGGACGTCCTTACGAATGGAAGAGAAAGCAGGACGGGTAACAAATATTATCCTAACATTCGCCGAAAAATAACAACTATTGATTAAACGTGAAATACGCTTCGATAAACTCTCACCCTCTGTACCAATATAGGGAAGACACAAATAAACTGGGCATTTATCAGCTAATTGCGGCTTCACCCTATGGAATTTACTGATGACGTCTTGAATAATGGAGTCTAAAACATCCAACGATATCCGTTTTTTGATAGTCATTCTAACAAAGTCAATTTCCCCGCAGAGAAGACCCTCAGAACATAACTTAAGTGCCCTGTGAATTAAAGCCTTAATCAAATTAAGTACCACGAAAAACTTACACACACACACACACACATATATATATATATATTTATAATAATTATAATTCGGAAAAACTAACCTCATTGGTACCAAAACTTCCAGAATTTAAGCATAGCGCTAGATTGGCAGTTACCTCTCATCATTTCGCTGATATTGCTAAGTGTAACCGCACATTCTATATCAGGTTTTTCCTTTTGTACTTCGCACCTGTGGAACTCCCTTACAGCTCTGTTTTCCTGTCAACTACACTCTTTTAAATTTTAAATGCAACGTCAATCGTCAACTTATGTTTTCTTCAATCATGTTCTTTTTTTATTATCCTTTCAGCTATTTCTCAGGTTCCTTTAATATCAGTAACCATTTTTGTCTTTGTGATTTTATCGCCTTGCTGGAATGAAATGATAAAAAAAAAATACCTGTTGCGGGGTTTATTCATCAGAATTTTGGATGATAAACTTAGTTATGTGCGGGACCGGATTATGACCTTTTGGGGCTCCAAGCTAAGGAAATTATGTCCCCACCCCCCACACACCTCAAACTGAACCACCCTCTAACTCGACCGCAACTGTCGTTAATATCTTTTACTCGTCATATATTTTAGCGACATTTACATTGCTTGAAGTAAACTTATTTCAAATTCTTTAAATAAGCTAGAATAGGTATCCTTTGTTTGTCGATAAAAGTATTTAAGAAATACCACTATTTCACTATTTGTTACAAACCCAATAAGCCAATAAATTTCGATACAACCGGAGTAAAAGAATACAGTATTTTATAAGTAGCTTTAGGCAGTAAAACAGTCAAAATATGAAATTGTCATATTGATATAATTTAAGTTATAACATCTACAAAATTAAAATCACCGTTTTATAAAATCTTGAGGAGCCTTAAGCTGCAGCCTACAGAGTGCGATGGGTAAATTGTTGCCCTTTTATATTTTAACTCCGCGTATGCGCTTTGTTTGTTTTTTTATTTTGTCGACTGCACAATATAGTAGGATTATTTGGGCAACGTCTGTGAGACCACGAGCACCATGACGCAATTCACTCTGCTAGAAATTTGGAAATGGTATGCTTGGCATTCGCTCCGGAAGCTCCAATACGAACATTTCAAAGTGATTTGGTGTCAGTCTGAGGACAGTGCAAATGATTCGGAAAGAGTTGGATGAGTCTAATGGTGATTACGAAGGTACGGCAGCTCGGAAAACTTTGATTGTTCTGATAAGGAAAGAACTCCTGAATTTGTTGGTAAGGACCTTAGACTCAACACGGAAGCATACATCAAATGCCTTGAATAGGTAATGCTGACCTGGGTCAAGAGGGTGGCTGCTAGAAGACCCTATTTCTGGAAACATGACTCTGCACGATGCCACACAAGTGGGAAAACACAGTTATGGCTGTTAGACAATTTCTGCGACCACATCATCCCTTACATCTGGCCACCTAACTCCCATTTTAGAATGTTCGATATTTTACTTGTTGAAGGCCTCCCAGAACGTCAGTCACATTCAACGCACACTAGGCCAAGTTTGTAATTTGATCGGGCAAATAACAAATTAATCTACGAGATAGCATTGTAGTTTTATGTCCAACATACGAATTTCATAACTGTGCATCATTAGGATGCGCAAACATTAAATCTTACTTATACAAAAATGAATGAAGAAACATCTAGACGCTATTAATATCATCTACATATTCATTTGACCTTTGGGGGGCATTGCCCTCTATAATACAGAAATATTAATACTTGATATTAATGATACCAAATTCGTATATAGTACATGCAACAAGCACCTTATCCAGTAAGTTAATCTATCCGCCGTCCTTGGTATGACGATAAACTACATCCGCGTCCTGGGTAAGACGATAAACTACATCCGCGTCCTGGGTAAGACGATAAACTACATCCAACAGCAAGGCCTTTGATCAGGTTTTGAGGAATGTTGAACCCCTTCTTAAATTCTGGCGTTCCCAAGTCCACCCTGACTCGGGGTGGTAGCACTTGTTAGGGTCCCAGCTATGAGCAAATAGTTAACCCTGAAACTGGGGTAAAAACACTATGAAAGTGTAAAAATAGGTTTTAATACCAGAAATACTTTGTAAAAAATTATAACCAGCAATAAATGTTTGAAGCAAAAATATTACCAGCAATAGATTTTTGAAAAAAAATATTACCAGCAATAGAAATCTTGTCGGCATTAAATTACTCATTGAGGTTGGTATACCGTAAAACACAGCAAACCAAACCAAACCTTTTATCCGTCGGATGAATGTGTAATTCTGATCCATATTAATAAACATAGATCGTTAGGTACATCTTCTTTTATACGCCATGTGCCTTCGGAACAAAGGAGATCACGGTTCTCCACAACTTCCTATCCTTCGTAGCTCTCAATAAGGTTGGTCTTTTCACCATTACTCCCTCTCCCTGTTCCTGCCATACATTTACACAAGCTCCGTAGGTAGGTTACCCTTTGTTTTCCTCTGTGTCTGTCTTCAGTGTTTCCAAGCCTTCATTCCTAATTGTGTGTCCTAAAAAATTCAACTGTCTCTTTCCGATTTTAAACATAATTATCTTCTTTTTTTATTTTCTTTAAAACTTCTTCGTTATTCTCATGATTAGTCCA
This sequence comes from Acanthosepion lycidas, assembly GCA_963932145.1. NCBI lineage: Eukaryota > Metazoa > Mollusca > Cephalopoda > Sepiida > Sepiidae > Acanthosepion > Acanthosepion lycidas. The sequence continues at coordinate 32,421,259 of OZ010584.1, read as the reverse complement.
TGCTATTCTCAGCATCCTGCTGTAGAACCACATCTCTCTTGACTCAGTTCTCTTCTTCATCTTTGAAATTGTGTAACCCTCACTGCCATATAGTGGAACAAACATTACATAGCAGTTCAGGACTCCATTTTTGTTTTGTTTCGTTTCTAAGGTAATTTTCTTGTTTCTTAATAATTTGCTTAGTTTTGGAAGTCATATTTCCCTATTTTAATGTGCCTTTGGATTTCGGTATCTCATTTCTCTGCAAATATGCGTAAAAATATTTCAGATTTCTAGGGTCCTTAACCATAAAATGAATTTATCACAAAATTAAATAAAATTTTTTATTCAATGTTGGAACAGCAGTTTGAAAGATTAAAAAAAAATGATGCTGTATTAAACTAATGGAAAAAAAATTGCTTGAAAGACAGCTTATGTACAGTAGCCTGCCGAAGAGCGTGGCAAAGAGTGCAACGGCTCCAGGCATCCATATCGGGAGAGCATCCAATCAAAGAATGAAATAAAAATTTGGTTTTTGAAATTGTCTTTGTTAACTTCATACGAGCGCCCCCCAGTCCGACAATCTGTTGTAAATGTAGATCCGTGTTTAGATAAGCGAGACCGGAGTACTTGAGTCTTAGGGTCATACAATCAAGGAGTTGGCCCCGGGCTTTAGCGAATCTCTGCACGTCACTGTCCATGTGTAACATCATCATAATGAGCAAATCCGAATTTAAAAATATTTGAGTATGTGAGGACTGGACAGGTCCTCAGATCTTGATAATGTCCAGAACTAAACTTGGGAGCGTTCGATCACTAATGCTGGGAAAACGTTTGCATTCACTAGGTCCAAATATAGGTTCCCTTTTTCATTAGCAAGCAAAGGTAACTAAAGAAATAAAATAGTGAAAGGTAAATTAAACGTTTGTGTATGTGCGTGTGCGAGTATGTAAACATATAACACGGCCCTCTCGCAGGTTCTCTTTGAACAGACAACGAGATCCCATGTTGCATTTCTATTCGCTGGTCTGCATCATTGTGCACAAAAGCTGGAAAAGATCCACTGCACGCTCACAAAGAAACGAAAAGGGAAAAATAAACGCCACTGCGCGAAATGAAGTTTTGAAACCTGTTTTCATTATATTTCGTTGGTAAGTAGATAGATAGATATTAGGTTGGTGCAAAAATAATGACGTAATAATGTCGTTTTTTGACGTTAAAAAATACGTCAAAAAACGACATTATTACGTCATTATTTTTGCACCAACCTAATACATAGATAAGTGGACTACCTAGAGGGACAGTCTGTCCATCGCCAAAGGGTTTGTTTAGAACTCTTCTTAATCCCAACTGTGACAGTTAATATAGACATGCGACCGGAAATTCACAACGTCCAGTTTGTTGTCAGTGGACCTCTAACATTTTCATTTAATGTTATCTGTATATTGCTATGCATTTTCGGGAAAGATAATATAGTGTTTACCTTTTGCCTCTTTAATAGTTTGGAATTCAGGCATTTCGTTCTCTTAGATTATTTGCCACTCAAGTCCAGGGAACCTAGTTTACCGGCCTATTTAACCTATAGCTTCGGGTTTCTTCATTTTTAAGAGACAGTTCAACTTTTACTTCCATATAGACTATTCCAGTTTCGGTCACTCTTCCACCGCCGTAACTTCCCTGTGCCTTTTCTATAAGTAATACTTACATGGTAATTGTTCTAATGTTACCTAGACTTTATGAATTTAAGCGCAGTAACTAGACTGGTGGCAATGTCTCATGATGTAACCGTAAGTTCTATGCTAACAGTTTCTTCTCTCGCACCTCTCGCCTTTGGAATTCTCTTCCAACTTTCTGCTTTCCAGTTAACTTTGACCTTCAAAAAATTTAAATGCAATGTCAATCGTTATCTACAGTCTTCTTAATTCCTGTCCTTTTATTGTTCTCTTCCCTTAATAATGATCTTCCTTTTCTTATATTCGTTGACACTCAGTAACATCACGCGTCTAATTGCCCTGCTTGGGGTGAAATGATTAAAAAAAATATAACCGTTCCGTATTCTTTTCTTTGTGTCGAACAAAATTTTCCTATTTCTTAATACTTTGCTGAGTTTCTGGAAGGCATCTTTCTCTATTTTTGTGCGCCTTCGGATGTGTGCGTCGTCTGTTACTACATTATCCAGATTATTAAATTTCTGTATCTATTTAATTTTATGGTCATCGGCTTATTTGCTTTTTATTTCACAATTCTTTTAGCAAAATCATAAATTTTCCGTATGCTATGCATCTGGAAGTTTCGCAATAGAGTCATAGTTTTTCGTGCTATGTAGTTGGCCATTTTCAAGAACCTTCACGGGAAATCCGACTAGACTATTCTGGCCAGTTTACGTGGAGTTCTTTCCGCCTGTCTTCCAGAAGGAATAAATCAAAGAATTTGGACTGTAACCTATTCTGCTGGAATTTTAGACGCAAACTTCAGTAGAAGAAATACTTCCTCAATTGAAATGTTGTTAGAATTCCAAATAGAATAATGAAAATGGTATTCAGGTTAAAGGCCATAAAGGTCTTACTGCAGTCAAAAGGAAATCTTTCATTATAACTTGTCTAACTTATTTGTTGAACTTCTTTAACCATATATATATATATAGATATATATAGATATATATAGATATATATATAGAGAGAGAGATAAATATTAGTGGTAAATATACACATACATATGTAAAATATATGAATATATATATACATACATGCATACACATACATATATATTTTGTATAAAAAAAAATTCCAAGAGGATAGAATCCAGGTGAAACTCAATGTCCAGGACAGAGTAAGGATATAATAAAAAGGCTTAAACACTTAAGCCTTTTTATTATATATATATATATATATATATATATATATATATATATATATATATATATATATATATATATATATAGTCAACGACGAAATTATTCGTACACCCATCAATTTTGAATATTTTTATCTATTTCTCGGAATCTATGCCCATACGGATGTCAGGTTATTTATGTTAATAAGCACAAAAAAGGAATATAAAACTCAATTTTCAGAGCAATAACAACAAATTTGACAGCGAATTATACCAAATAGGAAAAGACAAAATTATTCGTACAATATGAAAAATAGAAAAAAGTGAACAATTTTCACAATATTAATAGTCTTTTAATAGCATGCTCTTTTATCTTTATAACTTGCAGCAATCGTTTTCTCAAGTTTTTGATTTGATTTGCGTTACGTCTCTAGGTTCTTAAGGTTTGAATCAAAAAATGAATTAATTGAAGTATGACCCAAACTAAAATAAATACATAAAATAAAGATATTTACTGAAATAGTAATTAAATAAAGTAAAACTTAGTTTGAAATTTTAAGGGATAATTTGCAAATACATTAGTGATGAAAAAGAACTAATTAAGGAAAATAAAAGAACTGCAGTGCGTCAGACGAAACTTAAATCACGTGACATTTTAAGGATTATGTCATGTGTGGTTTACCATATGTTATAAACATCCCCAATTTTATATCTAAAAATTTTTCGTAAAAATTTTTCGTAAAAATATATTGGCTCAAACGACTGTTATGAATTTTCAATTTTTGATTCGTAAATGTACTTTTCACTTAACAATATCACCAAATCGCCGCCTTGAAAGCAATGAAGAATTTTAAATTATTTTTAAATATTATAAATTATTGAATTAAAATTTTTAAAAAATGAAAACAATTCTTGTAAAAATTAATTATTCATCGAAAAAGATTTCTTCTTAATACAATATTGTCCTTAATAAATCTTTTTTTTCAAAGCAATTAAAAACTTTTCTAATTGAATAATGTAAGTTTTATTGCGTTTTTTATTTTACAATTCAGAGCAGATTTTCGGTGAAAGAGCTGTTTTACATGAAAAAAAAAAAAAAAAAAAAAATGATGATTTACTTTTTCCAAGGTGTCCTGCTTTTAATTAATAAAAAATTCCCCGCCCTAATAATTGAATTTCTTGAAATTTCATGAAATTAAGTAAGAGGGTGTTAACATAGGTAAAAAAAAAAAATTATTTAAAAATGATTTGCTAAAAAACAATTTTCAAAATAACTTAATTCATTTTTAAATTCGTTCTGAAAGTTTCATTAAAATTCGACAATTATTTGATTTTTGCAAGAATTTTCAAATTAATGTGTGTTTCACCGGAAAATGAGCAGAAAAAAAAAACCTAACCTTTATCGCGAAAAAAATGGGAGTAAGTAAATAATAGTAAAAAGAAAAACATTGCAAAGATCTATAATGAAAGTAGCAGAGAGCCATGATCGCCGACGTCCAGAAGGAACCCGGCACGTGACGGAAGAAGAAAAAAAGACTTTTGCTTGTTTCGCGCCTCTCTAATTCGTCTCTCGCATTTTGCGCTCTCTCTGTTGATAAAATGAGATGCATTCAATCTTTATGATAAATAACGTCTGCATTCTTTAAGAGACAACTGTGCAAACAAATTTCAAATGCGTTTGTCTCAAGATGTTAACATTAAGTGCATACTAACCAAAGTATCCGTAGTTCAGGCTGTTCTGACGGTCTTAAGACTTCCATGAAGTAAGAATCGCGTCGCACAAAGTCTATCTGCTTATCAGTCAATATTTCTTTTACCATATATACTTGTGTATAAGACGACTCTATATATATAGTGCGACCCCTAGATTTTTGCCATGTATTTTAATCTCTCCAGAAAAAAATGTCAAGTGTATCGTGCACCAGATCACCGAAAGTGCAGCTCTTTAAAGAAAATGTGGGGAATTTTTATTTTAACACCCGCTAATATCCCTTCAAATTTTTCCGAAATAGTCTTATTTCCGTGCAAATGTATATGCTGAACTCAAATCAACAATTAGATATTGAAGAAACCTACCTTTGTGGATGTTAACGACCCGAAAAAAATCGGACTTTTTCCTGGTCTTTCGTCAACCATTACCGGCTTACTGATAAGTAATTCAGTGCTGAATTTTGTTGATGGACGTATACAATTCTGGCCTATTTACTTCCCTCACAGTAATTCCTTGTAGAAATTAGTACGCGCTTCCGTAAAGCGATTTTTTTTTGTACTTAATTTAATAAGAAAGTTAACTTTCAAATTAAGGTTAGGTTTTTTTTTTCTTTTGTTATTTTTTAATTTTTTCGGTAATGTTAAATAAAAGTCCATACTGTTCGTTTATAATACTTCATCAGGGAGTTTTCATTTACACAAAAGAAATTCTAAACTCAAACGTAAAAAATAAACATAAGTAACCAATATTATATACTTATAATAAATAATAAACAGAACGAAAATAGATAATTGCTGCATCAGTTTTTTTTATCTTTTACTATAAATAGTATATTAATATTAATATTTTTTTTAATAACATAATAGGTTAGAGAGGATGATGTCTATATTACAATATTAAAATAACCAAGAACATATTGCGTATGTTTAGTAATATTACATATATGAAATTAAATAAAAAGTCAAAATTGCATTAGCTTATCTCACCTGTTCTCGCGTAACCCTTGGGAACCTTTTGCGGAACCTTAGGATACCAGGGAACCGCGGTTAAGAAACGCTTCTGTAAGGGGAACTAGAAAGAAGATATTAAGTAAACCGCCACTAAAGTAGCGAAATTTAGTCCCCAATGAAACTTGAAGTCATAGCCAGATCAAATGGTTATTCATCAGTTGTACAAGCCTTTTTTTTTCTTTCTTTTTTTTAAGCATTACGCCCCGAGAAAGGCGTGAAGCCACTAGGATGCAGGGGGTTGCAGAAGATTTGAAGCGAGAGCAGATAAGAGTGATAGAAGAAAGGATGAGGAGAGGGATAGTGGATGGTCATATTTCTGAAGACACTCATATGTTTTTGTTTTTTTCACTAATTACAAACCTATTTTCTTGAATTTGTTATGATATGCATTTTATTAGATTGTTCGGAAAATGATGACCAATTTTAAAATAAACGTTTTCATTTTGCTCTAATGTATTATTATAACAGCTTCACAAAAATATATTACTCATTACTAATGATTAAAGTACCCTGTTTTTTAATTCCATATCAATCACTTTCAGAATCCTATTCTCACATACGTGACGCACCTTGTGTATACACTAGAAAATAGTATTAGGTTTCTGTCTATATTTCTAAGATGAGGTATTGCAATCATTTACACTATTTACATTGTTCAGACTGTTGTCCTCATCTTTACTGCCATATTCACGACGTTTCGGCCGTTGTACCTTCTTCAGGTGATTGGAATTTCGAACTGAACTCTTTATTTCGTCCACCCAAAGAGTTGTGAGTTCAATACCTGTGTACAGCTGAGATGAACAAAAACTTAGAGAGTTAAAGGGAGATAACTGATACTGAGACATCCGAAAGGTTGAACCAAGGTAGCGTGATAGCAGCTCTGCTATTTTTAAATATATATATACATATATATATAGTGTTAATTTGTAAGATATATATGGTGAACTCTCCCGTCGTATTCGACGTATGAGGGTCAGGCAGCTCAGTTCCTAGGAACCGACAGCCAGACACCAGCACATACGATTTGATGATAGTGGTGAATGCATTGAAGGGCCGATTACAGAGACCTGGTGCCTACGCGCCACAAAATCCCCAAACGACCCTCCGCAGGTTTTGAATTCAGAGTTGTCCTTCTCCTAGACTAGTTGTTATCCAAGGCTATAGAACCCAGCCTGTCCTGCTATTTACTCATAGCTGGAAGGAGAAGAAAAGGATTAATACCTTTCCCAATGGTATTAACACGTAAGTGGATGTAATGGATTCGACTGCATCCCTCAGTCCGAGCCGCTATCTACTACTCCACCGTGCCTCCTCACACACACACACACATATATATATATATATATATATATATATATATATATATATATATATGTATATATATATATATATATATATATATATATATATATATATGTTATACTGGAACACACCTATTCTATTGTTAATAGACTCTCCCACCTATAATAAGTAGGAGTAGTAGCAGTCGCGCGGTTGGCAGGGAGTTGGTCAGTCAGTCGATGTCGGATGACAGGTAGTCGGATATTAAAGTATCAGCAACCACAACTAGATTTACCTATTATATCAAGTTCCTAACGTTTTGTACGTCGAACCTATTTTAGGACCGACTTAGTACAAATACAAGCCTCCACTGTGAAACCACTACAATATATTAGATTGGTGCAAAAATAATGACGTAATAATGTCGTTTTTTGACGTTAAAAAATACGTCAAAAGAAAGACATTATTACGTCATTATTTTTGTACCACCCTAATATAAGAGTGTCACACTTTTTCAACTTTACTACCAACATATACCATTTTTGTAATTTTGAAACAGACCGACTCCGGTGAGGAAATTCAAAACATTCTGGATCGGATCCGGACCCGAAATCGTGAAATTTTGGATTCTCAACATTTCATTACTGCGATTGTTTTTCGATAGTTTTTTACATGATTTTTGCGACGAATTTTTTGTACAATAACAATTTTTATAACTTGGAAATAAATTTGGGAATAATTGAAATTAATTGCGAAATCCAGCGAAAGTCACCCATGAAATAAAAAGAATTGTTTGTACAGAAAGTAAGGACCTACGTACATCAAATTGTCTTTATATTAAGTGGCGGTATAAGAATTATCGCTGAACTTTTAAAAGGTAAGCTTAAATATTAATGCAATACTTAAATGCAGCGATCAATTTTGAGGTCTTCTGTAGTTTATTGTCGTCTATCGCATACGGCAGATATCTCCGCCAACATAGGGCCAGATTGCAATCAAAAGAGCCAAGGCTGCAGGGAGGAATAGAAAGTTCCGTGCAAATGAAAACCCAGATCAAATGGCAGTCAGGAGACCTTCCAATGCTGAGAAGAATATGCAATGACTTAGGGACTCTCAAATTCCTGAACCACCTTAAGGCCAATCAATAGCCCTACGCAAAAGCTAGCTGAAATTCCGCTCGATATATATATATATATATATATATATATATATATATATTCGACAATTATTTTTCAGACATTTTCATGTTTATACATAAATGGTCTGTTTATAATAAACAGTATTAAACAAAATTTACCGGCCTGTGAAAATTTCTCGGACATTCAGGCCGGTAAATGTTGTTTAATACTGTTTATTAATTATTACAGAGCATTTACTTAAATATTTGTATCTATAAAAAGGCTGTATAAACATAAAAATGCCTTAATATATATATATATATATATATATATATATATATATATATATATATATATATATATATATATATTATCATAAATTTCAGTTACATAGGAAACAAGAACTTGTTCAATTGCCACATATTGAAAAACGCCATTAATTTTTCTTCCAACATAATATTAGAGTTTTCTTTTTTTTAATAATGAAAAAAGTAAATATATGGCAAAAGAATCTGCCTATTGCATAGACAGACTACAAACAAACCTCCGACAGCATCATACAACCTCTGATATGTTTAAATATAGACTAATATATCTTAAATATGACACTTCAAAGTTCGATGGAATCTATTAGGTTGGTGCAAAAATAATTTCGTTTTCTAACATATGTTACTATGTGAGAAAACGAAATTATTTTTGCACCAACCTAATATAAACAATGACAGTGTCGGTTCAAGGGCCTTGTGCCCCCCCCCAAATCTATGATATGAGTACCCCCCCACTCTACTACATCTCAATTTTCATAAGGTAATATTCATATAAAATATAAATTTTATTGTAACCTAATTATGTACAATAATGGATCATATGCAATATAGATGAACAATTCAACTAGAAAAACTGAAAATAAATACAATATATTTAAATACAATTTAGAGACATGTCCTAATAGATCATTCCATATTAAATAAAGCATCAATGCTTTGCAGCAATTTTTAACACATTTAATATTATGGATAAAAAATAATTAACTTCTAGTATTTTTTCGAGCATGAGCAAAACAAATTCACCGAATTGGACGAAAAAAAAAATGACCCCCAGAATGACGTCATTTTAATTTTTCATCCTTTAATAATTAGTTGAGAATTAGTTTAATTTATAACGTATATAACTGTAGGTAGAAAAAGTAAATTTGGAAGATCCAATCAGGCCAGCCCGATCGGAGTTGGTGGGCTGGGGGTAGTACGCACCGACCCTGACCAATGCAATCAAAAACTGAAATGCAACAATTCCTAGAAGACAATGCCAGCAAAAGCAAAAGGCATTTCCCAAGGAAACTTCTTAACCTCATTCCCGTTTAAATTTGAACTTGTAGGATTGGAATGTAGTTCAAATATTTAGTACGTGACCGGAAAATCTGGTGTTACATGAATTACTTGAAAATCATTTGCTAAAAATAACATTGTAAATAATTCGGATTAAAAGTTACAATATTGAGAGTGTGATTAAAACTCTTTATTTGACTATCCTCAAACGAACACTTCTGACCGCTTTTCCAACTATTTGGCTTGTGCTTTCTCGGTTAAAGGTTCAAGTTAACATGAAATGGAAAGCCTATATTGAATCCATTACAAGGTCAGCTGCTAAGAAAGTTGGTTCACTGCCTCTTTGCGAGACTTTTTTTTCTCTCCAGAATCTTTCTTACATATCTATAAATCTACCATTCGCCCATGCTTAGAATAGTGATGCCACTTATGGTCCTGTGCTCCTGATATTTAACCTGAGTCCCTTGATAAAATCCGAAAAGTAATCAGCTATATTATAGGTCCTGATCTGGCGGCTCGGCTTCAATCACTTTCCCACCGCCATAAAGTTGCCTCACTCTGCCTTTTCTGTAAATACTTTCATGGTAATTGTTCGGATGAACTCTACGCTATGGTTTGTGGCAAGCTAAGTTAAAAGTTAAGACAGAAGATGAGCGTCCTTTTCTTCCATTTCCCATTGTGCCATATTTCTGTAGCAGAATAAATATCGCTCTTTGCTAGACTTTTTGAATTTAAGCGCAGTACTAGACTAGAGTCAAGATCTTATCAATTTACAGCTGAGCTGTGAAATGGATTAAAAAAAAAAAAAAAGAACACAGAAAAGAATTTCAATCTTCCATAGTTCCACGCTATTCTTTCATTCTCCTTTTGCTGCTATCGAATGACTTGGTCGATGACGGTCTTGTTGGTCTAAATCTTGGCCTTTTCCTCGAATTTGAATAACATAAGAATAAAACTGAGGATAGTTTCCATCAGTATGTCATGTTCCTTCAAGACGTCGGCAATCCAATTTTTCTATCCTTTGTCGCTGTAAATAAATTTTATCTTTTTTGCTATCTCACCTAAACCCTAATCTGCCATTCATTTATTCACCTTAAGAGTGAGGTAATATATTTTACAGAATGCAAAAATCCAAAGGTTATTACGTATTCCATAGATATTTAGATTAATACGTAAAGGTGTATTAATATATGAATGAAATTAGTGCTCCGTTGGCACTACTTAAATTAACTGGTCCCTTTTTCCCCAAAAAAGAGAAAGAAAAAAGGAAATTTTGGGTGTGATAATTTTTGTAAATTAGCATTATGTAATCCGACATCTAGCCTTCACATTTGTCACAATCGAAAAATATTGATTTTTTTATCATTGTAGACGTGGCGGTCATTTTTAACAATAATATTCATCCTGTACAAGGCCCAAGAGCCACGCAAGGTAGTGGGTTACAAAATAAGAAGTACGGTTTATCCGTGGATTTGGAGAAGATAACGGTTGACTCTAGATTTGAACATGTTAAGATTGTAGTGACCGGAAAAAAAAACATCTTCTTGGATGTCGGTTCCACAGAGCAGCGGGTCGTGGGTAGAAGGTGCTCATGTGGAACTTACATATCACTAATGGAATCCGAACGGATTGAGGGGCATAGCGGGTCTTAGCCGTGAGGGTTAGAACTGGTGGAACTAAGGAATATATTTCGTTTAAGCACTTGCCATGGAAATAGCGATAGAGCAAAAATACTTGCAACGTTTGGGGTGGAAAGTAATTTGTCAACCACAAGGACCCGGAGACGCTTTTGAACTTGAGACTGGAAAGTGAGCAGATCCTCTCAATGTATGGCTGCAGTACTTGGCTCTTGTAAGGGTATTAGGTTGGTGCAAAAATAATGTCGGTTTTTGACGTTAAATAATACGTCAAAAACCGACATTATTTTTGCACCAACCTAATAGAAGACAGTCTATTATGACCGATAATTTTCCGTCGCAATAGAATAAGCCCGTGGGTGTATTAGCTGTAAGAGTAAGGTAATATATTTTAGAGAATGCAGAAATCCAAAAGTGGTTACGCACTCCATTAAATCAATAGGAAAAGACTTTTTAATATATAAATGCCTTGCCATGGTAGAGGGCATGCTTGTCTCAGTGATCCCTAGAGCGAAGCCGTCTGAAGGTTCAATTCCTGTAGGGCCACCCATGGTAATAAGGTCGCGGAGTAGGGACTAAACTGACCTCGATCAACCCCCGAAGACCCCAACGGCGGAATTAGCAAAGATCTACACAGTCTCAACGGCCAACCCGGCGGAAGAGGGCAACGACAGTCGGGTTGGTGTAAGCAAGGCGGACCTTCACCAAGCATCCGATGCAACCAGGTTTGCCTGATCTCGCGTGTCCCAGTCCCATTTGAACCAGAGTTGTCTACGAAAATCAAATTCACGCGAATTGCCCCGTCAAACCCTCTTTGGGTCACAGCTATCTCCGCCATCGCCATTAGGGTGTGTGGCGGAGGCAGAATGGAATAAGGAGAGAGGAGGATGATTCCGATGCGAGCGAGTGCCGACGACGAAATGAAGTTAATCTGTGGTTTCATCGGCACTACTTAGACTAACTGAAAACTTAAAAAAAACAAAACAAAAAAAAAAACAGGCAAGAATTTTGGTTGTTGAAATAATTTTTGAAGATTGGTATTCATTAGACCTACCTTTACTCACGGCATTTGTTAAAATGGAAAAATATTTTTTTATCATTTTAGAAGTGGCAATCTTGTTGATACAATGTCAAATTGGTTCCTGATTTCTTAATGAATTTTCTCTGCTTTTTAATTACAAATGTTGAAACTGTGCTGACGTCACTGGGAATGACATACTACTGATGTCGTCCATTTTCCCAATTCGCAGTAGTAAGCACTTATCAATGACGTAACACAATTTCAAACACGACACTTATACAGATTTATAAATACAGATAACCCTTTATGAAGTCAGAGATCAATTTGATATTTATATTATGAACAGGACCCTGTTTCATCTCTCTGGGAACCAGTCGGATTCGTTACATTCAATTACGCACCTTTTCAAAAATTATGAATCCAGCTCCTGTTCCCAACTATGGGTTAAATAGTATGACTTGTCTGGCTATATTTCTGAGATGAGGTATTGTAACTATTTACATTGTTCGTACTGTGGTCCTCATCTTTATTGTCATATTCAAATCGTTTCGGTCGTTGAAAGCTCCGTCTTTCTTCGGAGGATATTAGTTGTAATTTCAAATCGAACCCTTCATTTACTTCACGGGAGTAGATTGTTTTAATTCCACGTGTCACGCCTTTAGATATCTCGGTTTCAGTTAATTCTCCTTGATACTTCAACCCTCCAAGTTTTTGTTCCCTCTTCTGTGGTCAGGTATTGAACTCACAACTCTTTGGGTCAAGTTATTAATATCCCCTGTAGAAGTTCGGAGCGTACAACGGCCGAAACGTTGTGAATATGGCAATAAAGACAAGGGCAACAGTCCGAACGATGTAAATAGTGTAAATAATATGACTTGTACCTGTAAGAAACATTGTTATTCTAAAAAGATTGTTAATGCAACATCCATTCGCAAGACATGTGATGCTTTCTGTACGTGCTGCTCTAATAAAAATAATAATATCGTTTTAAAAATTCATATGGCAAAAGTAAATATGATGTCAAAATTTTAAATATAATTGTGGATTACTTTTAATTGCATGCATGTGCCCCAGCATAAATAGGTATAAATAATTATTGACTGAATTTATTATCGGGATATTTTTTACATTATATCAAGTATTAAGAATATAGTAACTAGGGTCTGCAAATTTGAGGAGAGAGTTATCAATGATAATGTTCTGACTTTGAATCAGCGGTTATCTTCCTTTAACTCACTCTCTAGACCTTCTTTGCTGTAGGGCTGCTTGCGCCTTTTCACCGGGGCTTGCCTTTGGTGAGGTGCTAGCAAATATTCATTCCGAAAATTCGCCCCAGAGAAAAAAATCTTTTGGATTCACTGGTTTAAATTAACACTTTTTTTTTTTTTCATATGTTGTAAGCATTTCTTTTAAAGGCTTTACTTTGATATAACCGAGATACATATGAAAAAGAAAAGGATATCAGATAAACTGACGCCTTTTTTCCATTAATTGTGATCACTGTTCTTAAAGTTCGCATTTTCTTGTTTTCAGATGAAAGAATTGAAATTTCTCAAGATATTTCAGTGAAACTTTCACTTTACAAAATTATAGTTTAGATACAGGGAAAAAAGGAAAACATCAATTTAAACTGACACCAGGAGGATATCAGATAAACTGACGCCTTTTTCCCATATTTTGCGAGCACCGTGATTAAAATTCGTATTTGCTTGGAAATTTCCCAACATATTACAGAAATATTTTCACTTTTCAAAATTATAGTTTACTAGCCGAACACCTACCTGTCTTGCAAACACTTTTATTAATAGATTTATTTATAAGGGCGTACAAATGAAAAGATTTGAAATTGACAACTTTTACCATCTGCACTTCTATCTTCCCTTCTTTCTTTTTTTTTTTCTCACTGAAACCAAGTAGCGTCTCTAATATATCATTTCCGTGTTTTCATGCGGTCAAAACAGAATAGTCCATTATTTATTAGAGATTGGCAGGACGTAACGGTCGTGCGAACTAAGGAACTAACTAACGAAAGAAGGAACAGGATAATTATAGTTTTATTGTGGAGACCTACCTACAAATCTTCCACAGACTCTTCCACACCTATATAATATGGCTACCAACTCTGAGTAAAGGGAGTCACCAAGTGAGGGTCACCAAGTGAGGGTCACCAAATTGTAGCCATAGAGTGAGTGAGTGAGTGAGTGAGTGAGTGAGTCAGGACACCAGTGAGAGAAAGTACTCTCCAGTCAACATTTACCTTTGTACTACATTTCCGAGAATCTAATATTTGACCTTATATCCGAGTTCATATCTTTCTATGGTTCTACACCCAAAATAAGTTTAGATATATGGAGAATAAAAGAAGCCATTAGTTTAAACTGACACCAGGGGGATTTGATTCCATATCGAATTTTCCATGGAGCATTCCAGTGAGGATGGAACTCACTACTAATAGACAACGGACTAGGCTCGTTAACCATTACCCGACACTGAGGCAGCCACTGAAGTAAGGCGTATTTATTGACATTCAGACTGGGAGCACAAGTGAATAGTCGGCGTGTCAAGATTGTTTAACGTTCGCCCTACGACAGACGCCGTATGCGTGAACTGAAAGCAGACAATCGGCAAGCACTTCGACATTCTTTTCTGTTTGCAATTCTCATATCTTCTCGTGTGTGAATGTGTGGGAGAGTCAAGTGGGTGCGCACCACAACAGAAAAGTCTAAATCACTCGGAGACACAGGAACTCCTCGGCACTATGAGGATTGGCTCTTTCTTGAAAGGGCGTGTAAAGAGAGCCTGTGAACGTCTGTTAACCTCGCAAAGAAAAGAATCAAATAAAAAAAAAAAACTATTTACCGTAGCAGTAATATATTATTTCAATGACATCATTCACAATCAATTTCCAATAGCTTTGCTCTTTCCAAATAGCTGAGGTAAATAGTTCATAGTTTTCACTTTTATGTTATTAGTCTGAAAAAAGCCTCTAGTATGGAGCTCTCAGCGAGGAACAAAATCACTGTTCATTTTTTGCATCTCGAACATTAGCATTTTTTTATCGAGATTTACAAACTCTACGTTTCGTTCAATTTCGCAATTTGATTAAGCTGATTTGTTTGGAAAAATACTTTGACAAAAACCCTACTTCGCGGTTTCTACCCACCCCAGAGAAATCAACTGTACTTTGTACCCACTTAACTGTTTGTACTTCTCCCCATAATTTGGTTTCGACCGGTCAATGTATATCTATTTTAGAGTGTGTGAGAGAACGGACGGAAGGAAGCCACAGAATTTTATATATAGATAAAAATTGTTAGAGACATAAAATATGAATAGTGTGTTCGATCCTCACTGGGTGCATTATACTTGTAGCCTTTTGCCATACTAAGATGAGATTAGCAAAATGACAAGGAACGACTTTTCTCGACTATTTGGAAAGATAAAAAAATGTTCGAGATGCGAAAAATGAGCATTAGTATAGGACACCTAGTGAGGAACAAACTTACTGCTCATTTTTCTCCGTCCCCAGCATTTTTTTATCTTTCCAAATTGATAAGAAATGTCGTTTATCGTTAACATTTTTTAAGTTTAATATGATAAAAGTCACCGATTACGGAGCGTTTAGTGAAGATCGAATCGACTACTCATTTTTTATATCTTCAGCATTTTTTATCTTTCCAAATAGTTGAGAAATGTCGTTCCCAATGTTCATTTACTAACCTCATCTTAGTATGGCAAAAGGCTACAATGAGGATCGAACACATTCATTTTTTTATGTTTCCAATAGTCTTCAGCCCTCCCTTCAAACAACTGCGAAATATCACGGCTAGTTTTCATTTACGTGCTCCAGTTTAATATGGCGAAATACTTCAATAAGACACCTTCGTTTCCAGCAGTTTTACCTTTCTACATAGCCGAGAAAAGTAGTTTATAACAGTCATTTGCTAACCTGAGCTTAGTATGGCAAAATGCCGCAAGTATAATCCACCCAGTGAGGATCGAACAATTTCTACGTTTCCAATATCTTTTATCGTTCTAAATTGCTGAGAAATGTTCGTGGTTTTCATTTACCAACTCCAGTTTAGTACGGAACAAGACTTCATTCATGAGACCTGCAGTGAGGATTGAATTAACAGTCAATCAAATTATTCTGCAAAGCAGTATACCACACCGAGGCCCACAATTTGTATTTACTCCCCACTCCCGAGATCAAGTTGTGACACAACGTCGGTTTAATGTGGGGAGGCCGAGCGCGTACACCCGGTCTAGGAACAAAAATTCCCGAGACCCCGCAACCATCGGTGCACCGATCCCTCTCTCTAGTGCAATGAGAGGCCGCGGCCTCAGACAGTTGTTCCCCAGATACGGCACCTCTCAGTATAATTTTCCTCAGTTGCGACTCTGTCCTGTGACGGAACACCGAGGCCCACAATACTTGGTTCACGGTTAAAAATATCCTGGAAAATATTGTTACAAAGATAGTTAAATCGATCTATTTATCTCCAGTGACAAAATCTTAACAGTGACAAATGTTAACTGCTAACTCAACTTGGAGGTGTCAAATTATACAAAATTGATATTGCCTCTGCTCGCGTTTAAAACATTTTAGCACTGACATAACAAGTCCTCATGAATTATAAACCTAATGCGTTCCCTGGATATATCTAATGACGCAGCAGTTCTTTTGGTCATTGTTCATCGATTGACTAAAATTAGGTCACCAACACGATCTACATTTTAAGCGAATAACACCGTTGAAGTTCTCTCATTTACCAATCTAGTAGTACGCTTAATTTCAAGCAGTGGAGGTACCAAGCAAGAAAGCTCATCAGAGCAACTGCCATGAAAATATTTATCGAAAAGACAGAGGAAGCCA
Source organism: Acanthosepion lycidas (assembly GCA_963932145.1). Lineage (NCBI taxonomy): Eukaryota > Metazoa > Mollusca > Cephalopoda > Sepiida > Sepiidae > Acanthosepion > Acanthosepion lycidas. The sequence goes on along the minus strand of OZ010584.1, from coordinate 32,404,469 downwards.
CGTCAAATCGGTGAGAAAGTAACTGAGGCCAAGATGTCATGTGAGGACCGACAACCTTTTAATTTTGTCAAGAATCCCCCAAAAATAGCAGCAATACCAGACCAGATACGGCAGCAATATTCAATGTACGGACGTATAGTAGATTTATGCAAGATGGATTCTGGCTGTAAACATTGTCCGGGACAAAGTAGTGAACTAACTTTCCCAGCATCAAAGCTAGCATTTGGTTCAATCTAATCATTCGACTTCATGTCAGTGGAAAACGTGAGACCAAGAAGGCACAATGAGTTGCTCTCCTGGGGGTTAGCATCAGCCATGCTGATGGAAGGCCAAAATAATTCTTTTTGATGACTAAAAAATAGCGGTTTCATTTTGAAGGTGTTCAAATTTACAAGCTATTTCTTGCCCCTGTTAACAAATGATTGAAGGTCAGTTTCGAGATCAGTTGCAAAGTTTTACTTTGTCGAACAAATCAGACTTATTATTAAGGTAGGAATAAATAGTTGTGCGACACTATTTACGTCGCTGGAAAGAAAGAAGAAAAAAAGAAAGGCGAGAATTAAATTTAGGTGATAAGAAGCCATCACGAAAAGGACACTAAGCGATGTTATTTTTCTGACAGGGAAAGTGGTAAGATTTTTATTTCCATTGTCGAGAAGGTGAAACACAGAATTTAATCTGATTTATGTTACAGGGCGGCCAGTAAGATATATCCAATCTGCCCATGGCAATGATAAAAAAAAAAGATTTTTTCAAGTTGGACAAGAGACCTCTCGCAGGGTGCTGGGAGATAAAAATTAATTAGGTCAAACTTGACCGAAACCAAAATGTCCGTGAAACCACCTCCATGTCATTTGGGAAAAAACGCCTGTTTATCGTCAGGGCTGGCTATGATAGCGAAATTATTTTATCAGAACAGTTAATTAACAACAGAATGCAAATACGTCCAATTGACCACCCACTTGCTTGGCGAAGGCCCCGGGTGATAAAGTCCAAGTGACATTTGACTATGATAAGAGTCTAAGGTTTGTTGTCGGGCAGAAGGAAAGAAAGAGAAAGAAAAGAAAAAGAAAAAAAAAGAAAAAGGAAGATAATTTTTTTTTTCTTTGAGCAAGATTTTTTAAACCGAGACTAGTCTGGCCACATCCACGCCGCTGAGCGCCCATTGGCTGGATGGTGGCATGAGCGTTAGGCGGAGGTAATCATGGGAAGAATAAGGGGAGGCCTGTTGCGCCCCCTGAAGGGATAGGTGTGAGATGCCACTGTGTGAGAGAGAGGGGAAACCCGTTGACACCCTCTGAGGGCATGGTGAGATACCAATATGAGAACAGAAGAAGGTGGGAAGACGAAAGACTTCCAAAAATGGAAAATAATAAAATTTTCCTGACCGAAAACAGAGAAGTGGATTGTGGGTTTAGAATTATCAAGGAACCTCAAACCCCGACAAGCCCACCCCAGTTTTGGTCGGCGTCCATATAAGCAGAGTCGCAACGAGTGAAAACCAGTTCAGTTCGAGTTCCAGTTCCAGTTAAGTTCGCAGTGAAGTTCGCAGCTGAGTTGAATTGAGTTGGGCCCGCCTCGCAAAGAGTTGACCGAAAGATTCACGCAAATCACGACCTCAACTTCTAGCCAAGAACAATTTATTTTTGAAGAACGACTTAGACTCATACCACCAAAACAAGTTTTACGAATATCGCTTAAAGATAGACCAAGAACCAGTTTCTTAAAGAACAAACAACTCGCCTAACAAACACAAAGTGTCACGAATCCATATAGCCGGTTGGGAAGAAGACGCAGTCCTGTATTCAGCAACCAGATATAAAATATTGTTATCTTTTTTTAACACATTTGAACTTTTCGAGTTATTATTATTTTTTTTCTTTTACATATACTTGTGCGGTGTTACCCTTGATCGAACTCGGCTTGCAATACGGTCCGGCGACTGATTGATTTCGTCTGCATAAGATCAATTCACAACGACAAGGCTGATACCGAATCTAACCAGATTCCCATCCGAATCACCAAAAGCTTAGAACGTCACATTTGGTGCCGCGACCAATACCAAGCCAGTTGGTCGTCACAGGACAGGATAGCACGACGGACGCGGCTAGGCAGACGTCACATTTGGCGCAGCGACACCGGGGGACGTCACAGTTGTGTCATCAGCATATATACCTAATTGGGAACTGATGACATCAGGAAGGTCATTGATTAAGATAAAAAACAAAGTAGGTCCAAGGATAGAGTCCTTGGTGGGAAGCTCATTAATGTAAAAGGATCTACAAGAGTGGCCGTTCAAATAAAGATCCTGATCAGCTACAGTGTTAAACTAAGACAGATTTGTTTTAAGATTGGTTGAGTTGAACTTTTCAGTATAGCTACGTATTATATAGTATTCATGTCTTATTTCAGACTTTATTTCCAAGAGACATATGTATAATGATGTGGTTGTGATTCACTCGGTGCTAGGTTAACCTACGAGATAGTGTGTAATTAGTGATATGTACCATCGTACAAATACAAGTATATATATGTATGCGTATATACATACATACATACATCATACATACATATATATATATATATATATATATGCTTTTATATATATATATATATATATATATATATATATATATATATATATACATATATATATATATATATATATATATATATATATGAAAGTGGACACTGAAATAAACACTAAGTGGTGATAGTCTGTCTCATGCTGCAGCGCAATCTTCAAACCGCATATATATGTGTGTGTGTGTATGTGTTTATATATATATATATATATATATATATATATATATATATATATATATATATGATGAATGTGAGTAAAGGTTTGTCTCTTAGCTGATTGATGTTACCTTTAGGAGCCTGATTCCAGAGTTTCATAGACTGACCTGTCCGTCCACTCTTCTGGGGTTAACAGAAAATTAATGCTTATATTTTGTCGATTTTTTCTTTCATGCATGTTAACACTGGTTTAAGTTTTCTTCTGTATTCTCTGTGTTCATCTGTGCGCTTGTGCGACCATGCGATCGTCTCTGCTGATGTGTGTTCGCGCGCGTGCGCCCATCTTCACGGATGTGTTTACGTTTAGGAAGCCGTGATCATTTTGGCCTTTCCTTCGTTTTTTATCACTTTCCACTCGCTAATTTAGTCTCCTTTCTTTTTTACTTTTCTTTTCTGACTGTAGCTGATTTTGTCTGGGTTTGTTCCGTCTCTAGAAATGGTACAGATTTTTATTTCTATTTATTTTATTTTTTATTTTTTTTATTTTTTCCTAGGGAACTTGTATTTTGTTTTTTATTATAAATAATTGATATTAATCTTTAAATGATGAATATTCTTTATATCTATCTATCTATCTATCTATCTATCTATCTATCTATCTATCTATCTATCTATCTATCTATCTATATACATATATATATCCATATATATATATATATATATATATATGATACTAATGATATTCTTTATATGAATATTCTTTATATCTATCTCTGTATATCTATATCCATATATATCTATATCTATATATATATATATATATATATATATATGATACTAATGATATTAATGCATAACTGTTAAATACTTGTATATGCACATGTACATATATGCACATGCACATATATGCACATGCACATATATGCACATGCACATGCACATACACATCCACACATATATATGCATGCACACATACACAGATATTTATATATCTTTACTATGTATATACTGGATGTAACAGCAAATTGTCCAAATCGTGTAACAGCAAAATTGTCCAATTGTTAGATTAAGCTTTGAACCGTTGTATTTTAAAAATGATTAAAGATATCTTACTGGAATTCTCCGAAGTTATTTTAGCACTATTGGACTCTACTTTAAACAATCTGAATGTATTTAGCTCTAAGTGGAAATGATGTTCTCTCTTGCTATTGTGACCTCCCGAACCTGTTTTCCATTCTACTGTTCCTTCTTTTCTGTTTCTTTTCTGTTTCTTGAATGAACTTTGAAGATGGAAGCCAGAGTATGAATGTTGGTACTATTACTGAAGGCCTGAATGACCTTTTTCGTTTCACCATTGCCCAGCTGGGAAGATATAGAGGAGCTGATACAAAACGATTTTAACCTGTTCTATTTCTAGTTGAAATATCTCAAAGGTTTTTCAGTAATTGTTACGGCAAATTGTGTCAATATGGTTAAACGTCTTATCTGGAAAAATGAAACTCAGTTTTGTAATTTTTTTTTTTTTTTTAGCTATTAAACATTTTATGGAATGGACAATTAACTCATGCTGTTACACGATGTGGACAATTTTTCTGTATATATTTTTTTTTCCGGTATATATATATATATATATATATATATATATATATATATACCGACTAGTTCACGTTCCGCCATATCTTCCCATGATTACGTCAACGGTTTCCTCGCTGCTCTTCTTTAACTTTTAATACTAATTATTTTAACTTTTCTATGCTTTGTAAATTTGGGGTTGATGTTTTACAATTTTGATTTAGTGGTAATGATCAATCTGCTACCTGCATTAACTGTGGGTTAAATAGCTGAATAGATTGTTCTCTCTAGAGTGGCAACTATACCGAGAAAAGAAAAACTCTGAATTCCACAACGTAGAGTAAGTAATATGAAAGCATTCCTCTATCTTTCCCAAGAAGGCACAGCAATTTGAAAATAAGAAAGAAAAAGGACCCTGTAGAGATATCGTCTAATTCCTAAGGGTTTATGGCATTGAAAAAACATGGTCAACCGAGCAGACTTGCTCACCATTAGCTCAAAAGGTGGGAGCGGGGTCCGACTGAGTTCAACTGTTGACTTAGAAACCAATAGCCCTGATCCGAATGACCTAATTTACGTCATATCCAAAGTATGCGCGTAACACCCCCCTATCCGAGGAAAGTCCGCATCGCTTCTCCTCTACAAATGAATTACTGGAAATTTTGAAGTCTCATTCCCTCTCTTGTGTGGTTGAATTTTGTCCACAAAATTAGACCCCTTGTGTCCTCTAAAAGAAAAATTATCTGACTTGGTAGGCTGGCACTATTTACATTATTCGGACTATTGTCCTCATCTTTGTCGCCATATTTATTACAACGTTTCGGCCGTTGTACGCTCCAGCCTTCTTCAGGTGGTTGGAATGTAGACTGTTCTAGTTCCATGTGCCATGTTTAATGGGTGTCAGTTATCAGTTATCTCCTGTTAGTTCCCCTCTCCAAGGTCTCCACTGTTTTAACCGGTTAAAGCAGTGGAGAATTTGGAGAGGGGAACTAGCACAGTCTACCCTGGCGAGCGAAATAAAGGGTTCAGTTCCAACCACCTGAAGAAGACCGGAGCGTACAACGACCGAAACGTTGTAATAATATGGCGACAAAGATGACGACAATAATCCGAATAATGTAAATATATATCGATATTATAACACACACACATAATACCTCATCTCAGAAATATAAACAGATACTTTCGTAAGGTGGCTTTTATCTTTATCTTCGTTGCTTTTACCACGACGTTTCAGTCAATTGGAGGTCATCCTCAGGTGTATGTTGCATCTTTGTTTGCTATACACGGAATATTTAAGTAATTTTATAATTGTAATATAGTATCAAAAACTTCAAGTTGTTCTGCATTTTCTTGCTTAATAACAAATTAAAATATTTCTGTATATTAAATTAAAAATAAAATTAAGTCAAGTCAACAGTTTCCTTGTCCCCTTGTTTTTAAAGAAAAACAATTATAACAAATGTAAGAAATTTTTCATCAAGGCGTTCTATACTAGAGAGCTACTTATGTGCAAACTAGGAGTCAAAAATCGAGGCTTATTTCAAAATGTTTGACGTTTAGAAATTTGAGGAGAAAAGTTAACAGTTGAACAAAATTCTTAACCCTGCGTTAGTCAACTCAGATTTTCTGAAAATAGATAGTCCTCTGTGGTGTTTACAGACCCCAATACAAAAATGCTTATAGTGTTACAATCATGTAAAATATTGACGTACTGCCGAAAAAATAACAATCTCCGTTACAATATACATTAAATCCAAATTGAACTGAAGATATAATTATTCATTAAAATGAAGATTATAATAGATTTGTTGCGTAAATATATGTTGTAAATTGTATGGTAAACACCAATACAATAATAAAGAAAAGTTTTATTCATGAAAAATAGTCACAATATAGAAATATATTACATTAGCCAAACTCATATTTACAGGACTGAAAGAGTAATAAAATATATATCGATATTATATTTATAACACACACATACATACATATATATAATAGCTAATAGGAAATCCGTTTAATGGGGCAACTAGCCAATCCCTATTACAGACGCTCGCTTAGGTACATTTGTGTTTTTCTCAACACCCACAGAACCCACCCGTGGTTTGTACGGCAACTATGCTCTGCAGACCTTAGTTACAGTTTCTGGGGGATAAAGTGTTATCTAGCGTGATCAACAATTTGAACAAGGCCAGCAGGGTAAAGCCCTCGGTCACGATGACAAGAGGCTTGGGTTAACCCGTGGTATGGTTTTCAGGCACGCAAAAGTGCCGCACGCTGGGATCGACCTCGATCCATTCCGATAACATCAGGAAACCGACCATGGTGAGATTCGAACCCGAGTCTCATGGTCAGAAAGCGAGCGTTCTAACCACTTGGCCACTCAGCCTAATGTACTTATATGAGCGTGAAACTCTGGTAACGATTAGGGCCATCTTTTCATTGAATTAAACGTTGTTATGTTTTTTTTTTTATTCGTCCAGGTAATATAGGCTTTGAGCACTTTACTGAGTAAGTAGTTTTGCCTTTAGACCGTTTTTCTTTTACCGTATTGTCGTTTTTATTCGAGACTTTATCAGGATAAGAGTTTGGGATTTTGGCAAGTTGTCCGTTAGTTCCATCAACAATTTTGTCTTTCTTTATAAATAATGTAAACTTCTTTCGTCAGATGGGATGACAGGACACCCTGAAACAGAAAAACTGCCTCCAACGACAACTGATCGATAACTGAGCTCCACCGCGTGCCACAAACCTTCACTGAGTCATGGGAGTAGTTGGAGGGAACAAAGAAACAAATTAACAACTAGAAATTAAGAGTACTTAAAAAATTAGGGAGTAACAACCCCCATGTGACCAACGAGGAGTTAATAAGTGATATTTTCATTAATTTGAGAGTGTAAAATATTATATTTGCTTTTGCTATATGTTTGTAAATCGTAAAGTTTCATGCAGACAGAGGAAAATTTAAAATCAGATATTCTTTTAATGACAAAATTGCACTCGTAATAAAATGAGAGCAAAGTTATCGATGCTGAATAGCTACAGAATTCAGTACTTGTTCTCGCATGTATAATACCAGCTAACTGGATGCGGTGTAATAAATAATATTAGCTTAGTGCATAAAATTTCCAGCATTTTTTGAGAAGGTCTTTTTTCCGTATACATCGTTTCATTATTCATTCGCTCAAATATTTCTCCTGGCTTTCTTCAACCTTTCAAGGACAATGTGTATTTCGCTTTTCATTCAATGAGTCGAGATTTTTTCTTCTCCTACACAAAAGCTACAAAGCACAAATTGGCCTGCAATTTAGCTTCTTAATGATGTTGGCGATCATGACTCTCCACAATTTCCTATCCTTTGTAGCTTTTAATACATTTTGTCTTTTTATTATCTATTTTAAACACTGTTCTGCTATATATACGTGTATACGCGCATTTTGCTGCCAGTATAGGTTCTGGATTATTCTAATATCCTTTCCAATTTGCACTTAATGGTAATAGTGAGATCAACCGTTTCCATACAGAAAACTTGAGGCATTCATTAACCGAACAGTTAGGGTTATCGTCAGTTGGAATTTATAAAATCCTTCTCTTAAAACAGTTTTCTGTAAAATAGACTTCTCAAGTCCGCTGTTATCTCTTTTCTAGTATTGATCGAAGTTTCCTTCTTAACCTTTTGTTTAAAGTCATGCAGAGGGTCAGAAACTTGATTATATCATTATTTTTTCTTCGTTCTTACATGTGCTATCCATTTTAACTGTTGCTGCTGTTGGAAGACTTCATGTGATGTGGTCTTTGTTATTTAGTATAGTTCTTTATTTGTGGTTCTGTAGTGCCAGTCTATCAGATCTTTTAGTGAGTCCTGATAAAATTAAAATAAAATATGGAAATAAAATATATAAACAAAGATAAAAAAAATTCCAATTAAAATAACGCATTTGCGCTTTCCTTTAAAACCCTTATCTCTTTCTCTCTTCCTCTTTCTCTCTGTCTCTCTCTCTCTTTCTATACTTCTCCCAACTAACAAGAAAGCAACCGTCAAATAAAAAAAAGGGAGAAGAAAAGAGGACTGAACCCAGCGAAAAACGCCGAAAGTCTGCGTGACACGAGCTTACTAATTCTGAAAACTACCAAAAATTAGGGTGGCTCCACGCATAACTTCCGTTATAAAAAAAATGAAAAAGGAAGGAACGCCGAAAATAAAATAATTTTGGACAATCAAAAAATTATTACAAAGAGACTTCATGTTAGCTGAAATTAAGGTTTGCGCCAGAGTGTCGGAGCCTGGTCAAAAGGATATAAGCTCAAATCTCTGAACGAGACGGCAGAAGGGTCAATGAAGGTGACGACAAGAGACAAGGCCGCTGGAAAAAACAGTCATACGTGACGCGTGAAGAAGCAGTTAAGAGGGCATCTGCTAATTATATTTCTGTTCTGCTTAGGGCCAAGAAAACCAGGAGATTGACACTAACCTATTTCCAATATTACTACTACTCCTAGCACAGTCTGACTTCAAAACAACCACTACCGAAATTTCTTCAAGCTACTATCAATATCCGCCTTAAAACGAACATTTTTGTGACACCGAATATTAAAGACTCACTCTAAAGCAAATAAATAAAAATATTTATTTTATGCCCTTGAGTCAGTTCGTTTTTTTTTCCAAAGTCTCCAATAGAGAAAATCCTACTTGTCCACAATGATTTTTTAAACGATTTTTTTCCATAAGCTAGAGAATTCATTCGTTTAAAACCATTTTAGTCTGAGAAACCGGTTTTATATAGCTAACAGTTTAGACATATCTGAACGATCTTGACGCTGTGCATGACATCCATATAATAGTCTGGATATGAACTGGCTTTTTAAGAACATGACTAGAGTTCTTACGTTAATATTTTGGTTTTGCAGCATCTTGCAAAATTATCCCTATTGCAGTCTATCCTATGTTTAATTTCTTTGTCTCCAATACGAAATTTGTTATAATCGATCCATGCAACGAGACGCGGGAAGTGATAGACAGAGTCTGAATATGACAAAAGTTCAGGCGAACTTTAAGACATCTACTGGCCTTGAATAAAAATTGTAGGGATTTAACATTGGAGTTTGGATCTGTACTTCGTGACTTCTTTCTAGTGGAGCTACTGGTTGGTGTTCGAATCCAGTTAAAAGCCATGATTTTTAAAATGATTTTTTTTAAGACAGGTAGACTTTCGTTGAAGATTAACGCAATAAAATATCAGACCTCTAACTTTGTTCAACAAATATCAGCTTATATACTTTTAACAGCTGCAAATTGGCTTATCGAATTTGTGCTTTCATATTTTATCGTCCGCCATTTTCCATATCGGGTATCATGGACTGGGTTAGGCTAGGTTGGTGACCTTAAAGTATACAAAAAATATTTATTTGACGCAGTTCAGTTCATAAGTCCCAGGTGTTGAAGACACCAATTAATTGCATCTCGATTTTCTCGTAATTCAAAGATGTTGATTTTGTTAGATATTCTTTGAGAAACAGAAAAGTTATCATTACAGCAGAGGTCATCGTCATTAACGTTTATTTATCTTAGAAAAAATAACTCCCTTCCTTTCTTTCTGTCTTTCTTTCTTTTATGGCTTATTTCTTTTTCTTTTCTTGCTTTAATGCCATCTTAGTTTTCTTTTTCTTGCTTGTTTCTTGGGTTCGTTTCGTTCTTCTTCTTTTTCTTCTTCTTCTTCTTTATATTTTCTTTTTTGTGCCGCTTTATTTCATGCTTACTATGTTTCCTGTTTCTTCTTCTTCTTCTTCTTCTTCTTCTTCTTCTTCTTCTTCTTCTTCTTCTTACTTTTTATACTTCCTTATTTTATGCCACTTTATTTCATGCTAGCTGTTTCCTGCTTCTTTTGGTCATGTGTATGATGATAAGTTACATCCGACAGCAAGGCCTTTTATCGAGAGATTGAGGGTATTGCAGAGTGTAGAAGCACTCCTTAATTGCTGTTGTTCCTAGGTCCACCCTGACCAGGTGTGGAGGCACCTGTTACGGTCTAAAGCTATGGGCAAAAGTGAACACCCCCAAACAAAATCAAAACACTAGGAAAGTATAAAAATACGTTTTTATAATAAAAATACCAGAAATAATTTTTTATATAAAATATCAACGATACATATTTATAGTAAATTTTCCAACAATATATTTTATCACAAAATGGCCAACAATACATTCTATCTGTAGCTGAAGCCATAAAATTGTGTTCAAAATATTTAGATTTCAGTGTTAAATAACCCATAGAGTTTGAGATGCCGCTAAACAAAATGAACCTACCAAATAACCAACCTGAAAGAACTCTTTCATGATATTAATCTATATAATATCCTACAATTTCTTAAAGAAATCAAACTGTATTCCAAAATATGACTTCAACAAAACTACAGCATAAAACACACATATCACAACCCCTCGTGATTATGTTCACAAAAACATGTATATGCACAAAAGCTGAGTATCATCTACCGTGTATTCAACTGTGATAGTAGAATAATGTATATCATATTTTTATTACTTCAAAGCTCCCAAGAAATTTCAATTTCACATTAAATGACCCATAAGGAGTCGGTGAGCCGTTAAACAAACAAATCCTGTTTCTTTCTTTTTATTCTTTCTTTTTTATGCCGATTTCTTTTATGCTTACTGTTTTTCCTTCTTTCTTTTTTATGCTTTCTTTCCTTTTCTTCCTTTTTGCTTTTTTACGTAATTGTAGATTTGGTCTTTTATGTCATCTTACATAGTTTTATGCCTTCTTTTTGTTTTCTTTTTTTTTTTTTTTTTTTTCTAATTTACATCGTTTATCTTTTGATTCCTACATTTTCCATATTTTGTTTATTTTTGTCGTGTCTTTTTGTTACCGTTCTTTTCTTTCTTTCTTTCTTTCTTTCTTTTTTTCTTCTTTTTATTTCTTTCTAGCATAATTTTTTTTTTTTTTTGTTATATCATTTTTGATACCGTTCTTTTTCGTATTTATTTCTTCCTTCTTTTTATCTTTCTTTCTTGATTAATTTCTTTATTTGTTATATCTTTTTATTTAGCATTGTTTTTCTTTATTTCTTTCTTTCATTCTATCTGCATTTTCTTCGTTTTATTTTTTCTGTGTTCTTTTTCTTTCTTTCTTGTTTCGTTTTTCTTTCTTTCTTTCTTTCTTTCTTTCTTGCTTAATTTTTTTTCTCATACCTTTTTTGTTACCGTCCATTTTTTCATCTTTTTTCGTTTTTCTTTCTTGCTTCCTTAATTTGCTTATTTGTTATACCTTTTTTGCTATCGTTCATTTTCTTTTTCTCTTCCTTTTAATTTGTCCTTTTTCTGTTATACCATTTTTTGTTAGCGGTCTTTTTCTCTTTTTTTTTCTCTTGTTTTTGTTTTTTTCTTTCTTTCTGGCTTAATTTAATTTTTGCATATACCTTTTTTGTTACCGTTCTTTTTCTTTCTTTCTTTCATTCTATCTTTCTTTTTTCCTTTAAATTTGTACCGTTTGCTGACGTTTTTTTTTTTTTTTTTTCGTTTATCTCTCTTTCTTTCTTTTCTCTTGTTTAATTTGTTTTTTTTTTTCTGTTATACATTTTTTGTTTAAGTTCTTTTTCTTTCTTTCTTGGTTAAATTGTTTTCTCTTATACATTTTTGTTATCATTCTTTTCATTTATTTATTTTTCGTTTTCCTTCCTACCATCCTCTTTCTTGTTTAATTTGTTTTTTCTGTTTTACTTTTTTTGTTGTCGTTCTTTTTCTTTCTTTCTTTTTTCATTTGTCTTTCTTTCTTTCTAAATTTTTTTTTTTTTCTGTTATACTTTTTTGTTACCTTTCTTTTACCTTCACGTCTTCTAGACTCATTGACTCACCTATGTTTATACACCACACGTTTCCTTTTTCTTATCTCTTTCTTTTGTTTCTCTTCCTTCTTCATCATTTCTTCCTTTTTTACTTATTATCGTTTTTTTTTTAATCTGTTTATCGAGTCGAAACGAAAAGTTTTTCTTTCAAAATAACGTTTTTCAGGCATCACATTTCCGACCAATTCAGTAATTATATCAGGTGGCACGTGACCCTTTTTCAATATTAACCTTATTTTTTATTTCAATTTTTTTTTTTTTTTTTTTTCACGTATGAATTCTGGTGCTTTTTACGACCCTTTTTTATCCACCTGCTATGTTAAATTATCTGTTTTTCTCTTTCTTCGATTATTTTTCAAAAAAATAATTATTCATAGACTGTTGGCCATTTCTAGTTATCCTCATTCCATACATTTTTATTTCATCCCGAATCATTTCTCACCCTGACCCCATATGTACAAATATTTATGTGGGAAGACAAAAAGGACTTTTAATTTACACTGATATTATATGAAAAACAAGCACGTTTAATCTATTAATGTCCACCGTCTCATATAGATTTCGAAATATCTCAACGAGAGATCTCCATTGCTTAAATAGGATAATTGTGCTTTACTTTGCTATAATAGATTCTTGTAGTTTAATGACACATAAGGAAGTTTGAAGTCATGTCTAGTTTCGAATGCACAAACCGATAGATATAATTAACATTATAAATATAGATATATGTGTGTGTTGTCATACATGTCTATATACTCTAAGATCTCCCCAACTCTCTTTCCATTAATCCCTTACATCTCTTTATCTATATATTTTAAAGTTATTTTTAAACCCCTTTTTATTCCTCTTTTAATTTTAAATTAATATTTCATTCTTCATATAACCCCAAATTAATGTCATAAGGTTAATATTCGGGTTTTATTTTATGAAACTTCTTCCCTTTAAGACAAATACCTACCCTGACTCTTTTCTCGTGCCTTTCGTCTGACTGAAACATTGCAATGGATAAATTCTGTAATAGTTTTCCACTGTTTTTTTTGTTTTTTTTGTTTTTTTTTTTAGCTTTCACAGTTAAATTTCTATTTCTGGCAGGAACTCAGTTCACACTGGGGTTGACAAGGCAGAAGATCGATATCTTCGTCTGCTGAAATAGGTTATTCCCCATATGAGGTGGTTTGGGATTTTATTGTTTATTAATTACTTGCTCTGTAATAATAAATACATTGAGCTCTTTTTGCAGCTCAGTTTTAATATTTCATATGACTAGGATCCACTTTGATTATATACTAACGGATTTGTTACCTTTACTCTCTCTGTCTCCCTCTGTCTCCCTCTCTCTCTCTCTCCATATATCTATATATATATATATATATATATATATGTGTGTGTGTGTGTTTGTGTGTGGGTGTGTTTGTGTGTGTGGAGTTGCTAAGTCATCACATTCCAGCCTTAACACAGTTCAAAAACGGCTATGCGTTCTTGTGGTTGATAAATCATTTTCCGCCTTCCAAGCCATTGTTCACGTACGAAACGTCGCAAGCTTCTCGTGACTCAATTGCTATTTCCATAGCAAGTGTTCTGAAGAACTATAATCGTTCCACGAGTTCTGACCGCCCCAACTAAGATCCACCGTGCTGCATAGACTAGGATGAATCATTTCCATTCCCTTTGTATTTCATTAGTAAGAAGGACAGTTTCTTCTGAACAACCGATACTTTGTGGAACCGACTCCGGAGAGGATGCTTCCTCGATTGCTATAATCTTAACCTCTCCAAGTCTAGTGTCAACAGTTATCTTTCCTACGTATCATCATAATCTACACTTCCATTTATCCCTCCACTTACGTTCATACAAAAACCTCATTCACTAACCCTCTACCTTGAGTGACTCTTGGGCTTTGTATTACGAACGTTTAATCACACATACATACATACACACACACACACACACACACACACACACACACACACACATATATATATATATATATATATATATATATATATATATATATATTAAAGCAATATCTGCCCCTCATGCACATATGTAATGAATTTTTCCACTTTGTCATTCAATTGCCTAACGCTATTCTGATATATAGAAATTTATTTATCATATTCCCTATCCCCTTCACACACACATGCATACATACACACACGCACACACATGCACACACACACACACACACACACACACACACATACATGGTGCGATGGATAAATTGTCGTCTAAATGACACAAAAATGAAAATATCACTGATATCACAGATATATTAACGAAAAGTACGCAAAAATATCTTGAAAGAGGAAAGAGTAAATTCATTCATTAAAATCGCCTTTGCCTTCAACCACGGCCTCTAGACGACTTCGGAATCTCCTGCAGCTCTTCTGGACGGTCTCCTTATTTAAGCTAGTGAATGCTGCCATAATTCTTGCCTTCAGTTCATCTTTGGTGTTACAAGGAATTTTTTTGGTCTCTCGCTGAACTGCGCCCCACGCATAATAATCAAGGGGGTTGCAGTCTGTGGAGTTAGGTGGCCATACGTAAGGGGCGATGTAGTCGCTGATATTGTCTGACAGCCATGACTGGGTCCTCGTCCTTGTGTGGCATGGTGCAGAGACTTGTTGCCAGACATAGGTCTTCCTCTTGACCCAGGGCAGCACTACCCCCTCAAGTTGTTGTAGGCCTCTGTGTTGAGTTTGAGGAAGATGAATGGAGGCATAACGTCGCTATCACTAGGGATCACTCCAAACACATTCGTAATCACAATTAGACTCATTCAACTTTTTCCAAATCCTTTGCACTGTCTTCAGATTGACACCCAAACATTCTGAAATGTTCGTTTTGGAGCTTCCGGCGTGAATGTCAAGCAGTACAGCATGCCGTTTTCAAATTTTTGGAGTGGTGAATTGCATCACGAGGCTCTTTTTTCATAGACGGCGACCCTAGTATACTATGCAGTCGACAAAATAAAAGTGCCATGTTTAATAGATGTCAGTTATCAGTTATAACTGACATCCATTAAACATGTCATGGGGAACAAGAACAGTCTACCCCAGTGAGTGAAATAAAGTTCGACATTCCAAACACCTGAAGAAGGTCGGAGCGTACAACGGTCGAAACGATGCAATAAATATGACGACAAAGATGAGGACAATAGTACGAATAATGTAAATAATGTACATAATACTTCATCTCAGAAATATAGACAGATACTAAGCGAGTAATATTCAAGAAATATATTTTTTGTTATTTTAAGAAATGAATATTGTTTAAACTGTGATCAGATTGATATGGTATGGGATGAGCGGATGCGCCGTGCATCTTCAAAAACATGTGGTAATGGATTTAACCTTTTTCTTCTGATTTTTTTACCGGGGTTGGGGGGGGTGCGCGCGCGCGCGTGTGTGTTTGTGTGCGCACGCGCGAAACCCTGAATAAAAATGCCTATTTTATAATATGGGAAACATGGTTCGTGTTCTTATTTCTCGACGTGGCGTTTGTCTTTCATCTTAGTGAGCATGCAGCAGGCCCTTTCCCAGTTTTTGGTGCAGACCGCCAGAATCGAGGATTGGAATGCAACGTGGAGTAATCATTGGTCAGTAGATGGAAAACTTGGACGAGGGTCGAGTTGAACTATGGTGTCAACCAGTTTAGAAAAGGGGTAACTGAATTTACAACCAGGCTGAAGAACAATAGGTTCCACCTTGCTGTCTTGCCCTAAACCAGGAGTCGCCAAACTATTTTGACCAGCGACCCCCATTTAAAATACCGTTGAACCTTAAAACTCGCACTGTATGATTTAAATAACCAAATATTACTTGATGCAAATGACCTTCAGAATTAAAATTTAAAAAATATATTAAATAACCACAATGAATCAAGCAAATAATATAATGTTGTGTACTTAAGTACACCAAGCCTAAATATGACCGAAGCTACTCAGCAGAAATGCATAACAGCTACTAATATCGAAAATGCACCTAATTACTTACTAACTAATTGATGTGGGGCCAAAGTCGGGACCACAGAAGGAACACAGATTAGATGTAAGAAAGATATAACAACAAGTTACAAAGATAGTGTAAGCGGAGCTTACTATATGTTAGGGTCCAATACTGGAAGTCGTACGCGGCTCTCTCTGTCTCTCTGTCTAGAGTGTTGTGTCGCATACTTAATATAGACCTGGAAGAGTCTATTGTGTAGGTAGTTCCGGTCTCACAATACCTCCCTTCCAAGAGTTTTCTTTTTGAAAAGGAGAGAAAAAATAAAACCGTTAATACTTTTTCCTCTTGGGATTTACGTCGAGCGGTTGAGTAAATTTCCTTTTCCTTCCTGAGCGTTGCACTTCAGGAGAGACTTGGGGTATGTCGAGACTAGGGTCGTAATGGGTGAGGGAGAGGTCTGAAGTGAGAGTTTTCTTGATCTTCTCGAATGCGTCTTGGCATTCCGGGGTCCATGACCATGGTTTGTCCTTTTTTAAAAGTTGGTTGAGAGGCCCTCTCAAATTTTGCATGTTCTTAATGAACCCTTGGTAAAAGTTAGCTAGGCCGAGGAAGCTTTGTAACGCTTGAACGTTATCTGGGGCCGGCATGTTTCTGATCGCGTTGGCTCT
Organism: Acanthosepion lycidas; assembly: GCA_963932145.1. Classification (NCBI taxonomy): domain Eukaryota; kingdom Metazoa; phylum Mollusca; class Cephalopoda; order Sepiida; family Sepiidae; genus Acanthosepion; species Acanthosepion lycidas. The sequence continues at coordinate 32,387,677 of OZ010584.1, read as the reverse complement.
TTCTGGATCCTGCCGACGACCGTCTTTATTTATAATGTGTCCTAAGTATTTAATCTCTGGTAAGAAAAAGTCACACTTTGCCTCCTTAACCTTAAATCCGTATTCTTGTATCTTTTCGAATACGTTTATTATATGGTTCCGGTGTTCTACCGTAGTTTTACTAGTAACTAGTATATCATCCAAATAGGCTGTTGCGTAGTCAAGGTCGCCCAACATGGCGTCCATGACCTGCTGGAAAATTGCAGGCACAACCTTTACTCCAAAAGCCAACCTGTTGTATGGGTGTTTATGCAGAATAATTTGGAACTTTTTTTTTCCACCTCTATCTGAAGGTATGCGTCCGAGAGGTCGATTTTAGAAAAAATTTTTCCACCATTGAGTTTATTGAAAATTTCTTCATGGCTTGGGAGAGGATAGTGGTGATCTTGCAAGGCATCGTTTAACCCTGTGGAAAAATCTGCGCATACTCGTATTTGATTGGACTTCTTTTTTATGTAGACCGTAGGTGCTGCCCACACGCTGAAATCTGTTTTTGACAGAATACCTGCTTGTTCGAGTCTATCTAACTCTTTGTTGATTTGTTCTAGAGCAGCGAAAGGGACATTCTGTTTCTTTTTGAATACCGGTTGTGCACCGTCTTTCACCTTGAACTTAGCTTTCATTTTAGTACATTTCCCAAGGCCGCCAGAAAAAAACCTGGGGAAATTGTTGTTTGAGTTCCTTTTTTAGATTTACCAAATTGGACGTTGTACTTTGTATCTTGCGACAAAATGTACTCATTGGGCAATCCCAAAGATTGAATTTTTCTATCCAATCTGTTCCAAATAAGTTATCTGAAGTTTTCAATACGTAGGCTTTGAGCTTTTTGGTAACTCCATTAAGTGTTACTGTAAGTATTACCTCGCCTAAAATGTTAATCTTTTCACCAGTTACGGATTTTGCTGTTTTATCCGTTTTTAATAAGGTCGGCTTGTTTAATTTTCGCCAAGTACGCCAGTTAATGGTTGAAATATCAGAACCCAAGTCAAGCTGGAATTTAATGGCCTTATTGAAAATATCCAAAGTTACATATTTTTTTAAATTCCTATCAACAATATTGTCAGATTGAACTTGCCTAATTTTATTTTGGGGTTTTCTCGTTCTGTTGGCGTACCAGCACGAAGTTAAAGTATGCCCACTTTTATTGCAATTTTTGCAATATTTTTTGTTCTTAACTGGACAGAATTTCATCCAATGCCATTTACCACAATGGTAACATGGTCCGGGCGGTTTCTTTAACCTATTTGGGTTTTGGTTACTGCGTAATTTAGGACATGAGATTTGCCTTTTGTCTTTTTGAGGGGAATAGGAGGTAGACTTTCTTCTGATTTTATTAATCTGAGCCACACCTGATTCCTCGATAATGTTTGAGTCACGCTTTACAGATATTACTCTTTGACAGTCCTCTGCCAGTTTTTAGAGAGTCAATCCTTGTTCGTTGTCAAGCTTGATCAGTACCCGTCGTCTGACTTCGGCGTCTTCTGCTGATACTAGACCTTATGTGAAAATTAAGCACTTAAAATCATCGGCAGTCAGTTCAGCTAGTTTAAAATCATTACAGAGCTTGTTTACCAATGCTGCAAACGTTAGAACATCTTGCTGGTTGTCTTTGACTGCGTTCAGGCATTTCCAACGTTTGTGGAACAAGGTTGTGTTAGGCCCAAATAGTTCCGATAGGAGCTTAATAGTCTCTGAAAAATCCAAGTCAGTGGTTTTTTTGGGTAGTATGAAGTCTACGAACCTACTATGTTCTGTAGTTCCCAGTTTCTCAATAGTAGACGTACCTTTTTTTTACTGGGTCATTGTTCACAGTCTACGTTGAAAATATCTTCGTAGCTCCTGTAAAAAGCCACGAACGTTTTGTCGTTCTCTGGTACGTATTCAAAAGCTTCCATTAAATTGTAGATTGTATTCTGGAAGAATATTGTATCTTTTTCAGAGTTTGAGCCTTTTAATGCATTTACGAGTAATTCTTTAAGTTGTTTCTGTTGTAGTTCAGCATTCTGAAGCGTAATCTTTTGGAATTCCATTTGCTGTTTATGTAAATCCAAAAATAGTTGTTGTTGTCTTTCTTCTGATTTTTGTTGCTGATCCAAATTTACTTTTAGCATTTGGACGATTACTTTTTAAAAATCTTCCATATATAGACAGACAAAAATGACAGCGATTTTTTTTTTTTGCTTTGCAACCCGTGTACCAAGGAGAGGTACACAAAAAAAACTTGATAGGTTTTTTTCTTCTTTTTTTTTTACAAAAAAAAATATGGACAGACAATTAGTTAAACTAAACTAATTATGTGTTTAGCTTTTTTGCAATTCCGTGGTTCCGTTAATTTTAACGTAATTGTATCAATTTTCACCACACTTATTATGTATTTTTTTTATAGAGGTACAAAAAAGAGAAAACTCGCCTCAGTAAATTTGAGGGGAGAATAATTTTATGCACGAGTTCAACTCAGTTACATAAAAAAAATTATCGATAGTTTTTTTCGAAAACTTGAATACAATGGTAGTACTTCTGCTCTTGTGTTGGCAGTTTGTTTTACGAACAAACTGTTTTTTTTTTTCTGTGTGTGGGTGTGTAAGAAATCGTTCTCGTAACGTTATTTGGACAGACTTTAATATTCTGTAGATGTCAAATCGCAAGTTCGTCCCTGATGTTTGGTATCGGAATATATATTTTTTTATATGTAAACTCTGGGTGTTGCGTTTAAATCGCTAATGTAGTAATACCAGCTTAATTTCTCGTTCAACACTGCTGTGGGAACGCGTGGAGTTTCTGTGTATTTTTCGAGTACTCTGTCGCTATTGATATGGTGAGAACGAAATTCTCGTATCTTTCTGTCGCCACTGATGTGGGACTGGCAAGGTATTGCAGTTTTCGACGTGAATGCGTTTCTCGAATTCTTCGACGACACAGATGTGGAACTGGTAAGGTATTGAAGTTTCGCCGTGATTGCGTTTCTCGAATCCTTGTCGCCACTGATGTGGGGCCAAAGTCGGGACCACAGAAGGAAAACACGGAACACGGATTAGATGTAAGAAAGATATATTAACAACAAGTTACAAAGATAGTGTAAGCGGAGCTTACTATATGTTAGGGTCCAATACTGGTAATCGTACGCGGCTCTCTCTGTCTCTCTGTTTAGAGTGTTGTGTGACATACTTAATATAGACCTGGAAGAGTCTATTGTGTAGGTAGTTCCGGTCTCACAATACTAATTAAAGTAAATAAACAAATATTGCTTGATACAATTATACCAATCAAGCGAAATGACCTTCGGAATCGTAAATTCTATTTTACAGTTAGAAGTTGAAAAAAGGGGATTTTTACCTGAAAATCAACTTGGGACAATTAAAAGAAGAGCAAGTAATGCTCAATGTAACATTAAATAAATCTCATCAAAATAAGTTCAAATCTATTTGGATAAATGTCACTAAAGCTTTTGATTCTCTTGATCGTCGAGCTCAGGGCATTTCTTCCATCTGCATTGAAGAATACAACATAGATGTATACTAACTAAAGTTTAGCTCAGTGTCATTTGCACACCGACCCTTTGGCTATCATCGAAACCCTGGAACTCCTCGCCGACCCCTAGGAAGTCGCTCGTGTCCTGTTTGACGGTCCCTGCCTTAGAGACACCACCATTGCTATAGCTGCTATACATGTAGTGTTCCTACAGCCATTATGTACTACGGGAATCATGGCGAGACAAATTTACTTTTTAAAATAGAACTACCTGCAAATAATTGCTTCCAAGTGCCGACCAGAATCAATTATCTCACAATTTTTTATTTAATAGTTCGGTACCAGTCATTTCGCTGACGACAAGATGGTCAAATTTCAAATCTAAATTTTTGTCTATTTAAAATATATTTATTAGAAAATATGCTGATAATCCTATACTTAAGCGATATAAAATAAACTGCTATTCCCTGAAAGGCATAAAATCAATAAATAAATATGTTTATTACCATTGAACATTCTTACAACGAGTGGACGACGCAGCAAATAAAAGTTAAAAACACGAGACTGTTCGTGTACCGCTGACGTCACACGAATTCGTGAAGATGCGATGTGAACAACGCCTCAGATGTACCAAACTGTCGACGTAGCTTACGCTTGACGCGCATCCAAAATGGCAACCTGCTGTTAGCAAAGAATGAATCATCTCTGACACTTCGACGATGTTTACATGATTTGCAATACTAGCAAAAACCATCTGTTGCCTCTCGACAGGCATTTCGCCCTAAATGGCCGCCGGCACATTTCGCACTGTTTTGAATGAGCCGTCGTTGTGTTAACCAACACAGCACAGTTTTAGCTCTCCTGAAATGATTCTTGGGAAATATTTTCTGGTGACAATAATTCATTTGTATCGAACGACTGGCTGTGGGGTACTCAGTAGTCTACAACGTAATATGGCTGAAATGGAATAGTTTATTTTACGCCGTCTAAGTGAAGCAGAAAGATTACTTTACGCCGATTATGTGAAGGATTACAAATATATTCAATTTAAATACAGAAGTATTTATAAAAATGACTCCAAACGGCCTGTTTATACTTTTTCCGTTACCCAGTGGTTGTTGCCAGATGAAAAGGGAAATTAGCCCTTGCAACACAAGCCTATACTGGCAGCAAATCGCCTACATACGAATAAAAAATGAGTTCAGCAGATATACAAAAATAGAAAGGGGTGTAAGACAAGGTTGTGTCTTCTTACCGGACACATTCAAACTATAGAGTGAGGCGATTCTGAGAAAATTAGAAATCCTACCAAGATTCATTGTTGCCGGACACAGTCTTAACAACATAAGATATGCAAATGACACAGTGTTGGTAGTAGACGCGGAAAGAGAACCTCAAAACTCCTACAGACGGTAGTGAAGGAAAGCGAGAAGAAAGGATTAAACATCCACTGCATGGAGACAGAATGTCTGGATGTTAAAGGATGAGCCCAAAATGCAAATTACATATTGGAAATACCAACATCAAACGGGTACCAAATTTAAATATGTAGGAAGTGTTTTAACAGAGGACGGAAAGTGCGAAATCCGAAACCCGAAGACGAATTGGGATAGCGAAAGATGCCTTCCAAAAGCTAAGCAGTGTATTAAGAAATAGAAAAAAATCATTAAAAACAAGGAAAAATGTACTGAACTGTTACGTTATATCTATCCTCCTATATGACAGTGAATGCGGGACAATTTCCTCAAAGATGAAGAAGAGACTTGAAGCAACAGAAATGTGGTTCTACAGAAAGATGCTAAGGATACCATGGACCGAAAATGTGAGCAATGACGAAATTTGATAAAAAACAAAAAGGAAACTTATACTTAACATCAAAAAGAGACAGTTGAAATTTCTAGGACACACAATGAGGGAAGGGGGCTCGGAAAATCTGATACTCATAGGACAGATTGAAAGCAAGAGGGACAGATGAAAGCAACGCATAACATACTTAGTGAGCTTGAGTAAATGGATAAAGGAACAGGATTTAGTAGAAAGAGCAAAGACAAAATTTATTAAGAACTACGAAGGACAAGAAATTGTGGAGAGCCATAATCGCCTCTGCCCTGAAGGGACACGGCACAACGAAAAACACAGATGTCTATTTCAATTTAATACAAATTTTGTATGCATATTTACGTTTACACGTGTATATTTTAATTCGGCGACACACTAAAGAGAATTTCGAGAAAACTTTTTGGAAAAAAAAAAAAAATGAAATAATTTAAATAAATTAAAAAAATGAAATAATTTAAATAAATTAAATAATTTTATTGATTACCAATAAAAATTTTATCATTATCTGTTTTATTTTATTTTTAGGGTTTGATATTTTTTTTTTTTTTTTTTTGGTTTTATTGCTCAGCCCAAGGCAGGGTTTGTCCAGACAGATTAGGAATATTATTTCAAAATTAGACAAATTGTGTCTATGCGTGTGTTTGTGCGTGTATGTGTGTGTTTGTGTGTGTTTCTTTGGCACAAGCACAACACAGCAATACGTATATACATTAAGTCGTTTATGCAGAGTAACACGCATTGTGTAACGGACAGAGAAATGGCTTTGTTTTTTTTTTGTTTTTTTTTTAATAATATAGATCGTTAAAGTTGACATAGTTTCATAAACTATAGAATGTGAGAACTTTGCACAAAGACATAAATAACCTTGCCGAACGCCAAACGGAAACAAGTCTTACAATGAGAAAATGTCTCTACGGTGATATTTCATGCGTTATCTGCGCATTTCTCATCCCCGCCAACCGGAAAGGAGAAAAAGGCATTTCCTCCGTCTTCGGTGGTAATTTCACAAACATATTTTCGCCTTCTCTCTTACTTGGAAATGTTACTCTGTGTCGTCTTACGTGACCACTTTTCCCAGCAT